>BSAI01000072.1:26349749-26503583 GCA_036245035.1 Adrianichthys oophorus | reverse complement strand
TAATGGTTTTAGCCGTTAGCTACATGGAGCTATCTCTGTGTTTATCTCATTTACTATGCATGAAAGATAGAATCAGAGAGATCAGGTTGATTTACTTTGAAAAGCTCTACAAAAACATTAGTGATCATGCCTCAATGTTTGGGTTCATGAAAACATTTAGAATCTCCTACAAGTTACAGAGAGCTTCTCTCCACTGTGTCTGAACAGCTGCTTCCCGGTGTTTCCTCTCTCGCTTACAGAGTTTGACGGCTTTCTGTACCGTATTAACCCGAAGAATAAAATGAGAATACCTTTTTTGAGGCGTGGATGAAACTAAAGTTCAGGAGGCCCGAGCAGACTGCTTTCCCATCCCACGCTGGCTGTTTGTCTGGGTTCCAACTCCTCCCAGGAGCCACATAGCAAGTGTTTGCTCCAGCTACTGCCTTAGTGTGCCACCTTAGTTCAACAGCAGCAGATTGGATGGGCTCCGGAAATCTGGCTGCCCCAAAGGGGATCCAGTGGGGTAAGAAGATGAATGAAGTTCAGGAGAATCCAGGGATTGATCCACTATAAACACCAGGAAATGGGTTTGCTCCTTTTCTTCCTTTGGCCGTCTTCGCTCTTTTGCTCCTTCATCCATCTGCTTGCAACATTCTCTGTTTAGGATTCATCCCAAAATGTGGTTTAGATTCCTCACCAGTATGTTCTTTGGTAATTTCCAAAAGTTTAAACAAAATGGAATGAGCCAAAATGTTGTGAGCCATGCTACACTGGCTGAATGCCACAGACACCCAGCCCCCACCCTCTGCCTGCCTCAGTATGAAGCACGTGCAGGGAGTGGGGGTGGGGGGTCTTAAAGGAGCCCGGCCACAATTAGGGACTGGAGTCTATAACAACTAACACCTGTTAGACCTGGTTTTTATTGGAGACCAGCGTCTATTAGAGACCGGCCATAATTGGAAGATTTACGGTAAGAATGCAATTTACCATCTACCAGTACGGGGGTTGACCCGTACTCATGCCGCGGGTTTTTGGGTAGTCTGGGCCAAAAGGGGATCGTAGACAGAACAGCTACATCTTAAGTGGAGTACAGGTGTGTTTTTCAGTTTCTTTGAGGCTCGTACGACCACCTCAAAATCCATCCTGAAAATGAATCCTACAACTGTTGTGCGTGTAATAGGCATATTGTAAGAATGTCAGTTGTATGCACTTAAGACGTAGAGGTGATGCTGTCGTACATTGCTTTTACGCCACACTCATGTCTTTGCTAACGGTCAAATACGGGCTCCTCACTGACTGTGCGCAAATGCTGCAGGTGTGCAGGTGACATTGAAGTGACAATGAGACGCCTGTAACATGCCAACAAAAAGTACTCTGATTGCCTAATTTTCTAAATTAGAACAGTCAAGCTGCACACACGGAACCCGCATTTAAACAACACCAAAGGGCTCCGTACATCGTGCCTCCGTCTCACCTACTTCCCCCTTACTTACCGTTGCTTACCGTGTTTTATAGGTGATTGCTTCCACCTGTTACCCGCAGCATTCCCGCAAAATGTGCATTAACAGTTTTTATCCACCATGTGCTCGCACTGAGCGGTCAATGGTTTTAATATTCTCTGCAGACCACCCGCGTTCCCCCTACAGGTTTGACCACTTTACCCACCCCATGTCTACTCATAAGGGCAGTTGTGACTAAGGCCTAACTTTGAAGGGAAAAACAAATGTATAGCCTCATTTTGCATAAATTTCTATGATATGTAAATCTTCAAACCAACAAACTGTGCAGATTTTCACATATTTTTAGATGAAATCTGCATCAGTACACAGGATGTGGAAAATGTACTATCTGCCTTTCATCAGGGCAGAAAATAATGATGCCCGGCTTTAAAGAAGAAGAGCGTTTTTTCCCTGACACAATCCTTCAGGGGTTGTTTTCACCACACTTTTTTATCTACTTTCTCACTGGGGGAAATTTTCAGGAAAACTCTTGTCCTAGAGTTTCCAAGAATCATAAGTATGCCTGAATTCTGTAAGTGAAGAGCACTTCTTCACTAAAGCTAAAGGTTCTCTAATGAAAAGTACATCATCTCTATCATTTCCTCTCAGCCCACTGCAACTGAAAACCCAGAAAAGCAGCAGAATCTTAACGCTGTATAACCATTTCTATTGTATTTGATGCACACATTTCTGAGATTCCATTCTCATTAGCCATAACTCAAAATTTCTTTAAAAATCCTTTTAACCCTGTAAAGCCTGAACCAATAAATAATTGACAGAAAATTCCAATTCTTTGGATTTGGAGCCTTTATAGGTCCCTCTGAACAAACCACTTATTCATTTCATTTTGTATCCTATCTGATACATCAGGTCACTTAGCTCAAATAAATATTTTTCCTGAGCTAACAGAAATATTCTGAGACAAAAAAAAAGAAATTTGTATTGCCATTCCATTGCTCTTGTGGAGGGCTGACAGACTCGTGTATCAAATATGATACATTCGGCTTTAAAGGGTTAAAACCTGCTGCATATAACTGGGGTCATGTTTTCTGCCCTGTAGTTTATCATAATTCCCCTTCAGGCAGTATAGAGTGTTTCCTGCTCATTTCAAAATGGCTGCTTCCGTAAAATCTTAATATCATTTTTGGCACGAAAAGTTTCACTAATTTTCAAAACTTTATGGTGAGAATACCTTATCTATTGTTTTTTATGACTACTTGCTGCATTATGCATAATTTATTGATAACTAATTAGTTAACATACATTAATATCAATTTACATCATTTTTTCTGAATACACCTGTCAATCTTTTTGCATCCTAAACTAGCATTTTTGTGAGGAAAAAAACAACCAAATCACCCAAAGTATCATAGTTGATACTATCTATACCCTATAAAAATATTTTGCAACATTTCTTGTGTATTTAGTCAAAGGGATTATTAAAATGTTTTTTGGTAAATTCTATGATGTAGTGAGCTTTACAAGGTTAATGATTATTTGGATTGGAATCCGAACAATTGGACTTTCCATCCAAAAAGTTCCTTTATTATGAGTGGTACACTTTTTGCCTTTTATTGAAAACAAATTTACTTTTTTTGAGAAGAGAAATTTGGCGCAGGTATTTTCACCCTTTAGTGTGTCCTCTGCAGCCCTCACAGTCTTAAACCTTGAACATCCTTGATGAAAAAAGCTAATGGACTGTTTGATTAGAGGCTCTGATATGTGTGAATGACTTCACTCAAGTATAGTCTTTCTCTCAAGGGGAAACCAATTTGTAATTAATGAATGAGTTTATCAACAATTTACTCACATTCATACATTAGGAGTAGTGGCGCTTTTGCTCAATAGCAGTGCTCCCACAACTTTTTTGTTTCATGGAAATGAGTTTGCATTATTCACCAAAGAGGCATTGTTCAGTGGCTTGAGAGCATCAATCTTTGAAGAATATGGAGTATTAAAGACATCTTCTTAGTCACACACACTACAGATTTTTCTGGACTATATTCCACGATGCCAACAGTGACTCAACAGTTTCCTCCACTGCCCAGAATGCAATACTCTGCCAAAGTCTTGGTAGAAAGCTGACCTTTTTCTCATTTAATTTTTGCTAATCTGAGGTCCTATTTAGCCGGACCAAGCTGTGGTAAAACTCTGTGTGCCTCCACCATCCATCCATTGCTGGCAGAGCACTTAAACAAGATCAAATCTGGAACAGCTGCACTGACAAAATGTCAGGCAACAAGTGGAACTAATCATTGAATTTGGCTTTGATCACAACTGTGTGTGTAGAGAATCTAGCAGAGTTTGATCCAGTTTGTATGAAAACTTCTTTGCATGCTACTGGCCAATTTCTGCCCACCTCAAACGACTTTTCCCATCATGACTTCATTATCTTCTAAATCTTTGATAAGCTGGCCGTCCATTGATATTGTGCTGCAAACTGCATAGTAGTTAAGAATTTATGATTATGCCACACTCTGTTTCACCAGCAAAATGCCGCAGGATTCAATGCATGACCCTAACATCGCCATGATCAGCAAAACAAAGGAAAGAAGAGTCTCCGTTTGTAGGAAATGGAAATCTAGTGGCATGACCGAACATCAGGGGTGTTTTCCTCAACAGGATTACCTGTTTGAACGAAGGATTAATAGACGCTTGATATGTGAATGCAGTATTTATTGGGTAGGCACTTAAGTAGGGCAAAAAGCATTAATCCTGTAATCCTATAACACAGTCTCACCTCTTATTTTTTATTGACTCTTAAGTGACGGCAAAAACAGGCAGAAATGAATTGGTTTAAAGCAAACACAAGCGGCCCTGTCAGCCCTTAGTTTGCTGAAAAACATCCTCCAATTATTTCACAACATCGATAAAAGAAGTTTCCTTTGGATACTAGACTGAGAGAGATTTTTCATGTGCAGCAGCAGGCATTGATACTGTTACCATGTGGTCACAAAAGACAAAACTGTCTGTTTTTTCAAATGTCTGACTGACTGTCAGACTGCCTGACTGCCATCAAACATCCTTACGGGCACTCACGTATCATCTGTTTTTGTTTTTTTTTTGGCTAAATCAAATAGCCTGGGTTGTTTTCTAAGATAAACTTTCTGCAGTACTTCATTAGAAATTTACCTCTGAGTTATGGATAGCACTGTTGAAACAGAGTAAGCCTGCCCTGACTTCCCATCATCGCTTTGTTTCCCACGCTTTCCTGCTAGCTTACAGCCCATCACAACCCCAAGCTAACATCATGGTTTAACAAAATTGGTGAGCAATATTCAAACTATCCAGCTGTACACTTTTGAGCCAGATGCCAGCTCAGACAAGGAAAACAAAGACATTAATGGATCTTTGTGTCTGCAAGTGTGGATGCATCGGAATGTAGTGGAGCAGGGAGCTCGTGACCTGCTGATTGTAGCACCGAGGACTTTTTCAGCATTTTTTAGTCTTCTCCTGATTCACACAATTTGAATGAAGAAATACTGAAACATGCAACTTTTTTTAAGCTTCATTTTTAATCTATGTTCTCAATGAAAAGAAAAACACCACAAGAACATGTTAAAAACACTAGAAAAATTGATTTTTATTGGAGTGGATCATTAACTGTGTCTAGCTGTGTTATGTCTTTCAGACCCTTATTTTCTTAAATCATCTTATTTCTGCTCTTGGAAACACAAGTACTGGCCTGGATGCCTCCTTTTTTTTGGAGGTGTCATTGGTTCACCAAGCACAACCTGTGACAGTCAGCATACGCTAACAGAATTTAGAAACAATAGGTTAAAAGGGCCATAAGCTGATTATCAGCAAATATACTGACGTCTGCAAAAGACCCTTTTTCTCAACTGACCATTCAGGTGCATGATGCCTAAATAAGAAAACACCACAACAGATCTAAGAAATATACTGTTGGAGGAGGTGCAGATTTATTTCATAAGCTTTCTAATATCATTTCCAACCAATCAAGAGAAAACATTTGTATGCAAAAACATATTTAAGACTGATGTGGATTTTTTTAAAAACCAGGGAAAATGTCCAAGAAAATTCCTTCTAAACCCAGATCCAGTAATATTTCCAGAAACTCAAGAGCTCCATCGGAATCCTCCAAGGCTTTGCTGAACATGTTAAATGTAAAGTCAGTAAAGAGGCCTCACGCATAGTTTGCTTGGAGCTGCCAGTAAAAAAAAACAAAAAAAAACCCTCCTGTTATCAACCAGTGTGCATAAAACACCATAAAAGACAGAAAATAAAAATGAACAAGAAAAATGTTTTGTGAGGAAATCAGATCACCTTTTTTTGGCCTAATGTACTGTTTTGCAAAAAAATCAAATACAGCTCTTGAACAAAAACACTTTAAATCCGTTTTTAAAAGGTTCGTTTTTGGCTTGCTTTCAAATGAAGAAATGAACTCCAAAGGAAGCATTGTGAGGATGTGCAACAGCACTAGAGGATGGCTGAAACAGAAATGAATTAAGGTTAAAAGTTCAATTGAAGTCTACTCAACTCAAAAGACCTGTGAACCGAACCAAAAGAAATATTCCAAAACCTCAGCAAATGATTACAAGAACAGGTGAAAACACTTCCACAGGGATGCAAGAGGTCAAAAAAGGAAAGCAGAAAGTATCAAGTTGAGAGATATTAGATCAGTTCTGTTTCTGGGATTGTATACTTTCAGTAGTGGCTATGGCACAGAGGTAGCACTGCCTCTGATTAGAAAGTTCCCACTCTGCCTATCTGCTACTGACTCAGTGGCCTTGTGGTAGGTGGTGAAGATTACCAAAGACTAAAAATGGGATCCAGTGTCTCCCTGCTTGATATTCAACATTAGTGGATTGAATAGAGGAGTTAAACCACCAAATAGTTCCTGAGCGCAGTTCTGTCTGCAGCTCACTTCTCTGCCAAGGGATGGGTCAAATGTGGAGAAAAGATTTCCCAGATCTCGATGTGTGACAAATAATGGGACTTAAACTCTGCCTCCCTATGAGCTGAAGTGTCCTTGGGCAAGACACTGAATCCCACATTGCTGGGAGTCGTGAATGGCAGTCTGGCCTCCATCAGTGTGTGAATATGTGTCCATGGGTGATTGAGACCGTAAAGCACTTTCAGGCTTTGATCGGGATAGAAAAGTACTTTTTAACAGAATGCCACTGGCATGTTTCTCTTTTTTTTATCAAGTATTGCTGAAAGCAAACATGCTTTCAGCAAAGAAAGCATCCTTGTTTGTTTGAGTGAACTTTGTTTTGGGGTCACAGCAGGGGCAAAGCAAGGGGAGGGCGGCCACCCCCCACACCCCGATTCTGGGGTCAATCACTATCCACAAAGATTAAGAAATCGTCAATACAAGCATGCATGATGTTCACACTGGACAGATACTAGTGCATGTACACACAGTTGGAAGAGACAAAGTGGTGCAAATCTCAGGAATCTGGCTCCAGGCTTTTTCTTTCACAGCTCTCTATATATGATCTGATTTATGAACGATTTGGTGTCATGGATTCCCAGCCGAACACAAACCGCAATTATGAATTTCTCCTTCTTGATCCATTTTCAAAACGGTCGGCACTTCTGTGATTTAAAAAGGACGCTACCCATAAGTCGTGACCAAATCCGAGAGCCTGATTAAAGTTCAACGTTTGCATTCAAAAATTGTTTTGAGAACATTTTGACATTTAAAAATATGTTGTCCCATTGTTGTGAAGGTTCAGTATGTGGATTTATTGGATCTCTTATTGTGCTTGAATTCCATATTAGAGGGCCACATGTTTTCAAAAATTTCTACATGTTTTTTTTGTGCCAGTTTTACATTACTAAAAGCACCTCAGCTAAAAGACCTGATCTTTTTATATGAAAAATAGTGTCTGAAATATGAATGTTTGATTCTTTCATTTGCAATAGCCTTCAACTCCGCTGTTCTCATTTGACACCCTTTCAAAGTCTGCTTCCCCCCTTCCTTATAAAATGTCCTAGGTGGAGTTCACTTCCAAATGTTGGATAAAGTTTCCATTTTTATGGGGACCTTCATTCAGTCAATCATACCTTTTGTAAACCAACTTATTAGCGTACAGGACGACATAAATTTTGGAGCTACTGCAATTCTTGGCTTTCACACATGGTTTATCCCTTATTTCCTCAGAAATCTCTGACGAGGGCCGTTTCTTTTGCTTGTTTCTTCATGGCGGTTTCTGTAGTGTAGTGGTTATCACATTCGCCTTACACGCGAAAGGTCCCCAGCTCGAAACTGGGCAGAAACATTGAGATTTTGTGCAACACGAAAAAGAGACCTTGGTTGATTTTCAAATCAACTAAATCCAACAATGTTTCATTTCTAAAAGTCTACCTACCAGTAATCTTGTGACACTAAGCATAACCTGCACAAAAACGGTATGAAAAAGATTATTGTCCAACAGACAGTGGGAGGAGGTGCTTGGAGAGAACCCTCATACAGAAGAGGAGAACATCCAAACTCCACACAGAAAGGACCCAGATGGGATTAGAACCTCTTTGCTGTAAGGCCAGAGCGCTCTACATCCCTGTGCAGCCAGTGCAAAGTACTTTTTATGTTCATAAAGGCAGTTAAAAGGAAAAAGTATTTATTTAGCGGAACAGATTAATGACAACAACTAGTCTAAGGAGGAAATGATAACATCAAATTCCTTCCTTGTAGTTGGCCTTGCTGAAAAGACAGAGCACGACTGACCTGCAAGATTAAAAATAATAATTGACTAAACAAGAATTCATCAACTGACCATGGGCTGTTTAAAAAAACAAACTTTCAGAATAAAATCAACCACAATCAGGGTCAAGATCCAGACCAATCGTTGACAGAGCGGATGGCAAGTCTGTTGTAGAACTGCAGTGGGGTGGGCATCGCTGCTGCCCCAGAGGAAACACGGACTCAGCCAGCAGTTATGGATTTTACTGTCTGTCAAGAGCAGAATTGGGGAAATTGGTCTCAAGACTGATGGAAACAAATAAAGGAAACAAAAGGAGAGCTGGAAATCACTGCAGCCAGGAAGAAACAAGTAATGGAGGATCTGAGATGAAGAATGGGTGGATGTGCGTGTCATATGAAGTGAAGACTACCTGAAAGTAAAAAATGACGACTCACAAAGAGTAGTGTCAGAGATCTGTAGCTCTTTTAGCTTTTTATTTTTCTGTTTTTACTTTTTTTTTTAATCAATAAAGACTCGAGATTTTCATTTGTCCTTATAGATGTCTCTGTTAACTTATTCTGCCTTTACTTCTGTCCAATAAATACCATTAATACGTTTTTTTCAAGACATTTTATTGTTTTGGAAACACACTGGATTAATGTCAAGATGGGATCTGAACTCAGCCTGAGGATGCAGATGGATGCACAGCTCTGAACTTCACTCTCTAAAGCCACATCTCCTGCTGGTGTTATGCGTGAGACGCTCCCTGCTCCTCTGGGAGCAGGTCCAGCCTCATCCAAAGCAGCATCGTTACTTTCTGCTGACATGTAATTACAAAGGCCAGGAGGACTACGGATTAAAACCAATTCATTCTTTTACGCCATTATGTCTCCTGGCTCCTTCTTATCGCGTCAGTGTTTTTCATCTTCGCATGAATCACGCGCACTTGGCACGCACCGCACACTCGTGGGCTCCCTGCCAGCGCGAGCGCAGCGCCACAGAGAGTGCAGTGGGTCAAGAGTGGATGATCCAAACTCTCATTATGCGTCCCTGCGAACGTGGGGAGACTTTCTGCGCTTTTGTGGCACATTTTACGCGCAAGGTGTCCAACCAGCATCCTCCTCCACACTTCCTCCACTAGCATCTAACTTTATCCAGAACCCACACACACTCACGGGGAGCCTGAGGCATCACCGCGATGCTTGGTCACTCCTCTGCCAAATAAGCTCGTGTCACACTGTCACATGCGTATCAAGCTTTTGTTTTCTCCACTCAACTTTGGCGTTTCCCTGTGGAAACCGTCCAGACGTGACACGAAAGGAATAAACGACCCCTTGCCTTGAAATCCCAAGAGGAGAGCGACCCCGGTGATCCATGCAGTGTGTATCCAGAAGTAAGGCATGCTGTCCGGTCCTCGGATGCAAACGCTGCGCGCTCTTCCCGACGATGCTCGGCGTCCAGCGGTAAGTTTCCAGAAGAGAGCGCGCTGCAGGTGAAGCGCAGGAGCAAATCCCAGTCTGAGAGGGGCTGATGATAAACAACGGAGCAGGAGACTCCTGGAGCTGCTTTCACTGCTGATTTCACGCGGACATTAGCGACCCCTACCGAAAGTCTGACGGGGACGAAGGAGGGTGCGCGTGTGCGCGCCTGCGTCCTCCTCAGGGGTGCGTGCGCTCCATCACCAGCTCAAGCATTTGTGTGGAATTCACGCATAGCACCAACACGAGAGAAAGAAAAGAAGAACTATTGCATCTTTTAATTTTTGAATATTTAAAGTTCACAAACTTGATGCTCATACTCTGTCAACTAAAGAGTCTTTTTACAATCTCCATTAGGGTAACAATATAATGGAAATATCATTATTACAGAGCCCTTTATAGCTCTATAGAAAGAACTTATAAGAACTGACTAAAGAAAATAAAATGTTTACGTTTGGAGGCAGATGTTTTCACTAGATACTGTAGAACTTTAGTCAGAAATCCTGCAAATGTCTCCACATTCAAAGGAATTCTTTCATGTTCTTTCATTTAGAGGGAAGCAGTTCCAAAGATTTGTTTGCTTTTTCCTTAGTCCATTAAACTTTCATGTAGAAAAAGCCATGCCTGTGGTGCTCACAGTATACGCTGCAAAAGGGGAGCCACTTTCAGCTTTGTTTTAGCACCACAAAGTTCATTTGCAGAGCTTTGTACAGCAGCCAAAAGTAAAGAAAGGAAAGAATTCTGCATCATGTTCTTTGATTCTAATGTTTCCAGAAGGCTTTCTGTCCTTATTATACTGTATGTGCAAGAGCAAATCACACCAACAAATCACTCAAAGCAAATAAATAAATAAGGATCACAACAATTAAAAAAAAGCAAAACAAATAATAAAAAAAAGACATTTTAGAAATCAAAACAAAATTCCAGAATCCAAAACACAGTTTCAAAAAAAAAAAAACATTTTTTTGTTGAACAATAGTAATTTCCAGAATTGTCGAGAACAGGCGGTGTAGGACCCAAAGGGCAATTCAGAACATGACCAAAGCAACTTAAAAACGACAGTCCTCACAAGAAATCAAAATTAAGAGTTAAAAAATGAAACACAATGAGTGTCACGGTCCGCTCGGTCATGGGGGTTGAACCACAGGACAAAAAAGATCTTTAAATAAAGGGTCAGCAAAAAGTACATGGACTTCAATTCAAACAACTTAACAAAATGTAACTAAGAGAATCAGGAACAAAAGCTCAAACCAAATGAACCAAAACTGACCCCCTAAACACAAAACATCAGGGAGAATTTATACTGGCTGATCAGACCAATGACACAATAGGATGGAATAACAAATACAAAACATTCAAAACATAACCATTAACTAATGACATAAATTACTAGTAATTTCAAGCTTTAACAAACAAACCTAAACTTGTACTTTTAAACAAGTTTAACATTTTAAACAAAATAAACAATAACAAAACTAACAAATAAACTTTTGTTTTCCCCCTCCATCATCTCCAAATGGGAGTGTCCAGGAAGATGTCCAGTTCCTCCCTCTGCCACGTCATCAGGCCTCAAAAAGAACTCAAAAGAATAGAATTACTCAACAAATCAAAACAAAATTTACTAATGTGTGCACAAATCATGAAGTTAATTTTGTTATGTAAGGTGTAAAGTAAAATACATTTCTGTACAAGTGGAAATGATACATTCTGCAACAAATCTGAAAAAATAGAATGAACTTAACTTAAATGTGGGGCAGTGGGGTCTGCCCTCACAATGAGAAACCAGTAAAATGGGGTACAATGGGACATCACTGATTGGATGGTGATGTTTGTCCATCATTTCAACCAAAAGTTGATTGGTATGAAGTGATCCTCGATATGCTCTTTACTAATCATTGTTAGGAGTCAGAACTCTGTCTCCTCCTCTGGTCATCAGCGGGAGCTGTCTCCAGAGTACCGACTGCACTCAATCTCCCAGCAACCCCAGAGCATCACTCCCCAGGTGTCCCAGTTTTCGACATCCTTCTGTAATGATTTTCAGACGCCATCTTGTCTGCCACCAGGTCCCTCGCCACTTAAGCACTGCTCATGGCCATGCTCAATGCAAAGTATTGTTTGTGCCATCCAGTCTGGAAACTGAGCGGATGTTCCTGGTTACCTGACCCTGTTTCATACCTGACTCTGCCAGGATTCTGACTCTGATTTCACTTTGTGGACTTTTAGCTGAGCTTTGCCCCTGTCTGCCTGTCTGTTTCAATAAACCTGCTGCAAGTGGAACCAAATGTCTGCCGGTTTGTGACAATCATGATAGTAAGTGGACGTTGAAGATTAAACTCAAATGTCTTCATCCAAGCGGCGATATCCCATAGTATCTAACTTTTCCTGTTTCTCATTGTGTTTCACTTTTTAACATTTCATTTCGATTTTTGTAAGTCACTTTTGTTTTCTAAATTATTTAATCTTTTTTTGTAATTTAGGCCTGGTTCACACTGGATGTGAACGTAGTGGGCCGCCTACGGA
Organism: Adrianichthys oophorus; assembly: GCA_036245035.1. Classification (NCBI taxonomy): domain Eukaryota; kingdom Metazoa; phylum Chordata; class Actinopteri; order Beloniformes; family Adrianichthyidae; genus Adrianichthys; species Adrianichthys oophorus. The sequence goes on along the minus strand of BSAI01000072.1, from coordinate 26,491,457 downwards.
GCGAGGGGTGGGTTGGACGTAAAAAGACAATCAACAAGAGGGAGGCAGAGAGCAGTTCGCTACAAGGATATTAGGATAGGAAAAAAAGCTCTCGAAGAATCGCCTGTCGCGGAAAAATACGCATCTGGTGGGATTTGCAAGTGAAAGCGGAAACCGTGTGCACTCTGTTCCGCGCCGTTTGGCGGCGTGTGAACCAGGCTTTAGTTTCTGGAATGTTGTTTCTATTTCTAGATTATAATGGTCTTTTTTTTTAAATGTTGTCGTGATCTTTAATTTTTTTTTGGAATGAGGAATTTGTTGGTGTCATTTGCACTTCAAGGCCCCAGTAAATACTGCAACAAGAAGTCAAAGTTAACATTTGCCGCACAATTCATACAAAAATCATAAAATAATTATAGTTCCCTCCAAAAAAAACAAAAAACAAAACAACAATTCTTTCATTTATTAGAGAGAAAAAAGTGGACACATCGAAAAGAGTGTTGGCCCTGAATCTCTTTTCATACGAGGAAAACCAAGGTCAGTACATGACCTACAAAAGCCTAAAATATTCTTATTTATATAATTTCTAACAGGTAGAATTTTTTTTTCTTCCAGCAATTTTTTTCTGTCCCTCAAAATAGAAAAAACACTCAAACCACTGAAAGGACTAGGGAGAATAAATGACATTTCTCGGCAATATAACTCAAAATACCTTTAGGTAATAAATACACTGAAGCGGGCCATCGGGACACCCTGCATATCTCTTCTCACCATCCTGAGAACTGATCTACTGCTTTTGCTGGAGGTTTTTTTTTTTAGGTCAGATTTGCTTCACTGTTTGCACAAGAAAACTCTTTGTTATTGTCCGGGAAACTGAAGAATCTTCCGTTTTGTTATATTTTTCACAAGCTTCAGGTATTATAAATCCATTTTTGAACACTGACAGGGAAACAAGCAAAAATGTTGCTGAGAAATTGTCATCGTCTTACCTGTGTTTTCTTTCAGACAAATGATCTAATGTTCAAAAGCTGTTTAATTTTCTGTTGACAGTGAAGTTATGAAGTGGAGAACTGGCTGGCTCCTAACCAAGGGAAAGAAAGGATGGCCTGGGGTTATGCTAGACATTCAAAACATTTTTCAGTACTGTTTTCATCCACAAACAAACCTCAGACTGACAAGAAAACAAACAAGGATGGCAAGACTGACAGGAAATGAGACAGTTGTTTATATTTTTCTGTATATATATGTCCATGGAAAGGTTGTATTTGAGTCATTTGCAATTAGGTTTCAGATGGTCGAATTGTGATTTGTCCTTCAGCTTGCAGGTGTCTTGTTACCAAATGCTGATCTTTATCCTGAATAAAGAGCTCTTCAAGTCTATTTCTGGTGACTTCATTCCAGTGATTTCCACAGCAGACCCGCAGCTGATTACACACATCCCTATTGAGACCCTTTGATTTATGACTGTTTTGCTCATGTTATACCTGAGGTCTCTCTCTGCTGCAGCGTAGCAGCCCCTAACTAGCATGGAAAACATTTGAGAGTTTCCCTGAAGACTTTGGAGGGCTCATAACATTTGCGCTCTGACAGAGAGCCAAATGACTCCAGAGCAAAGCCTCCCTTTCTGGTTCATATCTAGTTTAAGTGTTTTGGACTCACTGGGCGTGTGCTCCCTAAAGAGGTCCGCAGCTCATTAGCAACAGAAGTAGTCATTAATGCTCAGACAGAGAGAGGAGGCATGCATCTGCAGCCACAAAAAGGAATTCATTAGGACTAAAGAGAAAAGCAGTGATCAAAATAACTAATTGCTTTTTTTAGGGGAAAAGGAGTTTATTTGCATCAACAGATGTATTTTTACTGTTGCTGTCAATCGATTAAAAAAATTAATCAGATTAATCACACTTTTGGGTTGTGATAAATCGCAATGTTTAACAAAGTAAATTTTATATGACAATATGCAGCTTTCGAACAAAAAAAGGCCAGAGAGAACATTTTTTCTTCATTTTTAATGTCTGGAATTTTTTAATTTATAAAGCGTTAACTCAAAAGTTTAATTAGTGTGCACAAAACACGTCAACAGTACGATAAGCAGAAATGTAAAGACTTCAATGTCTGCAGTGTTACCCTAAGAAAACAAAGATGGTGATATACAGCTATAAGAAACAAACATTAATTTTCCACACTTTAAATGGTCCGTGTGAAAGCTCTATCCTGATTGGCTGCTGGGTGTTCCAGAAGTTCCAATCACAATGTTCTACATGTGCAGGCTTCTTCAAAACAAGTGGACAAAAACAATTGGTAAGAGGTGAACTTTCTCTCTGAACTTATTCTTTATTGAACCTGTCATGACGATCAGCACAAACAAATAATTTACTTTGCTGCTGTAGTTGAGGTCTGCCAGCTCAGTGATGCATCGACTTGTTACCGTGACAACGGGCCATATTATGTATGAATAATTTATTTCTTTTGTAAACAACCATGCTAGTGGTTGCCTGAACTGGCGGAAGACAGTTTCTTCGCAGAGTGTAATTAATCAGTGTTAATATACTGTATATTAACGTGTTAATTTTAAAAATGAATCATGTGCGTTAACATGTTAATTTTGAGCCCTAATTTTTGCACGAATATCTTGCAGGAATCCATGGAACGAATCTAAATTTGCCTTCTTATCAGCTCCAACTCACTGAAAGGAGGAGAGAGGATCCAAGTAAGAAATGTCTGAAGAGACTTGCTTTCTTATTGGGCAGCATTAGAAAAACAGTGGACATTCAAAATGTTTCCACACATTCGACTGGAATGATGGTTGATCAGTTTTTGCTGTGATCAAGTGTGTTGTCTGCTGTGATAACACTTGGTTGTTTCTACGTAATAGTAAATTAAAAATACAGAAACTCAATCCAAATTGTAATTTCTTTATCGATTACAATCTATTTATTTCATTTTGAAATGATGTTGTAATGGTATAGGTTGATTTTATAAAACACTTGCCTCAAACTGATCGATCTGGTTGGACTGTAGGATTTAGTTGCTTAATTGTTGCACTCCTAATCTTTAGAATTTAGTTTCTTTGTCATTAAGTGATATTTTACATTGTGACCCTTTCTTGAGGTGGTCCTGCTTTTGCTACTAAAACAGCCCTTTTGTGTTCTTGCATGCACTCCACAGACGACTATGTGTGCTTATCCACCACCAAGAAAAATGTGTCTGCGTTCTTATGGGTTAAGGTGCTTTAAAATGTCGACTTTTCAGAAATGTTTGTTCATTTGGCGGATTAAGTTGGAAAAAATTTGGCAAAAAACTGATTAGCTGATAGAAATACAACAAAGCCAGTTGAAACAGTTTCATTCTCATTTAACTTAATGTCATCCAGATCCTTTTTGACATTTAATCTGTTGTCACCAAAGCCTTAGTCACAACTGTCCTTTCGGTGGATATGGGCTGTTTATAAGTTAAAAATGGCCAAATAGTGGGCTGTAGGTGGCCTGCATGAAATAGAAAGGTCTTGGCGAGCCAGTTGAGTAAAAATGTTCATGGACATCTTTTTCTACAGACATGTTAGAAGCTACATGTCGTAGTGATCACTTTTACAACATGCAAGGACACGTAAGGCTGAAGTAGGTGAGATGCAGGCGTGTCATATGAATTTAAAAACGATTTTTTTAACCTCCCCCAAATTTTGTGTACTGTGCAGAATAAGAGTCAGGTCCTTGCCCGCAGCCCGTTTGTTCAGACAACCAGGGCTTTGTTTGGGGTCCTATGAACACTTATTTAAACGTGCACTCCCAATAAGTTTACTATTTGTGAGCGGCCAGTAAGGAGCAAGCACTCGCACCTTCCCAACAACTAGGGTTTAGCATAAGGGCACCGTACGACAGCATTATCTGTACATCATGAGTTTGTGCAACTTCCAATTGGCTTGCAAAAATGTCACAATACGCTTACGACACACATGACAATCGTATGTTTGATGACGTCCCTTGAGGAGTTTGTACAAGCCTCAAGACACACCTTTAAGATGCAGTCCCTCCTCTTTAGAACCCAAAAACCTGCAGCATCCGTACAGGTCAATCCCCGTAACGGGTCATGTGACTGAGGCCAGAATGCATAAGGTTGGAGAATTAAAAAAATTAGAAAGGGTTACACATATAGAAATTAGCAGTTAGGGATGAAAAAATCTTTTCAAGCTTAGGTAACAACAACTGCATATGCGTGGAAGTGCTTGGTGTCATGATACCAGAGATGGAAAGAATTTGAAAGAAAAATTTGAAACAATTACTAAAGTTGTGCCATTTTACTGTGAACTCAGAGGAGGGACAAAACCTTCCGTGGCTTTTAGAAAGAAGAAACCCAAAGAAAAAGAAAACTCTACTGATGTTCTGACTCTCATTATGGCAACGACACATTAGCTTCCTGCTATTTACACTCTGCAGCCTACCTCACCAATTGCTTTACATATTTTTTTCCATCACAGTCCCAGCTCTGCAGGAAACAGTGGACCTAACCAGCAGATCAGAGAATGTTTAGAAGCATTTAAGCATCATGAAAAGTACACGTGACATCCAGTTTGGCTAATGTGCTGCATTGTAAACAAATTAAAACTTTGGCCTACACCATCTTTACAAAAAAAAACATCAAAAAGAGAAAGTCAGTAGGTGGAAAATGCTGAACGCTTGATCTGACATCTTTAAGCTGAATACTTCATACGGATAAGGAATGTTTCTTTGAGAGAAAGAAGTAAAGATTAAAAAAAAAGAGAGTGGGAGGTGTGAGACAAAAAAAACATCTACCACTTGAACTGATGACTCAGAACAAACTAAACTCTTGAGGACAGAAATAAGACAGAAACCGTCAGTGAATCAGAACAAGTTCAAACCTTTTTCTTACTTGCTTTGTTTTCAGCCAGTGGAGGGAATAAGCCTTAAAGCAATAACAATCTTCCAAAGGACAGTTTCATTTATATCTAGTTAAGTAAGCAATCATTTATTCATATTCATACTTGAAGATTAAAAGCCTGATCCCATGAGGCGGTTTTAAAGGGCCTATACCATGTTTTTCTTAAGCCTTTCAGAGTAAACTATATCCATATATATGATCATATATCACCTTTGGGACACGAAAGAACAAATTCTTTTTAAAATATGAGTTATTTTTCTGAACTTTATTCCTAACTCGATCTCTTAGGCACCGCCTTTCGCTCCTCGTAGGTGCCGCCCATTTTGTGACATCAACCTAGCGACGTAGCACTGGCTTTGAAGCATCATCAACTAGAAAGGCCACTATAAAGACCGGCATGTAAGTCAACAAATACCTGTTAGACCCGGCGGATATTGGAGATGGGACACAATCGGAAGATATATGGTATTGTGAATTTAAAAATGGAAGCGCTTTGCCGAGCACCACTAGCTTCGCAGAGAGTGTGTGCGTGTTAGCCTGGGGGCGGTGCTGGCAGCGCCGTCTCTTCCTGAAAGGGGCTGTTATCACTTTGTGATGTCAGCTCGTGAGAACCCACTCGTTTTTGTAGATTGGAAGAGCCTAATGCTCAGAGTGCAGGTTTTTAGACGAATACTTAGAAATGTGTGAACAAATCAAAATCCCTCTTTGGGGTGAACATTAAAAACACTTACATGCTCAAAAAGCAGATTTTTCATGGTATAGGCTCTTTAAGTTTTACTTTGACTTCATATTTAAAAAGTAAATGTGACTATTTGGACTCAAACCACATTTTCACACCATGATGTTATGTGCACAACGGGCATGTGATGTGCATTCAAAAACACGCTGAACACGAGTTCTTGAATACGCTTTTAGCACACGGTGTTCACACTACTGTCGCTACCCATATGCTAGCACATGTTGGAAGAGGCTCGGTGCGAAATGTCGAACTGGTGCAAATCTCGTGAATTGTGCTCCAGGCATCTTCTTGCACAGCTCTGTTCTCATATATTAAAAGTCATAGAATTCTGGCTGGGCACAAACCACAATCATTGACTTCTCCTTCGTCATCACTTTTCAAACTTTCGTGAATTAAAAACGGACGCCACGCTTATGTACCCATATGTCACTTCTAAATCCAAGTCCCTGATTGGTCAAAGTTCAACTGGGCTAACTTTCAAACACACATTCAATGGCTGCACGTTTTGTACATATAGCCTGAAAACAGACTTAAAAAGCCTCATTTATTTAAAAAAAAAAATACAACAGTGCATCTTGTAATCCAGAGTGCCTTATATATGGATTAATGCTGGTTGTGCTTTTGATGTTGAAGCATTTTTGAGAAACATGTGGTGCTCTGTGAAAATCCCATTCTGTTTTTTTCATGAAAAGCAAACAAGGTTGCGTGTCATTGTGGCTACGCTAATGTTGCTAACATGTATTCATTCATTCATTTTCCAATCCGCTTTATCCCTTTCGGGGTCACGGGGTTGCCGGAGCCTAACCCGGCTACTCATGGGCGAAGGCAGGGTACACCCCTGGACTGGTCGCCAGTCTGTTGCAGGGGCCTGCTAACGTTTAGCGGTGTCGAATTGTGTTCTGTTCATGTCTTACTAGCAAGGTTGGGAATTAGTGTAGTCACAGTAATGTTTGTTTTAGCAGTATCAGTCTGTTTAGTTATGTGTTGCAAAGAAGGGTGAGAGACCTAGATTTTGTGAATACGCTAACGCGTCTAATGGAGCTTACATGTTGCGTGGTACAAAGTTCTAGAGTTACTGTGAATGCTCCTAATAAATTCTGACTGACTGACAGATTTATCTCTGGCTCTTTTATCCTATATATTTTTTCTCGTAATGTGGCTTAGAGTTCAGTGCACCTTATATATGAGATAAGTTTGAAAATAAACTTTATTGACGGCATGATGATGCGGTGCGCCCTATATAAGCGTGGAAAATAAGACAGTTGATTTACTCATCATCAGAAAATCCCTTAAAGAAATATAAATAAATAAGCACATGCCCTTGTGGCTCAAAGTATATGGGAACAAAAGAAAGAGAAATTTGAATGTGGGAATACGTTTGTAAAGACAATGTTTAACTAGTCCTACAGGGAAGTCATCAATTTCACAGCTATTTCTTTTCAGGGGGAGTGAAATCAGCAAACATAGACTCCTCAGATAATTGAAGCTTTGGCTGGCTTACAGCCTATTCTAAACAAAAATGCAGCTTGCCACTAAACGCTTCATTCTTTTTCTCAGCCAAACACTTGATATTATGACTTTTACAGTTTTGTAGTTAGAAGGGGCAACGATAGATTAAGAGGGACAGATGCTAAAACAAAGACGTAGAGAAAGGAGAATCTAAGTTTTGGTTTTCCTTCAGACTAAGCCCACAAGTCATTGTATATCAATAAACTTTCTATCTAATTATCTTCTGATGTATTTTTAAAAAGCAATTTTCTTTTTTTTGTATGTCTATGACGATGTTTTTTAATTGTCTCTCTTTTTTTGGGAATGTTCTGCCCCAATAATGTCCATGTGACATGTGAACGTACTTTTAAGTTTGACAGTTTTATCAGGTTGAAAATGTTTGTGCATCACAGTTTGACCTCATAGTTTCTTATTTTCTACAAAATGACAATAAGCGAATAGAAAAAAAAATTCTAAGATAAATATTCTACGCTGCCTTTCCTCTACTTTGTTTTGCACTCCAGACATCCTGCAATTGGAAATGCTCCACATTAAGGAAAGTGTAAAGCTACAAACCCCGAAATTAATAGCTGAGCTTTTTTGAAATTACTAGAGAGTGGTAGTCAAGCAGATCAGCCTATTCTCAGTAATGTGCCTCATGTTTGACTTTATATTTCCACTTTAAATGTATTAATGTAGTACTTTCACTTAAACAAACAAAAGAAATCTAACTCAAAGGGCATAAGAAATATATAGTTGGTTTTAAAACAAATTGGAACAATGTTAACATAAAAAAAAAAATCTGAGTGTAAAATGTAAGTACACAGTAATGCTACATTTACCCCAAACGCCATGCGTGCGTCAGAGGCGTCCAGTTCAATGTTAAGTCAAAGTACAGATGTATTTAAAGGCCTTGCCGTGTGTTTAAAGCATTGGGCATGGCGTGGCAGTCAAGCAGCAGCGCCTTTCAGGCGTTTCGTGCATCCAGAGTTCAACTTTGGTGTCGAATGTGAGTTGCATCAACCAATCAGGGACTCAGCTTTGGACCATAACATGTTGATGATATGGTCAGTGGGTGGTGGTCAGTCATCAAACATATGGAGAAGTGATTAGCAATGCTTTTGTAGAACTCTCCAAACTAAATAAACCTAATCTCTTAGCATCATCTGTGTCTTTCATTCATTGTAAATGAGAAATACAGTCAATGCTTCCATGTAGTGATGAGGCTGAAAACTTAACACTAGCTCCTCCCACACGCCGTGGGAGTGTCAAGTCTATGGACACATTTAATCTTAATCCAATCAAAACTATTATAGGCTATATTTTCATATATTGGCATATGTTTATTGAAAAGTATTTTTCATACTCTGTTACCTAATTTAATTTTTCATTTTTAATGCCTGCTAGCCCGTAATCTGTTGGACATTCAGGCAATACATTTCACTGCATTTTTAACTATGTATGTTACAAAAAATTTAATTTGAAATTTTTGACAAACGTCAAGAAGGGAATTTGATGTGCATAAAAAAAAAATATGAAAACAAAAGAACATGAAAAGATTGCACAATTGCACTTTCGTGTAACTGAAATGTTTCCCACTTTGTGTGTGCTTGTGTTGTGTGTGTGTGTGTTCAACATGATCACAATGTGGAAAAAAACAAAAAAGAATTGTCACATATTTCAACAAGTAAAGGTAGGTTACATGAAAAACAAAGTTGCATCAGACCTTAGAGTGAAAATCATAGCCACAAGCATTTTCCAGTACGATTAGACAGAGTGAACAGAAATGTTGTTAATGGCCAGCGTTTATGAGGATAGCTGAACCCTTCAACCTTCTAATTCCCACTCTAACAGAAAGTGTTTAACAGATCTTCGGCTGAACACTGTTGCAGTGGACCACTTTAAAGTCAAATTGAGGTCTGCAATCTTTTTAGGAAAATAATATATGACTTTTGAAAGGCAGTATGCTTTAAAGTAACTTGGGTTCCATTAACATTATCCCAGGTTTTCTTTTACTTGAGATGAAACTAATGTGACAGCTGTGAAAAGGAGCAGCAGCATCAAAATACAAAAACTACAAAAAAAAAAAAGGTCTTCACTAGCTGAGGTTCATTTCTGAACTTTTCTTGCCTTTGCAATGGGTCTTTGACTCAGAGGTGTGAGGATTTAATCAACTAGATATTTGACTGGATTCTTTTAGATCAGAAGTTCTGTTAAACTTCTTTTCTGCTACGTTTACTCGGGCTTGGCAAGTGGGCACTTCTAATTAAATATCTATGTAAACAGATGTTTTCTTCTGCATTCAAAACTCTCATGTTCAGCTGTTGCCATGCAAATTTTTAAGCCAATTTTCAGGCTCAACTTACAAAACACACGGCTATTGAATGCGCATTGAAAGATAGTAGGAGTAATACACACCAAGCATGTGAGTCGCTTTAAAGAATGCGCTGAACGGGGGTTTTCGTACAAAGTTTCAGTGTCTACACAATCCAAACCAGTGCATTTACTCCCAGTTGGAAGAGACATAGTGTGAAATGTCAAAGCAGGCAGATAACTGGTGAATCTTACTCCAGGCTTTTTCTTTCACAGCTCTGTGGCATTATATGAAGCACTTGATGTCATAGAATTGGGGCCGGGCACAAAACTGCAATAATTCATTTCTCCTTAATGATCACTTTTCAACCGGTTGGCTCTTCCATGTTTTCTTCATTTTCAACTAAGTGTTTTACCACAATTAAAATTAAACGAAGTACTGTACTGTACATAAAAAACATTTTGAAAAGGACTCTAACCAGGTTCAATTGGTTTAACTTTTAGCACTTGCTTAGTTGACTAACTTAAAAACTTACATAGAGACACGTGAATGTGAGAGTTTTGAACACGAACTCCCAAAACATAAAAATGTGCCCGTTCACGCAGACTTTTCATTTGAAGCAGTTGCTCAAACACGTTTCCTAGCCCGGTGTGAATATAGCATACAATTTATGAGACTTTTGGTAGCAAGCCTCTTACCAAATGAACTATAATCGGGTAGTGACAGTGTAAACATGATATCCTAAAGGCACAATCAAAGCTCAGATTCAGAGCTTTCTTGAATATGCAACGCATGCTGGGTGTGTGCGTAGTTTTATGAAAACTGGATTTCTTCATAGCCGGTAAACTTTGTATGAGTGGGGGCTTTGGATCACTTTTCTCATTCTTATTCCTGTTTTGTTTTGTGTACGCCACAGTCACAGCACACAGGGTTAAAGCTTAGAATTATTCAACAGTTTTAATTCTTTGACCCTCAGCTTCATTTCAGCCCTAGGTTTTTCTCTTTTCTTCATCCTCAAGTCAGAATCAGATAAGAGATCTGGATTTGTAACATTTCTTTTTATATTTTGTTGTGTTTTCAGCTGTATTTATTACATTTTTTGTCTTTTGAAAGACCCACTCCAATCATCTTTTATTCTATTGTAAAAGTGCTCTCAGTGGTCTTTTAATTAAGACTATGCCACTGTTAGCCAAAATCAAAACACTTGCTTCAGTTTCTAGGACATAGTTTCTGCAGAGCAGCAGGAGTTCATTAGAAATTCATCTCTGAGGTGTGAGCGAAACAGTTAAAAAGCAAACCCCGCCCCCCCTTTCCTCTCCCCATTGCTGAGAACTCAGAGCAATGATCCAGGTTTTTTTTCAACAATACAAATAAGGCCTTTTGCAAATGGCATTTTCTTCGTCTGCTCCTGATTTACAATGATTTAAAAAAAGAAATAGCAAGAAATGCAGTTTTAAGCTTAATTTTCTCAATACATGTCCTCCATCTTCAAAAAGATGCCAAAAGAACAGGCTCCAAACACCAAAAACACAATTTACAATGAAGTAGGTTGTTAAGTTCTGTCTTCTGCATTTGGATTTTACACAATTGCAATCCCCAAATTTTTTATGTTGCCTGATAATGTAGTTGCTGTTGCTTATTAGGTTAAATATGTATTCTATGTTAAAAAGTGAAGTTTGTTTTTAGTAAAAGACTGTAATTTAGAGTTAGTTTAAAAAAATGGGCATAAGTTTTCTGTTTTTTTTCTGGACAATGCGAGAGCAAATGTGAAAAGATTGCCATTGTTTTCAATTTGTAGCCTTTTTTGGGACTTTTTTTCATTTGGAACAACTTCAGCAGAGAATCAAAGGTAAAGGACATTTAGCCACATTTTTTTCTAAAATGTGATTTGAAACTAGCAGCCAAACAGGAATGCGTTTGAAATGCAATAAGTCTACAATTTCCAGAGAAACCTCTGGATGAACAGGGAGATCATGCAAACTCTACAGCTTACAAGTTTTTATTCCTAATTTGACAGATTTGAATTTTTTCATCATGTTCAAGAGTTTGTGCTGAACCTGTAAAATCTTTTCCTTCAATTGTGCCCTTGAAAAAAATATCAGCCATCGCTTTGGGCTTTAACTACCACCAAGAACAAACGGGGTCACAGTAGCCTTTGAGTGGGTGTGCGGTGTGCGAGCTCAGAGCCAAGTGGAAGGGGAATGAAACAAAGACGTTTTTTTGCTCTCTGATAGCATAAAAGTCTTGTAAGTTTTGACTCAGGCTTTTCTTTTCTTTTTTTTAACTAAAGAATGTTTTTCTTGTATTTTGTTTGACATTTTCTGTCAAATTTTTTTTTCAAAGATATACCAAATAAATTCCTCTTAAAAATATGTGCGCACAGCCACATACTTCGACAAAGATCTACTCCACTGAAACTTTTTTTGTGTGTTTTAACATGTTCTTGTAGCATTTATATAAAGAAAATTAGGCTTAAAATAGCATTTCTGAATATTTCTTTATTCAAATTGTTATAAATCAGAAACAGACAAAATAATGCCTTTTGAGGAAGCTTGTAGTTGTCACGTGCAAACTGCAATTGGCGGGCTACAAGCTCCCTGATCCGCTCCATTCAGATGCATCCGCTCGTAGGCAATAGTTTTCCTCTCTCTTTTCCTGGCACATTTTGGCATCAGGTTCAAAACTGTATGACTGAATAGCTCTGATATTGATATATTTTTGTTGTAATGCTAATATTAGCTTTGGATTGTGAGGGGCTCTATGCCAGCGGGAGAAAGTGTAAACAAATGGATGATGGGAAATGAGTATAGGCTTACTCTGTGCCAACAGTCCCACCCACAACTCAGAGGTGAATTGCTAATGAACGCCTGCCGCTCTGCTAAAACTATGTCCCAGAAAACCACACTCACTTAAAACAGACCAAAAGATTATTGCAGTGAGATTTTTAAGAACGTTTTCTAAGTCTTAATCTCTTTTGCACACCCTATTTCATGAAATCCACTCTGCTACTCCCAGTGAAGTGACTTTTTGCGGCTTATTTTTTCACATGCAGTGATTAATTTGTCTGTTTTTGCATGCATGCACAGACACTTTCCTCCATTTCTACCTGCTTTGTTTACACAGAGGAATGCAGAGGTGTCTGTCAAAGGAACTTCTCCTGTTTTTCCTCCCCGTCTTCACTTAGCTCCCTTTAATTGACTCTTTGTGACAGAGTGTTGGGGGTTAGACTTCTGTTTATCAAAGCTGGATGTATTAATAGCCCTTATTATGGAAAACATTGTGAAAATTACAAATGATGGGGAAAGAGAGTCAACAATCTAAAACGGTCTGATTCTTCAAAGCTCTCAGAGGCAAGCACATCGATGGGCTAAGTGACGAAGCTCTTTTCCACTTGAATCTACAATGTGTCCATCAAAACGCCCCATTCAGAGGCTTGAGTATGCAGGAGAGCTTTGTGTGGAGAAGCAGAAACACTTCAAAGCCATTTCAGTCATCCACTGTTGGATATACAATCTGATTTCAAGTTCAAATCAGGAACACAGAATATTCTAACACAAGACAGTGTGGGGGAAAATCCTATAATAACAGCAAATGACTTTCAAACGGGAACAGACAATTATTTAACACACATAGTTATTTAAAGAAAAGCATGATTTTAAGTGAACATCACAGTGGCGCAGTGGTTAGCACTCTTGCCTCACAGCAAGAAGGCCCTCGATTCATTTCCTGACTGGGGGACTTGTAACAGTGTCACCAATGGGGGACCTTTCTGTGTGGAGTTTGCATGTTCTCCCCGTGCATGCGTGGGTTTTCTCCGGGTACTCCGGCTTCCTCCCACCGTCCAAAAACATGCTTCATAGGTTAATTGGCTACTCTAAATTGTCCCTAGATGTAGATGTGAGTGTGTGATTGTGGCCCCTGCAACAGACTGGCGACCAGTCCAGGGGTGTACCCTGCCTTCGCCCATGAGTAAGCCGGGTTAGGCTCCGGCAGCCTGGTGACCCCGAAAGGGACAAAACGGTATAGATGATGAATGAATGAATCACAAAAACAGTGATGTGAAAATAGATAATGGCACCAATTCATCTTTATTGGTTTGCAGGACCATCATCACCATGTCTGAAGGTGCATTCACACCGAACACAATTCGCGTGGCCTGCTCCTCTCTCGCCGCGCCGTGGATTCTCTGCTCGCTGCATGGCTAAAGCTCGCATCCCTAAGCTCGCTGCCTCATTTGCGTGTGGGAGGAGCTACCAGCTAAGGTTGTTGATCACTACATGATGCTTTGTCTGTATTTCATTTAGATTACATGGAAGACACGGATGATTTTAGAGATCCGTTTTTTTCTTTTTCAAAGAGCTCTTCAAAAACATCGTTGATCACGTCTCTATGTAGATCGCGACCTTCAAAAATAACTCAACATCATTTTTTTAAAGCAAATTCCTATGAACATCTTTTCAAAACCAACAAGAAAATTTAGACTAAAGGTTTCATAGACAACATTTATTTGTGTCAACAATATATTACTTAAAAAAACCTCATGACTATAAAAATACATTTAAATGATGTTTTAAGTCCAAAGAAATATCCTGATGTTGTTCATTAATATTTATAGTAATGTGTATTAAGTAATTTAATGGAAAAAAAAAGGACAAAAGATTCAATGAACTACAAAAGCCGAGTGCGGGATTCAAATCCGGGCTTCTTTTGATAGCAAAAATTACAACGCATGGGGTCTGCAGTCGCCACGAGAGCAGCTGACCAAAAAGTGGGTTTGTCACTTTATAATGACAGCTACCCACAAAATACATTTCTATGAACTTTTTTTTAAAAACCAACAAGACCAGACAGTGTTTCCGTCTCTCTCTGACCGTGTTTGAAGCAGACTGTCGCCCAACAGTAGCAGGAATGGTTCAGGGAACCCCGCTGTCCTGAAAGGGATCCAGCGGCAAGTTCAGGAGTTCCGATCCACCATATTGGATGTGTATTCTACCCGCTGTCACTGAAACCGTCACATGCCCAAAGTCGAGTCCCTGATTGGCTGACACAGATGTGGCGACCTCCCCAGAGTTCCGATTTTTTTCCCCTGGCTCACTGTCCGTGCCCCGTTGCTCAATTCGCGCTGTTTCCAGATTTTTGCGCCACGCCGGCTGCTCAATTTGCGCTGCAGAATCCCAATTCGTGTCTAAACCATTGACTTTACGTTGAAACTGGCCGGCTCCACCGCACAAATCGCGTTCAGTGTGTAAGTACATTAACACATAGTTTCTTTAGTGCATGGTGAACTCAAAAACATATTTTTCTGGAAAAAAAAAACGACATTCATGGTGACAAAATGCTCTGAAAATACTAAAAATAATGTATCCTACGCATTCAAACTATTTAAAAAAAAAGTACAAAACGCACACAAACAAACAAAGAATAAACATTTACCAAATGTTATTTTTGGTTTGTACATGTAATAGTTGTTACTAACTGATTTTGCTTAAAAGTGTGATGAAAAATAGAACAACAGAGTAAATAGAAGAAGAAAACACTAAAAAAGAGAGAGATATTTGTTCAAGCAGCCGAACATTAAAAGTTAACAGAAAGAACCAATTTATAAAGATGACTTTTGAGACAGGTTATAAATGTAAAAGTTACTGTGATTTGATTGCTGTTGCTTTTAGTCTTCAGTGTTTATGACTTTTTCTTGTAATAACTTATGATTCTTTTATGTCAGCACCTTGTGCTCTACACATGTTGATGAAAGGTGTTCTAAAAAGGATTGATTTGGAGATTGGTAAGCCTTGAATACATTTATTTGGTGTAATAGTTGAAAACCATGAAAATTCTCAACATTTTTACTCTGTATCACAATACAAGGCCGTTGGTTAAAACTCCTACAAACACCTGAATAATTCTATTGTCACAGACTGCTAAAACTTTTTCAAGAGTAAAACGGAACTTTATTGATGTTAGATCATTTTGTGATTCAAAGCTGCGCTGTGTTGCCTTAAAGAAACCCAGCGATTGTTTTTCTATGAACCAATCTAATCAGACTGTGAGTGGCAGAGAGCTTCACTGAATGACTATAGAACAATGATCATGAAATCCAGCATCCAAATGTGAGTTATCATTCCACTAAGTCTGAGTGAGATGAAGCTGCTTACATTCGTCATCATCGCAGACAGATCAGCGTTCCTGACTGCCTGTGCCAGATCGTCATGGTTACATTTTAGCATGTGAACCAATGTGAACTCAGCCAACATGTTCAACTACTAATTTATGCTCCTGCCTTTTAGGGGAGTGTGTGGCGACTTGGGTCACCTGTAATTAAAGATATAAAATCATCAACCTAATGTGTTACTAAAAAGAAAAAATATAATTAACTTATTGAACTCCATTTTAAAAAGAAACTTTAGAGATAAAGTGAACTTGATGTTGAACAATGAGTAAAAGCTTTAGTGCCAGTTTCTCTCAAATGTTACAGAGTAACAGAAGACTAATTTTCCACTGAATCAAAGGTACGCCTTTAAACTGGTTAAAGTAATTTAATCTCTCTCATGTGACGTTTTCTCAGTCCTCTAGTTTATTCTAAAAAATGCCTTTGTGAAGCATGGGGTCAATGCCCCATGATGCATGGTCACTCAACCGGTAACGCATAGTCAGCAGCACATTCATCAACATCATCATGCATTATGGAACACGGAGGAATCTCAATGCTGTAACATTTTCAATCACACACACACATTTCTAAGCTGAGGGCTGAACGCCTTTTATCGGTCCAAAGAGACAAAAGTGTTATATTTCCAGAGTGGTAACTTTGAGGGATAAAAAAGTTACTGACATTCACAGCAATGTCTGGCATTAATACTGTCCTATGATGACTGAGGAAACAGAACTGTCAATGGCAAGATCTTATGGTCAGTTCCTTTTAATAGAGTTCTATGAATGATGGCTATTTTTTAACGTTTAAATACAATGTTATATAGATGCACCGGTGATCAATTTAGCTAAAGAAGTTTAAATTTACATTTCATACCATGGCGTGGTTTATTTTTTATTATTGAAGTGAATGTTTAAAGGCAAAGTGCTACTTGTTTTACCTACAATGCCGTATTGTGCATCTGGAGATTGCCTAAAGCAAAGGATCAAATATAGCTTCATTTCTAAAATGTGATTTAAAACTATTTGAAGTGCAAGAAAAGGCTGCAATTTACCGAGAAAACCTCTGCATGAAAAGGCAGAGCATGCAAACTTCAAAACCCAAATCTTTTCATTCGCAGTTTGTAAGCCTGCACAAAAAATAGAAAATGTATTGTCATCGCCATATCAGCTTGTGCAAAACAAATACTGCAAAAGACGGTATAAACTTTGGTAAATAGTTTCCTTAAATGTTCACTCTCATAGACGGAAAAACCATTACGTTTTTAAAAAAGCCCAAGCGCGCATTACCTGCAGTACATTGCTCTTAATTGTTGTCCGCATTAATTTGGGCCAGTACTACCAAAAATCATTGTTCTTTGGTGTAAAAGTTCTTATCTGTCTTCTATTGAGGTTATACTTTGAGATTACTGAAGTTGAAACTAAGATAATCTATGAAATAACCAGTATCGCCCCTATTTTATTGTATAATGAGTCATCAAATTGTTTCTAAATTAGTGTGTTCTCCACCCAAAGGAAATTCCAATGTCTTTCATTTTGTGTTTCTTATTTCTTGTACTATTCTTTGTCATTGCACTGACACACATTGTAAAACCTCACTGGAGCTTTTTTGCGTACATCCTACAGTGTTGTGGGTTTCTGCCTCAAAAGTTCCCAGCAGCTCTCAGCAGTGCAGGTGTCAAACGTCTTTCTTCACATCTGTTATCACGCTACGTCCCAGCAGGAAGAGCACATATATTATTAGTTAAAAATACATTTTATTCAGTTTCGCTTTCAGAGTGTTTTCTTTTCAGGTTCACTCAGAGCAAAAAAAAAAAAAGTATTTTACTCCCACCTTTCCTGCTGATTGAACACAATATCCCTAATAACATGTTGGATGAAACAGTTGATATTCAAACCAGCAGGTCTGCTTCATTGACCGCAAATAGATCTGGAAATTACAAGTAACCTTTGCTGCTTCCAGGCCTCCAATAAAATCCCATCCCAACATGGCCACCCAGAATATGACAGCTGTTATTTCAATCTGAGACACAAACAAATTTGAAATAAAAAAGTTATAGAAGCAAGTGAATATTTCTGTATTTTTGCAACATGTGCATTTGGTCAGGGCTTTAATTTACTGTCATAGTGAGGATTGCGGAGTATTTAAATGAAACACAAACGAATTAGAAGGCTGCATCAGTGAAAAGGACAGCTTCTCTTTACAAACTCAGGGAAACATTTATTTCTTTGTTATAAGGTACAATAAGTTGCAAGTAAAGAGGTAGGGACAGTAGGGGAAGTTTCATGCAGGTACAGTTTAAATAACTGAAACCAAATAAGATTAATCTCATTTCAGATTAGTCGCATTGTCCTGGTTCAGGAATTAAGGTCTAATCCCTTTGAAAAAACACAACCTGGGAGACTAATCTGACCCGTCCAAGTTATTTAGGGCACCATGGAAGACATCCGTTTTGTTTTACAAATAAGAAACTTACTCTGCTTGTGGTCACAGCTAAACTGAAAAAAAAAAAAAAAGATGAGGCTGACGAATGAGAAACTTGACCGGGGGCCATCAGAGAAACTCAGAAGTTTCTTCCAGATTGGAACTGTAGCTGAACCTGTACAAGAGCATCACAACAATGATCTGTCCAGGCTGAGCTGTTGGATTACAGATTAGATGCCATCTATACAATACATTACAACTGGAACTAAATAATAATGTGATCCCTTACTACATGTTTGTTTGTATATTTGTGATACTTGTATCTATAACATAGAAAATGACGCTTTTAAGTCCTAGAATTCCAAAAAGATTCAGCTTCAAGCAACTGTAAAACTATCTTAAAACATTTTAGGGAACAACGTTAAAATACTTATTTTATTGATTTGGAGACAACAAAAACATCAGCTGCCATGCAGGAAAACGAGTTTAAAAATATATTTCCTATCTAGTATTTTTGGAAGTATACAGTAAGTGTCTCCCGACTATAAGATAGATGCAAAAAAGAAAAAAAAAGCATAATAAAGGTTAATCCCTTCAAGTTGCTAAATGTGTGAATTCGTCATCATGTGTGCTGCTGTTGAACAACACCCTCAGGAATGATGCTTCCTCTGCGTTGCTGTCAGTTGCAATAACAGATACACCAACAGTTCCCTGTTGTGGTTGTAAGTGGAAAAACAACAACTTTTTAGATAATTCACATGCAAGTCGCACCTGAGTATAGGATGCACCCCCGGCCAAACAATGCGAAAACATGACTTATACTCCAAAAACTAAAATGAATTATTGTTTGACTGTTAAAAGCTACAGTAATACATCGCTGCCATTACGAGAAGGTCATAATTACTGAAAAGACTATAATTTTGCAAGTGAAATTGCCTAAAAGAATCCACTAATAGTTGGAATGTGGTCATTCTCAAATGTGTTCACATCTGTCGTATCGTGTTCATGCTGTGCATAAACAAAGGAGTTTGTTTGTGTGTTTAATGTTATTAATGAAAAGACTAGAAAGTGATTTTAGCACATGCCCAACCAGACACTGGGGTGGAAGCATTAGACAGAACAGATCCACATAAAAATGATAAACGACATTCTCTATTACTTTTATGGGGTTTTTCTCTTAAGTACTAAGATTTTAGACATTTATTATTTCAAAATGTTGAAAAACTTTAATCTGACAATCTCAGCTGAATTGTTTTGATGCCTTTGGAAAAAGCTGAATTTGTGACGAAAAAGTTATCATGATTGCCTTAAACTTGAATCTTGTTGACTCCCAGTCATGACCCACATAACGCAACATTCCGTTTTGTTCTTCCACGTCCTTTATTTCTTTCCTTTTGTGTTACTCTAGCTCTTCTCTGCGACTTTTATCTTCCTGAATCTCCGCCTCCTGAGCCGTCAAATGTTCTCTTTGTTTTATTTTTATCAACTGTGAAACACATTTCCACCACAATAGTTCCTGCATGAGGAGCGTTTTTCTCTTTAGACATCTTTGTTAAATAAAAACAAAGTCGAAATCAATTTTCAATTTTTACAGATCTGTCTTTTCTGGTCATTCACTTCTTCTGCTGCTCTCCCTGCTTTTATTCTTTTGTGTTTTGGAAGATAACAATGCCTACCTCTGCTCCTTTCACAAGGTTTAGGTTGTTTTTTTTGTGAAGACTTTGACACAGTTGATTTGTATCTGAAAAGAAAAGTGTTGCTTTTGTATCTGCTCCACTAAAAATGCAAAATGTAAGCATTCTTCTCATTTGCAGCCGACTTCAAATTGCTGAATCTCCCAGCCACGCTCATTTGAAAGAAATTTTCAAAGGTTTAACTATTGACTTTGTAAAACTTATGATGATAAAACAATTTAGCTACAAAACGCACTTTTTTTGTAGATTCTTTCATTTTTAAAAATTATAATATAGGGAAATTGTGAACTTTTCACATCAACACCTCATTTAAAGGTCACAAAAGAACACAAAATCTTAATTTATAATGCTTTTAAAGTGAAACAAATCTGCATTTAATTTGTCAGGCTTGTTTTTTTATTCCAGAAAAGCTTTCATCAAGTGTGTGAGTGCAAAAGGCTGCATGGATCCTTTTTCTTTGAAATCCTTTTAGAAGCATCCAAATACACCTGCCAGATCTGACATTTTCCAACCCACTTGTTCTTTTTTTCATTAATGTTCATTTTCAAGCGCAGCTGGGTATTATTCAGAATCATGGCGCTTAAAGACAGTTTTTCCAAATAATTCCAAGAAGTGATCCAGCTTTTACTTAGGGTATGAACTGTATGAAGCAAACCCAGTTTGTTGCATCTCAATTGTGATGTGACTGTATGCTCATAAGTGTTTACACAAGACTATGCAATCATCAAAAAGAATAAAAAAAACTGACAGAATAAGAATAAAAAAGTCTTTTGTTGGTTCAGACATTTTCACTTCAGCTAAAAAGCCTCCTTTATGCTTCTACTTGAAAAAACTTTCTCTTTGTTTGACTATTTTGCTTTTTCTTCTTTACTGTAGACATTCTAATGCCTGTTCAATGGATGCCTGGGACAAAGGCAATACATTTTCAGAAAGTCACTGAAGGAAATCTCTGTTTTACTTTGTCAAAAGAAATGTTACAGAATGCAGATGGTAAAAACAATGTATTAAAGCGGATGCAGCAACAAAGTAAACTCTAAAAATGTATAAAAGACTGACTTTTGTTAAGACTTAAGTGCTTAAGTCTGAGAGTTGACATATGTGTTTCTGAACTGGAAATTGTGTAAGCATGTTAAAAATATTCCATGCTTACATATAGGTGCCATATAGTATAAGATAAAATAACATATTCTCCCTTTGATTCCTAAAGATATGATGTGAAGCAGTTTTCCTAAAAGCTCAGGTGGATGTTGACCTCGCCACTGAAGGAATGCTGTTGCAGACTCACATTTGGACCCCATATATATTGTCAACACAACACAAAATAAATACTAAAAAGTATAAACTGAAAAGAAAAAAAAAGATTTTTAATGACAGTAAACGGTGGCACATAGAAATTAATGCCTCAGCTTTGCCCAGACGTGCCCAGTTTTGGAGAAGATTCTTTCAGTTCTCCGGTGCTTGTACAGGATGTTTGTGGAGTCAGTTTTATATGAGATTCTTTTCTTGCAGACTCTGCACTCTTTGTATTATCAAAAAAAGTGAAATGGTTTCAAACTTTGCTTCTCTTTCCAGTGTCACTCACTTCTCTCCATGTCTCACCTGGCGCCCTTTCTTTCTCTCTCCCTCAGATTCGGTTTACGCACTGCTGCTGCCGTGTGTAACAAGCCCCCTTCCCCCACCCCCGCTCAGCGCAAAGCAAACATATACTGACCAATCACGTGCAATTTGAAGAAAAAAAAAAGAGAGGGTAAATTAAAGTAAAAAAAAAAAAAAGAAATCTGCTCCCAGTAAGGAGCCGGCTCTTGTCATTCATTTCAAAGAGCCGGCTCTCAGAGCCATTTTGTACACGACCGACATCAGTAGTTTCTTTAAAAGTGAACCTATAAAAGTCGATCAATCTGCTTAAAAACAACTGTTAAAATAACTTTATTGGAATACATGGCACTCCTTTACATCATGTCTTTGTTCATTAATGGTTCTGAAACAGCAAAGCAAAGAGAATTTTTGGACACAAATATAAAGTGCATTTCACCCAGCACAAATATATGCTGTGGGTGTTCTGTCAGCCGGTGAGGCAGCGCTGTTTTTCTCTTTTGGCCTCCTGCTGTGCCTCTGTTAACCCCACCGCACACCTCTGAAGCCTCTTTTGACAACATAGACAAACCCACAAAATAGCCGGCGTAACCTTTATCATAACAGCAGACCTCATTGGCACTAGGTCGTTGTAGTGTGTGTGAGAGAAAGTTGGTGAGAGCAAGTGTCAGTGTAACTGGTTATGTTCCCAGTATGACTCTAATTAAAGGTGAATTCTCTGCAGAGTACTAGAATGGCATGTGATTCAAGTCCAAAACACCAGGTGTTACATACACACACTGACAGACCAGAAGGGAGAACAATTTCACACAGAATGGCAGCATCGTTAGAGCTGGAGGAGAGCTCACTGAAAGCTTTCAAAACCTGTTTTTTTGGATATTTGGCCCCTTTGGGTTTTGTTTTTAAAAAGCCTAATTCACCAAACAACATCTCAGTGTATGCTACAGCATTTTTCTAACAATGGTTGAGACACATGGCAGCCCTTTATGAAATATTTACACATGATGAACCTAAAAGTTTCAAAATACATGAAGTCAAGGTCAAATAAAAAGCTTGCATTTTTTTGCAGAGCAAGTAGTCATGTGGTCCAGCTTTGTAAAACGAAAGATGGCTTTCCTAAATCTAAAAAATAATTGTACAAAGAAAAACAAACAGAGAACAATGCAGGCCTGTTGTGTGGATTTTTTTTTTTTGACTCCCAAAATCATCCGGAAGGGCGCAAGGAGCTCATGGGTTCTTTTCACAACATAAGTGCATGCTTCTTGCTTGCAACCTGAAATTAGAAAATTAGACAGTCAGTGTACTCTGTGTGGCCATCCTACATGCACTTAAGGCCATGTCTCACTACGTACAATTACATTTGTAATTTTGGTCATTTGCGATACACGTGTGATATGCGTAATTCACAGGTGTGTCATGCGTTCCTCATTTGTCGATGTGCGCAGTTGTCCGTCAAGGGTTTCGGCCAATGGGTCTTTATATGAATTTGGTTTTGAACTATTCAAAATTGATGGTTGGTTGAGAATTACATAGTTTATACATATTTTATGTAGTTTATATGCAATTATTGCGTACATTTGTGCTTGTTTTTTGCACGAAGCATTTGCAAATTTGTGGCTTTCCACAGCATTTCCATGTATGTTCACGTATGTGATTTCTGTGATGTGATTTCTGCCGAGTGTCAAAGTGAATTGTACGTAGTGGCAGGGTGACACAACCATCACGTTCTTATCCTAGGCACGCGGCATTCAGATGGAGTCCATAAGGAGTTTGTTTTTGCATCTTACTAATAACAGAGTGTGACGTAAGGGCACCATACGACAGTACCACCCATCCGTGATAAATGTGTACAACTTACATTAGCCTTACAAATACAATACACTCACCATAAGCACAACAATTATATGTTCTATTTTCAACAAAGTCCCTTAAATATGAGTCACATATGAGTCACAAACCGACTGATCCTCTCTATGATTCTCCACGTGGGCGGACAACCTAAAAATGTACAGGTCCGCATGTTTGAGGTCCTAAATTCTTTACTTTTGTTTGTTAAATATTCTGAGATTTAGCAAACAGATGCTCTTTTAGTGGACACAAGTTATCATCTATGCAACAAACAAATCCACATGATGACTTCATGAGCAACTGTCACTGTTTTTTTTTTATTTATCAGGACAAATTTGCCTGCTGCAGAAAAGCCCTCCCTCATTTAGTGTTGAGAGTCTCATTTAATTTCTGCTTCCCCTTTTTTTCTTTTGATTTTCCCACTCCATTTGCTATTCAGCTGTGTTTGTCACCGTTGGAACACCGTGTCAACAGTGGAGGACACACATGTGGAATGTCTTTGTTGTTCAAACATCAGACAGTTATCTTCATCTGCAAGTGTCTGGTGACAAGGACGTTCTTTCAAATCCGTTCTCACAAACCGTGTTCTGGCGTTTGTGCGGTGTTGAGGTCAGGAAGCTATCTGGGTGCTCAAAAGCAAGGCTGCTCTTCAGTTGTCCTTCATGTTCTTTTGACAGATGTCTCTCATTGCTGCAGCCCAGCAGCAGCTTTCAAAGAGGTTAATTTAGCCCTTGCTGTGGCGTTGAAGGTTCCAGAGCAGTGACCGTGCATATAAAGGAGGTGTTCATTGAGGTGTTCATTCAGGAGACAAAAGAAGCACAACAGATGTGTTAACACAATATGCAATATAGAACATGTTGCAATTTGTGAACGACATTATCTGGGATTTATGAATCGTAAAAAGCTATGATGAACCAACCTTAAACCCCTGTACGAACATTAAAATACTAAGCCAACAAGTATAGCAAAAGCTTTGTGTAGTAACATTTCTGGGGTGACCTGCTTCAGAAGTTATCTTCTTTCTTCAAAAGCAAACTGTTACAGCTGCCTTTTTTTTCTTCTTCACTTTTGCACTCTTAATGTAAACATTCACAGTAATGTTTGAGCCCAAAAAATAACTACTGTATTTTCCAAACTATAGATTGCACTTAACCCTTGTGCTGTGGGGTCCAGATGACCCCATCCTTACGTTGATGTGTTATCTTCCCATGACAACGGTGAACAGGATTTGATGTTTGCCAGGGACATCAGTGGATGTGTTTCTTTTTTTGAACGGGCTGTCTTGTGGGTTCCAGATGACCCCCACTCACAACGTTAACGTGCCTAGGATAACATAAAAGGTCATAGATTAGTTTTTGGTTGTGTTTACTGATGTTGAAGTGATTTTGAGAGGTACATGGCGCTCTGTCAAAATGCCAGTCTGTTTTTTCATGAGTTACAAACAAGGTTAGGTGTTATTGTAAATATGAAATTGCAGCTAACGTGTAGCGATGCTGGACTGTTTTTTTTTGTCTTTGCGTATTACTAACAAGGTTGGAAGTTAGCAAAGACACAGTAACATTTTTTTTTTTAGCTGTATCAGTCTGTTTTTTTTAAGTGTTGCAAACAAGTTTGAGAATTTGTGAATATGCTAACGCTTCTAACGTGGCGAACATATTGCATGTTACAAATAAGTACTAGAGTTACTGTGAGCCAGTTCATAAAGTCTGACTGAGGGACTTATGTCTGACACTTCTGTCAAAGTTCAGTGGGCCCTCTAGTTCAAAAAATACAGAATGACACAAAAAAACAGATATGTTTCAGATTATTCTTGCCTCAAGTTTTGTATTTTTTTGCTAGCTCCATTTATTTTTGTGGGAAAAAATAAGCCCAATATAAATGTGCAATGTCATCTAAGCTGTCGTCCCAATTGCATCTATCTTGGGTTAAATGCAGATCGTGCCAAAATCAAACACTAAAAAAATGACACTTCTTCTAAAGTTGGACAAACCTTTGTGTGTTTCTCCAACCCACTCACAAGAGTTTGACACTTTCTAAATAAGAGAAAAAGATGGATTTTCACTGCTGTGGCCTTCAATTACACGCAGAATGAAAGAATGAAATCCACAAACGGTGAAGCCCTAAATCATTTTTGGCATGGTCAATTTTTGTTTTAATGAAAGCCATGACTGCTGTCACAGAAAATGAGTGCATGTTATTCAACACAGGTCTATAGGAAGGTCCTCGCAGTTTTTTTTTTTAAATACATAAAAACATGTTTGATCATTGCTAAAATTGACATACCTTGCATTTTATGATTCTGAAACAAGGGTCAAATAAACATCTACATTTGTTAAAATTAAAATAAGTCTTAAAGAGTAAAAAACAAATAAATAAAAATGTCTGTCAGTAAACTTGGTTAATTGTTTGTGTCAATATCTAAAGCTCCTCACAGGGAGACAAGCAACAGTGTTGTGATCAAACGAACCAATAATAGGCATAAAGCCAGTCTGCGATTAGAAGTTAAATGCCAAATCAAAACAGTTTGATAAGTGATTGATTTGGTAATTTAATGAATCCAACGGTGCACAATTAGAGAAAAAAAATCAAACATAACTTTTGTGAAAACAGTTCTTGTTCAGTCTGTGTTGTGTTAATAAAAATAGAGGCTCATGAAAGCATTTTGGTTTATATTGTTTGAAAAAATATACACTTTGAGGTTTATTTATTTGTGATAAATAAATAAAGATGTTTGCCAATACAGTATATGTACAGTGCCCCTCATTTTTATTGGGGTTATGCCAAAAAAAAAAAAAAAAAAAAGAAAAAACAACCCGGGATAGGTGAAATCTGTGAAGAGAGATTATAGGTTTATTTTAAGGGTTTAAATTCCCCCCTATACACACTTTATACATTATACTTTGACAGATACGAACATTTTCACACTATTCTCTCTTTAAACTCTCATGCAGAGCAGACTGATCAACAAAGGTCAGGGGTCAATCAGGACACAGTGTTCTGTCAAAAATAAAAAGCACAAAGAAATGCAAGGAAAACGTCTGCGAAACAGCGAAATATAGAGAAGGAACACTGTGCCCAGTCATTTATACCACTGAATGGTAGTGATTCATCCTGTTGATGTTTGTTCTTGGAATGCTATGGAAGGTTTTGCATGTGGTTGATGGTAGATACTGTATAGGATGTAAACAGCAAGATGCAAAGCGTCATTTGCCATTTGCAAAATAAAGACATGAATGTTGTAGGAATAGAATCATCAGAATAATTACAGTGGTCCCTGGCTAGAACGCTCTTCATCTTTTGAGATCTTGCTGCTTTGCAGATTTTTTGAAGTGCAATGTTGCATGTGTTCTTTTTTTCTAGCGAAACGTGTTCTGCATTCTGATTGGATGTAGGCTATTGGCAATCCATCTTCATGCCTCCATGCATTCAACTCACACAATTTACATACATCTTCGATGGCAAATCTTTGGTTTCATTGCATAATGCTGGATTTATTTTGCTACAGAAGTTTGAACTTTGAGAGCTTAGACAAGAGAAAAGTAAGAAAATGTTCATGTCTGAGAAAAGTGTATGACGCGTGTAGTGAAGGGTCTAATAGACCTATAACATCTAGAATGATTGTAAAAAATAAAGATGACCACTTCACAGATTTTGCCAACCAAGTGTTATTTTTAGACCGTAACTCACCCAATAACATTATTTTTGGTAGTGATACATTCCACAAAATGTTGAGAAAAGATGTTTCAATGAAAGAATGAAACACCTTGGTTTTCTGCAGCTTGGAATGTGGGCAGGCATGTCTTTCACCATTGTCAACAACACCATGTCCAATTCCACTTAAACCAAAACATTCTGAACATGCAACAGAGACTGCAAAGATAGGATCAAGTAAACAAACAAAAAAGCAGTATTTACATAGATAAGAGAAACATACACACTCCCTAAAACAACAAGAAAAAAGGCTATGTTTAAAAAACTGTCAGTTACAGCAGAAACAATGATAATCTTACAAGCTATGAGGTGCAAACAATGCACATTTATTTTTTTGCTGACATTGTTTTAGGCAGTGCTGATTCCTAAATAACCTAGGTGCTACAGCAGAGTGATAAGAACAATGCCCTACTCTTATTAAAAACTATGCATCTATTTAAATGTAAATTCTTTAAGGCAGATGTTTTTTTTGTATTCCTATTTTCACTTCTTTGTTCCGTTTTGGCGTTTTTAGAACGATATGGAGGAGACTTTCAACAGTTTGAAAAATATCTTAAAAGCATCCTCTAAATGTCTTTCTTTCCCTTATCTTAGTGCCCACAAACTGACATTAAATGTTGAAGTAAATTAATTGATCAGAACAGAACCGTTTGCTTGTCACAGACAAATAACACCTGCAAGCAACAAAAAACAATTTCTCAGAGTGCAGCAGATTGGCAAGTCTGAGTGAAAGCACATGTCCTTTACTTGTTCAGTGAGCCTTCAAGCTCGCATTGACCATTTTCATTCAATTTAATGCACTCATTTACCAGGAATGGATAATCTTTTGGAAGAATTGAGAAATAAACCACAAAAAGCCATTAAAGCCAACACTATTCTGGACCCAATTTCTCAATAAAAACTTTTTTTTAATCTCTGCAACAAGCAACATTCTTAATTGGGTAAAACTTTCAGAAAATTGTTTTATATATTGTAAGCTTTATTTATGATTCATTATTGTATAAGTGCACTTGTACTTTATGTGGGTCAATTTTCATCATCGCTCTTAAGTAACATAAACACAGTCACGCCAAAATGCAGTTGTGTCTATGTACAGTCAGAAAACAACATTGGTCAGTGGTTTTCACCAAGCTCACATCATTTCATCGGCGCCACTGTGGGCGTTTGAGAAATGCATGAATTATGAATGCCTTTCCCACACTCCAGCACAAGACATTACATTTTTTAATAAGCAGTCGCATTTTTTTTGGTCAATTTATTTAGACCACTCGAGTCTTAATGAGATACATTTCTCACATTCTCAGAAATCAGATAAAAAAATAGTAAAAGGAGATTTTAGTTTTATCTCCATATGACAGGACTTCAAAAATATTACTTCTTAGTTTTGTACTTCTGCCTACATTTCAAGCATTTTTACAGTTACTCACAGATGTTGGTGCTTCTGGTGCCAATGCACTCTTAAAAGGAAATGTGGAAATATGGCAAGATTATCCAGGGAGGAAGTTGTAATGCTGTAGAGCAGCCAGAGACACGGTCCCACAAAAACACTCTGAGTACAGTATCATTTGGGCCTAAAAAAGTGTTTTAACAGGAAAACGAGAATAAAAACAAATAAAGGCAATATTTGCTGTGGTCATTGAGGTAGATTTCTTTACCTTTCCTTTTACAATAATTAGATTTTGTTTTTGATGGTTCCAAAATGCAAAAAGCGGGTTTAGATGCTGAATGGATGGATGGATTATATCTGCATCTCTCTCTGTTTGTGTGTTTTTGTTTTTGATTGACAGCTGTAATAGTAGCAGTGCGAGAGCCCTGCCCATGCTCCAGGTCATAATTTTGTGCACTTTGCCTTCTTTTTTTTTTTTTTTTTTACTCTGCGCTCACTTCTGCTATACTGTCGTGCCTTCAAGTCTGTCTGCTTTATTTGTCCAGTGTGCCTGTGTGTCGAGCCTTTGGCTGGATATTGAATTTTAAATCTGTCAGATCCTTCTTCTGCAAATAAAGAAAAGCCATCTCGTCAGAAGTAAAAAATCAGGTTTTTTTTTCCAAAAAATCCTCTTGTTCTGGACAAATAAAGTGGTATAAATTTTAAAACCAATATACGTGTGTCCTTCAAACCAGTTGTTTCCAAACTTTTTCAGGTCACAAACTGCTTTAATGTTCACAAACCGACATGTACAAGGCTAAGGTTGTTTTTTTTTTGCCTACAGTTTCCCTTAACTTTTGAGGGTAAAGTTTACCTTCTTCCTCTGTAAAAAAAAAAAAAAAAATTCAGTTGGTTTAAACTTATGGTGAAGAGGCGGAGCAATTGGATCCATGTGCAATGGTTTTAATGGTAAACAGGAATAGTCAAGGGCAAGGCAAGATGTGGTCAAAACAGGCGGAAGTCAGGACATGGGGAGAGATAATCAGGTGACCCCTCAGACTGAATGCAACGCAAAAATAGAAAAAGTTGCATTACCTGAAATAATGCTAGTGTGAATGCTTTTTGCTGAATGTGGTCACCACTGAAGATGCTGAAGCTGCTGAAGATGCTCAATGAAGTCACTGTAATTATTGAAGGGATTTGCATAATGCTAAAGTTGCCAAAGAACTTAAAGTTGCAGAAAGTGCACAAAGAATTTAAAGAATTTCTTGACAAATGGCATAAATTGCGTTAAATTTTTACATGCATAAAATGTATGAATACCAAGATATAAGCATGAATATCCTGACCGTGCTGAACATTTTAATACCAAAATAGCAGAGGTTTCAAAAGTGCACAATGAATTAAAAAAATACAAGAATTGCATAAAATTTTAAAATGCTTAAAAGGAATGAATTCCAAAAGTATAAGCACGAATGTCCTGAACATATTGATACCAATATTGCATGGGTTTTTAAAATGCACAGAGAATTTGAAGAATTTATAGAAGAAAAACTCAAAAATTAAGTAAAACTGCGCAAAAAAAAAAAAAAACTGTCAAATTAGCCCATGAAACCTCAGCAGATGCCAAATGAGCTAGCATAACGCCAATATAACACCTTATTGCCAAATTGCTTGAAAATTACTGTAAAAGATGAAAACATAGCCCATGAAGCTAGCATAATGCTAATATAAAGGCTTGTTGCCAATCTACTTATAAATACTGACACAAATTGAGTTTATTCATGTAATAAAGTGGCTGTTATGGATTTACAGCAAACAGTAAATGAAAAATACTTGTCAGTGAAAGTGGCAAAAGTCCCCTGGAATGATGCACAGCCTGTATCGGTGTGTGTGAGTGAAAGGGAGTGCCATCGCCATGGTAACGGGTTCTGCTCTGGAAGAGCAGCTGCATGTCATCTACTTAGCCACACCCACTGCAGATTCTCAGATGGACAGGCTTTGTGCCGAACAAAGTGATGCTGTGTCCAAACTAGAAGATCAAAATACTTCTGTCAGTTTTCAAAAGCTCACAAGTTGAGGACTTCAGTGGTATTATTTTTATTAGTCTCAATTATATAGTTTTTATTTAAACTTGATCAGAAAAGTACAATTTTTTTTTCTCTGCTGAGCTAAAAATGCCATGTTATACAATGGCACGGCTTCAATATGTGCCATCTCCAAGCAAATCATTTCAAGTTCAAGTTCATATCTTAAAAACTCTTTCACTAATAAAAAAGAGTTTGGCCCTTGTACAACTCACATGACTTTGAGCTACACTGTGTGAAAGTCTCATGCCTGCAAATTCAAGTATGTTGTCACAATCGCAAGTTAAAAGGGGTAAAAAGCAGCAAGAAGATTTTAAATGGGCCGGAATCGACGAACAGAGTGAACTTTGTGTCAGACTAGGGGCTGTTAGGGCAAATGGATTTGCCCCATAGGTTTGAGGGTCACATTTTTCCTACGTTTTGCTGAAAAAAATCGTGACAAATGGTGTTCAAGTAATGGCAGCTTGTCTGGGAAATTTTCATTTTAAAAAATCAAACTGCTCGTCTCTAGCTGTGACATCATCCGCTCTAGATCTCGAACATTCCTACCATTGAGATACTTTGAAAATTGAAAAATGTCCTAAATTATATTTGTATAAAAACCATAAGGTGTTTTAAAAATCTGAATACATTGTAAATTGCTCAATCTTTGCTGAATATTTAAAGTATCTAGCTGCAAGTATACCCAATTTCATAGGTTTCAAAGTGCACAATTTTTTTGAAGGACTCCTCATTCATTTCATGAGACATATTTTGGTTAATATTTTTAAAAAATATAAGATATATGAATACCAAAAGAACAGGCATTATGTCCTCAACGAGCTGAACGTTTGGTACCAAGATTGCTTAATAACTCAAGTATGAAGGAGTTTGTAGAGGAGAAGAAGTTTTTATGAACCGAAAATGTACAGGGAGAAAATAGAAAATCCCTATTGTGTGAATGCTGCAAAGCGTTCGGTGCCAAACTATATACTGGTGCATTGGAACAGCTGGTGAAAACCACAGACCAAGAGCAGAGGATGATGGGAGGTGTAGTGAGGTTGAGGCTCAGGGGAAAGTCTGTATTCAGAAGATGGCTCCCTCTGGTGGTCGGAGGGGGAGAAGGAAGCTTGAGTCCTGACAAACTATTTGCAGACTAGATTTTGTGTAGGAACCTTTAAAATGAGATCTAGATTTTTCCTCAACCCATAACTGTCATAGCGGAAGATTAAAAAATCAGACGGCAACTTTAATCTCATCTGACTTTTAAGGTGCAGCGATTAAAAGAAAAAAGGTCACTAAAACTGGTGTTTTCTAAAAACAATAAAAACCGTGAATCCGTCGTTTGAGCAACTTTATTAGCAGCATCCTCATAACATGAGACAGCTGGTTGCTGATTGCATTATTTATCTGCATCATCTGCATTATTATTATGGTATGTGGGAACTGTTTGGAGTAAAGACTTCTGGTTTTCATCAGTTACATGCAGCTTGCTTTCTTCTTTGAATTGGAAGGCTCTAATTCTTTTTTTTTCATTGTCTTTTTTCTGCACAAAGACACTTTCCAAATATGAGAATCTGTGGGCAGACAGACGGCAGAGGGAAGAGGCAGAAGAGAGTGAAGGGAACATGTTCAGTTTTATTAGCTTTTTACACAGTATCCTTGACTTTTCAGGTAATCTCATGTTATTTTCTTTATGTTCTGAGACATTTACTTTAATGTATGGTCATAAATAAAAATCAAGTACTGCAACAATCTCCTTGCCAGTGTGATCACAGTTTGGGTTCTTTTCCAGTTTCATTCAAATTTATATTCTGTCAGCTGGACATGAGGGATCAGCATTCTCATGGTGATGTGCCTTCATGACAAAATGTCTAAACATTTTGCCCTGCAGGACCAACAGAACGCTATAGGGACCGTGTATTTTTAGGGGATCAACACTGTGAATATTACAAGGACTTCATTAAGATGAACAGTTTTGGGGAGGGATGAGCTTTTGCTGCTGGTCCATGCTGCTGTCCTGCATGAGACGAGTTATTTTGAGGATTGACCAAAGAGTTTTGAGAATGTCCTTTCTGATAAAAGAAATGAGTAGCCAAAGTCATTGAGAACGAATGTGTCATTTTGGTGGTTCTGTATATTTGAATGACACAAGGATTTGCTTTTGAAACAGGAGTTAACAGTTTTGGGTGAGAGATGACATTTTGCTGCTGATCCAGAGTGTTTTGCTGAACCACTTACTGCAGACTGGTTTGGCGAAACCACAGAGAGCTTTGTAAATGTCATTTCTGTTTCAAGAAATGAGCCAAAGCAACAGTTAGAAAGGAGCAGATAGATTTTTGATTCAGGACCGAGCAACTTGATCTGCATCAATAATGAATTGGATGTGGTAGGGAGAATGAAGAAAACTATTTCTGTTTTTTCCTCTCTGGCCCAACACCAACCCTCCCATGAGTGATACTGGCCTTTGTGTTGGGGCAACACACAACACAACATCTACTATTTTGTTTGTTGTTGGGAAAGCAAACAATGTAATTTTTTAACTTGGCTGGAGTTCATTTTAATTACAATTTGATTATGTTTATCAATTCAGTTTATTAGATTCATAATATTGTTTTAATTCATAATTGTCTAAATTTTTATGATGTAAAAACAATGCTTTAGTTTCACAAGGTTGAAAACACATGAGTGCACCTCAGTTCATAAAATTCTCCTTATTTTTCTTTAGGTATTTATATTTTGTTTTTATAACAAAACGATTCTCACAAAATCTTCAAACTCAGATCATATTATTTAAATTTTCAGGTTTTTGTCAATATGGAAATGCAAAAGCAGCACTCCTAAAATCAAGATATCAAGGTACATCTTGTTCCAGCTCATTTAATCCTATTCACTGATAACTTCAGTGCTATTAATTTGATGGGCTACTTCTCAAAGTACAACCTGTTACTAATAATTCTGTTTCAAACACCGGGCTCCTTCTGGAAATGAACAACACTGATTTACATGTTTCAATGAGGATAAGTTTAGGAGTTAAAGTAAGTCAGACACACTCAATGAGGTACATCATTTACCCTGAGCATCCTGGGGCTGTTTTCTTCCCAAGGTGGGGCTCATGCCCTTCATGCTCCTGCACACACATGCTTTACGGCAGCGGGGGCTCCCACGGTGGTCGCTCAGTTACTGCCTCTGGGTTTCTGGTATACAGTTATCTGGGGGAGTTGGGGGTGGTGGTGGGGAGGTGTTCCTTGGCCTCTTCTCCAATGCATGTCTAGATGATCCAGTAAGCTTGCATGTACTCCCACACAGGGGGCTCTGGGCTGTGAGTGGGTGTCTGTCTGTGTGTGTGTGTGTGTGTGTGTGTGTGGGGGGGGGGGGGTGCATATCTTTTCTTAAATGTTCAGTAACATCACTGCTCATACTAGTAAGCACACACTCACCTGAACATGCCTGCTCATTTCCGCAGAATGTTTGTATGCTTGCAGATGTATAAGATATGCATTTTGTGACAATGATATAGTTAAGCTTTGTGAATCTGTCATTGTGTATTTTTGTGTTTCCCATTTTTCTAATTTTTAAACTGAAAATCCTTAAAACTTTACTATAAATTCACACTCCCATCATCTTTTGATCAATTGTAAACACACAATTTTTAGGAAAACATTTTTAAAAATCTGTTTCATTCTATAGGACATATTTTCTGAAGAGTGGCAGGAGTTCATTAGAAATTAGCCTTTGAGTTTTTGGCTAGGACATCCTCATTTCCCATCATCCCTTTGTTGAAATGCTCTTCCACTACCTTATAGCCCCTCACAACCCTAACCTAACATTATCAGTGCAACAAAAATGGCGAGCAATATTGGAGCTATCCAGCCGTACAGTTCTGAGGCAGCCTTCAGCTAAGAAGAGGAAAACAAAGATGTACAAGGATCTATTTGTCTTCAAATGTCAGGCAAATGTATCCTAATGGAGTGGAGCAGGAAGCTTGGGGGTTGCCGTCCTACATCACACCTACTAGACAGGATTCATGGCTCTTTGAAGAGAGCCAAATGTTTTGGATCAGCTCATTTCAAGTGAACCAAATAAAGAATGGTTCCACATCACTCACAACACAGTTCCTCTCGTTCATCTTTATGAGCCGTTCAAAAGATTCGGTTCGTTTGTCACACCTCTAACACCTAAAGGCTTTTTCCCCATATGCTGCAGGTTTTTGGTTGTTCGGGCCCATAGAGGGTCATAGACTTCAGAAGAGCACATGTGTCTTCCAGTTCCCTTGAGACTCATGAAACAGACATCCTGAAAATGAAATGTATGATTGTCGAGAGTGTGGTAAGTGTGTTGTGAATCAATTGTAAGTTACATGCACTAATAACATACGTGCTGTGTCCTTACACTGCATTCTTGTCATTAGTGAGGTGAGCACACTGGCTCCTTCCTGACAGTGCACTAATTCTGCACACACGAGGTGTGCAGGGGCAGCACTTGTGCACGTAGGACATCCGTCGGATGCCCACATAAACTTTGATCTGATTGTCTAATTTCCTCCTTTCCAACAGCTAGGCTGCATACAAGGAGCGCACACTTGAACATCACTATCAGGACTCTTGGGCATTGTGCAGGTTTCAGGGGGTGGAAAAAAGGTATACAACAGGCCTGTCTCTCACCTACTTCACCCTTTCTTACCCCTGCATGTTGCTTAAGTATTTGCTGACATGCCTGTATAAAAAACTTTGTGCATGCCACCACCATGCCCCATACAAGTTTGCCCATTTTTCTCCCACAGACAAGCCATATCCACCTTTAACAAAAGTTGTGACTAAGGCAAACAACCCTCTCCATGCCTGTGTCGCCATTGGGAAGTTTCTGCTACAGCCAGTGGTATTTACATAGGACCACTGACAGGGGGCGCTTGAGAGCCAATGTGACAACTAAATTAATCTCCTGGGGCAAGTGGAATATGATCACATATTGTCTGATACACCTATAACAGATCAATAAATTCTGTGGACCAATCTATCAGCTAATTCATCTTTCTTTAAGCTCTTACTTCTGAAATTCTGTTTTATTTTCTGATAAGTTGTGAAACCGTTTTGCTTACTTAAGTATTTTCTTCTGAAAAATTGCACTGACAGAAATACACATCCTCTTTCCCCTCAGTACACATCTCCCTCAACAAACTGTTTGATACGTAACATCAAAGTGTTTTGTTTATTCCTTCATACCGGGGGTGTCAAACTCAATCGCTCAGGGGCCAAAATCCAAAACACACCTGAGGTCGCAGGCCGAAAAGGATAAACATTTTTTAAACAGACAAAAACTAAACTTTGAAAACTTTTAAGATGTCACTGTTTAAACATAAATATGAATCAAAACAGTCAAGAATATTATCCCACAATAAATCAACTTAAACCTTCAATGCCTTCAAATATTTTGCTCTCCATGAAAATATATTCTGTCGAAATTATAAAAGTTAGAAATAAAGTAAATGTTAAAAGAAAAAAAACCCTTACATTTACTTATTTTATGTACATGTATTTAAAAAAAATGTAAATATCCCAAAAGATTTTTCTCTCCATAAAATATATCCTGTCAAAACTATACAAATATGAACATGCTGCAGAACAAAACAAACAAAGCCTGAGAAAATAAATACAATTGGTGTTTTTTAGCAAAAACTAATCAAATCATTCGGTTTTCTTTGCTGTTGTGTCTTTTTCTTAGAGCTGGACTCCTGGCATTGTTTTTTAACACCAAGTTTATTTCTGTTTGGTGTGTGAGATCCTGTGTCTTTGTGAAACGCATCAGAGTGAATTGATTTTTTTAAACCTGTTACTGTCAATATAATTTTTTTCAAATTTTTCTTTCTAATTTTGCACACCAACAGTAAAAATCCTCCCAAAAACGTCTATCTTTTCATAAATGAATGATCTACTGTTTATTTATGAATATCTGAAAAATCGCAGCAGGAAACCGCCTTTTCTGACAACACTGGTTTTCGGCAAGGCAGCTGACGCACTGCATTATGGGATTTATAGTTTCTTTTATAGTGAAGGTCACAGACACATTGCGATTAGGTCTTCGGTCAGGTCTGGCAGTGCAAGGAATTGTGGGATACCATTCATTTAGTCTTTCTGGGTGGACTGGGGTTTAAGTGTGGGTTTTTTAAGTGAGTTCTGTTGTCTGGCTGTTTTGCTCTTAGTTATTGTATCCTGTTGTGTTTATTTCTTTCTGCACCCTGAGTGAGAGGGAGGCAGAGGACGATGATCTCCTTGTGATGTTGCATCTTATAGAATAATTAGAGTTCCTGATAGCTAATCTCTCAATCCTCTTAGTATTCTATTACATTGCATTGTTAGGACACAAGCGTGACATGTTGCCATGTTCATACTTTGGGTTGCAGTGGTGGGCCAGATCTAATTACTGGGCAGGCTTGTATTTGACACCTGTGCTTTATACTATATTGACAAAGTATTCTAGTTTACCTGATTCATAACCTTTAGCATTGCAGCACTTGTCTTTTCACACTTTTTCCAATCTGTGGATAGCTGTTTTCTAAAAGGCCAATAGAAAAGCCCATGTCATGCCAGAGGAAGAGTTTAACTGTACGTCCCGTCTAGATTTACAATTAATATATACCTGTTTTATTAAAAAAGCAGAAGAAAGTAATTTTTTCAACATATGATATAATGGTTATACATACACACATAGTTTATTGAGTAGGTCATCGGGTCGTAGGGAATAAGTTGCAGAGAACATGGCAGATTAAAATGGAGCAATTCCATGTACTGGTGTATTCTGCGTGTGGTCGTTGTGCCTCTAATATTACTAGAGGGTTACAAAAGGTCCAAGAAAGGAACCAATCGGATGCATGCAGTTGTCTTTAAAGAAGACGACATTGGGATTAAAACAATAGTGCTCAATACTTTGACATTGTATGGTGATGTCAGTTTTTTAGCCTAAAAACTGATCTACGACCATAAAAAAGACTATTAGGAGCTCACTTTGCTTCTCTGATCTGTAAGAAGAAAACAGAGTAAACGCTTGCTTGATGCACAACCTGCTGAATCCCTTTCAAAGTCACAGGGTTAGTGAAGCCTATCCCAGGGACTGTTGGGCAAAGGCTGGGTTGCCAGTCTGTTGCAGGGCTAACACCCATCAGCAAATTCTATTTTTTTATATGTAGCAAATTCAACCCTCAACTACAATCTCCGCTCTAATTCATCCCAAAGGTGTTCTACTGGGTTCGGGTCAGGACTCTGTGCAGGCCAGTCATGTTCATCCACACCAGGCTCTGTCATGATATCTTTATGGACCTTGATTTGTGCACTGGTGCACAGTCATGTTTGTTTTGATTTACTTTTTAGCGTTTACCTCCAGCGGTTTTTCACATTGAGGCCCGCCCCACTGGGGTTTGTCTGCCTGCTCCACAGAATTGTAAACATGGGGATTGCCTTTGTCTTGATGATTCTCGGGATGCTCGCACTACAAACTTTTAGATGTGGCGTGGGCCCCTTCTTGCTGTGATTCGGATTGTTCCTGTAGTAATGCCCTCTATGGTCATGGGTAGGAAGAGAACAGGATGTGGAAGGACATGGGTCGAGTGGGTTTGAGTGTTTTTATACGTCTTATTTTGCTTTTTTTATGTGTTCTTTTCTTTAAAGCACTCTGTGCTGCTAGAACAAAAAAGTGTGGTATAAATCAAATTTATTGTGACATTTTCTAGAATAAAGCAGCCGCAATTCAGGAGGAACATTAAATCAAAGGGGAAACTGTGTGCAGAAAGAGAAAATGGCAGAGGTAGAAACTGTAATAGCAAAACACCATTACATTATATTTTCAACTTTATTTTTTCATGACATTTTCTGCATAAATACACACCCAGCATAAATATCAGATCTGAACAACAATCACAAGCAGCAAACATGACTGAGATACAACTCAGTGAAAACACGTTTTCCAATTCCAGTCAACAAAAGCATAAAAGGAAGAATCCCAACATTCCTTGTTCTGCATTCATTTGAACCTGTTTTCCTTTTCAAGTCCTGTCGCTGGGTTGATCAATTACTGCGTTTCCTCTGTCTCCATTCCATTATCAAACATTCACATTTCCTTTTAGACACGATGTGCTCTCAGTTTGGAGAATATCATTACTTACAGCTGACATTTAATTACAAAAGGGAAGAATGATCAGAAAAAAGACACACACTTTCAGTGTTGTTTTTCTTTTAGTTCCTGATCACCAGTTCTTTTATTTTTGCTTTTTATCAGCTTAAGAGCAGTGTTATTGGATGCATGCCATGTCTAATGTTTTTCCTCCTAGATAAACGTATGCCACATTTCATTCAACACAGTTGGTGTACTTTGATTGTTGCTGTTTCACGTGACAGAAAGAGAAGTCAAGCTCCAGCATTTAGTTTAACCACCACTTCGTTTCACAGAATATCAGTTTCTGGAGCAGGTGTCTTGTTTAAACCAGAGTAAAGCCTCAGTCACATGCACCTACAGGGGAGTTGTCTCGCATGGGTGCTTCTAATTTTGGGGTTTGTAGAGTAGTGGCCGCATCTTAACAACACCAGTCTAAGTACATCAATCAACTACAGCATTCCCTCAACACGAATCGTTGCCTGTCTCAAACCCTTCCGTGGTTTGATGTTCTGTCTGTTGAAGCCCATTCCACCACCACAGACAGCAACATCATCCAAATACAGCGGCTTGCAAAAGTATCCATACCCCTTGAACTTCTCCACATTTTCTCACATTATGACCACAAACATAAATATATTTTATTGGAATTTTATGTGAAAGATCAACACAACGTGACACACATTTGTGAAGTGACACCAACCATCATATGACATGTGTCATATGCATGTGTCTTACTTACTTCACCCTTATGTACCCTTGCGTATTTCCTTCTACGTGTTCACCGAGTTGTCTACGACTTCGATGCTTTGTGCATGCATGCCCGATATAGGTTTCATCCTTTAATGCCTGCTGATAACTCGTATCCACCAACAGTTGTGACTCAGATTTAAGTCAAGTTAATAGGACTGCATGGTAAAACTTTGCATTTATTTGGAAAAAGGGACACTCAAAGGTTAAAAAGGTTGCATAACAGATACTAAAAGATGTTCAAGTCAGCTCAGAGACTCTGCAGACAAGAAGGATAAACGCTTATCGTGGCTGAAATTAACTTGAAGACAAAATATTGGTTATATATGGGACGCAGTGCTGATAACACAATGGGAACTGCTTAAAACACTTCAAGTCCTTGTTGAACTGTGTTCAAAGACACTGTTGAACATTTCTGCCAAAATTCAAATGATATAGTTAAGGAACACAGACTTGGTTATGTGTTTTTTGGACTGGTCTCTGGTTGATATGTTCAAGTGGAGCACAACTCATTTACCCCATTGACATTGAAATATGATTATTACATTTCGCATATGCTTTAATCATTCACGCTTGGCTGGAAGACTGATAAACATTCTTCCTTGATATGACAAACATACAGTGTATATTTCTGCTTTGCTCTGGCATCAAAAGCAAATTGCATTTCAATGGGATAACTCATTAGCCATTAGAGATTTTCATGGCTCTTGTGGCTTTTTCTAATGAGCCTGTTGGTTTTGGCAGCGACAATTTGAGGATCCAGCTCACCTTGGAGCTCAGGGGAAACGCAAGACATTTTTGGAAAAGAAAATGGATTAGAAACTCAAGTATAATTTCTTTTCCCACAACTTTATTTAACCTCTACCTTTAGGCTTTGAGTGGAGCAGCTGCTTGTGATCTTGTTCACTCTGCCATTGGTGGAGCTTTCTTAGATTCATTGATATAAACAGCCCTGAGTGCGAATCGGTTTGTTTTTAACTGTAGTGACACTCAACTTGACATGGACTAATCAGCTACCTCGACTCCACTGCAGTTAATCTACCAAGCGAAGCGGCAGCTCATTAGCTTCAAAGCTGCATATGTGTGAAGGCAGTGTGTGGTGTGCGTAATGTGCAAGCCAAGGTAGTCTAAAATCAGCACTTTTTCACTTTTAAAATTAAATGTATGAAACCAGGTGTTTTCCATTATACCCTGCATTCAACATAATTTATCATACTTTCAGTGAGACCTCACACCTCTTAGATATTTTTATAAATATATTTTATGCACAAAAAAAAACCTGACATTGACTGACCAGTAACGCCTGGTTTATATTAGTTTGTCTGCAGTGCATCTTTGTTGCTTCTCTGTGTTTTCAAAATAAAAATGTTCTTGAAATAATGACACCGGGGATAACACCATCATCCATTTTTGCCATGAGTGACAAAAGTTTAATCAACAACAAAAGAAGGGGTATGGGGCTTGGCTACAAAATCTTTGGATGAACTACACGACACAGGGGGGTGGTTAGGGTTAGGGTTATGGTGGTGGGGGGATGGGGGGTTGGCAGACCGGAGTTGCAACGGAAGCAAACTAACTGATGGTCATGACATGGACTCCCCATATGTTTGAGCACCTAACAATGAAAACGTCGCATTATTTGATGTGTTTTAAGTAGCTCACATGCCAAAAAAGTGTGAACACCCCGATTTAGAGGTTATCTGGGTATAGTGAGCTTCAGTCCCGCTGTGTCTGGATGACGGCCGCTTCAGCGGTGTTTCCATCTTTCTCTGTTTGAATCAGACCGTCGCCCAACAGTAGCTGAATGGGTTCAGGAAACCCATTCAGGAAGGGTTAAGAAAATGAATGGAAGTACAGGAAATCCAATCCACCATATTGGATGTGTATTCCACCGGCTGTTACGAAACCATCATGTGCCCAAGTTGAGTCCCTGATTGGTTGACACAGACACTGCGACCTCCCCAGAGTTTAGATTTTTTTCCTCTGGCTTGCTGTTCCTGTCGCACCATTTGCACAGCGTTGCTCATTTCTCACTGTTTCCAGACTTTTGCGCCGCTCTGGCCACTCAATTTGCGCCGCAGAACCTCAATTCGCGTCTAAACCATTGACTTTACATTGAAACTGGCCGCCTGGCCGCGCCAATCGTGTTCTGTGTGTAAGCCCCTTTAGAGGGAGACATCAAGATTCTGATCTTCTTCCTCCTCAATCTGAAGGGTGTCATCACTTGTAACGATGATGTGGAAGCGTTTGGATCCATATGCAGACGAGTGAGTTTATTTGCAATCAAAGCCGACAGGGCAAAACACAAAAGAGTAGTCAAAGGACAGGCAGGAGTCAGATATGGAGTAAGGCAGGGAGACGAAGAAACAGGCCAGGTCAAAAACACAAAGAAGCAAAAACAGGTTAACAAGAAATGCTTGGGATTGCCTATAGGAAAGACAATGCTTCGCGTGAAGATGAGTCCTGATGGGGCTTATAACAGATGATGCTGAGGAGGATCATGTGAAGCAGCTGGTGCAGACGTGGGGCTGAGAGTGACAGCAAAGGTTAGTATTCCAGAGAGGGATCCCTCTGGTGGTTGGAGGTGGGACTCTGGGTCCGAGCCCTGACATCACTCTTTTACTAAACATTTAGTTTTAGTTAAAGGTGGTGCTGCTGTGGTTGTACAATAATACAATACTCTGTTGCCCGGTTCTTGAGATGTTGTAGACAGTGAGTGACATGAGACATTAAATGATTTTCTAAGTTTAGGGGTGAAAAAACTTCCTGTTTGTTTTATTTTAAAGGCAAAATCCCACACACACTCTCACACACAGATATATTTATATACATCTGTCTTAC
Organism: Adrianichthys oophorus; assembly: GCA_036245035.1. Taxonomy (NCBI): domain Eukaryota; kingdom Metazoa; phylum Chordata; class Actinopteri; order Beloniformes; family Adrianichthyidae; genus Adrianichthys; species Adrianichthys oophorus. The sequence continues at coordinate 26,449,461 of BSAI01000072.1, read as the reverse complement.
AAGGGAATGAAACTTAATTTCACTTTACGCACTTCACTAAGGCTGAACGGGTTCAAAGTTTCTGACCTTTTCTATTTAAGTTAAAGTTTGTTTTTCTCCTAAAGCAAATTTAAATTGTTACACCATACATTCATGAAAAAAAAAAAATCTAAGAATGTATGCTGTATTAATAAAAGCTTTTGAAATCAACATCCTGTTTTTCAGGTTTTTTTTCATGTTCAGTCGATTAATTTATCAGTTCTTAACACTGATGAGTGCATTATTTTTTAACTGCCACAATGATTAGATAATTGTAAGTTCTAACTCATATCTAAAAAAAAAAAAACTCATATCCAGCATCTTTAATCTGGCGGTTTAATGTTAATTTCCTCCATTATGAGTCACAATCACATTACCATCTGTTAAGCTACTGAGCTGATTTACTCAGCAGACGCGGTGAAGAAGAGGTGGAGGCAGGTTGATAAATAGAAACAAAAATCTGTACTTCTAGCTGCGTTTTAGTTGGAAAAGCTGTGTTCAAAATTGACGCTGTGCTTTTACAGCCAGACAAAAAAAAAAAGTTTGGAGCACAGCTACAAAATGTACAAAAGGCTCAGAACAAAAAAGTTATCTTTATCTCACTGACTGATAACAAATGTAGAGGCAAAAGTTATTTTGAAACAGTTTAGAATTTGTTTAAATACCTTTTTTTTGCTTATTTGAAAAAGGTTGTAGACACTTACTTAAGACTTGAAAATATGTTCTCCTTTGTATTTGAAAATGATCTTCTTTGGCCCTGTAGTTTGTTAGAATAAAATCAGGCAAAATGTGGTTAAAAATTGTAAAAATAAATACTTTTTTATGATTATTAATATTGTAATACAATTACAGTTACCAACTTTCTAGCTTTGCACAATAGAATCCTCTGACATTTGCTGCCAGTCACATGTTGGATATATGTATCTGTTACTACAAAAGGAGAGATTACTGAGGGTACTTTCGCCTAATGTGTTAATACTCAGTCCTTCCAATCTGACAAACAGAGGTCCTTTTGGACACAATCCATGAGGGACCTCACAATGAAAGGTATAGTCACAAAGGAAGACTATAACTGACTGGAAAACAAATGTCGCACAGTAACTGTAATTGAGACTTCTGTTTTCTGAACCACTATTAGTTGTACTTGAAAAAATGTAGTGGTCTGACTCTAGGGTTCACTTTGGTTCACAGTTGATGTGTTTTGTGTTTTTCAAACAGAGATTAAAGTGAATTCATTGGTTGAGACTTGAAAAAGGCTTTTGTGAATGGTGCAAAGTACAACAAGGCATGCATTTGCAGAGAAAATAACAATGTAGTGGAATATGTTAATGTGGTCTTAATTGTATCGTGTCAGTTTTTTACTATTGCAGATTCAGTCTTCCCAGCCTGTTGCAGGTCAACAGTTTTGTTTCTGGTGTCCTTAGACAGCTCTTTGGTCTTGGCCATTGTGGATTTTGGAGTGTGACTGTTTGAGGTTGTGGGCAGGTGTCTTTTATAAAGATAATGAGTTCAAACAGAAGCCATTAATACAGGTAATGAGTGGAAGACAGAGGATCCTCTTACAAAAGAAGTTACAGGTCTGTGAGAGCCACAATCTTGCTTAATTGTTGGTGACCAAATTCTTATTTTCCACCGTAATTTGTAAATAAATTATTTTATGATGTGATTGTCAATGTGATTGTCTGATTTTTTTTCTCATTTTGTCTCTCATACTTGAGACATACCTATGATGAAAATTACAGGCCTCTCTCATCTTTTTAAGTGGGAGGACTTGCTTAATGGGGGCTGACTAAATATTTTTTTCGTCACTGTACATCTCTAATGAATCAATGATGACACTAAACTATTTGGTGATGAATGGACTTTGAATCTAAATGCAAGACAGTGTTCAATTAATACATTTGTCAAAAAAGAAGAGAAAATATTAAGAAATCTAGCACATTACTTACCTTGGAAAAGAAAAATGAAGCAGTCAAATATGTATTGCAAAGCAGAAAACCCTGCATGGTTTCTCCAGGTTTAGATTAAACTGAAATAAATACTGTTAGGATTATTTGAATTACATACACTAAGTACATTGCAATCTTTTGATTAAAAAACCTTGCCATAAGAGGATGACCGAATTCCTCCCCTACTGCTACGACTCCTCCCTACCCCATATATTTAACCCTCCAAGCGGGGAGTCATGGACAAATAGTGTCTTCAGATTCAGACATTATTAACCCTCGATGATGTCATCAATAGTCCCATGTCGTCTATGTTAGTGCGTAATTGCTAGCGCTCAGAAAAAACACACAACATCGGTTTTATAACTTTAAAAAGTCATGCTTCAACAAAAAGTCAATACTTACATTTAAATGCAAACTTCTGTGCATCCAACCCATTCTCACTCCCAAGTTGTCACATATTGATGCATTGGTAGGAGCCCTCCGCGTCAAAAATGGACGCTTCAGGTGTACCCAACTCGCTGTTTTTTTAGTGCTGGCTCATCCAATTGAATCAAGGCTCCCCAACCTCCAGGCCGCAAACTGGTACTGGTCCTGTACCAGACCACACTGGTACCTTAACCGTAACCAGGTACCCTAACCTTAACCATAGCCTGGTACCGGATGCAGATTGGTACCAGTTTCTAAAGCGGTACCGGTTTTCGACACGGACCGGGCTAGGGTACTGGTACGGGACGCGTCTCGAGGTTCGGTTGTTTTTGGTGCGTAAAAAAGAGTAAAAAGAGTTGGGAGCACCCAAAGCGTCAAAGAGTGACACCGAGAGCTCTTACCCATGTGTCAATATGTGATGACTTGGGAGTTAGAATGTGTTGGTGTGTCAGAGCACACCCACGTGAAAAAAATCACTGTATTTCACTACCGGGGACAGATACACAGTCCTACGCTTTCCCCTTAAAAAAAAAACCAAAAAAGGGGTGCACCACTACAGCTTCAAATTCCCCACACAATTCGGAAGGGTAGAGGAAAAATTCAGATTAGGATGATTGCTACCAGCTAATAATCACAGCAGGAAGAAAACTGTGTTCCCCAAGAGCACTTCTTGTTAACCACACATTAGCAGGATAAACACACAGTTCTCACTTTTCAATGTTTTCTACACATCTGCGTGAATGAGCTCTATCTTTAAGCTGAATTCTGCATCAAACTCTTGTTCTCCCTTCAGCTGCATTTTAATTTGACTCTACAATTTTACCATTCTTACCTGCTCTATTTATTTTCACTTTAAATCTCTCCACGCCAAATAGTAGGGCCTTACAAAAGCTAAAGCTGTAATGTTGGGGTCTTTCAGTGTTTGTCAGTTCATTGACACTAACCCTCCAACTACATTCTTACAAGTCAGAATCAACCTTGAAAAAACAGGGTTTGACAACATTATAAGATTTTTGTGATCCATAACAAGGCTGCATAAGGTGTATTGGTTAACACTCTTTTTTCACAACAATAGTCTTCAGAGTCTTCATCTCCTGTTTCTTGTGAGCTATCGCCCTGCTTGTTTTGCAGCCAACCCTACTTCATTTATTACTGGTCACCTGGATCAGGTGTGTTCAGTCAATCAGAAACTGGGCTCACTCATTGCAGCTAATCAGGTATTACTGAAGCAAATTTAGCTGCAACACAAGCATGGCAGTAGCTCATGAGGAACAGGGGTTTCAGATGCCTGCATTAGCACCTTGACGTTTGCTATTTGGAAAAGTACATGGTTTCAGACAGGGTCTAACTGTGGTAATCTTCTGAAGAGCAGCCACGACTACAACATTTCTACAGTCAGCAATGAGGAAGACGAAACCTTCAGTGACATTGGTTGGTAAATGGACAATTGAAAACCTAGTGATGGCAAACTAATCATGTGTTATGTCTTGGTCACAGTACCCATACAGAGGTTTACCCAGATGGGTATTTAGGGTTTTTAGATTGTCCGGGTGTGGCTTCATCTTAAGGGGAGTGTAGGTGGGATTTGCATGTGCTAAACGGACATTCTTAAAAAATTCTCAAAATTAGCCCATGGTGTTCACACTGGATGAGCAGGGAGGGGCTTCTTCTTCTTTTTCTACCATCTACTAGCACATGTCTGCCACCTGCAGTTGGAAGAAACTTGGTGAAAATTTTAAAGTGGTGCAGATCTTGCAGATCTTTCTCCAGGCTTTTTTTTCCACAGCTCTAATCAGACACTCTAATCAACACTTGCTGTCATATGATTCTGGTTGGGCAAAAACCGCAATTCTGAAACTGTCCTTCATGACCAACTTCCAAATGGTTGGCACTTCCATGAAGGAAAGGGGGCATCATCCATGAGTCTGCAAATGCCCGTTCAAGTCCCTGATGGATAAAAAATCGACCTGCTTTAACTTTCAATGCACATTCAATGACCCCAAAAAACTGTCATAGAAAGATGCAGAGCTACGTGTGAACGCAAGACTTTTGAACACATGAAACATGAGTTTACATGGACTTTTCATTGACAGCAGTAACTGAAATGAGCCTTGCTGTTTTGTGCGTTCCCCATAAAGGTTTGCCATTTTTTAGCTCATATGATGCACCCGTACGTGACGTTGTGACGAAGGCCTTACCAGCACAAAATCTCCTCTCTCTTTTCTCTGTGCCTCTCTTCACTTCTGCATCTATCTGTTCATCTGTTTATCTTTCCTGTCCTCCTCTTGCCTGTAGCCCCTCTCCCCTCACCTCTTTATCAGGTCAAACCACATCTCCACCATTTCCCCTCACTGTTTGCTCAGGAAGACCATTTAGTTTCCAGATGTCAAGCTTTTGTCAAATCAAAGCTCTTGCTCAAATCCACGCCAAGAAGCTCCTCATCTTTTATGCATGTCTCTTTCCATTCATCCAATTCCCTTTTAGGCTGCCCAACTTATCATGTGTCTGATAAGAAAAATAGATTTTGCTCCTTTGAGAGAGTGAAATAGGATTAGAATCTTATTTTGATATAACTCTCTGACCATACCCTCACAAAAGTATTGTCTGTTTCATTGTACATTTAGATTATGTTACAAAACGGGAGCTATAAGGTCATTATCAGGAAGTTTGAGATGTAAATTCTATCTGCAGATAAATTCAGACAAAGAGAAATCTTGGATACTTGTGTAATAAAAACAATGCTAATTTTTACACTTGGTGAAATGTATTTGTTTGTTTAATTTCTAATGCACTGATTTGGTGTTTTCATTATTGAAGCATTTTGCTCTTGGTCTTGATATAAAAGCTTTTTTGATGTTATTTTGGAAAATCAAAATCTTTTGAAAAAAAAAAAAGATTTTAACATGCAAACAACATGAAAGTTCATCCATCGAAGCGATGAGGACCAAGACTTCCTTCTATGCTGTTGACTGATCTAGATGTTTGCGGAGATGGTTTTTGAGATCAATTCGGGCATGGAGATAACAACCATAATGGTGACACTTGTGGTAACTCTCTGTTGTGGTTGAGGTGCTGGCTAGTCTGGATTTCCTGGTGACTCTCTTCTCTTGAACAGTGACTGTTCTTGCTTGTTCAGAATTGTTGGCACTGAGATTTATCATGTAGCTCCAGTTTGATCGATCTCTGGCATGGGACTCCCCGCTTTGCCAGCTGATGTTTGAAGCCTTGAGGACATCCTTGAACCTCTTTTTTCGGACCGCCTACAGATGCCTGATGTGACGTTGCCTGATGAGAGCTCGACATAGAAGACTTCTTCCCCATCCCACAGGGGCTCTGTGTCTGCCGGCCAGCCAACCGCCCAGAAGGCAAGCTACACCACTTTCGCTGTTGCGGGGAGAGCTCCACAGCTCTTGACTCGGCAAGCTCCTCTGCCCTTGGGAGCGTTCAAAAGATGGGCGGGGCTTTTATACTGGAGCTGCAGAGCATGATGACATGAAACTTCTGAAATGAGGTGAGACTTATACCAGTTGACCAATCACTAAATGCAACTTTATTATCCAGTTTAAACCACTAGGGGCAGTACACATACAGTTTTAGACTATGGCCCAATCCGAATTCTTCCCTTCGCCCTACCACTTCTCCCTTCCGCTACATTTAGCCCTCCAAATGGAGAGTTATAGAAAAATAGTGACTCCGATTCGGACATCACTACCACTTGATGACGTCACCAACAGTCGCCGGTCAGCTACATTAGCACAGAGCTTCCAGCGCTTGAATATACATCACAACAGCAGTTTTACAACTTCAAAAAGGTCATGGTAAAACAAAAAGTCATTAATTACATTTAAATGTGAACTTCTGTGCTTTAGAGCGTACCCACATGAAGAAGAGCGCTTATCCTCCGCGGCATAGAGCAACCCGGAACCCCCTCGCTATGGAGGGTTCTGCATCCCTCCGCCTTGAGGGTAGCCCTAAAAAAGCTTATTTTCGGACACCACTTTCACTACAAATGCCCCTACAAATGGAGTGGTAGGGAGAAGCGGTAGGGCCAAGGGAAGAATTCGAATTGGACCTATAATTTCAGTAGTTACACACATTTATTTTAAATTGTCAAAAATTTGGCAAGGACCTAGAGTTAGACCTTTAAAGCCCCGTTTGTACAAGAAAACAGCCAAAAAAAAAAGTTTATTTACTGTTTAGTTACCCTTTAATTATCTTAAAACTACCTTTGCAGTAAGTGGATCATTACCTCTTAGTATTTTACGTTTTAGCCAATAGAGGTGGAAACTTTAATCATTCTAGAGTTTATTGCGAACAATGTGCTTGCTTAAGCTGATAGAAAAAGCTAATATTTTATCAGAATATGTGCTCTTAAGATTGTTAAAAGAAGCAGAATAAAAGTTTTCTCAAACGAATAACAATATTTTCTTTATGAGGTGCTGGTGCACACCTGCTGCATCCATGGATGCAATCTAAGGTTATATATATAAAAAATCATATTTAAAGTTATAGTGCTCCAAGTAACATTAAATTGTAAGCAAAAGCAGTCAGGACGAGTCCAGTAGTGGTCTGCGCTTCAGTTATATTTCTAGGAAAGATTGATTTTAGGCTCTACATGTTGATAATGAGAAAACTATTCACAGCGTGTGAAAGGTACCAAGACCAGTTTCTGTAGACCCACAGGCATGCAGGGTGGCCCCACCCAAAAAGATGACTTTCATTTTAAGATGAAGTGCAATTGAAGAAAAAGAGTATTTTTCTTTAAATTTGTTGGAGAAACATGAAAAAAGTTATTTAGAGTGTCAGAATGGAAATTACATCCCAGCAGGGCTTACTCTACAGAAGCTGTAATAAAGTCCATGCAGACACTAAATGTGCTTCTTTGATTTCAGTTCAAAAATATAGTTTTTTTATGATTATAATAAGAACTCAAAGATGAGAAAAAGGGGGCATGGACTGTAAAGGGGATTTAATCAGTGCTTCTTCTAGCAAAACTTTAAAAAACATGTTTTTTTTTTTAGATCATTGTAATATAATTCACAATGTTTTGTTTTATTTTAGTTACTTAAATTATTTGCCAGGATCATATTCTATACGATCTAATTTCCAATATTTTATTAAGCAACCAGACATCAAATACATCTTCATTTATGTTTATTTCAAATTCTTTGTGATATTAAGACTCCAACCACTTGACCTCATCAACTGGTTGGTGGTGGATCAGTTGTTGACTTAAAGATTAACACATCACAAATATGCCATGTTGCTTTTCTAACAACATCAGAATCCTTCTGGAAATGAGTGTTCATAAGACTCCAGACGCACGATCACAGATTCTCAGGGTAAATCTCATTTACATTCGACTAAATTGAAACAGTGTTTTGTGTTTCTTGGAGTATTACCATATAAATAAGCACCACTGCTTATCAAACTTTGTTTAGGAAGCCAGAACAGAGTGACAGTCACAAAGAGATTTGCAAGTTCAGGAAATAGACTTTGAGAGGAACAGACACCATGCTTTCACTTAAAAAAAATGCTGTGTTTCAAAAATCCTTATTCTTTCAGTGATTATCATTTTTATAAAGTTTATTTTTTGGATTGTTTCCCTTTGATGTACTCAAGCTAACTGTATTTGATTCTTTGATTTATTAGCTATTTTTGTCTTTAATGAAAACTTCAATGTATTGGTTATTTTTAATCTTTTTTCTTTGTTTTTTACTCTTTCTGCAGCTTGTTAAAAATAACAAATCATGTGTAAAATCATAAAATTCATATGATAAAATATAGCACTCCTTTCTAGCAGAACTTTAATTCTGTTGTTGTGTAATGCTGCCCCTTTTGTTATTTGGTCATGTAAAATGGCAGGTTCCCTATGGAAAAACAGGATGAGAAAAGCGTAAAAACAGTAATCATGTCTGAGCTTTTTGGATCTGAATTCTGTCATTTTGGTTCAGGTCACACCTTTTTGACAACAGGGAGGGCTGTGATTTGGCACAGTTGACGCAGAACACTGTTTTTTTTTGTAGGAATATACAATAACTGGACTGACACAACCTATCTCACTTTCACCACATTTTTTACCAAACCTCAAAGGACTATCTTTTTCTACCTAAGTTTTTTGATTGGCAAAAGCACAGTGTTTATTTTCTTATGTTTTGCTGTTCTGCTGGGAATTTTAGCTGTCTTAAAGGAAAAGTAATCAAGAGGAATTTCGTTCAGTTTCCACCATGGCAAAGGATCTGCAGATAGCACTTTTACTATATATATATATATATATATATATATATATATATATATAGCAATTGTAATGCACCGTATATTTTCCATTAGTAGACTCTGCGTTTATTCCAAAAATTTGGCAGCTGGTCCGACATTTATTAGAGAGACAGGCGTCTGTTGGAGACCAGCATTTATTCACCAGAATGGTGATGGCTAATGGGTTCATTTTTCAGTGAAATTCGGTCACAAAATGTGACCAAAATACTTTTATAAAATTCAAGAGGCTTTATCAGGAATGCTCAGAAGCAACAACAAGGCTCCACTGGCAGAGCTGCTGGTACAGTTAAACCCAAGATTGACTTTGTCCTGAAGTTTAGCTTCTTTTTTATTTGTTTTTGGAAAGCTTCAGTATATCTGCTCTTTAACACTGTACAGCAAGTCATCTGAATCCACCACAGCACTGGTTGATACATTTCTGTCCAGCATGTCTGGACAGAAACCCGATCATTTATACCAACACTTGGTTGGTATAAATGAAGTGTGATGATTACCTGCATAAGATGATGGGTTTTCTTGCTTCTATTTAAATAGAAGTATTCAGGTGTGGTTAGGCATTGTGTCAGAGAGAATAACAGAAAGTAAGACAATGTATTTGTCACTCTATAAAATGAGGACACACTTTGTTTTCAAATGAGGCATCTTCATATCTCCTGTAGTGTTAAATAATGCAGAAGTCTCTCTTCAGTGGACTCCAGGGAATAGTCTGACCGTCAGAAGTGCAAACATACAGGAATTAGCCCTGTTTACTCAGCTCCTGTGGTTCCTTTCTTTTTTTCTCAACAGTGCATGCTGGCAGGTTGATGATGGAGTGGTGTCTGTGAGTGAAACAGAGAATCAGAATGTTTTTTTTCATAGTTTAAGTTTCATTTGTGCGGATTTTGAGTTTTTTGTGTTGTTTTATTTGTGTTGGTGAACTGTGCTTCGCCTGCATAGATGGCTTCCTTGTATCTGAACACAGAGCATGTCTTCAGCCTTCCAAATAGAAGAGCATTTTGGGTCTGAACTGATTGCAAAGCACAGAACTTTGGGTGGGGAGTTCCTGCAAGTGTCCCCACTCATTGTGCCAAAATTAGATTTTATTTTAATACCGGTATGACAACTTAGAAGTTGTGCTCTAAGTTATGAGGGTTTGGTCTGCCTGGTCTGTCCTAACGGTTGTTAGTCTTCTCATCCTTTTAATAAAAAAAATAATAAAAAAAAAACTCAGATCAGACTTTGTCTGACCAATGGAAAGCAGGGACTACTTTCTTCCTTTCTTACCAGTCTCACCTGAGTGTGAGGAGTGGCATGAGGATAACAGTGTTGGATGTCTTCCGGAAATGTTGTTTCAAGAAGCTTAGGAATTAGTCTTTATACCTTTTCAATGTTGTGGTTTTGAAAGTATGCTCTGAAGAAAGAGTGAAGGAGTTGAGATGGACTGAGATGGCCTTTTTTTTAGCACGGGATTTTCCAGAGGGCCTGTTGGAGGTCCCTGTACTGAAGTCCTGGTTTAAAAAAAATGGGTTGATGACCTCCAAATAAAGCACTATGCATCATAGCTATGAACATGGTGCATGGAATCTTGACAATCCTGAAACGGTTAAACCACACAAACATGCTTGATGTTTTTTTATGGAACTTGGGCTGTGGAGGATGTGTTATGCTCTGACAATGAGAAGGTTGTTGGTTCTTACATTCTAATTGGAAGTGGTTTGAGGATTTTTTTTAACGTGATCATCTGATGTGTCTTTTTATTTTCTCTACTGTTGTGAGAAATGCACCAAAATGATTGAGGAAAAACTGTAAACATTTGACCTGTTTCTTATATCAACTTAAAATGAACTGAGAGAAACATTACAAGCTGCCTTTCCTGCTTTCTTGTTTTCTTATTTGAATAAATGATGAAATGACTGGAACGCCAAAAACATTTCCTGCTCATCAGAAAAATCACAGCAAAACTAAAACAAAACAATAACAGACAAATGAATAATGTAGATTTGCAAAAAATGACAGCAGCCAAAAAAGGGCAAAAACTAAAATGAACTTAAGTCACAAGCAATGTGTAGAAAACTAAATGTTTTTTGAAGCCTTAAAAAAATCCCCAAGTTAACTGTTAGCAGATCCTTTAACATTTTAAAGACCTTCTCTTTTGAAAACTGTTTTTTTGCTGCTTTTAGCATTTTATTGTAGCCTTTCTCTGCTGATGGAGGACATATATTGAGAAAAGTGGACTTTCTGAGTATTTTTTTTTTGTTATTGTGGCTAAAATCAGCATAATCAAAATTAAATGATCACTGGGAATGCTTTGAAAATAGCAGAGTGAGACTTTAAAACCTACTACAGAAAGAAGCCAAACCTACCCTAATTTCAAGTCTCATTTCAAAAAAATAAAAGTTGGAGTTGATGCATGACTTCAGAGATTCTTGCAGTAAAACTCCTGAAATCAATGCAAAAAACAAAAACCATGTTGTGTGTTTGGTTATCTGGTTTCTAAAAGAGTTTCTGCAATCTGAACTTATTGTAAGCATGAAAGTATTATTTTAGATATGCAGTGAAGTGTGTCGTGGCAAGGTCAAAATTGCTCAGTTTTTGTCTGAAAAAAACAAAATGATCAAAACTCCCTTTCGTTTTGTTTTTTAATCTGTCATTGAGCTTAAATGTGTTGACCATAGTGATGCCAAGTTTGATGTCTTTGGATTGGATGTGATTCTTGATTTTTCTCCAATGATGATGGGAGTACTGGAACCGAAAACAATTTCAGTCTTCCTCTTATTAGAGTTTAAAATGTTCCTAGCCAACCAGAAGTTAGCATGAAATTGAAGTAAATGATTTGAATCATTAAAGTTCATCTTGCAGATTTTTTGGGAGCCACCCTCTCTGCTCATTTTGGGGTTCCCAGAAAACTCCCTGGAAAACTGCAGCTGGTGTTGTGCCTCAGGCAATCTCTGTGGCTCACACTTTCTGAGCCCTATTGCAGCTTGGGGAGGGCTGTTGAATCCAACACTTGTCTCTGCCCTACTGCGAACAGACAAGCGGCTTCATGTGACACCTGTGACAGGAGCAGATGTGCCAGCTTTACATGATCACAACCCGTGCTGTCCTACAACTCACCCCCAGAAACAACAAGCTGCAGGGCAGTGAGTGCTCAGATGAGTTCACTGACCATGGGGAATTATAAATGGCTGCTGAAGGATGTAGTTGAGTGACAGCAGCACCACAGAAAAATAAAGTTACTTCTGAAAAATAAGGAAAAAAATAATAAGACTCCTTTGGAAACACATTGCTGTGTTTTTGGGCCATAAGTTGCTAAGGGGTTGCTAAGTTGCAGCAAGAAGAAAATGCACATTTTAAAAAAAAAATCATGTATATGTCACATTGGAGTTTAAGTCACACTTTTGGGAGAAAAGTGCGACGCTTCTGAGCAACTCTGCCAAGCCTGGCGTAATGCTGCATTTACACCGAACACAATTTGCACGTCAAATTCGCTGCTCCGACACATCCAAAAGTAAACTTGATGCACATATCAGATAAGCTACTGTTAAAGGGTTTTAGCCCCATCCCTGTTGTATAGCTTAAATACAATGCACAAAAGATACATATGATGTTGAGAGATCAGGTTTATTTAATTTGAAGAGCTCCAGAGAAACATTAGTGAACATGTTTTCATGTTTGAATTCATGAGATCATTCAGAAACTCTCCCAGTACAGGGAGGTTTACCATTACTGCAAGAGTAGCATCCGAATGCATCTTTTTAGCTCTATTGCCATCTCTCTATGGCCTTGTTTGACGACTTGCTGCCCCACAATAGTCAGAGGAGGGAAAAAGTCAAAATTAAAAATAGAGGACATTTTTTTTTATTATTGTCTCGATGCAAATAAGAAAAATATTTTAAAGTTTAGACAAAGAACAATCAGATTTTCCTTCATGCTGGTTTTTGACTCTACCCACTGCTCATACTAAGCCTGGGCGGTGCTTCTACTTCGGTCAGTGTACTGATCCACAACCCTACAATGCCTACTAGCGGCTGTTAGTAGAAAAACAATAAACATATTGTTTTTGTATTTTTTTTTTTATGACGTTATTGCACCCCACTAACCAAACTATGCAAATAAAAGAGACTTGTACACCTAAAAATACAGTAGCGGATAATCCCTTTGTAAAAAGCTGGAAGCTGATTATATTGATACACATGCTAATAAAATGGAAGAAATCACAAAATTGTATAGTGTGTTTTATGGACTGCAAATATGACTTGTCAAACAATGCGCAGGAGAACATGGAGCGTGAAGGCTGCAGTGCCACATGCAAAAACTGTGGATTGTCATATCAATTCATGGAGTAATTGCACCAGCAACTGCACCACACCAAACATCAAGGTCAACAAGAGGAGCTGGGCTGCATTTGAATATTACCAAGTCCTTTCTTTGTCCTGAAAGAACCACTGGAGTTTTAGCCTGCAGTAAAGATTCTTATAGTGAATGTGGATTTAAAAAGCACATTTCACGTCACTAGAGACTTTAAACCTTACACATAATATTTTGGCAGAGCCTTTCATCAGGCCAATTAAAACCTAATTAATGTCAGATTAATGTGAGCTGGTTCGGTGATCTCATTAGAAATGGTGGGTGAATAAATTACATGTGCTTTGCTAGAAAGGAATCAAGGATCACAGATGGTGGGGAACAGAGGTGAAAACATTCTTTTATTTCCCTTATCCTTTCCATTTGTTTGGACATTTTACTTAATAACCCAAAATTATGAAAATCTTTCATTTGTTATGGAATTGTTTAATTTTGCACATGGAGTTTATAGAGGCTCTATAATTATCACCACTTTAGTTTCACTTTTTTTTCCCCTGTGTTTGGAAGTTTGTGTGTAGATGTTCACGGTTCTAGTGCTCATTTCATCAACACAGTAAAAGCTAACGAGAAAACAAAGGGACTAACAGACACACACTAAGGTGCACACAGACACAGGCCTCATTACTGTCATGATTTACATCATGGGAAAAGATTTGTTTGAAAGCTCAACACATAGAAGAGCCTCCCCGCTGCTGCACAGTGATTGTTGTTCGACAGTTAATCAACTGGAGAGCAGTCGAGTGATCTTGCTTGCTTCATTGTCACGTGCTGTCACCCTTTGAGAGGCCTGACAATATTCGAGCCATTACAGTGAGATTCATTTGCGTTGTCAGATCAAATCAAAAGACTTCATAGATTTTAATTCAGCCCCTGACAAATATTAGACTGCTTAGAGGGCTTTGAACTGCAGCTCTGCGAGTCAATAGTCTGGTGAGATTGGACTGTTGCTCGTCTGTGAGATCCTCTGTGATGCCTGCTGTCATTCTCTCTACAGTCAAAAGTTTTAAGTGGTTTTAATAGTTAGTAGTTTCAGATGTCACATCTGTTATATCTTCATACACATGTCTTATTTGGAAAGACTGTTCAAAGGAATCTGGACAATTAGATGGGATTCTTGCGTATGCAGCATCGATGTAGTTGTCTTAGTGCTGCAGACAGACAGACAGACAGATGGTTTGATTCCCAGTGGAAGCATTGAGCAATTGTCATAATGAGCAATTAACATTATTCAGTGAGGGTCCTTAGGCGAGACCCATAACGCTACTGCCTGCCTCATAAACCATGAGAGTCTCCGAAACATGTCATGCTGGCTCAGATGTCGCCCGAGGTTCTGCATCAGGTAATAGGGAGCCAGAGCCCCTGATGGGCTGCACGGTGGCGCAGTGGTTAGCGCTCTTGCCTCACGGCAAGAAGGCCCTCGGTTCAAGCTTCCCCCCGTGCACGTGACGGTTTTCTCTGGGGACCCGCCTTCCTCCTCCAAAAACATGGTGCATAGGTTTATTGGTCGCTCTAAATTGTCCCTAGGTGTGAATGTGCATGGGTGTGTGATTGTAACCCCTGTGACACACTTGCGACTTGTCCAGGGGGTGTCAACCCTGCTGTCGCCCATAAGTGGCCAGGTTAGGCTCCGGCAGCCCTGTGACCCCGAAAGGGACAAAACGGTATAGAAGATGAATGAAAAAAAAGGAGCCTGATCTAAAGTGGGCTGTTGGAACAAAACAGAAATGGACTAGATGTGAGAACAAGTTCCACTGGAATGCTGCTACTCAGGCAGTCCTACTCAGAGGGGTTACATGCAGAGAATGTGGAGTGAATGGATGATTAAAGTTGACTGCAAAGCAGCTAGTTACTCAGCGTTCCAACATCCACAAATGGCAACTTTGCACCGTTTCAGCATTTTGCTCCTAGCCTCTTTCAACTGTGGCTTGGAGCAATATGCACTGGTATCAGATACAGACAGTCCAGCGTGAGTACCATATGCAAAACGTGCATTGTTGAACGTGCATCACATGGCCGGCATGAACATAACATCTAACCTTTGATTTAAGGCTTTAACAATGCGGGTTCGTTCGGCACAAACCGGATTGAAAAGTGTTTGCAATTTTCCAAGCAGATAAGGGGAGAATGTATAAATGTCATCCACTTTAATAATGTGTACTGTAACATTCCAGTCTGATGTCTAAGCGCATTAACAACCTTTCAGTACCACCTCGCATTTGGGAACAGACGGCTGCCTCACAGCTACTTCCCCTGCAGCGTGTCTGTTCACATAAATGTCATGTCTACTGTCAAACCGACCGCTCAGATTGAGCTTGTAGCACAGCTGAGAGTTGGGATTGTTAGACGAGAAAGGAATAAAGGACTATAAACAAGAGGAAAAATGAAAACAGCAAGTATCAGGAAACCACATGTAAAAAAATGTAAACTGAAAATGAATGTAAACCAACATGATCAGACAAGTATGAAAGCTCTAATTTAACTTTAGAAATCTGGATGAAACCTTCAAGATGGTTTTAACTATGAGTAAGGTTAAACAATAGGTTGTTACAACTATTGTTTTTTTATATCAAGGATTTCAGTGTCTACAAATAATTCAAAATTGCATTTTAGCTGGTTTTTTTTTTGTTTTTTTTACTCAAGGAGGTAAATTATCTGACACCATTGCCCTGAACCATAACCTTTTGACCTTCCTTTGAACTGTGCTCCTATTGCGCTCAATGTTTAAAGCCTTGAAACCGTTTTCCTAAACAGACTGATTCAGTTGGTGATGGCATGTACTCTCTATGCTTGGTTTACCATCTAAAAGCATTTTTAAAAAGTTTCTTGACCTTTATAAAGGTGCAACTGTTAGTCATTCAACTCAAAGCTGTGTGAGTACCAAGATAAAAGTTTGACCTGATCCAAATTCTTGCCTTCGCCCTACCACTTCCATTTAGCCCTCCAAACGGAGAGTTGTGGAAAAATAGTGTCTCTTAATTCGGACGTCACTACCATGCAATGATGTCACCAACAGTCGCTGGCCAGCTCCGTTAGCGTGGAGGTTCCAGCGCTTGAACAAACAGAACAACAGCGGTTTTATAACTTTAAAAAGGTCATGCTAAAATAAAAAGTCATTACTTACATTTAAATGTAAACTTCTGCGCTTTAGAGAACACCCACGTGAAGAAGAGCGCTTCTCCTTCTCCTTGGTGACATAGCGCAACGCGGAACTCCCTCGTTACGCAGGGCTCTGTATCACTCCGCCTCGAAGGTAACCCTTAGAAAAACTTTTTTTCAGAAACCACTTTCACAACAAATGCCCCTGAAAATGTAGTGGTAGGGAGAAGGGGTAGGGTGATGGGAAGAATTTGTATTGGACGTATGTCTCCATGTTTTACCTAAAAAAAAACAAAACATAAAACAAGCAGTTGGTCCTCCCTCTGGTGTCAAACAGTTCCATTTTACAACAAAAAGAAAAACCCTTAAAGTACGATATTTTAACAGTGACTACATCCATTATCCTCAACAACCATTTTAAACTAGAACGTTTATTAAAAAAATCATATAATTTAACTTTTGGCAAAATTAATAAAATTAAAAGCAGGAGTTGATTTTTTTCTTAAGAGGAAATTGTTGAATTTCCATTCGGGTTGTGTTCCAGCAAGCTTGTTTGTCCTAGCCCAACCTTTTTCTTATAATAGGTTAAAGACTCTCTATGATGAAACTTCTGTTTTAGGTGTTTTTAACTTGTTCTTGTGGCATTTTCTGATGATGGAAGGACATGTATAAAGATAATTAAAATAAAAATTGCATTTCTAAGTATTTCTTTATTCAAATAATCATGAATCGGGAGCAGACAACATAATGCAGTTTCAAATAAGTGTTTGTGATTTAAAAAAATATGCAGCACAGGCCACCAGCTCCCTGCTCTGCTCCATTCCAATACATCCACTTGCAGATAAATAGATCCATGTACGTCTTAGTTTTCCTCGTCCAAGGTGGCATCATGATCAAAACTGTACGTTTGGCTGGTTACGATATTGCTCACCATTTATGTTGAACTGGTAATGCTATGTTGTGGTAGTGAGGGGCTGTGCGCTAGCAGGAGAAAAATGTTTTTTTTTTTTGGCTTGCAACTGCATAACCGTAATTAAAAGACCACTGGGAACAACAGACCAAAAGATGTTCAAACTGGGTCTGTAAGATTTGGGATATTCTGCTTATGACTTATAAGCAGACAAAAATGTGAAGAATTAGCACAAAACAAAGACATTTTCTTCAATTTAGCAAAATATAAACCACTTATTGATTAAAAACAGTTATCTCAATGGCTTTCCTGTTGATTTCCCTTCGTGTGGGCGACCTCCGAATGCCCACATGAAGGAGGAATCCTCTCCTCGGACGTACAGGCGATATGCTAGAACTGTTGAAGAAAACTGAACTTATCTAAGTCTACAGCTACATGTTGGAATAGTGTAACAGATGGGTTTCATCCAGGTGGAACTGGGGGATAGCTGGGGGTGCGAGACAAGTCAGAGACGAGGTCCACGACGAAAGACAGGAGCACAGACGATCCACCTGGAACCTCTCCCACTTAAACAAGTGTAAAAGGACAGTTTTAAATGAATTAAACAAACCAAAAAAAAGTGTCTTTTGGTGATTTATTAACAATTTTAAAAAGCTGGTTCCAGTTTGCAATAAATAAAAGTAAAAAAGACAAGTTTATACTCTGTGAAGGTTAAAAACAAACTTTGATTTCCAATATTTCATTTTCATTTGCCGGTTTCTTTGATTCCCAGCGTTTAGTGTCACTTAGTACGTTTTTGTGCATTCAGAAAAATCCTGAATCACATTTTATTTTTACTCAGTTATCACACAGCTAATGATTGCTGTCAGAAACATTTTATTTCTTGTTTTCTATGTAAAACAATAAATTCCGGCCAACTGAGGACTATTTCGCTTTGGCACTAACTGCACTACTCTGATGATCTGCTAGTCGAAGGCGGAATGATCCTTTGGGAGAGCTAAGGTCAATGAATTATTGTAGTGCATCGAAGAGATCGATCTTAAAGAGCAGGACTTGTGGCCCATAAATCCTCAGATTAATCAAACATGTTTAAAATTCTATTGCCTCAACGAGGAGATCCAGCCAGAGGTGAGGATCTATACACAAAGGCATGACTGAGAATATTAAAGTGAAAAACTCCACACACCCTTTATTCCCAACCACGCCATGAGATATTAACATTTGAAAGTAATTACCCAATGATAATCTCATTCTACCCTCCTGGAAAGGGATGTGCTCATTACTGCAAGAATTATTGGTAGTGAAGTATCCCATTGGTGACAATTAGTTTTTTAAAGACAAAAAGAACATGCGTTTTTGTCATGTTTGGGACTAAATAAAGAAACCTGTGTACAGAAAAGGGTAAATACTGAGAATTAATTTACATGCTTTGCTCCATTTAAAACCACAACAACAAAAGTAAGAATCTAGTTATTCTAGAAAAGGAACACTTGAAATACCTTCATGTTTGTATAAGAAAACAGGTGCTAATATGAAGTCCAACAGTAAAAGTTCAAAACAAAGTCAGATTGTGTGGTTGTAACATAGATAATCATCACAATCATTTCCACGTGTTATTTTGTGTCGTGAAAAGTCATTTTTTCTTGTTCTTCCCCAACAATCCAAATTAGGTTTGAGAAAATTCTCTTTTCTTTAGCAATCAATTTCAGTTTTATGCACACCACTTATGTCTTATTATCAGAACACAGGAAAGTGACGATTTTTAGGAAATAACTTCTTGAAAAATCTTTCTGTCAAACACGTTTTGTTTACTTTAGTTTTTTCATCAATTTATCAGAAAAAATAGAACCACAAGATTTTTTTGTTGTTTTACCAATAAACTTGTTTTGCAATTATCAAAGTTTTTAACATTTCAAAATACAAATTTGTCAGACTTATTTTTTTAATGTACACAATACTTAACTACTGAATGTTCAACCAAAGTCAAGATTGAGTGGTGTTTTATAGCTATGAGTTATGGATGACAAAATTATTGACAGAAAGTAGAATATTTGTTTTTTTTGTCTTATATCTTCCAAAATCCCCCATTTTTAAAAATTTTCTTGTAAATTATTTGATGTAGTGTGCTTCTCAGGGTTAACATCCTGTTTTTCAGCAGGAATAAGGAGTAAAATGAAAAGATTAAAACAGGGTAGAGTGTACTTTATTAAACCCGAGAGGGTAATTCCTGTGTAACAGCAGCCAAACATGAAACATTATGAGCGTATTAGCCAACCCTCCAGGATTTCGCGGCAGCTTTTGTGAAAAGTTGCAATAAAAGTTAAAATGAATTTCATGTGTGTGGTTTTTTTTAATGCACCTCAAAAAATGTATTAAGAAATAAACTTCACATTCTCATATTTCAACTCTTTTTCTCCTGACATTTGCATTAGGAAAATATTACACCTTTACCAAATACAACATTATTGAGCTTTCATTTAACAATCTGACAATCTGAGCTTTAATTTAACATAAATAGAACTGTGAAACCCAAAATGAACTGTTGGTCCTCCCTGCTCACAAATTTTTGTGTATTGTTTTAAACATACTTTAGAGAAAAATGGCATTCTGCAGGGAAGAATTAAAAACTAAAAACAAAACGGCATAAGCAGATGAAGCCTCAGATCTCCATGTCGTCCCCAGAATCTTCCTCTTTATCCATTTCAAAAGCACCACTGGTGAATCTCTGGTTGTGGTAGAGGAAGACCAAGACTTTGAGGAGCTGATCTGGTTTCTTCTGTCTGTAATGATCTACTCTGTTTTGGAGAAGGTTCTCTCAGGTGTCTGTACAGGTTTAAGGAGACGGTGTCGTGGACTTTTTCAGAAATCTGGATGGAAAAAAAACTTAGTTCAAAGGGTTTATTAAAGTAAAAGAAAAATACATGAGGCTGTGCAGAGCAGAGCGCTCTGAAGCTGAGGAGGAAGCAGACACATTTATAGATTGGCACAAACCACTTTCCATGACAGCAGCTTAACCTGCACCTAGGATTTGGAATAGTATGTTGCACAAAGGTTCTACTCAGAGCGGCTCACAGTTTCTGTTAGTCTGGATGAGCACGATGTGTCTATGCAGACTGTGGCCTTTTATCTGTTTTGCTGGGTGTAGCCAGGCAGGTTTTACAGCTGAAACATAAATCAGGATGAGAAAGAATATTCTCTAAGCATGAGTATGTTTGCACAAGCATTGTCACACAAAAACACGTTTTACAAAGATTTATAAGAATTTAAAGAGTACATATGAGTAAGGAACGGTCGTGAAGCAACGTCGTCACTCGGTCAAAGTTGTAGTAAAGCTGCGGCGAAAATGTAAAGTTGCAAGGTGTGCACCAATTTGCAGGGTTTGCTTGAATTTGAGTTAACAGTTGCAATCGCAACATCGCAAATTCCTGCATTATGAAAGCATAGCAGCAAGGAAAGAGTGAGCTAGAACAGGCGATAGACATAAGGAGAAATCAAATTCTGAAACAGATGTGTAAACATTTAAATTGTTCTCATAAAAACAGCTGTGCAAATGATCAGCATTAGCATAAGTAGATACATGATAAATACTGCAGATTGTGACTGTCTCATTTACATTTCTACAGATACAGGTTATTAAAAAGGGGGTCATTGTATTGTCTGATGGCGTCCAGCAACCGATAGCCTCAATTGCTCTTTGTGGCACTAGAGAGTTGTAAAAGTCTGTTGTAGGATGAGTTCCGCTGGTTCTCTACAGTACTATCATGGAAAATCTATAATAGTTAGGAGTTTTTTCAGTGAGCCTTTGTCCTTCACTGCCTGTCCAATGTCCAATTACTTCTTCAACTTCATTGATGATCCCCCCCTTTTTTTTCCTGATCCACTCACCACTACAGACTGGTAGAATTGTTCAGGCATCTTGTTGCAAGCATTAAAGAATATGAGCTTCCTTAGCCTGCTCTGCCATGTTTTGTACACAGCATAGGTGTTTGATGCCCAGTCCAGTCTGTTGTATTCCTAGGTATTTGTAGTGGTCAACAACTTCTACATCCTTGTTTGTGATTGGATTAATTACATTTTTTTCTTTCAGAGTTTTTCTTTGAGCAATAAAAGAAGTTAACTGTAATACAAGAAAAAAAAAAACAAGAACAAGGGGAAGAATGTGAACACTACTCAGAATAAGAAACAAAGCTAAAAACTAAGACAAAAACCTTTGCTTGTAAAATATGTAATAAAAAAAAAAAACTACTTAGCATAGGCACCAAACAAGTTTGTAAACTAAGAAATGAGCTTGAAATAAAAACAATAAAAGTGCAGCAGCACCTAAAGTGCACTAACCAAATCATGCAGTTATTCTGCCTCCCTTAACACATTTCATATTTACAAAGCTGGGACACAGCGGGCATTATGGTAGCAAAGTTTGCTGCAAAAAAATTAATAATAATTGACTGGAGCCAGGAGCTGTCAGCATTTTGAACCTTTAACACCAGAACATTAGCTTCAGTGTTGACATTCTTTGAGCTACTGTTAGTCTTGAACAATTAACATTTATTCAGTGGATTCTCAAGCTGAAGAAAGGCAGCTTTGCGCTCAGACCCTTACCTGGGATCTGGGAGCGACGCGATTCTGGGATCTTGGTTGTTTCTTGATATAAATCCAGCAAACGTTAAACACAATTCACAAAGCTCCTGCATAAGGATTTTTTTCTCACAGTGCTGTGCTTTTTGACATTGTGTTTTGGTAAAGAGCCCTCCTTTTTTCTCTGGGGTCATAATTTTTTGTTTTCCTTTTTTACGTGTTTGTTTTTTTTATTGCATTAATGGTTTTTTAGAATGCATTTGTGGGTGTGTATGCGTCTATATTTTAGTATGTTAGTGCTTCAATATTTGTCTAATTTGTTCTATAAATGCAATTTATATGATTCTAATCAATTTAATAATGAATATGCTCAAAATCTCAGTATACTGAGTATTTCCTGTGCATATATATATATATATATATATATATATATATACACACACACACACACACACACACACACACAGGGCCTGAAAATCACTTTGTTAAATGGGGGCGAACTCCCCCTTTACTTGCTTTTCATGGGGGTGTTCTACACTTGTTAGAGGGGGATATTACTTGTGAGCATTATTCTACCTTTAGTATTGTCATAATAATGGGTGATTTTTATTTTTTTTTGTAAGTTTGTGCTCTTTCCCTGTTTTGACCCTAACAACAAAAGGTTTATAGAGTCAACATAGACAATAGTTGTAAACATAGAACGCTGTCTAGGAAGAAATTCTACCACTTTGGACATTTAAATTCTGTTCTTACCTCAGTGCTGACTCTATAGATCTCCTCCACTGGTCATTGAGGCTGCATCAGTGTTCATCTTTTCTCTCATCCATGTTTGTCTTTCCCTGTTTTTGGTCTCATCCAGTGCTTCTCTCTTCACAGTCACAATTTTGTTGAAATGACATATATGTTTAAAAAAACCTGCTCACGTGACCTCTGTCTTTGCTGAGTTGGCATCAGAAATGATCCAAACTATTACATTTCTGCAACCAGTCATCTCTTTCTTCTCCTCTTTGATCCTCATCAATCCTAGGGCTGGGCAAAATGGCCAAAAAAAAATCTAATCTCCGATTTTCTCCCTGCTTTGACTTTCTTTAACAACAATTACAAATGACAGAATATTTGAACAAAAACAGATTATTTTAACATTTTCTTTGGAAATGAACCAGCTTAAGAGAATGACATTTATTTTTTAGAAAACTAAATTGCGGCATAGTAATTCATAAATATGAACACGTTTTTTGGACACACCCTGGCCTGCTCATGCTTAGGTGTGTGAGAAATGATGAGCATTCAATACTTTATTATTTTATATTATAATTATTTATACTTATATTATTACTTTATCATTATTTTGCGTCACTAATGCTAGCTTGAGACCAGAAGCTCGCTCATGACAGAGCTCTTAGTGACAGGAAGGGGGAGGATGCTGGGTTGCTCTGCAGTTGTCCACAGTTTCTGTGGTGGTCTGACATGTGTTTGCCTATTTTGGCCCATTTTTAAAGTCGGCACTCAGTGGGCTTGCTCGCAAGTGAGTGCCCCCTGGGCAGCAAAGCCAATGTGGGCAAACACAGGTGGGGCCACCACGGAAACTGCAGACAAACCCAATTGGAGACCACAAATTCTGCCCACTTTTAAACCTAATGGGGCCCACTTGGCCTTGCTGGCTGGGAATTTTACAAAAGGAAAAAATATGGTTGGAGTGGAACTTTAAGGTAATGAAGTGTTCAAACATTCAACAAAATTCCCCTGGTTCTGATGTGGAGAGGGGAACCTTTGTATCGTTTTGCAACACTTTACACTAGTAAACTGTTGCATATTGTCGCAAAGCCGCTTTATTCTACACCAGAATCCATTGGAATTACGTTAATTACACTAACAAAGAGCTACAGTTGCTCAGGAGTGTATGTTCATTCTTCCTGTCACCAGTGACATCTCCGGTGTCAAAGGACCAATGTCATTGGCTGGGCTGAGGCCAGTCTCAGTCAAAGTTGCAGGGTGTGGGTTCTGGCAGCATGTAGGAGCTTGTTGGGTCTCCTGCAAGTGGAGTGCATTCACACATTTGTGCACACACACATGCACACAACAGGAACAATACTGGACACACCAGGTCCAACAATTCAATGGTAGAGGAAGCATTTGACTATGGCAGAATTTTGGTGATCAGTGGTTTTGTTTTTTTTGTTTTGTTTTGTTATTTTTACATTACAATGCATTATGTTTCTATGCAACCCTGAAAGAAAAATACACCTACTATCAGGTTATAATGGTATAGCACACATCTATAATTGGTTTAACTGCCCAATATGGGCTGAGTATGTAGGTGTAGTTAGGACTCTTAATTATGACGCCCTCTTTTTATGAACCCTTGTGCTGCCTTCCTACACAACTGGATAATTGTTAACACCTTATCAGCAAGATTTGAGTGAGGTCTTCAGTTTCTCTGTGTCCACTTTATATGCAGTGTACTACTGCGTTTAAGCATACAAAAGTATGTGCATGAATATTTAGTCTGGAGACAAACATAGCAAAACTGTGAATGCATGTGTTCATTTAAACAACAGTAGGGACATAAAAATTATTTTTCTCCTTTGCATAAAAAATAAAAAACCTACAAGTCTCAAATTAACCAGAAATTGAACAGATAAATGCAGATGTGGGTCAACAAATAGAGCAGTGGTGAGGTTTTAACTACAGTCCATTATGCTGTAAAAAAAAAACTATTGCACCTGTAGCTGCAAAGCATATTGCAATAAGAGGAGGTGAGGATGATGTAAAGCAGCCTAAAGGACAATAGTCAGTTCATGTTGTGGCTGGAGGCAACACTGTTGAAACACTTCAAACAAATATTCAGTTCAGTGATGTCGGAATTGTCAAAAGAGTACTTGTGTGGAGAGTGTCATGTAGCATAAGAGCAAAGGTGCTCCACAAATCCCTTCAGGGTCTTCTGTTACCACGGTGACTCTCAGACAGTGACAGCAGCTCTTCCTTTAGCTGTGTTTTGATACGTTGGAAGTATTATTTCTGCAGCTCAGAACACCCTGACCTTCGCTGTGACAATATATTTTATCTTTCTGATGTAAGGTTTTCAGACTCAAGAGTGAAACAGCAGAGGTGCCTTTACATCCCTGCAAGAGCAACACAATTGTTAATACCAACACTAAGTCCTGCTTTGGCAGGTTTCTGGTGATATACATAATTCAGCTGACAGAAAGGATTACTGTCTTTTTTTATCACTGTGATAGTGTTTGTAGAGCTTCTTTTTCCCTTTTTATTTAGCCTGAACATACCAGTCATCTCCTCATCCATATCTTCATGGAGAGTGATTTTAAAGAGGACCATTAGGAAAACAGCCTCCTCTTCCTTTTCTTTGCTTCAGGGATCAGCTCATGAGCCTTGAAAAATCCAAAATCTCAAATCACTTCTCAACACTTCACCATGTAATGTAGTGTGTTATTGGCTGTTGCGGTTCCAGCAGGGCAGGAATTTTGCTTTCATTGAATCCACAGTTGTTCACAATAAACCCACAGACTGATTGTTTCAGACAGGCAAGCAGTGGGAATAAATTTCATTTTCAGTGATTTAGCTCGAGGAAAAGATCTGACTCAACTTGAAATTCACTTCAGGCAGAAACTTGTCAAAGTTTCTGACTCAACCACCACCACGCCTCTTGTTTGCCGGGCCTTCACCTTTCAAAAAATAAAACGCAAAACTATTGCTAGGTTTGTTTGTTTTTTTCCATATTTAAAATTTAAGTCTTAGTGACAACCGTCCTTAATATGCAGCCGCTCTACAACTCTCCATGGGCCCAGACAACCCAAAAACCTGCAGCACCCATACAGGTCATCCTCTGTACGGTACATGTGCCTGAGGCTAAAACACAACTATTTCTAAAGCATTAAAAATAAGGTTTTATAATGTCTTGGAAGAGTAAGAGTACTACACCTGATTTCAGAATATCAACATATGATAAACAGAAATGTCCATCAGAGTGTCACTTCAGGGAGTGAAACAGATGAATGCAGGAATGACTTTAAAAAGAAAACGTGCCTTGTAGGAACGGATGATCATGAGTAGTTTTATATAAGTCCTCTGAAGATGTCCCACCTGGAGGCTTTAGTGAATGTAAGAGGGCTGATTATAGACTAAAATGATTACAATGACACTTCACACTCCTTTGGATCCGGCACAGAGGAGACAAATACTCATTAGAAGGCCTTTTCACCTCCGCTGGACAGAGAAATGCAGCTCAGTTCAGCTTCAAACAGAACAAAGAACATGAGTAGGTGGGCAAGACATAAAAAGGATAACTTAAGGACCTGGTTACTTTCTCTTCGGAGTCTGTTCATTGTTGTTAATACCCACTTTTTGAACAATATTGCCATGACATGAAGGATTTTGATTATGAACAAAACTATCATTCCATGTTCCTGCCCAAAATCTCCCACTTAGATGAGTCAATTCCTTAAGCCTCATTCGGATTGTGTCTCAAATTTAAAGCCTTACATTGAATGACTTGTACATTGAACAATTCTGAATCTTCAATTATCTTCTTTGTTTCTTTCCCTTGTGTTGACAAAACTTTAGGAATGTATGTCAGGTTGCATCTAGTTAATTTATTTGGTAAAGATTCCACTGTTTCATCATAGTTTCATTATTCTATGAATCTAAGAAGTTGGTCTTGGCTTGCAATGACCATATAGATTTTTGTTGATGATGTATGGTTTTTATTCACATAAGGAAAAATAAAACAAGTTCTGAGAACATCTATTGCTTATTTTAGGTCATTCTGCCATTCCCTTAATTGGAGGTGCAACACATTTTTTTTCCTTCTTCCATGCACAGCCTCCAAATAATTGTTCATGGAGCTTCCAGATAAGCAGCTTTTAGCATTTGTTGTCTCACCTTGTCATTCTAGAGGCCCAGCATCAACATATTACTGTTGATCCCATTAAGCATTTTCCTTTCGGTATCCAGTCGCACAAGGTACATTTTTCATGTCTACCACGGCAACATCTCCCACTGTGTATAATAAATAAATTCCCAGCAGAAAAATGTGCTCCTGCTAAACTAACAAGTTTTCATGTATGTTTGATGACACCAAAAGATTTCATGTTTAGTAAGGTTTAGCTCAGGAAATTAAGGATTTTCAGGATGTTTTTTGCTGCTCCTTATAATGCCTTGGCTAAATAAACTGGGTCGTTTAAAACACCATATATCACACCTTTATAAGCCAATCGACACTGTTTTAAATGTCAAGAATTGTGTCATGTAAACAAAGGAAAGATAATTGTAATGCATATATGTAAAGCATACACTATTAGTATCGATTTAAAACAGTAAAAAATAGAAAATGCTCCATGAAGTGACACAAAAAAACAGTTATGTTAAACTGTTTAAGTCAAAGCAACAAAAAGTCAATCTACCAATCTAACCCGGAAGTCCCATTGAGATTAAAAAATGTATCCAACAAGAGAGTCCTGGCCAATAGACAAAAAAAAAGATGGTTATTTAGATATATATAGTTCGTTAGTTATTTGTAGTCACAATGAGCAAGAAATACTTTATTTTATGAGCTCTTTGTCAGTTTATTCTGTTCATTTAGGGAAAAGCTGTGACTTTGGTGGACTTGATGACTCATCAAATAATTTTTTCAGTTGAACTTACTGAACTGTGTAATGAGGGTCATCCACAACCCACGAGTCAGCTCAAGAAAGGTTTAAGTCTGATGACACATGATCAGCCCTGGCTTGCATGGATGGTGACATTATTGACTCAGTTTCCACCTCAAATGCACTCCAAGATAATAGCATAATTACCAATTGACATCAGATTTCAGTTGATAAAAAGAAGTTGAACTTCAGTGAGACACGACCTTTAAGGGTCACCGGATCATGAATCTGTCTCATCAGCCATGCATTTGTTGAATTAGACTTTTTAAGGCTAATAATTCCAGCAAGGTCAAAATATTGACAAGATGTGAATGCTAATACTAGAACGGGATATTTCTTTTTTGACAAGCTTACCTCATTTTAACCAAAATGACAACTTTTGATACTCTTTAACGATTAGCCTTTGTCCAAGCCAAAAAGTTTTTTACGTGGTCAGACTTCCTTAATCTATTCTAGAGATATTACAGCAACCATTTTTGCTTTGTAAACTGAGTTCTTTGTTGATTTTCTGTTTTATGATGATATTGATTTTTAGAATTACAACTGCTGTACCTGTATCTTCTTTTGGTCCCTTTGAAGCTTCTCTTTCTCAAGTTTCCCAGTTGCTCCACTTTCCAATTGATCTTTAAAAAGCTTTTCGGACAATGAAGGCCAGACCAGCAGACAGGGAAGCGCAGTAGCCAGGTTCTAAGAGCTGCTTATCTTGAAACAATCCAGCAGCTGAAACAAAGTCCACGTAAAAATGAAAAAACAAAACATTGTCCCAAAGATTTTGACAAGTATCAAACAGTAAAGTGAAAGGAGCAAAAAATCAAAGGTGTGCTTTTATTATTCTGTAAATTAAATATCCAGATTGAACACAAGGTTGCAAAGTAGCAAATTAGCCTAAATTAAAAACCATAAAGAACTGGAGTAGGACCCCTAAACTCAAGGGTGCAAGCTTTTTAGTTCTTTGAACACATTTCACAAGCACAGTATTTAAAATGCAAAGACAGTGATGGCAGGCTAGAAGTACAGCTCAATTAAAAGACATTCAGGTGTTAATTAAAAAGGTAAAAAAGCAAAATGGTACAAAATGTTTTACATAGTTATGTCTTATTTCCTTTTTCCAATTGACCACTCAAAGTACTGCCACTCTACAAGCCAAATTCCATACAGTGTTTAAATATGTATGCAATCAGTTTTATAATCCTAATGTGTGTGAAAGTATTGATTAAAAGGTCATTTTTTTCCCCTTTTTCTTTCCATTTCCCAATAATCTAGTAATTTACCTGAAGCTCCAACAAACTACTTCCTGGGCTTAGTGCCAATCACTGGCACACTGTACCAGTGAGTGACTGGCAGCCACGGCATTCCTATTCCTTTTGCGATCCTATTGCCAAAAATCATTTCTTGGTGAGTCATTTCCCCTTTTGATTGTGACAGTGTTAATCAAAGTTGTGAAAAGTTATGAAAAGCTCAAAACCTAGTGAACCAGATGCTTAACTCCTTAAACTCGATACTTTGTTTTTTCTCTGTTTTTCTAGTCTTTTTTTAAATAAATTTTGAAAATTTAGCCACGAGAGGGCCTAAGCCAGGGTTTCATTGTGCCGGTCAAAATTCCAGATAAATACAGAGGGTTGTGTCAGAAAGGGCATTTTGCCTAAAATCTTTGCCAAACTAAATATGCAAATCAGACTATGATAGCCATACCAGATTGGTCAAGGCCCAGGTTAACAATGACCGCCAACAGTGCTGTTCACATACAGGGTATTGGTGCAAATTGGACTATTTTGGTTGAAGAAGAAGATGAGGAAAGCATGTTTGTAGGAAGAGAGAGAAGAAGAAAGTCATGAGTGTTGGACTGAGAGTAGGGACTGAATGTTGGAACTGACAGGAAAAGGTAGAGAGTTAGTTGACAAGATGTAGAGGAGGAAGGTAAAAATACTGCGTGTCCAGGAGACCAGATGGAAAGGTAGCACGGCTAGAAGCTTAGGAGCAGGGTTCAAGTTGTTTTATCATGGTGGAGATGGGAAGGTAACGAATATCTTCAGGAGAGTCTTCAGGGCGCAATGGTCTGCTGTCCTAGAGAGCATCTGACAGTAAGATGCACCCCTATTTCTCCTGCAAGGTCACTCCTGCAGAGGGAAACTACGACACAGGGAAAAGAGAGCTCATTGCTGGTGCCCCAAAGGCATCCTGCCAGCCTCCTACAGCCTCTCCCAGTGCTCTCCAGACCATGGTCCTATATCGGGACATGGTCACTGAGGACTTGTTTGCGGAAGAACAACCGTCGCCTGTCAGCATCTCCAGAGTACAAAGTGGGAGATAAAGTCTGGCTTTCCTCCTCAGACATACCCCTGAAGGGTGGCTCCAGAAAGCTGCTTCCACGGTTTCATGGACCCTTCCCCATCACAAACCCAGCCAGCAAGGCCAAGTGGGCCCCATATGGTTTAAAAGTGGGCAGAATATGTGGGCTCCGATTTGGTTTGTCCACAGTTTCCGTGGTGACCCCACCTGTGTTTACCCCTTTTGGCTTAAGTGGGCACTCAGTGGGCTGGCTCACTATTCGAGCAAGCAAGTGACTCCACCCAGGGGCCGGTAGAGCTAACAAGGTCGCTGCCTAGGCTGCTGTTCCCTGGGCTGCAGAGCCAATCTGGGCAAACACAGATGGGGCCACCATGGAAACTGCGAACAAACCAAATTGGGTCTGACATATTCTGCCCACTTTTAAACTATGTGGCTCTCACTTGGCCTTGCTGACTGGGAAAGGTCATCTACCTGGTTGCTGTGCGATTGGCCCTTCCATCAACTTCGAGGTCTGTCTGGTGAATTGAAGCCGGTAAGAGTGAGCCCCCTTCAGGCCACTGACATGGAGCTAGCCCCACTGCGTTTTGTGGACGGTGGGCCTGTCTAGATCATCAACCAGTTTTTTGTCTCCCATAGAATGGGACGGGGCATAGAATAGTTGACTGGGTGGGTTGCGGGGACCGGGAGAGTAGAGGAGGAGGAGAGTAGACAGGAGCACAGGGAGATGGAGCGTAAGAGGGAAGTAGAGGTATCAAAGGCCAAACAAGTCTTATAATGACTTTTATGTTAAGTTGGGTAGTAAATAGGGAGAGATTGACCCATACAAATAAGCAAGGCAGAGATACCGAGATGGGAAGGACATGCAGCATGTTGGGGTGATTAAGGATAGGGATGGTAATGTGTTGACATGTGTCAGTAGTGTATTGGAAAAAAATACTTTGAAGAGTTGATGAATGAAGAAACTATGAGAGAACAAAGAATAGAAGAGGAGACTGTTGTGGAGCAGGAAGTAACAAAGATTGGGGGGGGAGGGGTGAAGAGGATGAAGAGTGGAAAGGCACTTGGTCCTGATGATATTTCTATGGAGGCATGGAAGTGTCTAGGGATCATCAGGGATCAGCTCTGAGCCCCTTTCTGTTTGCAATGGGAATGGACAGCTGATAGATGAGGTTAGTAAGGAATCACTACGGACTATGATGTTTGCACACAATATTGTGATTTGTAATGAAAGCAGGAAACAGGTGGAGGAGAAGCTAGAGAGGTGGAGGTTTGCCCTGGGATGGAGAGGAATGAAGGTTAGCCGCAGCAAGATACATGTGTGTGAATAAAAGGGACCTTAATGAGAAGGACCCAAGTGGAAGTGAGGTTACAGTGAGATTACAGAGAAGTGATAAAAAAGGTGGAGGATTTGAAGGTCAACCGTCCAGAGTAATGGAGAGTGTGGAAAAGAAGTAAAGAATCAAGTGCAAGCAGGGTGGAATGGATGGAGAAAAGTGTCAGGTGTGATGTGTGGTAGAAGAGTTTCAGCTCAAATGAAAAGAAAGATGTAGAAAACTGTGGTAAGACCAGCCATGTTGTACGGTCTAGACACAGTGACACTAAGGAAAAGACAAAAACAGAAGAGGAGGTTTCTGGATGCATGGACCAAGGACATGAAGGTAGCTGATGTAAGAGTGGAGGATGCAGAAAACAGGGCTAGATGGAGGACGCTGATACACTGTGCCCAAAAGAAAAGAAGATATAAATATATTTAAAACATTTTGAGTGTAAAAGTGGCTTGGGTAATAGATCTTTTCACCTGAGAAGAAAATGTAGCAGGGAATTTCATTTCTTGTGAAGTATTTTTCCTTCAGATGGATATTTGCCACTGGACATTTACTGTGCCAGATTTCTTTGCTTTCTTTTGTGCTGCAGTTGCCTACTGAGCTCTTATTCAGCTGGAAGTTATCTTTGGCGTCTTAAGGACATCCCCTCTTTTCATCGAAAAATCCTGGAAAAAAAAGTTAGCAGTTTTGTTTAAAGACTTAATTCATTCAGCTGTCAACTAAAGCTTGCAACGTTTTAAGCACAGGTCAGAACGAAAAATCCCATTTAACAAATATCCAGACACCTACTGTGGCGGAAACAGCTGAACTGGAAAATTAAACAGCATTACACGTCATGAAAAGGGGTCACTCAAGCAACTTTACTCGACAACGACAACACTAAAACCAGCCAAATCGAAGAGCACTGGGGTTCAATCATGCATATATGAAATTATAGCATTTTGGTGACAGTGTTTCTAAATATGTATGATGGGAAACAAGGGAAACATTAAATGGAATGTTTCTTTAAAGCTAATATTGTAGAAAAAACCCTTTTGCTGAAACTCAATGATGAGCACTCTTGTCATATTTTTTTGTGATAAACATTGTCTACTTTAATATAAAGTATAAATACATTGACAATGAAATTTACTGTGAATCCATAAACTGATCTAATCTGCACCCTAGAGTGAACAAGTTATAAATGCAAATAAGCCCTACATATTAATATTGCTTAACAATTATAAATTCTATTAACTGAAGAGAAAAATACCAGTATCACCTGCTTACAAATAGGAAATCTGAGCTCAAAATTCCCTTTATTTGCCTGTGCTCAGAATAAATTATACATTTTTATCATCTCACCATAATGGAAAAATAATGAGCCTCAGGTGATCTTCAATCTTTAGCAATTTAACTCTTTGCTGTTTTTGCTTTGCACCACAGATATTTCATTTAGTTGCTAACAACTGATGCCTTTAGTGTCGGAAATTAACAATTTACATTCAAAGGAATATGCTTAAAAAAGTTCTTCAACCTTAACCAGCTTTTCTTGTTTCCAAATTTCTTCTAATAAGAAAAATACTCAAATCTATTCATTCATCTGCTCAAAAAAAAAAAAAAAAAAAATCTAGAAACGAATCAATAACTTAATTAAAAAAGATTATCACACTGAGGCTTTTTTGAAAAAGAAAAAAGGGTATTTAATCTGTTCGTACATGGATGTCCATTAAATATCAAATTGTCACCATCTAATGCATTATTTAATGTAGCCTATTTTTCCATTGAGTTGACATTCACATTTACTTCGAACAGAGTGTTCCTAGAAGTTAAGAGATAAAAATTTTAATGATACAATAAAACTCTGAATCCAGATTATTGAAATGTTTTTAACCATGTAAATCAAGTGAATTAATTTGTTAAAATAGGCATATTTACTGATTCCAGAAATTTGAGTTAAAAAAAAAAAACAAAACAAACCTAGAGTGGCTTATCTTAAGTTCAAATAAGTGTTGCCTATGAAACTACCATTCTATTTCATTCCTTCTGACCACCAGAGGCTGTGCTTCAAGTATTGGATGGCCAATGCCATGCCAATGGGCACCCCAAAACAACTGATTGACCTGCCGGCAGCAGCCAACAGCGGCACCATTCATTGCTACATGCAAACAAGAAATGGCGGTCACGTATACCCGTAGAGTGGATGGTGAGTGCACCTGATCAAGCAAGTCCTAAAGGAAGCTCAAAATGGACAAGACTGCACAGGTCCAGGGAAGGGGCAAGAGATGAGATGGGGAATTCCCAAGTTTACCCATCCAAGCCCTGGCATCATACGCCTGGCAGAGCAAATTGTCGGTCATGCGGCATTGAGGGCGAGGGCACTGTATATTTGTCTTTAACACCTCATCAAGGGTCACAATGAGGGTAGCAACTGCAGGTACAACTGAGGGCATTCGTCCCAGGCTACAACACGGGGCCTCGTGATCAGCACCAGAGCATGCCCTATGGAAGGCAACCGCCAGAATGTCTTTGTATCAGTCCAGCAGGCATTTTACTCCTTAACATACTCCTCTGATGGAGGTACAGCAAAGGAAAAATAACCACCCTGCCAATAGAAGAAATCACTGGATGGCCCAGGGTGACCCAGAGTGACATTAAGCTGAAGTGAGCCAATTCAGTGCACACGACAACAGCAGAGATGTCCCCATCCCATGAGCAGGCAGATGCACAAGACACAGAGTCTGACGTCCTGAGAAAGGAAATATCCAAGCTCTCACAAAACTGGGAATCCGAGGCCACCACCAAGAGGACATTCTCATTGGGCCCGAAGAGACTGGCCCCAGCAGAGAGCACACCCATGGTCCCCTTGCAACGCCAGTCGGAGGGACTGAAGTCCGACTGGCGGAAAAAAGTTCGG
This sequence comes from Adrianichthys oophorus, assembly GCA_036245035.1. NCBI lineage: Eukaryota > Metazoa > Chordata > Actinopteri > Beloniformes > Adrianichthyidae > Adrianichthys > Adrianichthys oophorus. Next base: position 26,415,691 of record BSAI01000072.1, on the reverse strand, counting down.
ACAAAAAGTCCTTGACCTTGAGGGAATAGCAAACCAGAATTAATCAACCTGGCACAAGGCCCTCGAACTGGCAGAGCGAGAAGGGGTTCATTCTAGATGGCAGCTGCACAGAAAGACACCGCAGACCAAGGGAAACATCCCACGAAGATTATTCTACAGCAGCCAACCGATCAGCCTGTATGTCCAGGAATAAGACACTGCAGTCTTACCTTTAGCCTCAGTGTTATGACCCCCAACATGGCCCAGGTCTAGGTGCAGACAAAAAGGGGTCGCAACATAAAGAAAAATTGACACAAAAACTAAAAGGAATGCAGTTTATGAAATGAAAAAGACACTGTCCTGAAAAACAAAAGGGAAAACAATTAGTGTGCTGGTTTAATACAATATGACGAATCAAAGGGAACTGGAACCTTGGCCAAACATAACAAAAGGTCAGGAAGACAGCTGACCCAGCCATGCTGACCGTCCAAGTCAGCAGCTCCCTGCTAAGGCTGCCTAACCAAAATTACCTGTAACAGAAAACAGAAACAAAGCCTGCAAACTAAGACTACCAAGGTCCCAAACCTAAATTAAAATAACCAAACCCAGCAGTATAAGACTGCTGAGGAAAAAAGAGAGACACAAACCAGCCCAGCCCAGCCCAGCCCAGCCCAGCCCAAAGGCTCTTGCTCTGTTCTCTGCCCTCCTTTGGTGTGGCCTCCTCTGTCCTAAATACCCGGCAGGTGCTGATCAAGACAATTGTCTTCACCTGCCAGGTGAGCTGAATGACAGGATGGAAGGCAGCAGCAAGAGGTTGTAACACTCAGACAGACCCTACCAAAGGTACGTGACGCCCAAGTATGATGGGCACAAGTCTTGGCTATAGTCAAGCTGTAGGGTAGCCTGGCAGTCTCTGCAGCAATAGGTCTCCAACATGACAAAACTGACCAAGAAGGGACACAGGGCGAGTGAGAGTAAAACACTTAAAGACTTTAAAAGTCAAAAGTATTTTGTGATTCAAAGACCACCTTTAAAAAAGACTTCTAAGATATTAACGTGTTTAATATAAAGTTTAATTTTCTAAAAAAAAGAAAAATTGCTGCTGTAGTTAGCTGTGTTTTTTCTTGTGCTATTTATTTCATTTTTATTCCTACTATTAATGACTGTTTAAATGTTTTAGGTTTATAACGTAACTAGTACATTTTTTTCAATGTAATTTTTATTTTACAACAAGACTCCCCAAACTTCAAACTTTATTTATTTGTACAGCATCTTTCATTCAATTGAAACCCAAGGCGTTTTACATACAAAATAAAAAATAAAAATAATAAAAACCATTAATAACTTATAATACACACAACGTAAAAGGAACAGCCACGCAAAACAACCACTCGTCCCTCCCCCAGCTCCTCGCTCCATCCACCCAGCCCCCACAATACATGACACCCCCCACAGGAAAACTGAACAAAGACTCAAAACTGCAGCTCTAAGGAAAAAGGAAAGGAAAAAGAAACAATATTGCTGAGATCCCTTTATTCCAAGGTCCAGCACAACCATATGGGTCATCACCGCAGTGCCCACCCAACACAGGGCAGCACAGAGCCCACTCTACATGGTGGTACCCCAGCCACCCCAGCCGCAGGAGGGCCCCAGAAAAGCTGTTGCCCGAAACAAGACTTTTTTATTACTATTTTGTTTAATACCTTTCTGTGAAAGTACTAACAGGGACTGAGAGGTCTAAAGCACTACGCAGTGGTTCATTTAAAAAAAGAAAAAAGGGAACAAAGATGTGTGCTGTGTTCTAGCCAGCAGCATTTGAATCACATTTACTCATTTTTATGAGTACAATTAGTAAAAGAGTACAACAATAAAAATGACCATTAACTCTGTGAGTTATTGAACATTAAACAAAACATTATCCTGCTTTATATGATTAAAATGTGTTTCTGTGGAAGTGAAATGAACAATTACACATAAAACAACTTTTGCAGGCCTTGTAGAAAAGTGTTTTAAGATGCAAAGCAGTGTTTTGAGATTGGTTTTCCAGCCATATCAATCAAAGGAATTCACTTGACTGGCCAAAATATGACAAATAAAAAATAAATGAAAACATAAGAGGAGAGATAGGGAAATAAAAACTCAAAAAAAAGAAATGCCCTGGTATATTACACAGATTGGAGCATAAAGTAACAAAAACATTGCAATCTTCAGTGCGTGACTGAGGAGTCACTGGTTTATCCTTTTTTAAGGTTGTAAGATTCTGCTAAAACAAACTGATAAGTCTTTTCCAGGGCCAAACAGACATAATCACTCTTCAGGGTGGTGTATAAACAGAAATCAAATGCATATTTGTTTGATTGCCAGCTCACAAAGAAAAGTCATACCTGCGGAGGAAAAACCTAAAAACCTTTAAGGTCCCAGCTTGGATTTCAATCTTAGTGTGACGTAACAAGACCAACCACCATTCAGCACAGAAGAAAAAAAAAGACAGGAGAATTTACAGCACGATAATAGTACATACTGATTCCGTATTCTGCAGCTTAAAATTAGATGTCTGTTTCACCTTTTTGTATGCTGCTTAAAAAAACCAGACTGAGTTTCCAGTGAGTCATGAGGTTATATGCTTACTGGATCGTTGTAAACCACTCAAAAAAACACAGTGATGACATGAGGAGATGAGGGACGGCCCTGTCTTCTACAGGAACTTTGAGCACATTATCATCTGCCTCCACTTAGGTTTCATATCTTTCCATCAATGTTTTAATCCTGATGGATTTCAATATATTAATAACTCTGCTGTTCAGTGAATTCTAAGACTGACTTTTTTAAAAAGAAGTTTTAAAGCTTTTCACTCAGTGACTGAATATATTTAATAATGTCTAGCATGCTACGGGCGACAGGTTATAACGAACACTTAACATGCAAGGTTAAGTAAAGTGGAAGTAAGTGAGACGAAGGTTTGTCGTACAGATTTTTCCCTTTCTAACCCCCCAACTCCTGTGGATTGCGCAAGGGGTCCATTAGTGGTGTTTGCGTGAGAAGTGTGCGCTCCTTGCAAGCAGTCTGACTGTTAGAAGTTAGTCAAATAAACAACCAATGTAGTTTGTTTGAGCATCGTACGGGGGTACTATGGGCATCTACGTATCACATCCTCACCCTGTGCGTACGGTTCTCTTACACAGTCAATAAAGGTTAAAAACTCAAACCTTACTAATGAATTACAGTTGGTGCAAGGGCCCCTTAAGGGAGCATCACCTGTACCTCATAAGTCTGTGCAACTTGTATTATCTTTATGAAACAATTCAGGACAAACTAACCACAGGCTCAGCAAACATACGTTTCATTTTCATGATGTCCCTTGAGGTGGACCTACGAACCACAAGAAAACTGCAAGACATACTTGCGCTTCTTTTAAGATGCGTCCGCACCTCACTATGGCCTTCCACAGGCCCGGACAACCCAAAAACCTCCAACACACGTACAGGTCAAGCCCATAGAGAAGCACAAAACCAAGGCTTTGACCAGGAAGCTGCAGTGTGTATCAGATACTCAGCTGTCCGTGACATTTGATGAGTGCCCAGAAACACTCATCCCACACACTCTCTTCTGTTTAAGGATTATATCATTTAAGTAGCTTAGAATAGGCGGGGTCACACAGCGACAGGGAGGTTTCACTTAATCTAGTGCTCTTATATTTGAATGAGTTATTGTTTACCACTTTACCATTAGGTAAAAAGAAACCGTTGTTGTGGGTCTCATATAATCAAGAGCTCATGAAAGCCCCCTAGTACATTTATAATTCAATATGTTAAAGTAATACTCATCAAAATTGTATATAAATCATAAATGGATGTTCAAACTGAGTCACAGTGTAAATGTCTGCATTGTCAATGTTATTAACTCCTCTTTGCAGCACTAACAGTTCAGTTTGATCTGAATTAAAAAAAACAAAAAAAGATCATAGATCGAAGATCTTTATCCTTTTGATCTGCAGGACCCAGACACAGGAATAATCTACAAACCGCAAATACTGGACACTTTAATTTCATAAGACCGTTTCTAAAGAGAATCTTATTGATCATTTTAAAGAAAAGTATTGCTGTAACCCAGTATTAACTTTCTAATGATTTTAATAATTGAATGATTTTAATTAGTTGAATGATTGTCTGTGTTATTGCTGTTTTATCCTGATTTTATCTATGTCTCATAACTCCTTTTATTTCTCTTTCTCAAAAGGTCCTGCCTTTTACCAAGCCAGAGTAGAACTTTTCTTTTTTTCCTTAATCTGTCTTGCCCGGATAAATAAAGTTTAAATGAAAAAACTAATAAAAACTGTGTGCACGATTTTGATTACGGTTGGCTAAATTAAGTTTTAAACTATTGTAAACCTGTAGCAACACTGTCATGCGACCCTTCCTTGACCATTTTTAGCTAGTTCTAAAATGTCTACTACAAATTAAAAAGAAAAGTTGACAGTGAGCGCCACCGCTTCTACAACAAGTGGGAATTGATATATTTTTTCAGTGAATATGAAACAACTGTGTTTGTCTAATATGCCAAGAGACTGTAACTGTTCTTGCATGGAGCCCCAGTCTGAAGGAAATTGACAGGCACGTTTAGCTCCTTCTTTTTTAATAATTGCTCCAACAGTGGATCTTTTTTCATTAAGCTGCTTGGCAATTGCCTGTTAGTAATTTACAGCCTTGTGAAGGTCCACAGTTGTGTCTCTGGTGTTTGCTCTTGGCCATGTTAGTAGTTGGAGTTATACTGATTGTATGGGGTGGACAGGTGTCTTTATGCAGCTAACCACCCCAAACGGGTGCTTCTAATCTAGGATATTAAGTGGATTGGAGGTGGACTATTTAAAGGCGGACTAACAGGCCTTTGAGGGTTAGAATTTGAACTGATAGACAGGTGTTCACATACTTATTTGCAGCAGTAGGATACAATTACTTTTTTTTAAAAATCATACAATGTGATTTCCTGATTTTTGTTTTCTAGATTATGTCTCTCACAGCGGACATGCACCTAAGAAAAAAATTTCAGACCCCTCCATGAGCACTTGCAAAATCACAGGGTGTTCAAATACTTATTTGCTTCACAGTATTTACGGACTATGGTGGTGTGTCCATGTGAAAAGCATTCTGGAGATTATGTGAGCTATGTAGTTCTGGACCAGGAAAAAAAGTATTGGATGGGGTTTTAAGGTAAAGTGTAGAGATCCATTAAGGTAATAGAGTTTAGATATGACTCGTGCAAAACATTTCACAGGGGGTGGATGAACTAAAGCCTGTCCTATGTACTTCACAGTTACATATTTTGCTACTGATTCTAAAGAAAAAAGTATGACTATCATAACAATATTATAGACCTTAGTCTCAGAACTATGTTCTGTCTACGGACAATGGACTTCTTGAGGTATCATTCAAAATATGTTGTTGACTTGAATATGTTTTTTTAGGATTCAGGATGTAACAAAATCTTAACTCTTGTGTGTCCCTGTCTAGTTTTGTTGTTGTCCCACAAAAGTTACAGGCTCTCTGATCTGAAACTTTACCCGAAAAAGGTAGGAAGCTGTAGCTCTAAATTTAACTACAATAAAATTATACATTTAGAAGGTTTAGGACCCTATGATTTGTCTCAAGGGGCCACTTTATTTCTTTTGTGAAGCAAAATCACAAACTAGAAAATCGTGTCAATTTTAAATTAAACGTTAATGAAGAGAATTTTGTAAATTCCAAAACTGCATTAGTACATTTTATTTTAAAGTAATATTACAAATAATAAACAGGTTGAACTGCCTCTTTTTTTTTTTTTTAACATATTTTACAAAATTAACTTGAAAATATATTTTTAAAAAATAAATAAATAACTAGGCCAGTTCAAATAATTCAAGTGTGTATGACCTTGTTTGTGTTTTTGCAGAGGAGCACATTCATGTTCTTTTTTTTTTTTTTTTTTTTAACTTGTCCTGTCCAACAGCTGAGCAAACAGATATGAGCTGAGAGCCTCTTGTATTAGACAGATTTTACTCTTACAATCGGGGGTTATAAATCATAGCGAACACAAAATGTATGTTGGTATAAGCCCCTTTTGTAATTTAAACCAAACTTTATTAATATTGATTTTTTTTGGTGTGTCTTTTTTGTTGGACCGGACGGAAAAGGAAAGGGGGAAAAGGAGAGAGTTGGGGGGTGGGGGTGGGAGGGTGGGGGGGAGAGATGGAGGATTATAGAAGTTAGAGAAGGACTACTGTGAAGGGAAGGTAGAGTTGTTAATCTACAGGCAACAAAATGTTGGAGCTTATACCCATTGCAATAGTGAATGTTGGTCTAAAATGGACGGGGCCTGTCCACACACTCAGCTGTTACATACCTGCCGGCTCCAAGAGTGTTCACAAACTTGTCCACATCCAGTTCACACGCACACTTGTGCACACCAACCAACACATGTAAAGCATTAGATTCTGTCACGCACACTATTCGAAGGTGTAAAGGTGAGCTGACGCCTGTGCTCAGGTGAATGTTATGTTGAGCTGAAGTGGATGATGGAATGCACAAAGAAGGAGGGAGAACCCCCAGCCATCCCCACACCAAGACACCCGCCGAGGCGGCAGCGCCGACCAGGGCCCGCCCCCGCACCCATACTGTGGGGTCAATGGAGGAGATCCACCCGCCAGGCAGCCCGGCCAAGCACCCAGACCAGGGCCGGCAGGACAGCCACACGGGCCCCCAACACCCGAGCGCAGTGAGGTACGGAAGCGCAGAGCGCAAGGCCCAGCAGTGGCAGTGATGTCCTAGCACCCCCCACCAAGGATCCTACGTGTCTAAGGTGCATTTAAAACCAAGAGAAGGGGGCGAAACTGTGCGGAGACCATGGGAGGGGTGGACCACTGCCAAGTGGCTCGGCCCCTCGAGGTATTCCGCAAGCACGCCCTCCCCTCCAACCTAATAAGTGGTCGTATGAGGAAGGAGGGAAGGTCGGGGACAGTTACCAAACTGACCCCCGATGATGAAACAACCGTCCCCCCGCCCCCCCCCAGCATTGGGCCCAAGTCTCCCCAGGGCAGAGGCTCCACCGCCCGAAAGCCAACCCCCCAGGCCCCACACCCCCCACCCCACACAAAGAGAGAGGAGCCCAGAGGGGGCCAGCCCCCAGGGCAAGCCCCAGCCCCTCCCCCCCAAGCACCGCCCCTGTAGCTACCTGGTCAGGTACCAGCGGGCCCGAGGAAGCCCCTAGGGTCCCGTACTGGTAGTGGACCCCCCCTCTTGCCCACAGACATCCCCTCCCCTGGCCCGCTCCCCCCAGACCCCGCAATGGTAGGCTTTACCTGGAGCAATCGCAGGCCCCAAGAGGGTTGCCCCACCCCGTCCCAGGGCCGGAGAAGGAGTGACCCCAGCCCCCAGGTGCAGTCGGGCCGCCCATCCAGCGCAGGCAGACCCCCCAGGGCCAGGGCCCCGCGCAAGGCCCCCCAGCACACGCAAAAAGACCACCCCCCCAGCCAAGCCAGACCCCCACCCAATGCACCATCCACACCCCCCCACGCCCAGGCCCGGGAGACCATGCGGCCCCCGCGCTTGCCCCACCCAGGCGCCGGACCAGACCCCCTGACCAACAGCGCCCCCCTGCCCCCACCAGGCACCAGGTAGGCCCCGACCCCGGCAGACAGTCAAGGCGCGGCGACACCCAGGAATCCCGCCCCCTAAGTTATGGACTTAGCTATGGGAGACCAGAGAGCCCAAATTCCTTTTAAGTTATTTGAGCTCTTAGTTGACATTTTTTCCAAGCTGATATGATCCAATAGCAGATTCATGTAATGACTTACACTAATGTTTTTCTTGTTTTTCCAGTTTAATAAAATTTTCTTTTTTGCTATACAAAGAGTTATGAAGATTATAGATGCTAAACTTCCCTCTTTGTCGATGGCACTCATGTCACCCAGCACACAAAGTGAAGGTGAGGCTTTGATTGAAACCTTAAGCCAGACTGATAAATCAGCACATACCTGTTGCCAGAGAGCCTGGACAGGTGTACAGAACCACAGAGCATGCATCTAATTGTCAGGTAAATTACTATCACAATGCTCACAAATGTCTGAGTTTTTGAGACCCATCTTGAACATCCTCTGTCCAGTATAGTAAATTCTGTGAAGAGTTTTGAATTGTATTAGTTGTAGGTTTGGACTTTTGGTTAATTTAAAGGTATTTAGACAAATTTCTGACCAGAAGCTTGTGTCTGTACTTCTGCCTAAGTCTGCATCCCATTTTGTTGTTGGAATTGAGACTTCGTTATCTAAGTTGCATAAGAGTTTGTATATTTTGGAGAGAGTTTTATTCAATGAAAAATTAATCATAGAGGTAACTAGTTCTGGTAATTTTACGTCATTGTCTCTGGATTTAAATGTTTTAGTAATTACAGATTTAAGTTGCTGATATTCCAAGAATTTATTTATTCCATGTTTTTCTTGTAGTTCTTGGTGTGTTATGAATCTTCCGTCTGTAATTAAGTGCTCGAGTAGTCTCATGCCCCCTGCTTGCCAAGCAGGGAAGTGCAACATTTTTCTATTTATCAGGATGTCTGGATTGTTCCAGATGGGTGTCATTTTGCATGGTAGTAGTGAAGAGTTTGACATTTTAAGAAAATCCCACCAGGCTATTAAAGTAGTACTTATATTACTACTTTGGTAGCAGTCATGTTTTTTTATTGTTGGGTAGATCTGACAAGTTGATCTTTCCACAAAATGCCTGTTCCAGATCCATCCATGGGTTGGTTTCTGGATTGTTTTTTATCCATCTTAAGAGGTACTGCTGTCTGTTGGCAAGACAGTAGTTATGGAAGTTAGGTAATTCTAAGCCTCCACAGCTTTTTCTAGATTTTAAAGTTTTTAGACTAATTCTTGCAGGTTTATTGTTCCATAAGAAGCTGGATATGGCAGAGTCTAATGTTTTGAACCATTTTAGTGGTGGTTGTGTGGAGATCATTGAGAACAGATAATTAACTTTGGGTAAAATGTTCATTTTTACTGTGGCTATCTTACCCATGAGTGACAGAGGCAGGTTGACCCAGCGGGTTAGATCATCCTGTATACTTTTCAGTAATGGGGTGTAGTTTAGTTGCACCAGTTCTGATAGTTTCGGGGAGAAATAAATACCTAGATATTTGATATTGCCTGATTTGACTGGGATTGAGGTCGTTTGCTCGGCATTACCATTCAGTGACAATAAAACTGATTTGTTCCAGTTAATTGAGTAGTCTGAGATAGAGGAAAATTCATTAATAATTGTTGTTGTTTCACTAATGGAATGTGAATTGTTTAGAAAAAGTAATATGTCATCAGCATAAAGACTAATTTTATGATTACTGTATTTTGATGTAATTCCTTTAAAGCTCTCACGCTGTCTTATTGTTGCAGCCAAAGGTTCAATAAATATAGCAAAAAGAGAGAGGGACAGTGGACAACCCTGTCTGGTCCCTCTACCAAGAAAAAACATGTCAGAAGTCTGTTTGTTGGTTCTGACTGATGCATTTGGGTTGTGATATAATATTTCAATCCAATCAATGAAGGATTCCCCAAACCCAAACTTATGGAGGGCAGCAATGAGGAACTTCCAGTTTACTCTGTCAAATGCTTTTTCAGCATCCAATGAGAGTATGGTTGTTTCCTGGTATTTAATAGTGGCAAAATCTATTATGTTAACAAGTCTGCGGACGTTATCACTTGAGTGTCTACCTTTGATGAATCCAGTTTGATCATGATGAATTATATGAGGAGTGATTTTTTCCATTCTGTGTGCGAGTGCTTTGCAAATAATTTTTACGTCTGCATTGATTAGAGAAATGGGGCGATAGCTTGAAGGAATTATGGGATCTTTTCCTGATTTGAGAAGGAGGATTATGTTAGCTGAATTCATGTGAGGTGGCAGTGATTGGCTTTCCTTGATAAATGTAACCATTTTATAAAAAGTTTGTGCCAGCTGTTCCCAGAATTCTTTATAAAACTCAGCAGGAAAGCCATCAGGCCCTGGAGCTTTGTTGTTGGGCATCAGTAACAGAGCTTCATGAAGTTCAGCCAATGAGAGCGGAGAGTCTAAGTTTGAGCTTTGATCCTCGTTTAATCTGGGTAGAGTTACATTATTAAGAAATGAGTTAATACTTTGTTCTGATGGATTGACCTGTGATGTGTATAGGTTTTTATAAAAATCTTTAAACGTTTTATTGATTTTAACCAGGTCGTGAGTGACAGTTCCTGTGTGGTCCATAATAGAGGTAATAATTGATTTTTCTTTATTAATTTTAAGCTGATTAGCTAAAAATTTACCCGATTTGTTTGAGTTATCAAAATTTTCGAGTCGAAGTTTTTGTATTTGGAATTGTGTTTGCTTATTGATGATGTCATTTAACTGAAGCTTTAAATTTTTCAGATCTCCCAGAATGTGTTCTTGTGCAGAAGCAGCATAAGCAGCCTCTAGATCTTTGATTTTATTTTCTATTTCTAATAAATCTGCTTTCTCTTTGTGTTTTTTATTTGTTGAATAAGAAATAATTTTTCCTCTCATCACTGCTTTTGCTGTTTCCCAAAGAACACATGGTGAAATATCCGGAGTATCATTAAATTCTAAGAAGGTTGCCCACTCTTTTTTAAAGAATTGAATAAACTCTTGATCTTTTAACAGAGAAGTGTTAAACCTCCAGGTTAAGCCTGAAGGTGTGGGTATATCTCTAGAAATATTTACAGAAACTGGTGCATGATCACTAATGATAATTGGATGAATGTTGGAATCCTTGATATCTTTTAAAAGAGAATTACTGACTAATAAGTAGTCTAAGCGAGACTGTGAGTGGTGAACTGGAGAAAAGAAAGTGAACCCTTTAGCGTTTGGATGACATGAGCGCCAAGCGTCGCAGAGACCCAACTCATCCATGTATTGCTTCAAAATACTTGCAGAACGCCATGTGCGCTGGTGTCCTGCTGTGCTGAGTCTGTCAAGTTCAGGATCAAGGACCAAGTCTAGGTCTCCTCCTATAATTATTGTGGAGTCAGCGTGAACCGAAAGTGAGGTGAAGAATCTGTGAAAGAAGGAGGATTCATCAGCATTGGGACCATAGATGCTGGCTATACAAAAATCTTTATTCTGAAATGATATGTTAATAATTACAAATCTGCCTTCTGGATCAACAATTGTGTTCTTATGAGTAAATGTAATATTTGTATTAATCAAAATAGCAACTCCTCTTTGTTTGGAGTTGTAACTAGCTGAGTAGATGAATGGGAATTGTGAGCAGCACAGGAGATGATCAGCTGATCTGGATAAGTGGGTCTCCTGCAGTAAAACTAGATCTGCTTTTAGATCATTCAGATGGTTGAAAACTTTCAGCCTCTTTGGCCCAGAGCAGAGGAGCGCTGTGTGCTTGTGCGCGTGAATGTTTCCTGGCTGTGTGAGTGGCTTGTTGTATGTGTCCTATATGAGCCTATGTGAGGTGTTTGCGGTATGTCGGCGAGTGCGTGCGGGATCGCGTGTACGTGCGCGCGCATGTCTCGTGCATGAGTAAATGGGTACTTACCAGGGATGTGTTGCCTTTAGTTGATTTAAATATGAGGAGGAGGGGGGAAGGGGAGGGGAATAAAAAGAGGAAAAGAGAAAAGAAAAACAAGAAAAAACAAACACAACAAAACAACATAAACATGAGAGGGGAGAGAAATAAACTGATTTGACGAGATGGAGGTGTGGATGATTGATGGACTGATTTTCCAATAATTTAAATCAGTTTAGTCGGTTTCATCAGCGCATTATGGAGGTTCAGATCGCAGCATCTGAGGGTCTTCAGCGCAGCCACGGGGTGATCTCGGGGTCCCGAAAGAGCCGTCCATCAATGAAGAGTTTGTCCACTGAGACAACCGCTCGAGACCCGGCGGTGAGGTGCTTCCTCCTCAGCGGGAAAAGGATCTTCCTGCGCCGGAGGATCTCCGCCGGGAACTGGTCGTTGACGCTGAAGTGTGTTCCCTTCAGCTCCCGGCCGCGGCTCCTCACCAGCTCCTTCTGTTTGTAATGCTCGAACTTAGCCACTATGGGTCTCGGACGCTGGTTATCAGACCTCCTTCCTCCGAGTCGGTGCACTCTATGGAAGGAGATCTTCTGGACCTCCTCCTTGGGGAGCTTCAGCTGCACCTCCATGAAGGACTTCACCGTGGCCTCCGGGTCTTCTCCCGCCTCCTCTGGAATCCCAGAGATGACCAGGTTGTCCCTCATGCTCCTCGCCTGAAGATCCAGGAGGGTTTCCTTGATGGAGCGGTTCTCCTCAGAGAGACGAGCGGTGTCGCTGCTCAGAGTCTGGACGGTCTCTCTGAGGGCCTGGTTCTCCGCTGCGAGCTCCTGCACCTGCTGCTGGCTGAACTCCAGGGACTCTCGCAGGCCTTGGAACTCTTTATGGAGAATCTCCAGCAGGTTCAGGCGGCAATCAAGGCTGGAGAGCTTTTTATCTATGGACTCCAGGATTTCACTGATGCCGCTGCCTGGAGAAGAAGCGGCCCCGGGAGAGTCTTCAGGACGGCCGCGTTTGGAGGAAGGAGTGGTGGTGTTTGTCTTCCCCATGACGAAGGTATTATAACACTCGTCTATGAAGCTCTCCAGGTCCTCCAGGCTGTCAAGAACTTAATAATCTTTTTAGAGGTTTAGTGAATATTGTTGTAATTATGACTTATATGGCGGAAAAAAGAAAAGCAGACGGAAATGTTTGTTCAACCGCTTTTCGCGCCGCCAAGTTGACTCACCACACACGTCTCGTCGACTCTCGCGATACTCACAGCATCTCACGCCTCGCACATTCATGTTCTAAAAGGATTTTGGAGAACTAGAGGAATCTAAAAGAAAGATTTATTTCAACTGTTTGAGAAATCTTTTTGATTCAGGGTTGTATGAAGTTGGCTGTTTCTAACCCCATCAGACTAAAACAGTTACAATCATAAGAGCTGAAAGATTCTCCTCTCCAAAGGTGCTGAAAGCTCTGAGTTAGAATTTCATATCAACCTCGGTAAACTCAAAGTGGTTCTCCTTAGGCCGTTGAGGTAATGAAGGTTGAACAAGGGGCAATCTGTCTCGCCGTAACAGGAGCAGTACGAGATTTGGCTTGGAGGTGTAGGAGAGAGGTCTCTTGTGGACCTGACAATCAGAAGCATGTGAAGTATAGCGGTCAGAAGAAGTTCAGCAGCTTGAGCAAACGATTGTTGCTGGGTCAGTGTGAAGCAATGGGACTTAAATTTTGATTAATGTCAAAAATGTTGATCCTACCAGTAAAAAGTCTAAAACAAAAATGCAAAAATCTGAACATAGAAAGACAGTAGTCCCTCCTTTATTAGGGCAGTTTCAGTCTAAGAATAACCCAGTGATAGGTGAAATCCATGGAGTAGTCAACTTTAATTCTTTACAAGTATAATTGGTGTTTCAAGGCTGTGAAACCATTTTTTACACACGTAATACACTTTTTTTCAGACCGACATTAACATTTTCACACTTTTCTCTCTTGCTAAAACTCTCAGAATTTAAACCCTCATTGAAAATTAAGTCCAAAGACTTGTTAACAACGGAAGATTTATGTAAATTCTGCTAAGCTGAACGCGTTCTGTACAGGATGTGACGACGTACGAACGAGGCAACCCAAGAGCAGAAAGAACTCGTCACAGGTCCTTGAATCAAGCCACGGGTTTTAATACGACAAGTCCCAAGGAAAGAATACAACAACCAGAGGGTACAAAGATGCTGAGACACAGAACAAGGGAGAACCACACCTCGATATACACAGGAGCTGACTGAATAAATAGAAGGCGCCAGTGGCTCTCACAAGAGACCTCGAAGAGGGGAGGGAATTGATAACACAACCCCCCGCCTGACGTGGCTGGTCTGGGTGTTCTTGATGGACGCGAGTGACGAGGTCACGGGTGAGGATATGACGGTCTGGGACCCATTGATGATCTGCCAGACCGTAACCCTCTCAGTCCACAAAGTACTGCACACCCCGGCCCACCTACCTGGAAGCAAGCAGTTCTTTCACAGTATAGACAAGCCCCCATCCACGAGACGAGGAACTGGAGGGGACGAAGGAGCAGGTTGAAGGGGAGAGTCTCGAGCAGGCTTCAACTTGCTGATATGGAACAGCAGGTGAATGTGTAGTGTGTGAGGAAGGTCCAGTTTCACGACCACAGGATCGATGATTTGAACCATGGGGTAGGGACCAATGAAGTGAGGGAGTAGCTTCTTGGTACCTCCTTTTTAAAGGGACGTCAGCAGATGAGAGACACACCTTGTCCCCCACCTTGTACTCTGGGGCAGGTAACGTCCGATGATTAGCAACAGCACTGATCCTTTCTTGGTTCTGCAGTACCTGGAGTCGGTAGTTACTCCAGGTAACACCAAATATGGTGTGAACAAAATTATATATTTAAAATATATATATATATATATAAAAAACATGCACCAAAAACTGACATATTTTGGTGTGTTATTAGACGCTCTCTCTGACAAAACATTCCCTACTCCAAATTCAGACACATCCACCTCCACAAGAAATTGTTCAGAGGATTAAAATGATTGAGTTTGGGTAAAATCCTCTCTGTGTTGTCTTTAGGACCGATAATTAAAACTTCTGTTTATTCCTGGTTGAGCTGTTTACTGCCATCTACAACTTTATGTCTAAAATACAATTCAAAAGAGTGTTTACAGGTTTAAGCTCATCAGGAGACATGGCGATGAAAAGCTGCGTATCATCACTCAGTGACCCCAGGTAACATAACTAATGATGTGTCCAGGTTGCATCACAAGATGATGTATGTTAAAATCAGATCATCATGATTAGGAAGCAATTTAAAAAATGAAAATAAATAAATTGAGGGAAAACAATCAAGTGTTAGGAAATATACTGTCTCTGAATCCATTAGAATTTTCCATTTATGAAGCCAGACAGAAAAGGTTTAGACTCCGGATCACCACTGTGAAATTCTTTCAAGGTGATGCCAGCATCTTTCATTCATGTTACTTTTTAATGAAGTTTTGGACTGCAAAACAACCCATCATTTGTTTAAAACTACTGAAAGAATGTTGACCATAGAGAACTGACAAAATAGTCTTGCATGTTCAGAGCTAAATATTTTAACAACATTTCATCCGTCATTTGTGTGTGACGCTACATTTGTCAAACACGTGCAAATGGAGTATTTTTCATTAGTGACTCATCTGGAAGATTTTAGACAAATTACCAGCCATGCAAGCGAGACCTTCTTAAATGATCTTTCAGTTCATTTGTTTATGATGCACTTCAGCTCACGGTCTTACAATTGATGTGTTTTTTTTTTTTTTTATTCTTAGGTAATCTTCAATATCTGGTTTTTTGTTTCTGCTTTTTCATGTGTTGTTTGGTAATTGATAAATGTCCATATTTTGCCTCCATTTACAACAGTTACAATTAAACACCCGTTGAACCCCACCCTCCACTGTTTTGAAAGACCTGCTCTGTGGCACTTTTCTGAGGATGGAGGGCATATATAGAAAATTGAGCTTGAAATTGCATTTCTGAGTATTTCTTTATTCAAATCCTTGTGAATCAGAAGCAGATGAAAAAAAATGTGTTTGGAAAAAGATTGTAATTGTGACGTAAAAATATGCTGGGCGTGCCACGAGCTCTCTGCTTTTCTCCGTTCCGATGTATCCACTTGTAGACAACTAGAATCATGCACGTCTTCGTTTTCTTAAGCTAGCAAGAGCGCGTAAACAAACAGCTCTCAGTTATGGAAAGTATGAGGGAGGTGTTTGCTCCACACCAGCTGTGTTGTCTACAACTCAGAGACACATTTTTGATGAGCGATTGCTGCTCTGCAGAAATTATGTCCTAAAAAACAACCCAGATTTTTTGATTATGGCTAAAATGCAACAATTGCTTTTAAAAGACTACTGACAAAGCTTTTAAAATAACTCAAAAGATGATTAGAGAGGGACTTTATGACTTTTCAGTCATTGTTAGGTCACCTAGGGATCTCATCTTGTATTTCTAATGTTTTTTTTTTTCTTGTCTACAGTCTCCCCAACATAAACGGCAAAATAAATTATGAATTATAAACATAATCAAACAAAATGTATTTGAACAGGCAAATTAAAAAAAAAGTGTGCGGCGTTCTCCCGATAAATACTAAAAAATAAAGTCTTTACACAACATATGCAGATTAAGTCACAATAATACCACATCACACAATGATACTAACTAATAAATATTTATAAGGGCACTAATTATGTTTTCAAATCACAGATTTTCTGGCGTACAGCTAGATTTAATTATTTATTTAGTGTTTTATGGATGACTGGTTCGAACTATTACTCACTAACTCCAATAATTAAAATTATTTAAATCACTGTTATTGTCATTGCTGTTTCTTTTCCCTTGACAAGACTATCATCCAGCGTGTTTATTTTCCTGCATACATTTTTGCTTTCTTGGCATTAGGAGGCACATAGCTCGTACAGTGTGCATTAATCTACTTCGAAAATGTATTCAAAGTGATTTATATTATATTAGTGGTTATACTTTTCTAAAGCAAAACTTTATTTTTATAGTAAAATGAAATGTCTTTGTACATGGTTTGAAAGCTAATGTCTGGGTTTGTATTTCAAAAGAGGTTTTTTTTGTAGTTTAACAAAAAGAGATAATGTATATAATAAATAATGTACAGATATTTAATGAGATAAAAAGCAGCGCAAACTTTCTTTTATTGGTTAAGCATAGGCTAAGCAGAAAATTCACCAATTAGAAATAATTTCACATGAAATAACGTGAATTGGAATATCATCAAAAATATGCTTGTTTAAGTAACTTTATTGTTAAAATAAAACTCCCAAAATTGCACACAATCATTTATTTTTTCATCTTGGAGCTCATGAAAGTATACAGTTTTATACATTATAATATTGAATATTTTTAAATGATATGGGGAACTAAAATGGAAACAAAATACTCCTGCAGTACAACACAACCATAATTTCCTTTTCATTTTATTGTGCAATCAAAGTCACCTTGTAGGGCAGTTGAACTGATCTATAGCCTCCAGGTAATGCCATTCAGAATGTTTCAGAACCAAAGTGGGCTGAAAGTTGGTCAGGCTGTCACCTCAGAGATTCCCTTTTTAACATAATGTGGCAGGTTTTAATAAATCTTCTGGTTTTAAGACGTTTTTGGTACTTAACTAATTTTTATATTTTGTCTAGCTAGGAAAAAAGTAAAAAAAAAAGTAAAAAAAGAAAACTTAAGGAAGGTGCCTGGTAGGTGAACAAGGTGAAAAGAGATTTATTTAGGTTTAAAATTAGGACACACCTCCATGAAATCATGAGGAGCTCCATTTAGGGAATATCAAAGAAAAGCAAATAGCCAGCAAATACAACTTGTGACTTGTTTTGATACTTCCACTGATATTGACTTTCCTCAAGGAGCTATATATAAGGATAACAGTTGCATCCTGTTCTTTTTTCTAGGGACTTTGACTTCTGCAGCCAAACCAGTAACCAATAGGAGAATCCAGCACCACCACAGCAACCAGCTGTGTGCCCTGCCACCACTTAAGCAGCCGAAATATTATCAGTAATATTAACAACATTCATCCTTAACGTTGTAGTATGAATTAAAAACAATTTTGAAATAAAAAAAAAACTAAAGTAGTCGACGTTTGAATGTCACTTATATTAAGAATCATGAGATTTTTTAAAGGTTTTTGTGCTTTTAAGTAATTGTGATTATTTTAAGAATATCATTTTTAAGCCAAGATGCCAAAGACATTTTTTGTAACTTGTTTTACAAAATTTTAGCTGAAAATAAAGTCATACCTTTGATTAATGTATCCAACTTATATTAAAGCTTTTATTGCAGATCTGTTATTGCTTTTAACCTCAAAATATCACAGACGTGACAGACTAATTAGCATCAAAAGTCATCAGTGAAATAATGAGTAGCAAAACCTCCTGAATATAAAGTAAAAAAGAATAATAAAAAAATGTGTTTAATTATGATTTTAATAGAACACAACAGTAATGATTTATTTACCTCTTCTAATTGGGTTGGGTCTCAACTCTTCATTCGATGCTACCATTTAATTTCATTATTGTGCTGATTGTTTTTCATTGGAGAAAGTAAATAGCCCCAGAGGAAGTCTATGACAACGTTTGTTCTCCCCAAAAGTAATTATTAAAACAACATCACTAAAACAAAAGATTGAACATTAACACATTTGCAGAGCTGCAAAATTTCAGTATAATATAGTCGCAAAGACAAAAACGGTCAGGATTTAAAAATATAAATATATATATATATATATGTCTCAAATAGTATATATTTTATATGAATTATGCAGCTAAAATAGTTATTTAGCATTTAAAATGATTTGGTTTTTGTCAATGTAAATACTCCCAACACCAGTGGCATCAACACAGAATGGCATTAAAACTGAATGTTCATGTGATCACCACAAAATTCATGATTACAGTGTGTAGCAAATAAACTGCACCACAGCCATTTTTCAAATACATTTTTTGTCTAAAAAGCCTGTTTATTAGTTCACCTGTTTTTAATTTAGTTATGTAAGCAAAAACTAAAAACAACATTACAAATTTGATTTTTTTACAGTTTAGTTTATTAATTCACTTCTGACAAGAATGTTGGAATTATTTATTTACCCCAATCATAAGAGATATTGAAGAAATAAAATGAATTTGGGTGATTCAGAAAAAAAGGAGAGAAAATGTACCAGTGTCATAGTCTTTTTGGGGGTCTTTCCTCTGATGTCTGGCCAGGGACAGAAAACTCACCACTTATTTAATTATAGTATATTATCGGTGAAGCAAATGCCCTTAAAAATACTGAAAATTTACATTAAAAAGTTGTTCAGTTCTTTAAAAGGTAATGATTTAACAACAAAGGGAAATTTTCAGTCAAATGCAAAGTCAAAATCGGGTGTGAAAAAAAATGACACCAAGCAAGGAAAAGTATTGATTTTTTAAAGTAAAAATAAAAAGGTATACTCAAAAATAGACAATTATGACCAAATACTTGGACTTGAAAGGATTAAGATTTGGCAGATTATAACCTATCATTCTTATTTTTTAATTTATTCATTTTTACAAAAAAGTTGAAAAGCAGCTTTGATTAGGCTTCTACTGACTGTCTTATTTGTTTAAAAACATATTTTTATGCATGGTAGTTAAAAACAAATTTATATTAGTGAAAAAATAATTACTTTGATCAAAATTGTAGGGTACTTACTGAATCACAAATACCAATCCATCTGATTATTTAGATTATTGAGTAAATCACTTGGACTCAGTTATGTAATGAAACTGCATAAACCTAATAATTTTCCAGTAAAGTATAGCACTTCCACCCTCTATAGTTTCTAATATCAAAAGTAAAGAGACTGCATGAAGAGTCTGACTACACTGAAAACGTTTAAGCATCAACAATTAATCATTTACAGTTAACAATTGAAGTATAGGGAAAACAATTCCACCTTGGTACACTCTCATTAGAAGTAAAGGTCACATTAATTTAGCAGAGTTCAGTTCATGTCTTGTCATGAACAAAGAGCTGCAAGCCCATGACCTCTACACTTCTTAACTTATAATTAAAGTCCACCTTGTGGCGTTTCTTCTTGGACAAAATCTTATGGAAATTGGGCTTTTAAATTAACTTTAATTTTCAGAAAAGGTTCTTTGGCATGTTGTGAAGTAAATCTTCACCCTGAAAGTGGTGAATGAGATGGGTACAGTTGACAAAGATCTCAAAATCAGAGGATGGAGAGCCTTTCAGGATCCTAAGTTTAACTTATTTATTGCATAGTTAACACAACTGATTTTGTAAGTGTCTGTTCTGCGGAACTTTTAATGATTCCAAAACTTTCTATTACGTTTCAGATACATCAAACTAGTTCAAAACTTTCAATAGTTCCTCAATATTCTATGAACATTTCAGCAGGATCACAGGGGTGCAGGAGCCAATCCCAGACATCCCGAAGGGACAAATTAATGGTAAAGACAAAATAGCAGAATACTTAATTTCTAATATATTAACAATAAGCTAAAGTAACATTTCTGCATTGAGACAGCATTAAACTGTTACAACTGCTTGCTAGAAGCCTCTAAAAGAACTTTAATGACCCACTCTGATAAAAATGGTGTTTTTAACGTGGTCTTGTAGCATTTTCTCATGATGGAGAACATACATAAGAATATGCATAAGTATAAAAAATTATGCTAAAAATTGAATTTTGGAGTATCTCTCCCTGCTCTGCTCCATTCCAATATATCTGCTTTCAGACAAATAGTTCCATAAGAATCCTACAAAATTACTTCAATAGTGCTACACGAATCTCATTCGTAAAATTTCACACATAATACAGCCAGTTTGACAAAACCAACTACCAACATTAACTTCTTCATTTAACTTTTTAGAAATCTGTTCTTTAACTTTTTTTAACATGTGGAGCCTTGACATACTTTAATAAGGAAGATAAGTTTTTCCCTCTCATCATGAGCACCTTATGGACATGTCATCCCACATTCCATGCTGTCTCTTCAATTCCATTTTCCTTTGCTGCATTGTTCAAATAGCTATTCTGTGCCATGTTTCTTTGATGGTCATTTGTTTTCTGTTAAATCTCATAACTGTTTGTATCTCAGCCTTTCGGGCACACCCTCTTTCACCCTATTTCCGACCACATTCTGCTCCTGGAAAGCATCATCAGCCCCATGATCACTATATCATTCTGGGATATCTTCATAGTTGCTCTCCAGACTGTGTTGCTCAGTCTACTTGTCAAACGACCCATATGTCATTGACATACCACACTTATCTTACTGTTCCAAAACTACTTTTTTGATTATTCAAGTGCCACTCCAAGTATATTTCTTGATATTTATGATTATGCAGTTTTTAGCCAAAATCAAAAACCCTGTTCCTGTTCCGAATTGAGGGCGGTACTGTTGGTTTGGAAGTTAGGTAAGGGATAATACTCAAAAAGTATGCACTATCAGAAATTAACAGACAATGTGGATGCCTGAACTGTCTGATGCAAAGTGGAGAATGGTGCTTCTGGTTGCATTTCTTAAAATGTTTCTATTTGTTTATAACATGTTAGGCCCGCGTAGTGATATAGAACATTTAGGCTTTGTGACGGGAACCTCTTTGTTAGATGAACATTATCGCTGTCCATTATCACTTTTAAATCTACAACTGGCACCCAATAAGAATTGATTATTCCCCCTGACGATGGAATAATCCATATTAGCCTCCTCTAATTTCCCATCAACCCTTTCTTTGCACTCTCTCCGCTAGCTTATAGCAGTTCGCAACCCCAATGCTAACATTAGCATAACAAAAACTTTGGAGCTATATTGGAGTTATTCGGCTTTACAGTTCTAAGCTAGGTGGTTTCAGATGACAAAAAACAAAGACGATATTTTATTCATTTGGGCCGTCCATGGCAACTGCTGTTTTACAAACCCAAGCTTTTTCAAACCACAGGTTTTCATTTGCTCCGGGTTTAATGTGATTTGAATAAAGAAATACTCAGAAATGCAGTTTTAATCCTAAATTATTCTATATATGTCCTCCATCATGAGTAAAATGCCAAAGGAACAGGTTAAAAATACCAAAAGCACAATTTTCATTGAAGTGGGTCTTTAAATCAAAATTGGTTGTTATTGCTAGCAGACAGAAATTACAGAATAAACCTTGTTCAAACCTACTTTTCTTTGGCACAGTTAAAAAGAAAAACACATTCAACTTTTTATTGATGATTCTTTTGTAACTATATCTCTTCTACTAAGTATTTTTTGTAAAATGCTGGTTGCAGCATTTGATTGCAACTGGTTTTTGTGAATCATTATATCTAAGACAGCCTCCCAAGATGCAGCTCAGAACTGCTGTTCAAAACGTTTTATTTAAAAATCACTTCATTAAAAATGCGTTTCTCTCTAATCTGTGGATGAAAAAATACTGAAATTATTCTCCCAACCGTCAATGCTCAAATGTTGACCAAAGCACCAAAATCCTGCAAAGCAATCAGTGGCTCACACTTTATTAAAAATATTGTAAAATATTATGTGCATTAAAGAATCATCAGTACAGAGTTGATCAGACATTGGAAAGAAGGAACACAGATTTAATGAAAAGTTTTTTTGATTTTATGAAAATGCAAAATACGAAACCGTGGCAAAAGGGAAAGTATTCTATCCTCAACCTAATTTTTTTGCCTACCTGACCTAGCTTGTGAAATAAAAATGCGATAAGGTCATATATCCAGGAGAATAATTGATAAAAGCCTTTCTGTCACGAAGCCTCAATAAATTTCACTACTTTTTTTTCAATTTTTAGCTTTAGCTCTCTTCCTTCTCAGGTCAGCTTTTAAGATGATGCATGTGACTGTCTCTTTGAGGTTTGTTTTGACAGCTCATTTTTTTAACCTTCAGAGATGTAAAGATTTCAAATAACCTTCTGATCTAATCATAATATTACATGACATCATAGTGAACCTAGCGAGACAGGGAACTATGGAGGACGTAACAGCTGTCAAAGATGTGGCAGCATATTTTCCAACACTTTCAAAGATACTTAAAGAGAATCAAATAAAAAAAAGGGAAGACGAAAAAACTAAAGCAATGACGTTAACTGATGAAAAGATGTTTCATTTTCGTTTAACAATTATACTTCTGATGTAGAAAGACATTTGCCATAAATTGAATACAAAGTTGAATAGGATTTCATTTCTATTTAACCTTTTTCTGTGTTCTACTGTATGTGGTTGGCTATGTCGTTTTACATCTGGTCAGCGGTTGTGCTAAGCATTTCAGGAGACAATTAAAGCAGAGTTGAAGAAGCTATTGTCACATTAAAGCATAGCTTAAACAAATTAGTGCTTAAGTGTACAACGTTAGGAACATACCAGAAGAATTTCTATGTTAGGCGGGTTCAACACATTCCATGTTTCATGCAGTTCTCCAAAGCCCAAGAAGACCTGAAAATGGGCAACATACTCTGGAACTACTACTAAAAAGCATCAAAACTGTATTTCATTAGATGTAAACTGTAAAATAAAGTTGTTTTTTTAAATAAGTTTTAAAAAGTTTTTCTAAAAGTTTTTTATGCATTTGTGTTTTAAAGAAAGAAAGATGTACCCATTTCTTTTTCATTTTAATTTATCTGACATTACTTACAATGGTAAAATATATATTTGACACTTTTGAAAGTATATGGTTCCCCACAGCAGAAAAAAACCCTTCTAAAATGAACAGAAAACAGGACCAAAGATTAGAATGAGGGGTAAATATATTACTATCAAAGACAAGATTGTTTTCTTTCCTCCAACATTAATAAATATTCGTTACAGATACAATAATATTGACAGGTATAAAATGAAAAGTGCCATTTTGATTAAATACAAGCCTTAAATCTCATAAACACATTACAAAACCAGTATATAAAGTCTTATTTGAGCTTGCATGTTTTTCATGTGCTCATCATCGGTGGTGAAAAAATATTTTGTGCCCAATTCAAGTCCACAATCAACAACTTATCCACAAAAAACACAGTTTAAGCAACAAAACAAAAGTGTAATGAAATGCACACGGATCTGTCATGGTTTATTTGGAAAACAGCAAAGGGCTAGCTTGAAAAACAAAGCATTAATGTAGCAATAAAATGTAATTAATACTATAAATTACATGTTTTAAACTGCTCTTGCTTCCAGATTTGCCTTTGTGTTAGCCTACATATTCATAGATAGTCTGCTTTTTTGTTCCTTTTTTGACCAATGGATCGATGAATCATAGACTTCTCATTAATACTTTCAAATGATGATCCAAGATTGAAAAAAAAATCTGATTCAATTATACAGGCGTAAAAAATAGGTATAAATAAGTGTTCCAATGACTAGAGAGATGTAAATAGGTATTTGCTTTACAGCCAAAAGTAATCTTACAGGTCTCAACTGTATCACTGAGAGGGTGAGCTATTACATCTGAGTGTCCAGACATCATTTTATATGCACATGAATTCCCTGCATAAAAAATGTCCCTGGTTTCATTCCCTGCTGCTCGTACCATTTCTTTTTCCAACTATGTCAATGGGGGGGGGTCATTGATATGCACACTGCATCAACTCCACACTCAGCCCAGCACATTTGTCCTGCTGGCAACACACAGAGCCGAAGATGGAAATGATTACCCTATATAGCAAGAAGGACTCCTGACAGCAAAAGAAACCTGGGAGTAATTGGAGCTATTGATAATCAGTACCTCAGCATGAACAGTGGAGACAAACAGCAGATAACACTGAAACGATTCTGTATGAGCTCAGAGTAATTGTTAATAATCAAAAATTGGATAATATATAATCTTTAAGAGCTGTTACAAGCTTGCTCATTACTCAAAACAAGGTATTCGTGATTACATTCTAAAAATATCCTAACTTTATTCTGTGGGTATCTCCTCTCCCTGATGAAAACATGACACACAGAACTTTGCTAAAGCTTTTTATGGATTTAGCTGTGAAAGTTTTTATGAAAGGGATAAACAATTTGTTTTGTTAGTAGGTGGAGTGAAAACCAATAAGTGCTTTGATGTCTCTCTGCTGGAAATGTAGTAAAGAGTTAATTAAGTTATTTAAATATCTGCTTATAAACGTGAAACAGTAATCAACACTTTATTTAGGAAATGTTTTCCGTTTACCACTTTAAAAGTTAATGTAAAGCTTGTCTTAACAGGAATGCAAGCTGTTGTGGTGACCATAACCATAGAACACCTTTGAAAGCTCAGCCATTTTTTGAGTTTTTCATAGGGCCTGTTAAATGTCAAATAACTGTTGAATCACTCAAAAGCACATTGACAGATTTACTGAGATAAAGTTTAATTTTTAAAATTGTCATTGTCCTTACAAAATGACAGCTATTTATGGGTAAATGATATGACAACACAGCTGAATATTTAACAATATCACAACTGTGTGCTTTTAATGAATATAATAAATAGGTCATAATCAGAAGTTAAGCGGTACTACAGTGAACCCTTGCTATCTCGTCCATCTTTTGTGCTGTTTCGCAAAAAATGTTTTCTGTGTAGTTTTGCATGTTTTTTTGTTTGTTTGTTTTGTTTTTGCAACACATTGTTTTGCATCTAGTTTGGCTGTAGACCACTGCCAATCAGTCTGCCGTGCTGTATCTCCTGTACAGTGTTCAGCTTGCAAATTCTAAATAAGTCTTCAATTGTGATTAGATCTTTCTTTTCTTTCAATGATACTGGACGTATTTTCGTGAGAAAAGTGTGAAAATGTATATGTCTGTTGACAAACGTGTATAAAGTGTGTAGTGAGGGCTTTTACGGCCTTAAAACATCAATAATCCTACTTTGCAAATTTCAGCTATTGCATGTGATTTTTTAAAGATAACTCCTGCAATAAATGAGGGACCACTGTTCTTCTTTTCAAACAAATCAACAACTTAAACCTGAACTGGATACATACACTTGAAAAAAAGTATTGACATACTTCTTGCATTTATAAATAACTTTTACTTATTAACATTTCCTTACACACAATGAAAAAGACAGAAACAGTCATAAAGTGTTTAACATTTCACTTTTAGTGCTAAAAACCCAAAATTGTGTTTTGGGTGTTTTTTACATGTTTTGTAGCATTTTTCTCATAATAGTGGACAAACATAAAATAATTTAATAGTAAAAGTGCGTTTCTGAGTATTTCTTTATTCAAATTGCCTTGGATCAGATGAAAGTTAGAAAAAATTCAGGTTTGTCAGTAACTGCTATGAGCAGGTCAGAGTCTCCCCTCAACGTCACAATTCTGGTGTATTCTTGAATTGTACCCTGAGATTACTATAACCGGTCAAAAAGTCTGTAGAGGAAATTAATACCTGGAGGTAACTTTAGATCAGACACTTGGTTGTGATTGAAAGTGTGATGAAAGTCAGAAAAATTAGTGCTGTTGTGCTGAGCTTTGCTGTGCATCTTCTTGATCTGGTGCTCTGCTCTCTGTAAATATGTTTTTTTTTTACTCATTTCATCACATTATCCTTTTCTGTTGAATTTCACCACTTTTACCTTTTTTGCTTTTACGTGTTCTTATTTTCCTTTTCTTACTTTATGGACTACAGGCAGAAATGAGCAAAATGTGCTGTAATCTGGCACAATACATACACACAATGTTCTTTTGTGTATTTTCCTTCTCTTTCCTTACTTTCCTTAAGCATCCACTTGTCGACAAATAGATCCATTGACGTCTTCATTTTCCTCAATTGAGCTGTGATCTGGCTCAAAATATTGCGGCTGGATAGCTCTGGTATTGTTTGCCTTTTTTATGCTTTGTTCTTTCCTATGTCAGTGTTCACTTGGGGTTGTGAGGTGCAATAGGCTAGCGGGACAGAGCGTAAACAAAGAGCTGATGGGAAACTAGCTAACTTCCGCACCAACAGTCCCACCCACAACTCAGAGGGGAATTTCTAATGAGCTCCTGCTGCTTTGCTGAAAATATGTCTTAAAAAACAACAAACACTTTTTCTGGGGGGGGGGCTAAAAACGGCATAATAATAATAATTAAAAGACCTCTGGATTTGATAATAGAAAAAAGTAGCCTATATAGTTGGAGTGGGACTTTAAACAGTATGTCCCCAAATGCCAAATCGATGTTAAAAATAAAGTACCTACTTTAACTTACCACTACTTTGTAAATGTGTATATTTTATTATTAGTTCAAAAGAAGTAAACTCTAATCAGTTTAATGGAAAAGCAAACCAACATTGATCTATTTATATTGCTCTTGGCTTTGAAAGTATACAGACTCTAAAGCCACTACTTTCAGCTATGACATGGTAATCATTCCTATTGATTTTAGCTAGATTTATTATCCCCTTGGGTGTTGTAGGCTCTCACTGTAAAAGAGCTCAACAATAGTAATGAAACTAGATTCTTCCTGTTTGATCTCCTCGTATTCGTACTTCTGTTTGCCAAATGTTTTCTCCGGTTTCTAAGAAAAATTACATCCTTTAAGTAGGAAGTAAAATACATTAACTAAACAGAAACACATGCACATTCTTGAATTCACAAAACAAACAAAAACTAAATAAAAACATATCTAAATTGTTAGCAATTTCTTGTCTTTTAATGCGAAAGTAAATAAACAGAAGATTGTACGAACCCCAGCATTGTTCTCACTGCTGTGAATAAACAATTGTCCAGAAGCTCAAATCTGTTCACTATAATGTCTTATGGATGCAGGAAGGCAAATGAGACCAGCTCAGCGGTCGAGAGTTGAGTGTCTGCTCTGAAAATGGGAGATAGTGGTTTGAGTCAAAGAGGGGCTCACGACAAAGATTCTAAAAATGCCATCCTGCTTGACACTCAGCACCAAGGATATGGAAAAGAGCATGAAACCACAAAACAGGTTCCTGAGTGTGACAGTGAGAGCAGATCACTGTTCCCACTGGAAGGGTCAAATGTGGATAACACATCTACCACACTAAAATGTGTGTGGGAGTAGTAGGAGTTTAAATATATGCGTTTGTGATCGAAATAATACCGTAGACTACTTCAGTTTCCCAGTCCTCCATCTTTACTTTTTAAATCCCCTGCCTTGTTTGTTTCATGTTACTTCATGCCTCCCACTCCATGC
Organism: Adrianichthys oophorus; assembly: GCA_036245035.1. NCBI lineage: Eukaryota > Metazoa > Chordata > Actinopteri > Beloniformes > Adrianichthyidae > Adrianichthys > Adrianichthys oophorus. The sequence goes on along the minus strand of BSAI01000072.1, from coordinate 26,388,016 downwards.
ATTTCTATGAAGCATGTTTTTGGACAGTGGAGGAAGGCAGAATGCCCAAAGAAAACCACTGCATGCAGGGGATGTGCAACCTCCATGCAAACTCCACACAGGAAAGACATAGCTAAAAGTTGCACCACAGCCTTTTCACTGTCAGCCAAGAGATCTAATCACTGCACCACCGTGGAGCCCACTACCACATATATACATTTTTTTTTTTCAACACAGATGTGCACTTTAACTTGGTGATTTGTTCATCATTGATGGCAACTTGCCCTTTTGTTTTACATCACTGTCTGGCTTTTTCCTTTTTTCTTATATACATTTTTTTCTTTTTAAACAAAATAACATGATGATTGTAAAAGTGATAGTAGGTTATTTAAAGGGACCTCAGAACCCTGTTCTTATAAAAAAAACAAAAACAAATTGCTCTTTCCAAAATCTTTTGAGAATATCACTAAAAAATGGCATCTGTTAAAAGACATTGTAGTAAAACCATAAGATTACTAACCTTCTTTCAGCTCTTGTCTGGAGAGGGGTTGCTGCCAGTTTAGAAACCAGTTGCAGAACAGCATGAAGGAAATGGCATTTTGGATGCCCTCAGTGTTGACAATTAACATTTACTGGATGACATGTTCTTTGAGGAACAAGACAAAAGAAGAAATCAGCACACCTTAACAAAAATGAATTGACATTAAAGCGCACAGTAATTTGAATCAGTTTTTCTTTTTCAAAGCTTTTCTTCCACATTTGTTTAAGGAAAACTTCATGTTGCTTTTGATTCTTGACACCTCCTTTGAACTTTGGCTTTGTTCTTATACATATGTATATGTATTCTTCATTGGCTGTCATGTTTCCAGACATTTTCTTTCTCTTTATTTGTTTTCCTTTCAGTATTTGGATGTTTCTGATCACTCTTCCCAACGGTGGCACAGTGGGAAAAAGATAACACTTCAAAGCTTATTGTAAAAAAAAAAAAGTCATTTTGCTCATAGATGTTTACTCTGAGCTCATTAAAGCAATACGATCATATCATAAAGGAAGATTTCTTTGGAAGATATTCCATGTTTTTAAATGTTCAATGACAATTTTACAAAGATGAATTTGGAGAAAGTTCTCTTCTGCTACACAATTTTATATTGTGTAATGACATCAAACTTCTCCAGTGAAAATATTCAAAAACATACCAAAGGTACTCAGGAAAAATACTCTTTACTTATATGAGTTTGATTTGTGTATGTTTATTTATCACATTAAAGTAAGCTGCTAGAATGTTATATTTAGATGAAAATATTGTATTAGTTTATTTAAAAAGTGTGTGAAGACTGTGTTGAGGATGTGTCACTCTTAATCTAAAATGAAAATATAATAACTTTTTTTATCATTAAGATTGCAGCTGAATCATCATTCAAAAAAGAGAACATTCTTAAACCCTGAGTCCCATGCATCCATGCAGTCATGCTGACCTGAACAGGTGCTGCAGGTTTGGAGTTTTCCGGGCTCGTGGAGGCTTGAAGACCGGTTCAGCTGCATCTTAACGGAGCGCAGGTGTGTCTTTCAGCTTCCCTTTGGCTCATGTGGTCACCTCAATGGACGTTATGAAAATGAAATGCACAATTGATATGCGTGTAGTAACTGTATTGGGGTGATGCTGTGATATGGTACCCTCATTAGTAAGGTGCTCTTAGGATGCCCACACATGCACTCTGATTGTTTAATTTCCTAATTTCTACAGGCAAGGAGCGCTTTCAAAAAGCACCAATGGGCTCTTTGCGCAGTGCATAGGATAGGGGAGGGGTTGAAATAAGAAAATTGGCAAAACCCATCTGGGTCTAACCCACTTCACTCTTACTTACTCTTGCTTGTTTGCTATGACTTGTCACTGTGGTGGTTGAACCTCCACCACCACCTGGGTGTTAGTATTTGTTCTCTTTTTTTCTATTATGACTTGGTTTACTTAAAGTAAATTAACAATAGGTGCACACATTTGATGAATTTGTTTTAAGTGAAAAGACAGTTGATTCATATTTTTTTTTGTTTGTCTGAGTTTCCACCTCAGGTGCATTCATCTATAGCAATTAGGAGAGGAGATTGGGACATTCCACTGGAGAAATAACAGGGATTACCAACTCTCCTCAGGGACTTCATTTTGGTTTCTTTAAAGGAAATCATGAGTATTCTGTTTAGTTTTCAAAGACTACTATTTTTATTATTTAAATGTTATTGCTGTCATTTTCCTGCAGGGATGGGTGAATGAGTTAAATGTTGGGTTAATTTGTTCTCCCCCCTCCCATGTGTCCAGTATGGTTTTTCCCTGTCCATATAGCTTCCTTATTCCTTGTTTTGTAGTTTTTATCTTTCGTCAATAAAATGAAAAAATGCAACAAAAATATGAAACTTTTTTTTTCAAGAAACCCACCTTTGTCCACTGACTAATTGTGAACCCTCACAGTCACCCGCAGCATGTCTTTCGATGAAATGTGCATGAACATGTCCTAGCTGTGGACCTTTGCTATTTCCTGCAGGCCCCGTACAGGTTTGCTCATTTTTTCCCCCGCAGTCTGACTGTATCTAGCCGTAAGGACAGATGTGGCTAAGGCTTATGCAGCAGTTATAAAATTACAAGTGGGTCTTATGACACAGCTTCCTCTTTACCACAAAATAGCCCTAGCTTTGAGAAAATTTGGGACAATACTTTGGAAAACTTCTGAGCGCCACATAGATCTGTTTGGTCCTCTTCATCTCTTAGTGTAGTCCTTGTTTCTCAGCGTCATTGGCTAAATAGCCTGGTTGTGTCTTCCTTTGACTAACAGTGTGACGCGATCAAGTCTCTAACTAAATAAGCACTGATAAAATGTTAAAAGAAGATGCTACAGGAATGTTCTTGCTTTTGTAATCACACTTTCTGTGAACTAGTGAACTCGATCTCCGCACTACAAAGTACTTTGTTAAATATTTGAAAGTGTTTCAATTTGAGATGAAGCAGCATCTATGCAGCTCGGCACATCATCAAATGTAAGTTATACGTGTATTCTATTCATTTTTTATTGCTCATCTTGTGGCTGGAATAATTGATTACATTCACAGATAAAGTGTTGCAGCTTTGTAAGTAGCCAGACCTTCATGCACTCTTCTGTACTCTAGAATGCTCTTTACAATTTTCAGAAATCATGCATCATTAAACAAGCATCATTGATGTTATTGCTGATAAATAATTAAAATGAGATGATACAAAATTAAAGCATATCTTTATCTCATACTCATCTGTTTCATCAAACAACTTCAGTTGCATATATTTAAGGGGTCAATCAAAATTGGAACCTCATCCTCCCAAGACCCACATCGTATTTTTGTATTTCGAGAAAATCATTCAAAACGATTTAAAAGTGGAAAACATCATGTCATCTTAAATAGTCCACCAGAAAAAGCAGCTTTTAGTTAAGTCGGAATGATCAGCACAACCACTACCAACACCCCCTCACTTGAAGAAAAAGGAGCAGGGTCACCACTAACTGCAATAAACACTGTGCTTCAATAAAGCTCAGCAATTGGATGTCACAGCTCTGTATGCCTGCTGGTGAGTGTGCGAGTCTTAAGTGTGTATTCTTGTGGGTACAGTTCAATGTCAGGGTGAAAAAAGTCATGGTCAACGTGACTGCTAAAGCACTAATATACAGTTCTGTTATTTATCTGCAACTGCAAAGTCTGAAGGTGGGTTTTAGATTCTGGGCTGTTTGTCTTGGTTCGCTCAAAATAAAAAAGGTTCAGATGAATTTCGTAATACTTTACAAAGAAAAAAGTTATCTGACAAAGGAGAAACTCAAGACACTTTGCTGCACATCATCCCTTTTTCTTAAAAAAATATGAAGTCTTTGCCCAGCATAGCATGCTCTTTTTTAAGGTTTTACTTTCTGCTTCTCTATTAGCTTTTTTATTTTCTGCAATCGCCATCTGATCCTTGGGATCCCAGATTTGTCTTTTTTTTTAAGTAAAACTGAAATCTGTAGACCAAAAATGTCATTATAAAGAATAATAAAGTAGTCATATTTTTTATAAATAATTACTGATGTTTCCACACCAAAGGTCGCACCAGATTATTAGGACCATCAATAAATGATTTATTTTTGAAATGATGTTATATGTAGAGTTTACTGAACTATAAGGCGCAATAAAACAAAAAAGAGTGGAGAGAGAAGCATATCAGTCAGTCAGACTTTTTTTACTGTGTTTCCAGTATTTCCAGAACTTGTTTGGGACATGCTGCATGTTAGCCACATTAGCGTATTGCATGTAAAGCCCATCCTTGTTTGCAACATGTAAAAATCAGACTGATTCTATGACAACAAACATTACGGACTATACTTACTCCAAACTTTATTTGCAACAATTTAAGAAACAGTCTGACACAGCTATCAGACCATTGCTCCCAATGATATGTCTACCACTGCATAGATATTAAGGCTACTTGATATCTGCTAGGCTACTTCAAAGGAAATAAATAAATAAATATGCATTTTTCAATTTGATTTTTGTCTTTGAAGTGAAAGACTTTATTAAGTAATGATTGTGGACGTCATTTTACTCCAGTGATGTTGCTGTTGTGAAAAACTAACTGTCAAAGTGAGCAAATTGTTCCTATCAGTGATTTAAACTCAGTCTGGGTAGAAGGGTTATTACAGACAATTTTTTTAGCTCACTGCACAGGCAAGATTACGGCAATGTATTCATTTCACAGTTCAGACTCCAAAATGTCTTTTTTCCCTTCCTTTTTTCTCACATCTGAGACTATAAGAACAGTGTCAGGGAAAACAGGACCATCACATATGGAGCCATTGGACTAATGGAGGCATTTTCATCAAGAAGCAATACGGTCAAACATAAAAAAATTCTCCATGTACTCTGGTTTATGAGTAACCACTCAGATCTAAATTAGACAGGAGCAATTTTAAACCACTATCTACACATAAAAAGAAGACAGAAATGTGTGTGCAGAGTGAATGTTAATGGTATGAACATGGCTTAAATCAAATGAACAAGTAACTCCTTTAATTGCAAAGAGGCACTTTGCAGTTGGTGCCGTTTGCTTTAGATCGAGTTTAACTCCCACTTGGCCATGACTGTCAGAGAAAACTGTGAACAGCATTTGCAAGTGTAACCAGTTTAGACTGTTCAGGCGATCTATAAACCTATTACTCTGCATTGGGTGAAATAATGGAGGAACTGCTGGCTTGTTGTTTAGGCTTCTGTCTATATTTGGAAATTCTGTGTCTGCATTGACAAACTTATAGTATTTCAACCTGCCACAGGTTGGGTGGCAGGTGGAAAGATAACACATTCATTCGGTCACAAAAAAGAAGTTTCCAATTTTCTCAAAGGACTTTTCATGGATTTTTATTATGTCCCGAGTTTTCATTTCATGACGGAATTTAAATATGTTGGAAATAAATGCACCAGACTAATAGAAAATTACATCTTAAATCTTTGTAGAGTTAGTCTCCTCAACCTGAAATATAAGTGTGAAACAATGAATTACCTGTGCTGTTATATTGTAACCTCAACAGAAAATTTTACCAATTTCTAGAAAACATAAACATTCAAAAATGGTAAAAATATAAAACGTTTATGCAATTAACACAATTCCAGCAGAAACTGAAGAAAACAAAAGCGGTTTTGCATCATTGTGCAACAATTTACATTCATATTGTGTTGCACATCAGTACAAAGTTGATTTAAAACACCATGTTTCTCCACATCAGAATCAGCTGATTCCTAGTGATCGAGGAAACAATCAAAGACTTTCAGTATGTCAAAGATCGTGTGTTATTTAGGTGTCGCTGGTGACATCTCCAATGTTAAAGGATGAAAGATGTAAACTTTTGATCACGTCATCACATCTGCAACCACAGGGGACACTAAATGTTCACTGTACTAAATGTAAACACCATTTTAAAAGTAACCTAAAGTGTGAATGATTTGAGAAGTGGAGGCTCCAAATGTAAATGTATTACTTATAATAAAAATAGGTAATTTGCTTCATAAATGTAGGTGCTTGACTGCTGCTATCGGTAAGGCTGTATACAAATTACTGGATCACTAGTTTGTTAAAATAAATAAATAAAAGACTCAAATGCTTATGTAAAGTAATTGGCAGAGCCCATACAAGACCAGAGAAACTTTAAAAGTGCACCTTACAATGACAAAGCACTTGACAGAGACAAATGATCAAGAGAGGAAAAAAGAGGAAATCATTACTGTGTAAAACCTTTAACAAAGCCAAAATATTGTATTTCTTCTTCTGAAAGCTGAGCTCGGTCTCCCGTATCAGTGTCTCCTCAGGGAGACACTGATACCTATCATCCACGCAGCTGGAGAGCTGACTCGTATTATCTGGCAGAGATGGGAAACTACACATTTCTCACATCTTTTCTCCTTTTCAGGAAGTCTCTTTAACTCCCTAAAAGCTTAATTTATCTCTAGCATCTTTTTTTTTTTTTTTTTCAGAAAGGACAAAAAAAGCATCTCACCAACACTTTATTCCATTCCTTTCATCTGGTCCTTCATCATTCTCACTTTTTTTTTTTCTGTACAGAATTTAGACTCCATATGCGATGCAGGAATATTAACCTCCACATGCTGGAGGCTCATTTGTTTGCATATTTATTCCTCAACCCCAAAGCCTTAGAGTTTGCCAAGTTGGATTCACTTGTAATCGTGATCCTGCAAATGCCATGAAAATACAGGACTAATTTAATGCTAGACTGGCTTTATACGATTCAGTGAAACAATAAAGCACGCTGCCAAGTGATTAGAATTATTTCATTACAGTTAATCACAAAATGCATTTTTAAATGAATCTGTTGAAATAGTCTCCAAGACAAAGACTTTCTAATCAAGGCCCCGCTGTTAAAGGCAGCGAGAGTGGTTAACCCGTATATGTTCTGGGAAGTGGGATTTAATCCTTGAAATGGACAACAGTAGTAATACTTAATCTGACATTAAGTATTGAAAGTTTTCCAGGATTAAATTCTGATTTAAGATACACAGAGATTTTTTACTGAGTTGAAAGACTGAATGTGAATATCAAGGATTTTCTTCCCTAAGGACCCACTCCAATGAAAATTGTGTTTTCAGCACCTTCTTTTTCTCATGATGGAGAACATATTGCCTAAAAATAAAATCAAGATTAAAACTGCATGTGTCTTCCATTATTCAAATTGAGGTGAATCAAGAGCAGATGAAAAAAAAGCTGTTTTAAAAAGCTTTGGATTTGTTCCATAAAAAACTACAATCGGCAGTCCACAAGCTCCCTGCGCCATTCTAACATTTCCACTTGCAGACACATAGATCCATGTACTGCCTTTGTTTTCTGATGAACTACTGCCGCTCTGCAGAAACTATGTCCAAGAAAACAAAACTTTTTTCTTTTTTTTTATTTGGGCTAAAAACAGTGTAATAAAGTTAAAAGACCACTGGGAACGCTTTACAATAGTTTAAAAGATGATTGTGGTGAAACTATAAGACCAATTCTGAATACTTACCCTATGCCTCTGGTTTCTCCTGACCCCTCCAATTCTAGGGGCATTTGAAGTGATTGGGCTGTCGGAAATCGTTTTTTTAAGGGTAGAGCGCAGTAGCTTTAGGTTCTGTATCCCTCCGCTGAGATGTTGATCCACGTCATGCTCAGGCATGAAGGAGAAACACATTTCTTCACGTGGGTGTGCTCTGAAGCACAGGAGTTTACATTTAAATGGAAACTAAGACTTTTGCTTTGGCACAACGTTTAAAAGTTATAAAACAGATGTTATGTACTGTATATCTTCCAATCATAGCCGGTCTCTAATAGACGCTGGTCTCCAATAAAAGCCGGGTCTGACCGGTGTTAGTTGTAATAGACGCCAGTCTCTAATAGTGGCCGGGCTCCTTTAAGATCCCCCAACCCCCTCCGCATTCCCCCAACCCTACACACCCTCCCTTTTTTAAAATAAACGCCCCGGCTACTATCGGAAGATATACGGTATTTTCCAAACGCTGGTAGCTACACGCCAACATAAATGAACGGTGAATATTGATGATGTCATCAAGGGGTAGTGTTGTCTGAATTCAAAGACACTATTTTTCCATATCTCTCCGATTGGAGGGTGAAATCTAGGGGTAGGCAGAAGCCGTAGGGGTAGGGTAAAAATTTTGATTTGGTCTAACTCTCGAACACAGGAGATGTCATTGGCAACACTAGAATAGCTCACGCTCTCTGACATACTGTAAATCTTTACACAATCAGTATAAATCAGCTGATTTTAACATAGAGAAAGCAGCTTTTCATATTAGCTTTCCACTGATATAACAGTGAAAAGCCACTTTTCACCACATCAGAATCAGCTGATTTAAATTGATTATGTGAACACTGCACTATTGTGAAGGGTTTGCACATCAATGTAAAACTACTTTTCTCAACTTCAGAATCCACTGGAGTTTTGTTAATTGCCTTAACAGTTGAAGATTCTTTTGGTAGTCGAAAGACGTAAACACTAGAGCTAAAGCTTCGGTGTAAAAAGGTTCACTCCATGTTGATTTAGTCCTTTGGGTGTTTGGCAAACAGCTGAGTGAGTGAGTGAGTGAGTGAGACATCAAGTCATAAGCTCCATAAACAACAGCCATTCGACGCACATTAAAGAATGCGCTAAATGTACTTTCTTGAACTTGCCTTTGGCCCATGGTGTTCACACTGGACAGGCAGGGAGGGGATTCTTCTTTTTCTGTTTTTACTGTTTACTTGAACATTTGCGCCATCTTCAGTTGGAAGAGGCTTGGTACAAAATGTGCATATCTTGCTCCAGGCTTTTTCTTTTGCAGCTCTACTTCGATTTATGAAAGACTTGGTGTCATAGAATTCCAGCTGGGCACAAACCAGTTATGGTCAATTTTCAAACGGTTGGCACTTCTATGAATTAAAAGGGCTGCCATCCATACATCACTACCAAGTCCCTGGTTGATCGATGCAACGCTCCCGGGTAATGAAAACCTCCATGGAGATTTAGAGACTGATCAGTAAAGCAACTTTTTGCCAGGACAGATAATGTTAAACGTGCTAAATTTCCAAGTTAACATACAAAACCTGCTTTTCATGTTCAAGTACATTATTTTTTCCCCAATAAAACTTTTAAACTGTGTTCACACCGAACGCAATTTGGGTGACAGGGGCATCCAGTTTAAATGTTAACTCAATGTGCAGACGCAATATGAAGTTCTGCAGCACAATTTGAGTGTCAGGCATGGTGCATATGCCTGCCAGCAGCACGATTTCAGCATCGTGACGCAATTTGGATGTTGTGACGTTGCACATCAAGAGTCAAAAATCGTAACTTTGACGAGGACGAAGCATTGTGTCAACCAGTCAGAGATTCAGCTTTGGGCCTGTGACGTGTTCAGTGACACAATCAGCAGGTTGAATCCAAACTCAACACAGAGAAGAATCTGATCACTCTCATTCTAAATGTTATGATATTATTCCTATTTTCATTAAATAAAAAGGAAAAAAAGAAAAAGGTTGTCTAATTTTACCATTATTTTTTCCCCTCTTGGGCTACTGGACTATTGGACAGCAGACTCGCAGTACTGCAGTACTGAGAGTCTCTGCATGATGTCATGAACCCAGACATGAAGACGTGATTACAGATGCTTTTGTAGAGTTCTTCAAAATAAAAAAACTGATCTCTCAACACCATCCGTGTCTTCCATGCATTGTAAAGGAGATAAAAACAAGCAAATATTTAACAGTAGCTCCTCCCACACGCTTTTGGAGCGTCAAGCTTATGAACACATTTTTGGCCAGGCAGCGAATTTGCCACGCGTCCAAATAGAGGCGGCTGGTGTGAATTCAACACATGAATCGTGTTCGCTGTGAACGCAGCATTATAATTAACGTTTGATGTCGTGTTTTCTCTGCATTTTAAAATGTTGCACTCTTCTGAGGTAGTGCATTGTGAATTGCTGATAGATATTAAAAAGTCCTTTTTTTTTTCAAGGTGGCAAAAGCACTTATTTACAAAACATCTTCTGATCCCTTTCAAAGTCAAACTGAACAATGTCCAAACAGTCATTTTGAGGCTTAAAAGTTAAAGGCTTAAGATTAAAAAATCACATAATTTGACTTGAAAACTGTAGGAAAATAAACATGTTTTTGTTTTGTGATTTCTAACTGAAAAGTTGCACTTTCTGAAGTTATGTTTAATTATTCTACATTCTGAAAGATTTATTTGAGGGCGCCATAATTTTGAATACGACAATATGCTGATACAATTGTTTACATATAATAAAATTAAAAAATACAAATTATGAAAGAAAAACACAAATAAATAAAATAATTGTTTTTTCATTGCTCCTTTAGAGTTAATTACCTGGGTCTGTGCTATTGATCACTCAGTTGTCACCCAGCTAGATTTTAAAGGTATACCCACCCATCTTTAGTTTAACTGTACCTTTTTTAAGTTTGTGTTTTTCTTGAGTTCTTTAGTCTTATTTCTTTTACTGTACAAGTAAACAAGCATTCCATAAAAGAATGATTGTAGCCGGTATGCCTTTAGCTTCCTGCGCAATGGTCCTCCAAAAAACAGAATCAAACACTGACAAAGCAGAGAAATAATTCAGGGATTCCCTTTTATAAAGATTTTTATAGGGGTGAGAAAAAGTGCATTTGAAGGTGGATGTTGTCATATGATGTATCACCACTGATGTTTGTGTTTGGCCTAATGCATTAACAACTGTAGCTACAAGGGTGGCACAGACAAAGTAGAAGATGGAGGTGAGTTTGCGAGGAGCTTTAATAACAAAAATAGTGAAAGACTACAGAAAACATTGGTGTGGGCTGATCCGATCAATAAAGACTAGTAAACAAAAGCAGTAGTGTTTGCATTTTAATAGGAGGCATCTAAACGCAGTAAGCTTCGTCATGGACATGCAGGATATCAACTTTCAGCTTTGAAATTCTAAGACCATGTGAATAATAAACAAGTATGATTATTTGCAGTAAATTCTAAGAGAGCAACAATTCAATTTCCTCATGATCCAGTTCATACCTCAATTTTTGGGTCACAGTTTTGTTTCACCTTTTACATGATGTGTAGGGGTGTAACATTTAATTTTAACAATGATTTGATTCAAATTATGAATTGTGGTTGCTAATCAGATTCATAGTTGATCTTGGTTTATTCTGAACAATCCAACCAATTAACAGGTAAAAAAACAATTATTGTCAATTCCATTGACATTTTAGTTCAAAAAAGTTCAACCTACTGTTGTTTTTCCACAACCAAATAATACAAAGGGAACATTATAAGAACATTCTCCCACACTGTGTGGTCACATCTCTTTGCTAAATTCAATGTGTGTCCGATTTTAGATTGTAATGATGGTTGATCATTTGGTTGTTTTTATGTTATGGTAAGATAAACCTCGAGCCTTGATCCAAATGATCAAGGCACAAGGTTTATTTTATAATCGAGATATTCAATTTATCTCCTTTTGAAACATTTTTTTTATGGCGTAGATCAATTTGAATAACAATTTGCCTCAGACAGATCACAGTGGTTGGATTGCAGGAATATAAATCGATGGTTAATCATTGCACTTCTAATGATTTGTGTTTTGCAAAGCAACAAAAGTACAAAAATATGAATTCAATTCTTTTAAGTTGCTAGTAAACAAGTAACAAGGAAAAAAATCTTTCAGTTGGCTCATACTAAGCCTGGTGTCATGTAAAATAATAAACACTTCCTAAGTTTAACACTTTCAATGCCAACATATGCAAATGTCTGCAGTAGGATTGCATCGGATCACTTTACCCATGATTTTGTTTAATGGTGAAGCATGCGATTTGGTTTTAAACCAGGAATTGTGGCATCCCGAGAAATTCCTACTTTGCATGTAGAAATTGCAGCTGACTTAACAAGATGTAAAAGTCTTCTCAGGCAGTGTGTGTAATGGAATACCATATCCTCCAGAGACACTGTGCTTACGCTGTGTTCCGACACAAGGCCGTCTGCATTACACTTATCTTAAATGTAATGTTACATATGACTGTGCAATATTTGTTTTATTAACTGGTGGCATGCCCTGTGATCCCCTCTGAGATCCATCTAATACAGGGGAAAAACAGCAAGCACAGTGGGCAGAGCTGTCAAACTTGGGACCTCCATGTTTTTTATGCTATGTGTACATTGCCTGCCGGGAAGACACATCTCCTCCCGGGGGATTAAAAGTGCCAACTCTGTTACAGAGCGCAGGATAAATGTGCTACACTCTCAGATGGTCCTGCTGCGCATGGAGCCCCATGTGTGGGTGGGAAAGGTAATGATGATTTATGTGGAAAAGAGGGATAATTGAGGAAACTATATGATTGCTTTTTGTATTCAAGGTTTTTATTGTTTCTCAGCTTAGATCGCTACCAAGTTGAGCTCCAGTCTCACCAATTTGGAGCCCACGCTACAGTTAGACTGTAGATTGTGAGGTTCCACCAAAAGCGTCGCTTTGTGAAGAGGCATTCAGTGCTGATTAAGATCTCTGGATAGACACAATCTGAATTATTAAAAAAACAAATTAAAAATAATTGGAAAGTGCAGCAGCTGTGGGATGTTTTTCCAAAACAACTTCTGCCGCCTGAATGATTCATTCTATTGCTTAACAATAGGTAGGTAACAAAACATTTCCTTGCAGCTTTTTTGTATACTGTGTCCCCTCGTGTAACGTGAGAGTTACATTCTGGAAAACACCGGCAATAGGTGAAATCCGTAAAGGAGCCAGCTTCATTTTTTACATTTATTCTAGATATTTTAAGGCCGTATAACCGCTAACTACACACTTTATATACTTTGCTCACAGTCATTATACATCTCATTCTGTTCTCTCTCTTGTCTAAACAGTCAAAGTTCAAACCTTCTTAAAAAAATATGTCCAATATTATGGTATGAAAACAAATATCTACCAGATCAAAGATGTATCTTCATTTTGCAAGCTAAATGCATTCCGTACAGGAGACAGGACACAGAGGAAATTGATTGACAATTGTCTACAGCCAATCAGAATACAGAACACAATGTGAAAAAAAAATCAGTAAAACAGCAGCAACATGAGGAACCACTGTAAATTTAAACCAAAATATATAGGATATACTGAGGAGAAAACAGCAACAAAATTATCTTGGTGACTATTTGAGAGCTGAAAGAACCAGTACTTTTTAGTGAGCAGAACCGTAGGAACCCAATAGGAGTCCAGTTTGACAGCTCTGGTTGATAAAACAGTGTTCAAAAAGTGTGTCTAATCAAGAGGTTAAAAGCAGAAAACCCATCCCATGTCTTCCTGCCTGTTTTGGTCTCATGGGTTGGGCACAACTTCTCTGATAACCCATTCTTTCTGTTGTCATGGCAACTCAGCATCGTTTTGCATTTTGCAAAGTATTTTTCTTGAGTTTTGGTTTGCAGATATCAGCACTAAAGTATCAGAGTAATGTCTGACCTGACACCATGCAGAGTTATCAGAACATATCAGCAGTTCTAGTTCCTGCTAAACTGACTGCAGTGTGTCTAAGTTTAAAAATTCTGTCACTGCGGTTTTGTGTGTGTGTTGTTGAAAAAGTTATTGAGAAATTCATGCAAATTAAAAAAAAAAAAAAAAAAACATGAAAAATGATATGTACAGAAGTATTCACAGCCTTTGCTAAAAAGCTCCAAAGTGAGCTGAGGTTTATTCTGTTACCACTTATTAACCCTTTCAGCTGCTTAATTGAAACCTGCCTGTGGTAAATCCAGTGGATTGGACATGATTTGGAAAGGTACGACCCTGCCTACATGATGTCCTAGGGTTGACAGTGCATGTCAAAGAACAAACAAGCATGAAAGAAAAGGAATTGTCTGTAGACCACAGACAGGATTGTCTTGAGACACAAGGCTGGGGAAGGGTCCAGAAACATCTCTGCTGCTTTGAAGGTTCCTGTGAGCACGGTGGCCTCCATCATCGGTAAGTGGAAGAAGTTTGGAACCACCAGGACTCTTCCTAGATCTGGACGGCCATCTAAGCTGAGTGATCGGGAGAGAAGGGCCCTGGACAAAGAGGTGACCAGGAACCCAGCGTTCCTCTGTGGAAAGAGGAGAACCTTTCAGAAGGAAACCATCTCTACAGCACTACAGCAATCAGGCCTGTACGGTAGTGTCCAGATGGAGGTCCCTTCTTACTAAAAAGCAACAAAATGGGCTCTAAATTAACTCTTTTTGTTACTAGCCAGGGTGGCCAGTAACATCTAAAATCTACCAGCCAAATTACATTTCTACTGGTCAAATGTTTCTTTGAAACTATATTTTGTGTATTTTAAAGCAACACAGTTATTCTCTTTATTTATAGTTTCAGTTAATGATTTTTTTCTCACCAAAAAAACAAATAATAATTGAAAGTGTTGTCTTATGTCAGGTTTTATAACATTACTGAAATGTAATGTTATTTTAACAAAAAAGACTTCAGATCTCTAAACACACTAAAACATACCTTTTTTGAAATCTCTAGAATTATATAAATAGTTTATTTATTCATTTGGTTTCTTTTTTAACTTGATTAAGTATGTTTTTTTTTTCTATTTTTGAACGTGCTAGACCCACAGAGTACCAGGAACCCTTCTTGGTATGGCACCCTGATGGTTTGCAAGTGCAGCTCTGTGTTGATGGAACCAGCTGGTCCTTTCTCTGATGTTAAAAGGTTCCTCCAACACCGGCTGACTTACTTTTGGAACAGAAAACCTATTCTGAAGCAGCTCTGGGTGAAGCCTGTAGAGAGCGCCTTAAAGCAGCGTCCTGTGATTCTTCTGCAAACTTAGAGACTTTGGCTTTCAGAGCTACGTTCTTAGCCAGAACTGCTGCATGCTCTTTTTGTGCAGCTTCACATTTGACCTCCAGGTGTCTTTTGTTCAGAAGTTTAAACATTAAACATGTAACATGCTTGGACACAATGAGGGTTGAGGTGGGTGGGTGAGTCCGAAAGCCTAAACCTTGACAGCGTCCAGAGTCGTCCTGCGGATGGAAGCACTGGAGGTTTTATTCTTTGATGCTGTGTAGAACTCCCACATCAGAGTTTACAAAATAACAGTGTCTCTTGGATTAGATAAAAAAATAGAAAGAAAAAAAAAAACAAAAAACAATGCTTTGCTGCTTGACACTCACACTGAAGAAGTTGTTTTGGGGGAATAAAACTCCAAATGGTTCCCAAGTGTGGCTGTGGCAGCAGCTCACTGTTCCCTTAGGGGATGGGTCAATTGCAAAGAACAGATTTCACACACTCAAGTGTGTGATAACTAATAAGACTTTATCTTTAAATGCAGAACCCTTATAGAGCTCCAGATGAATCAAAAGGGAGAGAATCATTGGGCTCCATAATTAATTAATGTTGGGTTTTTACTGTCTGTATTTAGACTTTGCAACACCCTAGATCTAATGATTAGTAGGGTTTTTTTTCCCCCACAGTGCTCTTTCTGTTACACTTCATTTCATGGCTAAAGCTCAGGGAGTACTGTCATGTTTCTGTGTCCTGATTTCCCCTGGGTTTTATAGCTCTGCTGTTTCATTTAGTAATGCTGAGAGAAAAAAAAGGAATCAAAGCCAAGTAACTATTTGAAAAAAAACAAAAGGAACCAGTAAGAAGTAAAAGAGTGGAGCATATTTTTCTCACTATAAGTTGCTCCAGCGTATAAGTAGCAGCAGCAAAAAAAAAAAAAGCATAACGAAGGAAAAATATGATATAAAAGTAGCACTGGAGCATAATTTACACTTAACCCCAGATTCTCCTGAGCTGCTTTCAGTTGAAGGGGTGTGGCCTTCAAACAAGCGTACTCATGATTGGAGACAGTATGACTCAGACCGACTCAGACTAATCACTGTCGACTGGCTCCAAATGGCGGCCCCCGTATCGTAGAAATATGACAGCTGAATTGATTTCATTTAGCTGGAACCAGGGGTAAGGCATTTTCTATGGGTTCCATAAGCTGCTTTGTCCATCTTTATATACAGTCAATGGTTGCACCACCGGCCAAAAAAAACAAAACAAACACAAAATTTGACCTTGTAAAACAGGGTAGTCTGGTTTTTATGCTTACTTTTTCAATATATAAAAAGTTTTAAAAATTATTTGAAAAAAAAAATGTACATTTACCAAATAGACATTTTTTGCTTTGAAAAACACTTACTGACCCATACGTAAATATCTTTTTCCTGGTAACATATTTAGGATAAAGTACACACATTGTGCACATGTCATATAAAAGACACATTACTGATGTGCAGGAGAAGGAGTTAGTAAGAGTCTAGCACACCACAAAACTCAAATTGTGAACATATTCAGCATGAATGACTGACATACATGTTCAACCCTGAGGCAGCATGCTGAACAAAGAAGGCAGAGGAACTCATTAACTAGATGGAAGCAGCATCTGTAAGCTCTACAAAGTCCAGAGCAAACACATCAGCTGGACATGCACCTCAGCTGCAGCAGCGACCTGTCAGTCCTCTGGGACCAATGCCAGCTCAAAAGTGGCAGCTTGCTATGACACATCTCACTTACAGTCTTTCCCGCTTTTGTGTGTAACCCTCAGGGCAAGATTTGTCTCTGCCATGAAATTTCTCTCGTCCTGTTCTCTCATGCTGTGACATGCTGCTCCTTTTTGCTCCTTTTCCTTTGACATGGCTCGTGGTCGTAAATGCCTGACAACTGATTCAGCCGAAGGAAACTGAAAGCCAGTCGGAGCCCTGATCAGCCATCAGCTCATTCTCTCTTGTGAAAATGTGCAGGGATGGCAACAAGTCATGTTTTGTTTGTCTTCCATGACCTCCTGTCTGCAGTGTGACTTTTACCTTTTATTTGCATCAAACTCCCACCCAGATGCACCCCCCCCCCCCACACACACAGAGACCCTGTCCTCATAATTCAAGATGTCTTTGTAGTATTGTGTGTATTCAGAGAAAATGTCCAAATAAACCATAAAAATGTGCACACACACACACACACACACACACATACTTTCTGTTTTTAATAGGCAGCAGAGTGGAATACCAAAACATTTCAGGGGGAAAGAAATATGAAAAAAAAAAAAAGCTGGTTACTGCTCACAAAATCAAGGTTTGATAGGAAAGAAATAAGAGGCGGGTGGGCACTGAAGACAAAAACAAACTCCCAAATCCTTAAACCCCCAAAAATATATATACATTTATAGAATTTTAAATGAAATCACCCATATACCAGTGCATGATCAGAACCACCAATTCTAAACTAGAACTTACATCTGTGGTCTTCATCATTTTTAAAGTAGCTAGCATGGAAAGTGCATCAGTGTTTGTGTTTGCACCAAATTATGCACAGTATACAAAGAAAATCAGAGAATGCGGTTTCAAAAGTATGAAGACAACAGTGACATGTATGAGGTCATGTTAATTAAAGCTTTTTTGAAAGCATTATTAATTACTTATGTAAACTAATCACTTTAGCATTTGTTTGTAAGACTAAAACAAGTCAACATTCTTTACATTCTCTTAGTTAAAGCACCTGACTTTTGTGTCTGCTGCCTCCAGGTAACTCTATTAAAATGATATACATAAGCCTTTAAAAAAAATATTTTTCAGCATAAGCACAATGACCTGAACAATGTGGAGAGAAGAGGAAGTTGGAGGGTGAAAGAGCTGAATGCAACATAATCTCTGCCAGTCATTTCATCGAAAGAAAGAATTTAAAGAGGTTTGCTCTACCTCTGCAAGTGCTGATATCCAAAGAAATTTGATTTTCCGCCTGATTGAAAGCTTCACAAAAACTAAGGAAATTGTTGAGGGAGCAGAACTTCCAACAGTTATTCTTTTAGTGAGGAGGAAAAAAACTGAAGACTAAAGCTGCTTGATTCCTGCTGACTTTTTAGATTTCCCTGTGTTGGATTGAATGCGGTACAGAAAATTATGTTTTAGTTTAATTAAAATGCTTCATTTACTTACTATTTTTTATTTCCAGCTTTATGGCTGCACCATATATAACTCTTTGCTCACTTGCTTCCTCCCGTTATCGTAGAGAAGAAAGCTGTGCTATGGATCCACAGTCTGCAGCAAAATGCTAGAGATGAAGTGAACTGGCAAAAAGATGAGTAAAGCAATATTTGGCATAAAAGTACCCAGAAAAACACATATCAAGCAAACTCTGGCGAGAAGTGTGTAATGCTTTGTATCAGTGACTAATTATTTTAAAAAATGGTTTACATTAAAAGTCAGTCATTTTCACAAATTATTTTATATTAAGAATCCTTCTTATTTACCTTCCAGCAATCTGGTCACTATAGTAACCATCAATCTGAAGAGAATAATAAAATATTTCTCATTCAAACTTTGAAAAGCATCCTTGGAGGACAGCAAATGTGTAAGCTAAACAGAAGAGAAGATGAAATAAAGATTAACAGCTTAACATGAATGTGTACACAACAGCTGGAAATGACCATAATGAATCCACAGGAGGAAATTTAAAAGAAAACTTTATTCGTTGCAGTTTTTAATATATTTTATCATGATTAACACAATTTACACATTTTTCAAACTATTCAAAATTGTCTTTGAATAATAACTGCCCGTTGAAATGCATGTTTTTAGTTTATTGCTGCCCACCTTCATAGTTTTTCGATTTTCTAGATTTTTTCTTTATATGGTTTAAGGTCAGGAGATGAGTGTCTCATTTATGGCTACAGCAGCCATAGAGACATTAGTGCTTTATGCACCATGAAAATAATTGAATTCAACAGAGCACGATTTTTGTCTTCATGCACATCTTCCTTGGGGTCATTCTGACGTCCTCAGGGGCAATAAAACTGATCTACCCCAATTCTAATTTATATCCCACATCATCAATCATCTTCATCCTTGTAAATGTTGCAGCCTTATATTCACATAATATCCATTCATTTGCCATTTACTGGTACAAAGAAATATATTTACAGTGACCCTCATGTTTTATTGAGCCCCCTGCAAACACTAGTCATGATCTATTGGAAGGGGTTCAATCATTTCAGGGAATGGCCAGATTGTGATGTTAAAGCAATAAGAACACTGCAGGTTAAAATCCAATTCTGCAACTCAGCAAACAGAAAATAGAAGCATCTGCTGCATTAAAATGCCATCATTTAGGTGTGAACGTTGAAATGTGCAAGATGTCCAAGAAGTTATGCATCACACAGCGCTCCTCCCCTGCAACACTTTTTCTAAAATACTTTCTTCATATTCAATAACAACTTAGTCCTTCGGCAGAGAAAAAAAACGTTTTGTTTCATTTAAAACCAGATTTATATTTAAGATTTATATTTATATTTATATTTAAGGTTCAAGACGTTAATTGTTACATGTACTCATAGCTAAAGTGCAGTGGAGGTTTTTAAGCAAAGTTAGCGAAGCAAAGAAAAAGAACACAAGACGATGTATATATATTGGAAATCATTTATTATTAAGAAGTCAAAACAAGAATGATGCAAAAACAAGACAAATAACAGAGGTTTATATTTACAAAAATATATATCAAACATAGGATAATCAGTTATATAATTGATTGGAAACTATGCAAATGTTCATATCCACTAGTAAAAGATGTCATTACTTTGATCGTAAATAAACATATTAGATCTTTTGCATATAGTTAACAGCACATTGAAACTATTAACTATAAAGATTGTCAAAAAGAAGTTCAGTTGATTGTTTGAAAGGGAGTGGGAGGAAGTGAACTTGTGTAATCCCACCACTGCTTTACTAAACTTTAAATTTTTCTCTTTCTTTGCCTAAATGATCATTATCCTACTCTTACCTTCTGGTCATATATTGATACTTTACCAACACAGATTCAGGTATCAATACATTTAAGGTTAAATACATACAGTAATGACTGTCATGAATCTGTCCCTTTTCTTCCCCTCTGGCCATCAGTGGGATCCATCACCTGAGTACTAGCACTTCCTGGGTCTCCACACTACACTTCCCATCAGCCCCTGCTGTCACTCCCAAAAGCCCCACAGCCATTTTTTATCTGCAATAACTGCCAGCAGTATTTAGTTTCAATGCGGCGTCTTGTTTGTGCATCTCTGCCTGCATCACAGTGTTTTAGTCCTGAGCTAAGCTTCAGTTCACCTGACCCTACTTCGTTGTTTGCTTCCTGCCTCTAGTCTCGCCTGGACCCTGACCCAGTGCTTTGAGTGGCCAACAAGAAGTGGCGGTACTCTCTTTCATGTGAGTCGAAACATAAAATCCAGAGAATATTGAAAGTAAACGTTGATCAATAAAAAAACGTCATTTTTTTATGTCATAATGTGAAATAAGAAAGAAGGAGCTCGGGTCCAGTCTATAAATGAATGTAGTCATACATAAAATTATTTTAAATGGGAGTACAATCACAACATCACGTCACATCGTTACGCTGCACGTGCTGCTGTGACCTCATCCTAAAAGCTAGCTTGTAGCCTGTAGGTCAACAATGAGACACATCAACTCCATTGAAATGCGGTCGGGTGAATGCAGGCCGGTTAAAACAACTTAACGTGACACACATCGTTTCTCACTGTTTTCCTGACAATCTATTTATCATAAACAATTATCATCCTACATTCATAGCCAACATCTCCTCAGAACTGCAGCTGTTAACATCCTCTGAGTTAAAACACACACGGCATGGTTCTTGCCAGTAACCGTCTTGCAGCATTCCTCCGCCGTACCAAAGTAAAAAAATTGTTGATCCCGTCGTTCAAAACTGGTAATCGAAATATAAAGTTTTTATAAGTTAACCATCCCGACGAGGACTTTAAAGCGCTGCACCTCCGACTTTCTCTTGTTGTTTTGGCCCGCCTCGTACTTCCTGGCCAATGACTGAAGAGATCTTTTTTCACATGGTTTTGTTTACAAGCTTTGGTCTGAAACAGAAATCTCCTGTAGACGCCAATCTGAATACTATGGAAGCAATCGTGACTCATATTTCAAAATAAAAGCCTATACCGGAAATGCTTTTTCATTTTCAAAATACAGCTGCCTCCGTTGACTCAAAAATAAAATGAAAACTCAAACCGCCAAATGGCTTTTTTCTTTTTCTTCTTCAACTCTGCTCATTCTGTCACTTAATTAAAATGATACAGAAAAGGACATTTGATATTTCATTTTCAAAAAGTTCTCTAGCAAATGTGTACCAAAATTCAATCAGAAATATCTCATTTGAAAATTAGATTAAAAAATAGAATACAGACCAAGCTCAGTCTTTCTGAAACAAATTTGTGTTCTCTGACCGAACCAAACAATGTTGTCAGTCTGAATACACCCTTTTGTAGAGTTTGAATTATTTGTAAAATCTCAATTATGGCTTCATTTGACATGTGTGGACAAGACTTTAAAGTCTGATATGGATTCATTATAAATATTTATCTGCCAACATATATATATATGCATAAAAAGTGTGTGTGTGTACTTTGAATGATGTTATCAATGGAACTGCTAAACCAGGGCTCTGCAACCTCTAACAGAACCATTTGGTCCGCTTTCTTACTGACAAAATTGAGCAAGAGCCGCAAAATCTCACTACACTTTTTATAAAAACAAGCTTCTTTTGCAGCCATTAGGCCCTTTAACTTTTCAATATTTACATTAATTAAACTATAAGTGTTATACTTTCTATTGGCTGTATAACAATTTTGATGTATTTTAATCAGACAGCAGCATATTCAAGTTCCTGTTAAGATAATATTCAGTGTCAAAAAAGATTCTCCTAAAGCAGTAGATTTACTTGCAATTATGGTTGTGCAATTCTCTTATACAAGAACTTTCTTTCTGAACAGAAACTATAGGTACTGCTGTGCAGCAGAAGATAAGAATGTGTGCTTTAAATTTATTTTAAAAATAAACAGTTCTGACAATAGATTTGATCATCATTTTACTCAGTCATCTGACTTGTGTGCATTTGGCTTCTTAATTTAGTGTCATCTCAGGAGAGTTTAAAAACAAGTTTTTTATTGTTAGATCGTCTCATTAAAAAATAAACCTAAATGACAAAATGTAACAAACTCATTATTGATCCACAATAAGAAACAAATCAGCTTCTATGAAGCTCCATAAAAAAGCTTCTGGTGAAACATTTTAATAAAAGAACATTTTTTAAAAAATGCTCGCTCAGGCTCCGCCCTCTCCCCTCAGCACCGCTTTCTCTCTCTCTCTCTCTTCTCTTTTTTTCATGGAGGTTCTCCCTTGAATCAGTGTTCACAACTCCTGTGATATTTACATCTGAAGTTAAAGGGAAGAACTTGTTTGAGCATTTATGGGAACGTGTAAAACTCTTGGGAGGAAAGGAAAAACTAAATCACATCTCTAGTGTCAGTACTGAGTACCGGCCGTATTTCTGGTGTGGAGAAGTGGCGGTACTCTAAAGAGCTATTTTTAGAAGTCCCGGTACTGAGTACCAGAGAGTACCAGTCCACTTAAAGCACTGCCCTGACCACTTTTATGTTCTATGATGCCCTCATGATTGTGTAAAGAGACATAACAATATTTCAAATACCAACATAATATATGCAGACAAAGTATCAAAATATGTGTGGATTATTTGTCATCAGAATAATCATTATTATAAATCATATTTTTGGAAACAAAGTGGAGTGATATGATTGAAAACAAGTTACTTAAATAATTTTCAATAATTGATTTACTCAAATATTTTTTTTTTATTTTGATTCTGTTAAAGTCAGTGTCCTTGTCACAGATAAACCTAGCTACAGAAATGGCAATGATGTGAAATATAGAGGTCTGTTTTCTGTCCATTTTCCAAGGTTGGTGTTCCTCTTTGTGCTGTTTGATAGCCATTCTTCTGGTTTTAACAGTTTGTAAAGTTATCTTCACTGCAATGTCTGCACATATTGTTTGGCAAGATACTTGTCCTTCTGCAACAGCGGGTGAATCAGTTGAGATCATGTGTAGTAGTATGTGTGTGTGTTTGTGTATATATATATCAAGATTAGATAAAAATAAAAGGATCAGTTTTGTTAAATAAATATGAGATGATATTTTACAGACTGAAATACTTTTGTGTGGATGCTATTCACCAGTCCAGAGAGGGGCCTGGGGCTCAGCCCAACCTTTCAAAACAGCCTGATAAAGTTAAGTCAGGTCCAGGCATTGTTTTACCAGGACGATTGTGTGCTGAGACCATTTGAGATTCAATCACATCTCCAACCCAAGCATCTTGGGTTAGAAAAGAGATTTCTTCCTGAAGTGCATTATGATCGTCTATGTTTTGTTTACAATGAGGATAAAATCATTGTTCTCTCTGTAGATGAAATTGCCATTGACAACATCCCTGTTGCTCAATTCATCCTTCCCCTCTGATGTTGTATATTACAACATCATCAGCATACTTGAAAACAATAACTTAATTCCAGAGGGAAAAAACAGTTGTGTGAAGGCTAAAGAGTTAAAGGACGGTGTAGCAACTCCAAGGTGTCTCCATACTGACTTTGAACTCAGCAAAGATCTTTCCTCCCATTGTTTTTGGCTGGATTGCTAAAATAAGGAAGTCTAGTAACATGGAAATGTTAATTTTTGAAAAAACATTTAAATTTTATTAAGATAGGCTACTTTGTCGAAAGAGTAGGAAAAATGAAGGAAGTGTGGTGGATGCAATTTGTGAAAATGCAAAGTTTCCCAGAAAAACTCAATGGGCTTGACTTCAAGTCAATAAACAGCAACCAAGGGTTGCAAATTCAATGCATATAATTAGTAGTTTCTTTTAAAAAAAAAAAAAAAAAGGAAAACGTATGGCCTCTCGTGCTCTGGAATATTTAATTAAGTTTTAGACAAAGCCAAGTAGAAACGATACTCTCCAATAGAAAATGTTAAACGTTAATAGACGATCTAAGAACATGCAAAGTTTTAGATGGCAAATATACAATTCCTATTAGCAGTAGTTGTCCACATAGGTCCTTACCCTGTGGGATGCTGGGGTTCATGTAGCAGAAACTGGGACAAAAACAGATTTAAAAAGCTGGTCAGGAGGGCCAGCTCTGTCTTGGGCATGTCCTTTTGACACTGTGTGTCAAGTGTATAGGAGGAGGATGTTAGTCAAACTAAAATCCATCATGGACAAATACTCCTGGTCGCTAGGCCTGAAAGTGGAGGCTTTAAGCAGCACTGTCAGTGGCAGACTAAGATACCCACAGTGCAGGAGTGCAAGATTCTGCAGGTATTTTGTTCCCATCAGACTATACAACTGTTCGGTATCAAAAGCTTTGCGTAAGACAATCCCTGTAGTCCACATGTTGCTGGTGTCTTTAAGTTTAAGCTTAGTGGATCATATTTTATGTTGATGTTGTTCGCACATATTTACACAAAACCAAGCACAAAAACAGATGAAAATTCATGTTGGCCACCTGTAATACATGCAGTCAAAATGTGCATTGCTGAATTGCCCGCGCATATTTTAAAGGTGTCCAAGGCTAAATGATGTTGGTCACAGTATTGACTTTACCGTTCAGGTTCGTGTGGCCAAGAAAAAAGTTCAGCACTAGCATTCACATATTTAGAAAATTATGTGCTAATAGTCATTTTCTATATTTTATATATTTGAAAACCTGTGAGGATTGTGTCCTGTGTTGTCCTCGGTTTGTTTTCAGTTTTGTTTCCTTGGTTCTGTTTCCAGGCTTGTTTCTTCCTGTCAGTGTCACCTGGTTTCATTTGCTAGTCATCCACAGCTGTCTTCATTTGAATTAATCATCTTTACTGTATTAAATGCCTGGTTTTCAGTTCGTCTATATTGTCACTATTTTGTTTCTACTTTTGGTTTGTTCCACTTTAGTCTTTCTTTTGTTGGCCTTTTTTAGTTCTTGCCATAAATCTTGGTCTGCTGCTTTTGGGGTTTTTGACTCCCATTTATGGACAAAATGTGTTGTTACTTTTCTTGTACATTGAAAATCGTGAATGCTACTATGAAGAGAAAATTATCCCAATAAGAGATATATCATAACCTTTTTTTGTAAAAGTACCTATATGTGAAAAGAATTAAATGCACAAATGAAATAATATGAAGATTCATGTGCATACTTATTCATACAAATTTGTCTCTTTTGACAAACTTGACAACTTTTGACTGGTAGTATAAATATTAAGTGTGTAAAGATAGAGATGTGCTGGAAAATAGTTTTTGATGAAAAAAGAAACATCTTGTTGCTAAGTTATCAGTTACTTCAATATGAAAAACAAACAAAAAAAATTTCTGTTAAAAAAACCTGCAGAAGACAAGTGATAAAATTGTGAATAATTAATTAGTTATAGTTGCTCACTAACCACCCTTAGCAAAAAGTAGTCTTCTGTAAATGTACTGCAAATATGCTTAATCTAAACTAAAAGTGAGGGGATATGCTCAAAGTTTACTTTTTATAGAGCCTATTATCTACTGAATATCTTTGTATAAAGATGTTTTGTAAAACACAAAGGGTTAACATTAATCGTGTGTTTAATGTTTTTTTTTATAAAATAAATCAAACTTTCACAACCTGAGACAATAGTCTAGGAGTTATTTTTACATCCTACCTAAGAAAATTCCAGTGTAGTAATTAGTTTGCAGTTTATTTAATCTATTCCCAATCTATTCAGTGCAACACTTGTGACATTCAGCCATGGCAATGGTATTGTAAAAACAAAAACTGTAAATAACTTAATGACCCTGTTCCAGGGCACGGTGGAACAGTAGTTAGCACTATCACTTGACAGCAAAAAGGCCCTGGTTCAAATCCCTGCTGGGACGTTTCTGTGTGGAATTTGCATGTTCTTCACATTCAAGCGAGGGTTTTCTCCCATAGGCTTCATAGGTTAGTTGTTTGCTCTAAAGCAGGGATAGGCAACTCCAGGCCTTGAGAGCTGCATTCCTTCATGTTGCCCAACATACCAAGTTCTGGCATGTTCTAATTGGCTGGACACGCCTAAACCAGGTAATCAATCATGAGTAGAGCTTGGATATCTGGAAATCATGCAGACACAGCGGGCCTCGAGGCCTGGAGTTGCCTATCACTGGTCTGAAGCATCCTTTGGTGTTTGTGTGTGAGTGATTTTATGTCCTGTGACAGACTGGCGACCTGTCCAGGGTGTACCCCGCCTTCGCCCAACAGTAGCTAAGCTCAGTAGATAAGCTCCAGCAACCCCATGACCCCAAAAAGGATATGGCGGGTTAGGAACATTGATGGATGCCCTGTTCCTGAAAAATGTAACAACTTTATAATGTCTGCAAAAGACATGATAGAAATGAAAATTAAAGTGTGCTCTTCAAATGCCAATGTTCAGACATCAGCTTTATGACAAAGATGTACCAGGACCTTGAGAACACTTCCAGAAAATGAAATAGAGAAAAAAAGAAACTAAAAATTAGCTAAACTGATATGCTACTCTAAATCCCTAAATATTGGAATTTAAGTTACCTTGCCTTCTTGTCTGATATTGTTTCCATGCATCTACTTTCTATTCTGCTGAAACTATGTCTTTTTTTTTTTTTATTTTGGGTAAAAATGTCATGATCATCATTAAAAGACCACTGAAAATGATTTACAATAGATCAAAAGATGATTTGAATGAGTCTTTAACAAATCATGAAATGAACTTTAAAAAATAAATAAATTCTCATTTTAATATGAGAAATCACCACACATAAAATAAAGTAGTAATCATGTGGACTTCAGCCACAATAGATACAAGTTTTGTAAGTTTGTAAGTTTGTAAGTATGTATATGGATTCAAAATGTAGCTTAACTTCAACATTTTAATTAATAGACGATAATTTAATTCCACACCTATAAATGGTTGGATGTAAATCTCCCAATTAGCACATTTACACAGGTGACATACGCCTTTTCCCTTTGGGGTGTAAATTGAGACAAAGTGGCTGCAGAAAAGCTCACCAGGGAGAAGCTAACAAGCTGCACAGATGCAGCACACGACCAGCCAAGTGACTCTGACAAATTGACAGAGACGCAGCAGGATGCTGAATGGACGGAACGACTGTTTGTGTAGAAGAACGTGTCACTCTAACCCTGCTTGTGACCATTTAAGTTATTTTGTTGCATCACTGGGCTTTGATTCTCTTCTAGCTGTGTTTGCTCTGACAGAGATGTGCTGCTGTGACAGAAAGCACAGAACAAAGCCTTCACGGTGGTGTTTTCATTGGAGTTGGAAGATGCACCTTGATCCTGGACAAGGATCAGTTGCCTTCAAAACAGAAAAGATAAAGTATTCCAAGTCTTTACTTGTCAACTAGGGTTATTGTTTATATTTAACTCAGAGAAAATTGACCAAAGATACACACAAAAATAGCCTGAAGTAAAAAAAAAACACAAAGCTCTGGGTAATCAAAAGATTTTTATAATTTTTTACTCACTCTAGCTACAAATGTATGAAAATTCATCACTAGAACTTTCTCATTAAACCCACAACACTTTTACAGCAGAGGCTTATTTCAAGAAAAAGACAGAGTTACCTTTTACCTCAATGAGAAACGGTTTTCAGGTTTCATAAAGGCTTATAAAGGTAAGCTCTAGGATACATCTGAGTTATTTACATTCATGCAGGCAACAGAAAGCTATCATTAGTGAAAGTCATATTTGAGGATTCGCCATGGCAACAGATCAACTAAGGCTTGTCACTAAAAGAATACATTTTAACATGCTTTTTTTTTGCACTGAACATGAGAACAGAGTATAGTCCCCCAAGTAAAGTGACATGATGCTGCTGATTGCATGAACTCATGAAATACAAAAAATCAACATCATGTTTGTTTTTTGTGTAGAATAAGTCACACTTTTGAATGAAATGTATTCAACAAAATATGGACATTTCATCTTGAAAG
This sequence comes from Adrianichthys oophorus, assembly GCA_036245035.1. Taxonomy (NCBI): domain Eukaryota; kingdom Metazoa; phylum Chordata; class Actinopteri; order Beloniformes; family Adrianichthyidae; genus Adrianichthys; species Adrianichthys oophorus. Next base: position 26,360,134 of record BSAI01000072.1, on the reverse strand, counting down.
GCAAATCATATTATTGGAATAGATAATATTATTAATAATAATAATAGACTGAAAATACTCTGAACTACTGTAACACATTGATGCTTATTTAGCTTTATGAAACATAGGATGAATCTAGTACATAAGCATAGCATAAAAACAATTATTCAGATAACCATAGCATAAAGAACATTCCAACAAGTCATCTAGCTATTACTTTATATTTCTTTAACTTACTAAATCTGTTGAATTCATGCTCTGTGTTGCTTCTGAATAACTTCACCAAGGCTGGTGTAAGACTGAGCTCTGCTTAGTGGGAAAATAAAGAACATATGGGCCTACTTTTAATTTTTTTTTTGTGTCAAAAATTGCATAAATCAGATCCCTGGCCAAACTATATATAAAAAGGGCAATTTATACTTTGAAAAATACTGTTTTATCATGTTCATTTTTCATAGTTTAAATGATCAAAAACCCAGCTGCTGGAGCTTTAAAGAAAATAGGCAGAAAGACTATAAATAATAGCTAACTCTTATATTTGAACTATGAATGCAGCTCTATGATAAAATAGGGTTGGACATTATTACTGTAGCTTTGTAACAGAGATGTAGGTTTTAGGTGGTCGGTTCTCGATCAATAAATAAATACAGTGGCTTGCAAAAGTATTCATACCCCTTGAACTTCTCCACATTTTCTCACATTATGACCATAAACAAAAATATATTGTATTGGAATTTTATGAGAAAGACCAAGAAAAAGTGGCACACAATTGTGAAGTGGAAAGAAAACTATACAAGAGTTTATTTTTTTTACAAATAAAAAGTGTCTACCATGTCTACCATTCTTCCTTGTCATTCTTCCAATTCAAGCTGATTAGATGGAGAGCATTTGTGAACAGCAGTTTTCAGATCTCTTCACAGATTCTGGATTGGATTTAGGTCTAGACTTTAACTGGGCCGTTCCAACACATGAAAAAGTTTCTTTTTAAACCATTCCATTGTAGCTTTGGCTTTATGTTTAGGGTGGTTGTCCTGTTGGAAGGTGAATCTCCGCCCCCGTCTCAAGTGTTGTTCAGACTTCAACAGTTTTTCCTCCAGTATTGCTCTGGATTTGGCTCCATCCATCTTCCCATCAACTCTAACCAGATTCCCTGTCCCTGCTGAAGAGAAGCAGCCCCTGAGCATGATGCTGCCGCCACCATGTTTGACAGTGGGTATGGTGTCTTCAGAGTGGTGTGTTAGATTTCCGCCACATATGGAGCTTTGCATTTAGACCAAAAAGTTCCATTTTGGTCTCGTCTGACCAGAACACCTTCTTGCACTTCTTGGATCACTCACATGGCTTATGGAAAACCGCAAACAGGACTTCTTGTGTTTTCTTTTAACAATGGCTTTCTTCTTGCCACTCTTCCATAAAGTCCATATTTGTGCACGACTGATGGTTGTTCCCCCACCTGAGCTGTAGATCTCTGCAGTTCATACAGAGTCACCATGGGCCTCCTGGCTGCATCTCTGATCAGTGCTCTCCTTGTTCAGCCTGTTAGTTTAGGTGGACGACCATGTAGGTAGGTTTGCAGTTGTGTCATACTCTTTCCATTTGCAGATGATGGACTGAACAGTGGTTTGTGGGATGTTCAAAGCTTGGGAAATCTTTTTCTAGCCTAACACTGCTTTAAATTTCTCCACAACTTTATCCCTGGCCTGTCTGGTGTGTTCTTTACACTTCATGATGCTGTTTTCTCCCCAACATTCTCCTGACAAACCACAGAGACTGTCACAAAACAGCTCTATTTTTTTTCCACTTCACAACTGTGTGCTACTTTGTGTTGATTTTTCACATACAATTCCAAAAAAATAGATTTGTTTGTTGTCATAATGTCGAAAATGTAGAGAAATTTAAGGGGTATGAATACTTTTGCAAGCCACTGTAAATACATAAGATAAAACATTTCAAAGAGAGAAACGCTCTCAAACACAAATTCACAATCCAGACATTTAAACTTATGTTTTAAATTCATTTTTTTAATGTAAATTGTTGGAAACATTTGACAATGTTTTTAATAAATAAATTAAATTAAATTAAAAAAAAGATTTCAGAAGTCGAAAAGTAACTGGGGCAACAATCTTCATATGATAATGAGCTAATGATCTTTGAGTAGAGACTTGCAGAAAAAGCATTGAAATTATTATCTGCACTTCATTGTAGTATTCAATCTACCTGCAGGTTTTATGACCAGACTTTGAAATTTTACAGTATAGTCTTCCTCACTAAAGAGTTTAAAAACATGCTCCTACTGATGCAGACTGTGACCTAATAAAACTCAGCAAAGTCAAATTGATTCAACACTACTTCTGAGCTTCAAGTATTTCAGAAAATAATTACTTCTTTATTGGGTCTTTTAATCAACATTGCCTTGAATCACAGAGAATAAAATGAATAAACAGTGGCATTAGTTGTCTCACACCAACAGTAAGTGTGTGAAATTTGTTCTCCGCATTTGGCCGATCCCCTGGGGAATGGTGAGCTGCAGACACAGCCGTGCAAGGGAACCATTCTATGGACAGAACATAGTATCAGCCGGATTTGTGCGTGTGTAATCCTTGATTTGTGTGTAACTTTGGATTTTTGTGTGCGTAATTCTTGATTTTGTAAATCATACAATACATTTTGTGCATAAGTAAAAAAATAACAAAAAACAAAATGAAATTTAAACAGCTTGAAACGAACTGCACGCACAAATCTTTAAAAAATATGCACGAATCGCTTGTTGTGCACACACAAAACCGCACAAATCTCATGTGAGATTCTTTTCACATTTCCTAGAAAGAAAACATTTGTGCGTAAGTGATGCATTTAAATGCTGCTATATACTGGGTCATCAGAGTTTTCTTTTCAGTCGCTTTGAACTTAGATTGTTAATATTATCTGGTGAAACATAACATTTTCCCAATTTCTTAAACAGATTTGCCCTGATAATTAATATAAAAAGTCTAAAAAAGCATTTTAAAAATACTTCTCCCTTTAAAAAATATTTTCCAGAATTGATCGCTTCCTCTCTGCAACTCCTCCCCTGACAGAGCCTCCGACATTTCTCTATCCTATGTTGAACACAAGTTTACTGTGCATGAATGTTTCCAGCTGGATGCCTACACACCAGGCATGGCTTAAACCCTGCTGTTGCACTTGTTTAATGTGATCCTCAGGTTTCCCAGGGAAAGTGAACCAGAGTTTGTTTCCCTGATAATCTGTAACAAATTTTTTGTCTAAATACAGCCAAATGAACTCTGGTTTGGGACCATTTAAAACAATATAAGATGCAGAAAATCCAAATGCAAGAGGTTTAGGTTTGCTTAACTAGATAATACAGAGGTATTATGCATTGGACACCCTTGGATATCTACCCAGGATTGCATATCACTGCAAGGACAAGTATCCCTTTTGACTCCAGAAGGGTATGAAATGACGTAATACAATTAAAGATATTTAAACGTAATGAATGAAAGTCTCTAAACAAAAGATTTCTGTCAACGTTATCATTTTCAACATTCTCATCAAATTGCAGTGAGTCATTTGTTCTTTCATGTTGTCTTTGTTCCGTTATTCTTTTCTACTATCCCATTTTCATAGATCTTGTCTTTTGTAGCAGTCATCAGAAGAACGGTGGTTCATTAGCTAGCCCCGTGGAGTGTCCAAGTGTCCTTGGGAAAGACACCCCCCCATACACACTTTGGTCATCTGTCAGAAAGCGCTTTATGATGCAGTTGCGTGTTTGCAAAAAAAAAAATCAATGAGCACTTGCATAACCTATAAAGTTTAAGTGTGCCGTTGTGAGTGTTGACTATTTAGCTTTTTTGTCTAACACGCACAGACAGCTGGCTCCTCCTGCAACGGCTATTTTGCTCAGAGCTCAGATTATGTGTGTTGGAGCTGCAGAGTATAAAGAACCATTACACCTGAACAGATGGAGGCCACTGAAGCAGATCACACTGCGCCACACATCTTTGTTTGCTGCACTTCTCCAGTAGCTCAGCCCTCACTGAATGCCTCATTTTAATGGAAATGTTGAAGTCAGGGCACGACTGTATCAAATCTCATGCTTTATTTTCACTCACTCTGGAATAAAGTGAAAGCTTTCTCAGACATGTTCACTTTAAAAAGACTTATTTTCAAGATCCTTACATGCAGAATTCTTCTTTTCAGTCTACTATCTACTATCCACATTGGCTGGACCCTGTTCAAGTGTGGTGCACACTGCCTGCATAGCATGTCTGCCACTGGGAAATTCAGTGAAAAAAAAATATATAATAAATGACTTTGCTTGAATGTAGGCACCTCTCCAGATTGACTCAAATTATTTAATTTTTCATTTGCTTGATACCACGTCTCCGCCAAACTACTCTGCTCGAGACACTATGTACACAGTATTTGTCTGCAAAACATGCAAGGCTTGCAGAACAGACAGTAATGGCATCTGGAGAGCTTTGAGAAATGGGCAGGAACATAAAACTTAAAAAAAATGAATGAATTCACAATGTCCGACAGAGCAAAACGCTGAGGATACAATTTCGTCAAACCCCTTTTCTCCTCAGGACTTTTCCCTTCCATCAATGCTAGTCAGCTTTGATAAAATCACTTTTTTCAACAAGTGGAGTGAATGAGAAACGCGATCGGAGAATTGTTTCTAATTAAATAAAAACAAAAACAAACTTAACTTCAAAGAAACAGCCAAAGAAAGACAAGAGACACCTCTGTATACCGACATCAACTACTTCAAAACAAACAAAATAAAAAACAGATAATGGCTTGTTTTCACATTTCCAGGAATGGGCATACATCTAAAATCACTAAAAAGTCTAGAAGCTCTCAGACACGAGCACAAATTTGATCTTTTAATATTCACTTTGCGTGCTCTTGTGTAACCTATGGTTCTTTTAGGACCAAAATGCTGTTTCTCATTGAGCTTCAAATGCATCGTAGCCCAGCCGGTAGACCTGCTGAAGCGGACAAAACAAAGTTGTTGCAGATTTTCTTAGAAGTTGAGCAGATGAACTGTTTAGACCAGCAATTGGAGTTTTAAGTTAACATTTTGTTTTTCCTGAACACCCAGACTTTTTTTCTTGTTGGACTCTCCTCAAGGACCCAACCATCCACAGACTGGATTCAGCCAGACGTGTTATATTTAAACACAAATTATTAAAATAAATGCATGAGTTGGAGGGTTTGTTTGTCACGGCCAATCTCTTACAAACCTAGATATTAAACCTATGATATTGTAATCCCCTTAATGTCCAATCTGTACAGATTTAGATACCTGTACTTCTTCCTGGCTAAAGAGGATTCAATTCTGCCAGCCTTGCTAATATAGAAACTTTTATGCTTGTGATGAGGATGCAAAATGTTTTGCATTTTGGTTGTATTTATTTCTTTTCATGACTGCTTGAGTTTCCATGCTTAAATTTAAAGGAATTATTTTGCTGTTCTGGCGTGTTCTTTTTCTTCACATATGTGTATTTCCTGTTTTGTTTCTGAGTAAATGACTCCTCCTCATTTGCAGGTGTTTTTTGCCAAATGTTCTTTTCTGATTGGCTGTAGAAATGTTTGCAGGAAGTGTTCCTGATTATATAAGGAAGTTCTGAGAATGGGTCAAGAGGCCTTCCCCTGATGTCTGCATAGCCCAATAAAAATGGCTTTTTTCCAGCAAACAGGAGTAGTTGGCTGGTTTACTTGACTTGCCCGATACGGCTGTTTGGACCATTCATAACAATGCCTTTTAGAGGAACCAAATCTGTAACTTTGAAATAAGAACACACAACAACAGAAAAAAATCAGCAAGAACTTACAGGTAACATTGTTTTGCTTAAAAATGCAGTGCACTATTCATTCATTCATTCATTTTCCAATCCGCTTTATCCCTTTCGGGGTCACGGGGTTGCCGGAACCTAACCCGGCTACTCATGGGCGAAGGCAGGGTACACCCCTGGACTGGTCGCCAGTCTGTCGCAGGGGCCACAAACACACATCCATACACACTCAGATCCACACCTAGGGACAATTTAGAGTAACCAATTAACCTATGAAGCATGTTTTTGGACGGTGGGAGGAAGCCGGAGTACCCGGAGAAAACCCACGCATGCACGGGGAGAACATGCAAACTCCACACAGAAAGGTCCCTCAGCCAGGACTTGAACCGGGAACCTTCTTGCTGTGAGGCAGGAGCGCTAACCACTGCGCCACCGTGCAGCCCGCGCAGTGCACTAATTACAGCAAAATTGTACAGGCGTAAATAATTTTATGACTAAAGGTCAGGTCGAGCTAATGCTGTCATAATTGTTTATATTAGTAAAGGTCGACAGTCGGTACATCATGGATGAATGCAATGTGGAGCTGTTTCCTAAGACTGGTGGTCACTTTAACTCTTCAGAGCTCGTAGAAAGTGGACATTACGAGGTGCATGGTGAAAACATCAATGTGGGGGATTCAGCTAGCACGCTTTGCCTTCCTCTGTCCAAGCACCGCCACGGGTTCTGCTATATCATCTTCTGCAGTTGCAAGAGCGGCAAAAACATTCCAAAGGTAATTTTATTCATTACTCTCGTAAGCCATTGTAGCGTTATTATAAACTGTACAACGCTTCTGTTCAAGACAATACAAAGTAAGTGTGTTGTTTTACAGACTGAACTATAAACTGTAAGACCTTTATTCACAAATGTGACTGGAACATTTCTGACAGTATTAAGTCTGTAGAAGAATGAACTTTCAATCCAATAGCCTTTCTCTCACTCAGTCACATTATATATTTATAATATATACATTTGGATAATATACCCAGATGGTCTAACATACTGTAGTAGAAAAAGCTTCAAGAAAAATAAAATTTAGCTTTACTTTAGTCTTACTATGATTATTAACCGTAATGACATCCTTTTGGTGTCACTGAATTTTAAGCATAACTCAGCTGACAACAGAAATCACGGTACGGCGGATACATCTCTTAAGATCTTTCCACCTCGAGCATGAACCCCCACTGATGATAGTCAGTCATGAACTTGCACCAGAGTGGCCCATCTTAGGGTGGCAAATTTTTACTGAACTCATGCCGCTCTGCAGAAACTTTGTCCTCAAAAATGACAGGATCTTTATCTTTTGCTAAAAACAACGTAATCACATCTAAAAGACCACTTAAAAAACCCTCCAAAAATGAGTGAAGTGGACCTTTAAGGTAATGAAAATGGTTAAAAAAAATAATTCATAGTTCGTTTTAATGCAGTTTTTATTTTGAACTGCTGCTTCTGATGCTTTCTAGTATTACGTGATATTTTCCAACAAATAAAGTTTTTTTTCTTTTAAATTATTTGTAATCAACAATGCCTCATTTTAAGAGGGTAGACTATTGTTTTTAATAACAAAAGAAAAGCCAAATATTTAAAAAAATATTATTTCTTTTTTTTTTTAAAGCAGTAGTCTTGTATGTCTTATGTGTTCTGTGCTGTGTGACAAAATCAGTCCCATCAGCATTATGTAAACTGAATAAAAATGTCCTTGATTTTTAGACTTCATTTTCTTTGAATCTTATGCAGTTTAGTCAAAAATAACATTATGATGTTCGGTCAACTGAAACTATATTAACACGACTAAAATAAGACTAAACTTAATCATTTTGGTCAAGGAACTATAACTAAAACTCTTTACTCAAGTTTATGTGGCAATTTCTGCTCAATTTACTGAGTACATTTTACATGAGTACTTCTTTTCTAAACAGCTACTGCCACAGTCAAAAATGTCATGGGAAAACCCCTCGATCCACCACAACACGGAATACACACATGATGATGCAAACTGAAAACATGCTTTTTTCCATGAAGGAAAACTAAAATGTTTTTACCCATTTGCTGCATCCATTTATTAAACTCTGCTTTTGCATCTTCAGGTATCTTCCTCTTTCTGATGACTGTGCTTTTTATTTAGTTTTGATCAACTTTTCTTTTCCTCTTAAACCTGTCATTGCTGCTATGGTTGAAGAGGGAATCAGATTCAAGATTTGTCATAAATCTGCAGAAAGAAGCTCCAAGATGACAGAATGAAAACTGGTGCGCTGCTGCAAAAATTCCTAATGATCCGTGCAAAGCTCAAGCCTTCCTTTCATGATTGCTCAGCAAAAGAATGTCAGTGGGTTGCAGTTTGATCTGAGGGTTCTTTTAAATTCTTGTTGGTTTTAAAGAAAGGTGACATTGAAGTATACTGGGGCACACATCACCACTGATGAGGAAGATGAGAAAAGCATGGCTGCAGGGGGAAATGTAGGGCATGCCTGAGGCTGATTTCAGGTCCTATTATTGCTGAGAGACAGTTTGGAGATCAACAAACAATACAAGGATTTCAGATCCATCTTTTCATCTTCTTTTACTTATGTACCTTTGATTCAACAAGCTGCTTTGCTCCGTTTCATATGATGTTCACATTGGACTGAGACCATGTACACATGCGTATTCACATTTGGAAGAGGCTTGGTGCAAAATGTTAAAGCGGTGCAAATCTGGTGAAACTTGCCCCAGGCTTCTTCTTTCACAGCTCTATTCTGATATATGAAAGACTTAATGTCAAATAATTACAGAAGGGGCAAAAACCACAATTAATAATTTCTCCTTCATGATCGATTTCCTAGCGATTGGGACTTGCATATTTTTTACAAAACACGCTACCTATACGTCACTATCAAAGCTGAGTCCCTGATTGGTCAAAGTTCAACTGGTTTAACTTTCAGTGCCTGAAAATGGATTCAAAAGCTTGCTTAATGACAAATGAGAGTGAGACTTTAAAAGCCAGAAAGCCAGAAATGAGTATCCATGCTCATTTAAATAGACTTTTCATTGCAGCTAGACACTCGAACGCGCGTTTCTGAGCCCAGTGTGAATGTAGCATTAGTGTGAGGAAACCAGGTGCAAAGTCACATTCAATGACTTCACACTTGGTCTAAAATGCATTTGTAAATGACTTTCTTTTATATGAAATATTTCAAACGTTATTATTGTGTAGGTGATTCAGTGCTTCAGGAGCAAAATTGATTCTGTCAGATCCAGTATCTTAAATGAACAAAAAAGCCTTTTTATTGAAAATGATGGCTTGATCTTACCCGGGGAAGCACTGGACAGTTTTGACCTGGTTGAAGCTGCAACACTTGGTCGAGTTTTCTCCCAAGTTAACTCAACAACCTGCTTTCTAGATCCCATCCCCACATCCCTTTTTAAAACATTTTATGGGTCTTTTGAGAGTGAGATTTTAAATATAATGAATTACTCTCTTCAGACGGGTATTTTCCCTGCTGCCTTTAAAACTGCTGTCGTAAAACCACTACTTAAGAAAACTAACTTGGACCCCTCAGTTTTTAACAACTACAGACCAGTGTCTAACTTGCCATTTTTAAGCAAGGTTTTAGAAAAACTTGTTTTTATTAAACTGAATGAGTTTCTCGCACAAAACAACATTTTTGAGTTAAACCAGTCTGGATTTAGAACAAACTACAGTACTGAGACAGCCCTGTTAAAGATAGTTAATGATATCAGGTGTGCCTTGGATTCAAGTCAGATCTCAGTATTAGTCCTACTAGATCTAAGTGCTGCTTTTGATACTGTTGATCACCTGATCCTGTTGAATAGACTTAAGTCTTGGCATATCAGGGACGGTTCTCAAGTGGTTCAAATCCTATCTGATGGAGAGATACTTTATGGTAAACTTGGACACTCACTTTTCTAGGGTCCACGAAATTAAATGTGGTGTGCCTCAAGGCTCCATACTTGGCCCCTTACTTTTTAACATCTATATGCTTCCTCTAGGGAATGTCATCAGGAGGCACAACATCAGCTTTCATAGCTATGCTGATGATACCCAGCTTTACATAGCTATGTCTCCTGATGACACGAGACCAATAGAAGCACTTTTAAATTGTATTTTAGATGTAAAATCATGGATGGCAAATAATTTTCTGCAGCTCAACCAGGAGAAAACTGAAATTTTAATTATTGGTCCTGAAGCTAAGAGAGAGAAACAGTTTTTGAAGTTAAAAGAACTTTCATTAGATTATTCAGAAACAGTAAGAAACCTTGGCGTTATTTTTGACTCTAAGCTAACTTTCATCCCACATATTAAACATGTGGTTAAAACGTGTTTTTATCATCTTAGAAACTTGGCTAGAGTCCGCCCACTACTCTCTCTCGCTAACATGGAGATGCTGATGCATGCTTTTATCACAAGTAGAATTGATTATTGTAATGCCCTGCTTGCCGGTCTTCCAAAAACTAACCTTAAGAATCTTCAGCTTCTCCAAAATTCTGCTGCAAGACTTCTTACCAAGACCAGGCGACAGGCCCATATCACTCCAATTTTAAAATCCCTGCATTGGCTCCCCATAA
>BSAI01000072.1:26335044-26349739 GCA_036245035.1 Adrianichthys oophorus | reverse complement strand
GGCCCATATCACTCCAATTTTAAAATCCCTGCATTGGCTCCCCATAAGCTTCAGGATTGATTTTAAGATACTTTTAATGGTTTTTAAATGTCTTAACGGTCTTGCGCCTTCTTATCTGTCTGACCTTTTTAGTTAAATATGAACCCTCGCGGACCCTGAGATCCTCTGGCACTGGTCTTCTAACCATTCCAGCTGTGAAAACCAAAACTTACGGAGAGGCATCTTTTCAGCATTATGGCCCTCGTTTGTGGAACGGTCTGCCAGAGGATCTAAGAGCTGCAGAGAGCATAGATGTTTTTAAGAAAAGGCTCAAGACCCACCTTTTTAACCTGGCTTTCAAATAATTTTTACTTTGTATCTTTTTACCTATTTATCTATTATCTATTTTATAATGTTTACAATAAATCATTAATATATTTTAAATTCCTCATTATAATGTTTTATTGTTGGTTCTTTTTTGCTTTAATCAATATGTTTACTTTTTAATTTAATTTAATTTTGTTTCCGGTGCTTCCTCAGTTGGGTTCTCTCTCTCTGGGTCGGCTGCCGTTCAGCCGCGGCGGCTCTGGATGGGGACCTACATCGCTCCCTAGCTGTGGTGAGGCGGGTCCCTGCTTGTGTCGCTGCATTTGGTTGGCTGTGCCACTACTCACAGAGAGAGAGGTCCCAACTATTTGCGTTTCTAAAAACAAACTGTCATGCTCAGCCTGTTTCTCATTGCCAATCAGTTAGGGGGTGGGACCTCTGACAGGGGTGGGGGTTGTGTACGGATCTGGGGGAGGGGACTTTATGTTAATTTATGCTTATTTGTATATTATTATTTGTTTTTATTTGCTTATTTAGTATCATTATTATTTTTGTTTTATTTATTTTTATTTTGTGTAAAGCACTTTATGTTTTATATGAAAAGTGCTATATAAATAAAGATTGATTGATTGATTGATTGGTGTTTTCCGGAGTATAACGTTTTCTTTGATTTTTCAGCTTCAACACCTAAGACCTGACTTGACTTTACATTATTAAACAATCAAAACTTGTGAAAACAATTTATAATTACGAAGTGTGAAGCTGTGTATTATGGTCTTGTTTGTGTCTTTAGTTATTTTAAGATGGTCATTTTGAATTTTTTTTTTTTATTATTTATTTATTTTTTGGCTGAAATTATGTCTTAAAAAACCAACTAAAGCATTATGAGATTTATAATATTGAGCTTTTTGTCGTACTGATGGGTTCTGTTGTTGATGTCCTAAGAAATGTTGCCCCTGATTTGAACCTGGGGCACGTGCTTTTTTTCCCTTTGTAACCACTGAACAGCTCTGTTTTTTTTTCTTATTTTCTGGAATTGTGGTCTGAATTTTTCTACTATTTGCTTTGCTTTTTGTAAAATGTCGTTGTAATCGTTGGTATGTTTCCACTAGACACAGGATGTCTGTTAGATACTCAATGCTGTAGATGTCTACAGGAAATCTCAGACATCTCTATTTTCTTTAGTGCTCCTAAAGATATTTGCATAAAGAGATCTACTCCACATCTACTTGTAGTCTAATCAAGGGAAGTTTTTAGATGTCTATTAGAGTACTTTTTTTTTTTTTTTTGTTACATCAATCCATTCATCTTCAGAACTCACTGAATCCCTTTTGGGGTCACAGGTTTGCTGGTTCCAATCCAGCTACTGTTGAAGGAGTACACCCTAATCAGGTCACCAGTTTGCTACAGAGTCACACAAACGCACAGGAGCAATATGCAGACAGCAGTGAACCTATGGAACATGTTATAGAACTGTGGGAGGAAGCAGGAGAAATCCACACCTGTAGAGGGAGAACATGCAAACTTCACACAGAAAGGTTCCAGCCAGGATTTGAACCAGGTTCCTCCTGATGTGAGGTGAAAGAGCGAACCACTACACACCATGCAGCGTCTTTGTTCACAGACAACCAGTTATCACAAAGTCCTACATTCCAAAAAGTAGCAAACAGATGCACTGAAATGTACGTGAGGTTAAAGGTCTCAGAAACTTGAATCAAAACAACAATCCAACATATTTATTTCTGTTTAGATGTTTAACTTATCTTATAACTGACCAAAATGATGGTAAAAGGTGTGTTGTCAGAGTGGATTGTTATTAGAATGAGCTTAAATCACATGTTCTTATCTTCTGCTGCACAACAGTGTCTAGTTGCTGTTCAGAGACTAAGTTCTAAAAGTACAGACCTACATTTACATTTACAGATTAGGAAAACAGGTGGATTCCACACCAATATTGTAATGTTTGTATTTGATAGTAAAAGAAGAAAAAGGATGACAGCACACTAAAATCACAACGATAGAAACATGTTTGACCTGGCTTTTCTATTTGATATCAAGTAAATGTTTAAAAAAATTCTCTAATAGACATCTAAAAATATCCAAAGATTAAATGTCTACAGGTAGATGTGTAGGAGACCTCTGTATGCAGAACATTGATAAACATCTAATAGAGTAACAAAAAAGATTTGTCAGAGATGTCCAGTAAACATCTACAATCAATGTCTGTTGGTCATCTAATAGACATCTTGTCTAGTGGAGAACTAATATACATCTACAATGAATGTATATTAGTTATCTAATGGACATCTAGATGTAATGTGGCTACCGGCCCAGTCTTTCTCTCCTAATTACTTTTTGGTCACATCTTTCTTTCCTGACACAGCCGGCATGCAAGGCCAAGGAAAGTCAGTGTATCCCACATCTAATTGCGTCACAGTCCCATCATGCAACATGGCATTGTACATTTGGTAGTTTCGTCCTGCTGGACACATGACAGCAAGTCGCCTGCTGGAGATCTAAACTACAAAATGCAAAAGACCTCAAAGAAAATTCTAGCATTCTAGTTTACACACTTAATCAGACAGGCTTAGCTGTTATGTTTGTTAAACTCCAAAAGACAGGTAGGACAGAGCATCATTTCTAAAGTGATTTTAAATTGAAACATGAAATGTTCTTTAGTTTGTGAAAGAATCATTTTATGGCAGTCTTTTGTCTTTAGAGCTGAGTGTGGTCAGCAAAGATGTTTTTCTTTTCTTTTGGGACAGATGACTAACTCACAGCTATAATCCAGGTCTGTACTGTTGAGTTGCTTCCATGGAGCAGATCTTTTTGTCAGTCATCTGGCCCTCTTTTTTTTTTTTTTTTTTTCCTTTGCCCTCAACCAGCTGAGTAACCTTTCACAAAATAAAAGCTGTCTTTATGTCTGTGTATGTGTCAGGCTGTCTAACCTTGGCAACAGATCGTGATGAGTTGCTCACTCCTGGCTGACGGCCCAGTGTTTCTCTCCTAATCACTTTTTGGGTCACAACTTTCTTTCCTGACACAGCTGGCATGACATATGACATTAAAACAACAGATCTCAAAGCCATGCAAGGCCACAGAAAGTCAGCTTTGTTTGAGTCTCTAAAGTCTTGTCTCCGTGTAAAACAGTGCCTTCCCATGAACTAAGTGCTATGAGGCATAAATAGGCGGACAAAAGAAAAAAAATAATAATTTTATTTTTCTTTATGATAGGAAAGGTATTAAAGCAGTATGGATAAAGAAACTTTTTTGGGGGGAAAACAAAGACAATTATTAATTAAAAAAATAATTATAATGGTAATTAATAATGAACATGATTATTTTATAGTATTATTATTTTGTTTTGACACAGAAACTGATTAAATCAGGGGTTGGCAACATTTATGGCATGAAGTACCAATTAAAAATTCTCTCCTTAACAACTGTCCCATCGCCAATTATAATGTTCTTGTTCACCTTTTGGCAAATCCTGTTAGGGGTCGGCACATCGAATCAGCTTTCACTGTTTCACTTTCAATAGTTTCAAAGTACGGGGGAATTTCACAATGTTTCCATTTAACCGTGGCAAACTTCTTTTTTTTTTTTCCTACGGTGCACATTAATTTAAATCACCCGTTCAAGAAGGCTAACATTAAGAAACTCACTGTCTGCGTCAGCCTTCTTGTAAGTAAGGTGCATTGTATGAAACAATAAAGTTTCAAATCCAACAGACACAAACAGACGGAAGATGAAGTTCTTATTGTTGACACGCTCCTGCATACCACTGTCTGTTCCACCGCATGCAGAATGTGGCCCACGTGCCCCAGGTTGCTGACCCCTGGATTAAATTAAACTAAACTCGACTAAATTAAAACTCCACCTTCCAACGGTTAAGGTCATTGATAAACTGCCCGCCCACAGTAGGAAAGATTGATGACGGAAAATGTTAGGACTGTTGTCAATGTTTTCAGAAGTGATATATCAGCAGGTTCATCTGTGGCAGGAGCCCAATAAAGATGGTTTGGTTGATCTCATTTTGGAGCTTGTTCTCTGGGAAATGGATATTTGTAAATGCATTTTCAAATTACAATAAATATCAACCAATTAAAATGTCACTCCAATTATCTTTTGATTTATTTTAAAAGTACTCCCAGTCGTTTGATAATGATGATGCCATTTTTAGATCAAATAAAAAAACAGTGTCATTTTCTAAGACATAGTCTCTGCAGAGCGGCAGAAGATCCTTTGAAATTTACCTCTGAGTTGTGGGTGGAACTGTTGGCATGAAGTAACCACAACAATTACAAAACAATTTGAATGATTAGAAATACTCAGAAATGCTAAATTGAACTTTAAAAAAAAAAAATATATATATATATATATATATATCCACCCCATGGAAAAACGCCACAAGAACACATTCCATCTATCCATCCATTTTCTCATCTCATTGGATCACTTTTGAGGTCACAGGGTTGTCGGAGCCTGTCCGTTACTGTTGGGCAAAAGCAGGGTACCCTCTGGACAGGTTGCCAATCTGTCGCAGGGCCACACAACCACACGTAGACACACACTTTAACACCTAGTGTCAATTTAGAGTAATCTATGAACCTACAAAGAAAGTCTTTGGATTGTGGGAGGAAAGCAGAGTTAAAAACATAGAAAACCCACGAGGAGAACATGAAAACTCTACACAGAAAGGTCCCAGTGGGGATTTGAACCAGAGCCTTTTTGCTGTGAGGTAAGAGCGCTAACCATGGCACCACTGCAAAGCCCTCAATAACATGTTAAAAACACCAAAACACAATTTTTGTTGCAGTGAGTCTTAAATGGAAAAAAAAAAGTACAATTTCTCTCATATCGTGCCATATATAATTTAGAAGCACTTCGCAAGAATTGTTATTTGTTAGGAAAGTAATTATTGATGTAGAAATCCTACTTAGTCATATTCAAGTTTAACTTATAATTTTTAATCATCAAAAACCTCAAAAAACGAAAAAATGTTCAGACTCTCCTGATTCTACATAGAAACTCACACCATGAAAGACAATATGCACAAACTGTGGAGGAATAAGAATGGTTTGATCTCAAATTGCACAATCAGGAACTGGGTACAGGTACAGGTGAGGTCCAACATGCAAAAAGGGGGTCAAAAGATACACGTTACACACTCCCATATTGGTCTTCATTTTTATACAATAAACACTTTTCTCCATCTAATATAGTTTTCGGATTCTTTTTTTTCAATATAGAAATTCCTATGTTTTTTAAACACAAAAAGATTTCAGGTTGAAAAAAAGAATATTTGTTTATATTTAAAAGCAGTGCTTCTGTAACACACTGTTGCATAATCTGCACTTTCAATTAAATCTTTTTGTTTAAGATTTATCTGTTCTATTTATGTTCCATTGACTTTGATGCTTTCAACTTTCCTGTTTGTTCAAAAGCAGGAGATCTGATCAGATTACACTGTGGTCGACTTACTTTGAGTGAAAATCAATATATGTTTAAAAACTGGAAACTGATAGTTTGGGTCTGATGTTGGTCACATCTAAAGGCCAGAGGATCAATTGCAAAGACAGTCTTAGTTTGCCTCTCTCCTAGAATGCTCTGAAACAAAAAGGAAAAACTTTGACATGGGATGTGCTGTCATATGCTGTTCAGACAGAAGACCTATTCTTGAAGAAGGAAAAAAACCCAGACAAAACGTGTCATTCAAGGAGAAAACATTGTTATTCATTTTTTTATTTAAAAAAACTGTTATTTTGCAAGCTTTGGAAAGTGAAATGCATCAATTATTACTCCACTGAGAAAAAAGAATAGAGTCAGTGGCGGACTTAGCAGTTTGGGGACCCCAGGCGAAAAATAAAATGGCAGCCTCTGCAGCTGTTGTATTATTAATATTATTATTATTATTTTTATGACTACCTAGGTTAAAACATCAAACTTCTTAACTGGTCCACTTGACAGAATTAATGTCAAGAATCCTAAACTGTCGTGCAGCACACCTCACAACCTGAAATTAAACAGAAAATACACAAAATACAGCTGTTTGAGGATAAAAATAGAAATCATTAGGATCAAACGTATAAATTGCATTTATGGAACCGATTATTTGACACATTATTATTATTTTTTTAATATTATTTTATTATTACAATTTTATTATTAGTATAAGCTATACATCTCATTACTGCACGTTCCTGGTTGAAACTGGTGGAACTAAGACACAATTAGGGGATTTCTGAGAAGTTGTATTCTTTGATGGTTTTTTTTGTTTGTTTGTTTTGCTCAGCAATACATTTTTTTTATATTTTTAGCACATAGAAGCCATTGAAGCAATTAAAAAGGACCCCCCCCCCCAAAAAATAATTTGTGATTTTTCTATTTTCTTGTGACGAGGCGACTGTGTTGCATCTGCACAAACAAAAGCAAAAAAGAGCCAAACACTCCTAGAAAACAGACGTTCACTTAGCCAAACCGTGTGTGTTGTTATGTGATGTGTGTCCTTGGTGAATTACCATATAAATAACTGTCACTGCTTATCAGGGTACTTTTAAAACCTCTGGTATGCAGAGAGACATGGGAAGATAGTTTCTCCTAACTCTCCTCAGACAGTAGCAATAAAGCCTATTACTCTCCATCTGATTTGAACCAAATTCCTTATCTGTCTTTGTGCCTTTCAGGCAGCAAATGCTCCTCTGGATTTTTAAAGAATGGAAAACAGTCTATAAGATATTTTCAGGAGTTTGTTACTTAAGTCAATCTTCAAATGAAGACAAGAGAAGAGAGTGGTCAACTTATGAGGGAAAAAAAATGCTGGGGATGGACAAGAAAAGTAGGGTGAAAACAGAAGTACATAAAATCATCTTTCTCTTCCCTACTGAGTGTGAATTGAAAACAGGTTAAGTCCTATTTTCTGCTTTTGTCCAGTCTGTTTTGGTTATTTATGAACTAGTGCATCAAACTTTCATGTCCTGTCAGGTGTCTAGCTGCTTTAGGTCCTCCAGCAGACACTTATGTTTATTGTCCATTAAAATGTTCCAATCCCACAGTGCACGTCTTTCTGAAACTGAACCTTTCAGGTTAAAATATGAGGATGAAAGCGCAAAACGGAAGTTCCTAAACTTGTCTCATGGTTTTTGTTTGAAAAGTCCTTCAAAAAAGTACATTTATAGCTGTGGTAAGAACTGAAATAAAATATAAATCTTTGTTCTTCTGATATAGCAGTCAGATAAACTGGTCTGTAAAAGATGGGATTAAAATTCTTATGCCATTTTGTGGCTGGCGAGCATTCTTGGAGTCTCCCTCAAATCAATTTTCTATCTCTGACAGTTAAATCTCAGGATAGCATCCAAGCGATGTGTTGAGGAGTTTGAAATACATTTCAAAGAATCCATTTCCTGGGACCAGGGATCATTTGTTCCAATGCCCAACCTGAATGTTTGTCAGACGACAGAGCTGTTGGCAGACTGGCATTCACAAACTCTGTTCACTTTTAGCAACATGTATGCTATTTATGATTAGTTGTGATTTTTGTGAAATAAATCATGTGTGTTCATACTCATAATCAGTACAGAGATAATTAATTTCTTTAAGAAGTAGATAAGATATTTCACTGTGTTTTTATTGAATTTATATAAAATAGTAAATTAATATCCTAGATTATTGTTTTGTTGGAGTTAATTTGCATTTCCACATGACTCTGTCTGTGGAAAAAAATTGAGTATATATAGTATATAATAAATTTAGGACACAACTGGAGAACTGGGCTGCTGGGAAAGTAGTGCAAGACTTGAAGTTAACAAGCTTGGTCTAAGGTGTTGGGGTTTATAGGTATGTGCAAAGCATAGCTGGAATAGCATTAGAGGTTGTTGGAGTGGCAGAGAGGCATCCATTATATCCCATATATGCCATCACCTTCTGTGATTATTTTATTTATTTATTTTTGTGACGACAGACATAACTAGTTCATGCTGCTGAGATACATTCTGGAACTTAAGTCCTGGATGGGTCACTTGGAGAAGGAATTATGATGCTGAAAGTGCACCACTATGAGCATAAACCCCCCATGACTCCAGGAACATCACTGATTATGCATCCTTAGCACACCCTTAAGAGGTTTTCTTCATCTAACACAAACAAGAAGGGAAAATGCTATTCTTCACACGTTTTTTTTTTCTTAAATGTCTAACCTATTTAATGCGGCAGAACTTTTTTTTTTTCTTTTTTTTTTGAGGGGTGGAAATGCTTGCAAAATCTTGCAAAACCTTGTGTGTGTGTTTCATCTATCTCTTGGTCTTATCATATTATATTGAAAACAAAACATGACATGAAAATGTAGGGAGAAAGAAGAGAAAAAAGAGGTCAGAAGCTTTGCATTTACTGTAAAAGTTTTGACATTTCATCCCCTGAGACAGAGTTTAGGGATGTCTTCTGTAGGAATTGTTAATTGTTGTGCCCATTTTTTAAAATTTTGATTTGAAAGTGACAGAGGAGAGGGAAGTGTGGGCATCTTTGCTTAAGTCTTAGTTACATCTGTTGTTAAGGTTGGAAACAGTGTGTCTGTTGGCAAAAAAACTAGCAAATCTGTACAAGACACACAGGTTGTCTACACAAAATATCAAGATTGTAGACAACTAAGTGAGCCAGTAAGGCAAAAATGTTCATGCACTTTTCAAATCTATGAGCATGCTGCAAGCGACAGATCATGGTAAACACAAGTATAACCCATAAGGGTAAGTACAGTGGCTTGGAAAAGTATTCATACCTCTTGAACTTCACATTTTCTCACATTATGACCACAAACAAACAAATATATTTTTGGGGGAATTTTATGTGAAAGACTTTGTGTTGGAAAGAAAATTATACAATTGTTCAATTTTTTTTTTACAAACAAAAAACTGAAAAGTGGAGTGTCCTGTTAGTTTAGGTGGATGACCATATCTAGGTAGGTTTGCAGTTGTGCCATTCTCTTTCCATTTGCGGATGATGGACTGAACAGTGGTTCGTGGCACGCTCAAAACATGGGAAATCTTTTAATAGCCTAACCCTGCTTTAAATATCTCCACAACTTTATCCCTGACCTGTCGGGTGTTCCTGATGCAGTTTAAGCCAATTTGATCAGTCACCAATCATCAAGCAACTTCTGAAGGCAATTAGATACACTCAGATAAAAGGGGGCTGAATACTTTTGGACACTGCACCTTTCAGTTCTTTATTTCTAAAAAAAACATTGAAGTCTTGTATATTTTTCTTTCCACTTCACAACTGTGTGCCACTTTGTGTTGATCTTTCACATAAAATTCCAATAAAATATGTTGATGTTTGTGGTCATAATGTGAAAAAATGTGGAGAAGTTCAAGGGGTATGAATACTCTTGCAAGCCACTGTACTATCGCTTGGTACTCCACCACTTGGTTTGTTTGCCATTACCATCCTGTCTGTCTGTATCTGGAAGTTTCACAAGATCTTCGCTCTCTCATTCGCTACCACTTTCAGAGGTGTTTCTCATTTTGACTTTGGGATTTCCAGTTTATATTCTGCACACATGTTCCTGTATACTATTCCAGCCACTTGGTTGTGGCGCTCCATGTATGCTTTCCTGGCAAGCCTCCTACTCCCTGCTGTTATGTGCTGGATTGTTTCAGGCGCCTCTTAATACAGCCTACACCTTGGATCTTATCTGGTGTGGTAGATCTGAGCCTCTTCTGTGCTGTCCTGTAGGCCAGCCCTTTCTAGCCATTGGTAGAACTTCTTGATATCAGCCAATTTAGTTATGGTTTGGTGGTAAATCCCAAGCAGGGGTCAAATATTGGTGAAGTTAAAAAAGGACAAACTTGTACAGGATACACAGGGGGTCCTCATGAAATGTAAAGGTGATAGACCGCTTGGTGAAACATGTTCATGGACACAGAGGAGGCACAGGCATGCTGCATGTATTCAACCCCCACCACCACACACAACACAACACAAAAAAAGCGCCAGTTTCTGCTTAATATTTGCAGGCTCGTTGCAGTTGACGTTCCAAAAAAAAGAGTGTAATCTGTGTGTGTGTTCTCAAAATGGTTGCTTTTCTGTTCATTTTATCTCCATAGCAACTATTTTATGTTTCAGAAGAATCCGCAAAAATATACTTTTGGATTTCCGTGGCAACAGAGGTTCTTCGATAACCTAGCCACATTTCTAATATGTTCATATCCCGTGGTATATCATTTTATCCAGCTCTAGTCAGGGATTAACATATTCACTTTTCTCAATGTTCTATTAAAAAATGTGCAAGTAAAAGGATAACGCCACATTTGTGAGCTCACACCTTTGTGCACACCTTTCAAAATCTACAACTTGTAATTGCAACATTTTGCAAAAATTGAAAGCAACTGCTTCCCAACTTGCTTCAGGAAGTTAGGAAAGGATTAAGAAAAACTTAAGTTTTCGTTTGTGTCAGGTTCGAGGGTTCTGAGGACAAGCCAAGAAAAAGCAGACCCAGGACCAGATGACAGTAGTTCATTCGAAACTGCAGGTGACAAGCAGGAACAGGTTTTTGCATTTTGCACTGTGATTTCCCGATGATGCTCGAGAAGTTAGGAGACAATTGCTAGGGTGGGTTTTTATTTTTAGCTGGTACTAAAAGTTTTTTTTCTTAAATTTCAAGATTTAGAAACCTCTTCCCAAAGCTCAAAGGTCAAAGAAAGTTCTGTGGTGGTAGTAGACAGAAGCTGGTTGCATTTATTTTAAATTTTGTGAAAGTTAAACTAACCAAAGTTTCCTTTTCCTATATTGTATTAAAACATAAAAATCTGTTTTCCACAAAATGACCGCCAACCCATTGGTTATGTGGCCATACCATAATAATTTCAAAACTTTTTGCCAAAAATTCATTTTCGCCGGGTACTTGGTGTGTGCAAACTTTTGTGACTTTTCCTACATGTGGTCAAATTTTCACTCAAAGGTAGAGAAATTTTCCGTAAGAGAAAACAATATGGTCCCTGCAGTCAGTGACTCCTGCATGCCATAAGTGGTCAGTGGTTCACCCACAAAGCGAGGGTGGGTTGCCTGTATCTTCCCCGCCGACAGTAACACTTAAAAATTCCTTAACTTGGTAGACTTTGGAAAGGAGAAAAATTACCAAAAATATTGTACATTTTCAAAATGACAACTAATCGTTCCATTAGAGTATTTTTTTCCTCGATAAAAAATGGCAATGCACAATACCCCACACGTACTTCATATTTTAGAAGAAGGCCTTAGTCTTTCTCATAAATAGACGTCTGTCCGGCCTTGCCTAATTCCTCTGCTCTAAGAGATGTGGCTCGAATCTGAAATCAGAATCATTATTCTCTCCTTACAGGTTTATAGTCACAGAACAGCTGAAAGTGTTTTATTGGTTCTTATCAGTCTCAGAGCCTGTAGCAGGAGTCCCACCACATCGCTCAGTTCAGAGGCAGGGTGTCTACAGAAGCCAGAGAGGTGTGCGCCTCAGTGCAAGGCATGTCCCTTTCTGTGAACGGAATGGTGGAGATGTGTCAAGTATGTTTAATGTATTCTGTGTAATCCACAGCATTTAATAGAGTCATGAAAAGGCTGTTTGTTAATGCTTTATTTTTGTAATATTCTAAGAAACTGAAAATACAAACGTTCACTCTAGGTTAGGAAACAAAATCCAAAGTGGCTAAAAACATTTTTTAACAGTAAGATATTTCCAGCTGTGTATATTTGGTCAATAACAATTCACATCAATGCTTTGTAATATGATCCTTGTTGGCAATGACAGAAGTCAAACCTTTCATATAGGTCTTCACCACACACAGATTTATACACATTGCAACTGTTATTTTGGTCCATTCTTCTGTGCAGATCTTCTCAAGAGTTGTGATATTTGAGGGGTTGTTGCTGGGCAACATGGATCTTCAACTCCCTCCAAAGATTCTCTCTGTTTACCTGGGCGGTGAGTTTGGGATCATTGTCATGTTGGAAGATCCTACCAGGTTTTATCCTCAATGCTCTCACTGAAGGAAGGTTTTCGCCCATAATCTCACACTACATTGTGTGAAACAGTGCTTGTAGTTCACGTGATGCTGATCAGAAATGAATGGTGCTCAGTAAAGGAAATTTGAATGTACTAACTCTTTCTGCAAATAGTGAAGAAACAATAAATAACATATTCCTATTTATTTATGGTTGTAGTAATGAAATCAACATCACTCAGATTACTTTATCATTAAAAAATATTTTACTTGAAACATTTCGTCACTTTATATTTTCTACTGATAATCATTTTGGTTTTATGCAAAACATCAAACAGACATTTGCATTTATGCAACAAAAGGAACTCATAAGTACAGGGATCACAAATCATCTTTGGTTTTGTGTTTATTGTTGTCTTTAAAAGTTCACTTTCATTTCAATTGTATTTATTTCTCTGAGACAGTGCACTTTAAATGAGCCAAGCGGCTGTTTTTCATGTTGTTCTTGGACAGATGTTAAAATTGTCTGCCTACAAAGCTAAGAATATAAAAGAAAAACACAAATGTCAGACAATGCAAATACCCATTGATAAAAAATACACACATCACAAAAATGAAAAGTGATATAAAATACAAAATAGCACAGATCACTCTAAGTAGGAGGGGCATAATAAAATTCGAACAAATGTTAAGGACAACCCCAACTTCCTGTTTTCGTTCATTCTCGCTGCAGCTCAGTGTCCGGCTTCATCTCATGCACCTTTCTCCGCCTGCAGCCGACGACGATCCAGGCGAGGCACTGGGTCATCTCAAACTATAGATGGGACTGGATATGTACTGGCTTGTGCAGGGGGACCTTTGGAGGAATGCAGGATTTGAATCCATAATGTGGTGTTACTGTAGTAACCTTCTTGCTGTTGTCCCAGCTTTCTGCAGGTCGTTGATTAGATCCCCTGGGTAGTTCTTCTGGGCTGTTTCCTCACAACTAAGATCACTTGTGCTCCACCAGATGGGATCTTGCATGGAGTTCCAGGTAAAAGGGGGAGAGTCAGTGATTTTCGTTTATTAATTTATTATTTTCTAATAATTGCTCCAACAGTTGATCTCTTCTCATTAAGCTCCTTATTTATTGTAGATTGGTTCATCCCACTCTTGTTCAGGTCTACGATCTTGTCCATGGTGTCCTTAGACAGCTTTTTGGTCTTGTTCATGGTAGAGAGGCTGCAGGTAGACTGTTCAAGGGTGCAGAAAGGTATCTTACAGTTCAAACAAGTGTATGTATGTTTTATATAATAACAATCACATATAAAGGCTGTTGGAAATACAATTGTTAAAACTGAATGAATATCACAGAAATTACTAGTAAAAAGTTTCCCCCAAAAATAATAAACTACACTTGAATGTTGCCATAAATAAAGACTTTTTTTTGTGTCCAGTCTCAAGTTTGAAGCATTTCATAACTTTGAGAACACAACAATGCTCGTTATTATCAGCCTAGATCCAATTTTCTACAGCAGTCAAGGTGATCAATGGCAGGGGTCCCCAAACTTTTTTTCTTCTCTGATGGGGTCAGTTTGTAGGCTAAAGAAAACGTTAAATAAAATTACAGGATGTGTCTAAATGTAATCATTTATGGTTTTCCAGAAAGCCACACATAGGTCCAATCCGAATTCTTCCCTTCGCCCTACCACTTCTCCCATCCCCTACATTTAGCCCTCCACCCGGAGAGTTATGGAAAAATAGTGAAATACAATTCGGTCATCACTTCCACTTGATGACGTCACCAATAGTCCCCGGTCAGCTACATTAGCGCAGAGCTTCCAGTGCTGGAATATACATAACAGCAGTTTTACAACTTTAAAAAGGTCATGCTAAAACAAAAAGTCATTACTTACATTTAAATGTAAACTTATGTGCTTTAGAGGGCACCCACACGAAGAAAAGTGCTTCTCCTCCGCGGCATAGCGCGAGGAAGAACCCCCTAGCTACGGAGGGTTCTGCATCCCTCCTCTTAGAGGGTAGCCCTTAAAAAAAAACTTTTTCGGACACCACTTTTACTACAAATGACCCTACAAATAGAGTGGTAGGGAGACGGAGTTGGGTTAAGGGAAGAAATTAGATTGGGCCTTAGTATTATTAACCTTTTCTGGGATCTTACCAGAAAAAAGAATGAGGAACTAAATACTTCACTGGCTCCATGTTAGTTTTGTTTTTAAAGCTCTTCAAGGTTGTTCCCCAGTGTACTTAACTGAGCTTTTAACTGTTGAATTGAAGTTCTTGAAGGTCTTGAATTTAAGGTCTGCTCACCAACATTTACTTCATGTTCCCAGGTCACCACAGAAACACTGGGGTGACCGTGCTTTTTTCATTGCTGGCTGTTAGAGATTTTATGATTCTTATTATTCTGTTTTCTTCAGTTACTC
>BSAI01000072.1:26257193-26330044 GCA_036245035.1 Adrianichthys oophorus | reverse complement strand
TTGTGTTTCTTTGCAGATTAACTAATGTTTGGGTTTTGAACCTAACACTGGCCCTCAGCTCTGGAATAATATTCCTGCAGAATGGTGCATGATAACAATCCTTGACAGTTTTAAAAGTCAACTAAGAATGGATTTTAATATTTGATAGTCAGTGGCATTTTATTTTCTTTTATTTGTTTTATTGCACCTAATTGTCTTTTTATTTTATTGCTAATTGCTTTTTGTAATTTTACCTGTTTTTTTTTTATTTTTGTTCTTTTTTTAAGCTTATCTTGTCTTTCTTTTATCATGAAGCACTTTGATAGCCTGAAGGTGTTGATAATTTCTATATAAAGAAAGTTTAAGTCATAAATTCATAATCATTGTAATGAAATAAACAACACTATTTATGAAATAAAAATAACCAATAACGCTCTATGATCCTCAACTAAATAAGTCAGAAAAAATAATACAAATAAATAAAATAGTCTATCCTCTCCCATCATGGTCGCTTTGAGACTTCCGAGGGGTGTAGCTCCTCACACATCTCATAGTTTGCGCTTAACTTCAGAATAAAAAAGAGCAGCTGTGCTGCAGTGTCCTGCACGCCTGTATTCTCACCCAGTGATAATAATTAAAAAAAAAATCAAATTATTTTGTCTTCTGCTGCAGCTGGACAGTTACACACAAACACACACACACATGTGTATATATATATATATATATATATATATATATGCATTGCCTTTTCACCACAACAGTGTTTTGTTGTTTATTGTGGGAGTCAGGTTCTAAAAATAACTCGTGAAGGTGAAATCCATGAAGTAGAGATGTTTTAAGACATTAAAACTCTTCACAACACACTTTCTACACTTTTCTCAAACACAAATATTTTTACACTTTCTCTCTCGTTTAAACTCTCTAAGTTCAAACCATCATAGAAAAATTTGTATAGGATTATAGAATGAAAACAAAGATCTGCTCACAATGAGTGTTGCATGCTGAATCAGTGCGGGAGACAAGGCACAGAGGAGATTAACTGAGACAAGGTCTCCAGCCATTCAGGACAGAACAGAATGTGCTCTTGGAAGAAAAAAAAGAAAAAGCAGAAGCATAATTGCACTAAAAGAATCAGCAAGACCACAAATGTGAACTGCGATGTAGAAAGGGAACACTGTATTCTGTTCTATTTGACAGGGATTTTTGGGGGGTTCAGATTGGGGTCCAGACTGCAGAAGGGTGGAAAAAAATGGCACGGTCTATGCCGGTCTCAATCTCGTTTCCAGATTGGAGAAGATTGTGCCTCTGATTTGGCCAGGCCAAACGGGGAGGAGGGCCGGCCTGCGGGCCACAGTTCGGAGACCACTGATTTATGACAAAAGATGTTTAACATTCTCTTTAATCTCCTTTGCCATTTGGTATTTTATAGACCTCCAGTAGACTGTTTTTTTTTAAATACCGGCCTGATGGCTGCCTGATGGTCGTTGACTACATTCATAACCACACCAAGGACTTTCAAAAAAACTGGGTGGCAGTATAAAATCTTGAAGATTCTGCCGATGCCCCATTCCGTGGTGGCAGTTGTATTTGTGACCACAGCACAAGCGATAATAATATTTTTAAGTGCTTTATTTATTTGGAAACATATTAAGCTAGTGAATGGAACCAAAAGCACAGAAGCATTACAGTAACTTAAATGCACAAAATTACAAGCTTTAATCCCTTCTCCATTGTGTGAAATCAAATTTTTTGTGTCTTACAATAAATGTTGCTGCAAAAAAAAGCACAGGTGATGTCAGAAAAAAGTTAAATACCCATGTCAAAATATATGTTCCACTACTGGAAATGTTGAAATAAAAAGCCAATAACTGTCTAATCCTATAAGATTTTCTTCACTTTAAACTTAAAGCCAATGTCTTTCCTAACACTTGCTTTTATTTAGGAAGACAGGTTTTATAGAGAGATACAAGGCAATCTCTGGTTGACAGGGCATCAACGCTGGAACCAACTTTGTGTTCCCTTACTCCTCCTCAAATCAAAACCTGTTTATGCCTCACAACAGAAATACAAGTATTCAAAATGAAAACTGCAGAATTGAACGTGATTTGTGTACACTGATCCCGTGTTTGTCGCAGTTCCTAAAATCAAGATATTCTCCATGAAGTCGTCATCATCTAATTTTTCTGTTAAATCAAAGATTCATTGATGAAAATTGTGTTTTTGGTGTTTTAAATATGTTCTTGTGGCATTATATTTATATATATATATATATATATATATATATATATATATATATATATATAAATTAAGACACATAATAAGAAAATTAAACTCAAAATTAATGTTTGAGTATTTCTTTATTCAAATTTGCTAATAGGGATTTCAATGGGGATTTCCCGGCAATTGAGAGTAAATAAAACAGGTACCG
Source organism: Adrianichthys oophorus (assembly GCA_036245035.1). NCBI lineage: Eukaryota > Metazoa > Chordata > Actinopteri > Beloniformes > Adrianichthyidae > Adrianichthys > Adrianichthys oophorus. The sequence goes on along the minus strand of BSAI01000072.1, from coordinate 26,327,637 downwards.
CTGCTCGTACCTCCTCTTGCTTCAGTTTTTCCCTTAAAGGAGTCCCTGAGGGCTTGTTTTGCTGCTTTTTCATCCTTAACATTTAAAAGAAGCACTAATAGCGGCAACACCACCCCCTTTCCCCCTAGCTTAGACAGTGGAAGCGTCAGATAAGGAGGGGTGCCTTACCAGGCACTTATTGATGATGTCAAACTTTTGAGTTGTTTTTAATTAGTATTTAAAAAATATATATGAAATAAATGGTCTGTCTAACTGTTAAAAATATGTTTTTTAAAATGATAAAAAAAGTTAAAACATGACTAATGCCTAAGCCCAGGGCTGGCCCTGAACGCTGAAACACATTCTCTTAAACAAGAAACCATAAGTTAGAAAGAAAATGGCACAGCTAGGGCTCAGAACAGTCCCTGAATAGATGAAAATATAGATTCTTAATTATAAAAAATCCCTGCGTAAAGCCAGAACCCAATACTATTCAACTTTAATAGCAGAGAATGGAAATAATCCAATATTTCTTTTTAGTACTATAGCCAGTCACAGTTCAGTAGAGCCACATATTCCCGCTTCTCTCAGCTCGGATAAATTCCTTACATTTTTTGATGGTAAAATTTCAAAGATTAGACAAAAGTTGAACAAACGTATCCCTACTATTAGCCAGGAGCAGACTGAAACGGTAGAAATGAAGGCAACCATAGAAACCTCTGTAACATTAGATTGCTTTACTACTGTAGATAAACCGAAAATAACATCAGTTATTACGTCCTCCAAAACCTCTACTTGTTTCTTACTTTGACCCAATCTCCACTAAGCTTTTTAAAGAAACCTTTCCCCTAGTTAATTAATCCATTTTAACTATTATAAATAAATAATAAATGTGCCACACTTTTTTAAATATGCAGTCGTTAAACCTTTTCTGAAAAAACCTAGTTTAGATTCTGGCATTCTGGCCAACTATAGACAAATATCAAATCTTCCCTTCTATGTCAAAAATCCTGGAGAGAGTTGTAGTTAAACTATACCACCACCTATACAAGACAATAGCCACTTGAAGATTTTCAGTCAGCGGTCAGACCACACTATAGCACTAAAACTGCACTACTTACAATCACTAATGACTTGTTATTGGCCTCAGAAAAATGATTAATCTTGTTCTGTTAGACCTCAGCGCAGCCTTTGACACTATAAAACACAGCATCTTACTCCAGAGACTAGAGCATGACATAGGGATCAGATGATCTGCCCTCCAGTGGTTTGAATCCTATTTATCTGATAGGTACCAGTTTATTAATGTAAATAGACGTTCCTCTCATTGCAGTTAGCTACGGAGTCCCACAGGGCTCAGTTCTAGGACCCATCTTGTTTATGCTTTACATGCTGCCCTTAGGAAACATAATCAGGAAACACAGTACTTACTTTCACTGTTTTGCAGATGATACAGTTATATTTATCAATTAAACTTGACCAGAATGACCATATATAGAAGCTTGATGCCTGCATTAGAGACATTAAGACTTGAATAACAATTAATTATCTCCTCCTAAACCCAGAAAACAAATTGAAGACATTATACTAGTTCCTATTTGGTCTAACGGAAGATGGAAATAATCTAAATCCATTTTTTAAATAAAAAATGTTAAAAGTTCAAAACAAGGAAAATCAAGTTTTATGTGGCGCATTATTTTATTATTCTTGAAAAAAGAAACAGGAAATTTTAAATTTCTGTGTTTTGGTCTTTATAAGAAACTAAAGTGTCTTCAAAAGCTGTATAATAAACAGTTTCTGAGTGAATATTAAACCACAGACTATGAGTTAAATTTATGTTCTTTTTTTTTTATTCACCGTTACTTACATTGGTTCTTGTATTCCCAAACAACAGAGGATTGTTTGGTCATGCATTTTTTTCCTTAAAAAAAGGATAATGCCAAATACGTAAAAATAAATAAATGTCCCCATTTATTCACAAAATGAGACCACAGCTGAATGAAGCTGGTTTACATGCATTAAATAATGTCTCTTCAAATAGCAGCTCAGAGGTTTCCCAAAAAGTCTTCCTGTTATAAAAGGTCTCATACTAACACATGACGTTATAAAAGTAGTACTTGCTTATATGTATAAAACACTTAACCTCATACAACGTATAAGAAGCCTATTTAAGCAAATTTTTAAAAAATGTAATTAAAGTATAATAAATAAACAAAAATAATTACTCCTGTATTTGTTGGAGTAAGTTGAAGGTGCCCTGATGTTCTTTTTTAAATGCAAAGGTATTTCATTACAAATGTTTACCCAAGTTGGCTCTAAACTTTAAACCTCCACATACTTAGTTCCATTTTTATTTGATTTGTTTCTTTTCTGTCATCTTCTTCTCCCCTGAGTAACACAAGTGGGAAAAACAAAATATAAAGATAAAAGTATAAAACAATAACACAAATCTTAAGAGGAAAGTCCCTTTACAGCACAAAACGCTCATTTTAAATCCTATCCATTGACCTAATCAATCCTGTACACAGCCAACAGCCACAGCCAAAGAAATTGAACTACAATCATCACTGATCAAGAGACTTGAGCAAATTGGGAAAGGAATGGCAACTTGAAATTGATGACCTGGATAAATCACTGGAATCTTGAGGGAAATGTTAAACCCACATAAATTTTGTGATTAGGCTTTGTTTAAAGCTAACAAAAAACAGCAGAGAAATTTTGCAAAAAAGAAGTACATTTAATAAGAACAAGTGAGATTTGAAGAAATTTAATCAGAAGATGCTTAAATAATAAATCAGAAGGGTCCAATCTAAATCTTTGCAACCTTCTTAACCAATGCATAAACTAGTCTAGCTGGTTTTTTTTCCTGTTATTTTAGAGAATCTGTCTACTATCGTCGGGATTATTGTGTTACCTCTAGGACTTGGCAGTCCAGTGATAAAGTCCATAGCTATGTGGGACCAAGGTCTGGAGGGCACAGGTATAATCTGTAGGAGACCTGCGGGGAGAGTCCTGGGGGTCTTAACACTGGCACGCACTGGACAAGAAGAGACTGAAGCCCTTATGTCCAAGGACATTGTAGGGCACCAAAATCATTGAGTCACTAGGAAAGCAGCCCTTGTTACGTCTGGATGGCTTACCAAGCGGAAAGAGTGTCCCCACTTCAGAACTGCAGGACGAAGAGTAGCAGGCTTCAGAAAGCAGGTCATGGTCCTCTTGTGCGGGACACTTTAAACCAAAATCCTCCGTGCGTGGCAAAAACCTACGTACAAGAATGGAAAAGTGCTGTTTGGCATGCATGAAAATTGGCTACACGTTTAAAGAAACAGAAAAAAAGTGTTTTTCTCATGGTTGTGCATGGGAGACTTGATGAGGAAATAATAATAAAAGGAATCTAAGTTGAAACCTCCCAGGCTTGCCTCGCTTGTGGATTCTGGTCCAGGGAAGGAACACTGCAGAGTGACAGCTCGTCAGCTGTGACTCAAAGTCCGGCTAATGGCAGAAGTCAGCGCTCAGCCACATATCTGCTAATTTTATCAACAAAACTCACTCTACTTAGAGTCATGGGATAATATTGCAGGACAAGATGAATCCGCCATGTCAAAAGACGCTCCGACGCTCAATTTCACTGCATAAAATGGCATTGAAGCTTCATTGAGCCAGCTTGTTGGACACAGGTCACGGACGAGTATCGCCTCAAAACTCGCGACCAACGAGATTTGGTCACGACCCACCAGACTTGAGTCGCAACCAACAAGATTTGAGTCAGGTGTGCCACCGGAAGTTGGTCAGAGCTGTTTGCAGCACCTGCTGTCTCTCACTTTTTAACGCTAGTAATGTATTGCTTAACGCGTGAAGCTGCTATTCTCTATGACAAAATCAGCAGATTTACGTTGTTTGCCTAAGCACTTCACTGCTGTAAAGTGTTGTATGTCAGCACAAGGCAGCTTTCCTGCAATTCAGAATCTGCTGGATTTATGTTCGTTGTGTAAATAGTTGAAGAGTTACAGTTGTTAAAAGAATGTACACACTAGAGCTAAATCTTCAGTGTTAAAGGGTTAAGCAAAAACACAGTGTAGACTTCTACATCCGGATACATCATCCCTTCTTTCATATGAGGTGGTGATGGCACCAATGAGGAACATCAGCAGCCAGCACACAGTAGTTGTGTTGTGGTGAAAACACAGCCGACTGCTAAGATGACAGTACTCATATGATTTCTTTTGGTACAATCTGACTTCATTCAGGGATTTGCACTTGTGAGGCCAGGAGTTGACAAAATTATCTGTCAGAAATGGAGCTTTGTGCAAAAACGTAACCAATTATTTCTTTCAAATGGGGAAATATCAAAGCTGGATGGAGTTAAAACCCTCGGATTGATAGCGGCCATGTAAATTCAGCTCATGCAGAATTAAGAAGCAGATGTGTGGGCGAAGGAAGCTGAGGACACAATTTGATGTAACATAATGAGCTCAGAGTTGTTTCACTCTATTCTTCACTAATGTTATCACGAGTCATGTGTAACTACTGGTACATACTTTACCACAGTCAAAATATACTCAATACCTATGCAAAATAATGGTTTTGATTTCATAGTGATTCTTTATTAGGTTCAAGTTTAAAATCTTGACAAAGACGAGGACAGAGCAAAAGGTGTGCTTTCTTGATGTGTTGTTTTCTGATAAATCTAGCAAGACAATAAAACAATCCTGAACTGTCGATTTTTTAAAGATATTTAGAGTAAAGAGCTGTCCTTTTTTTTTTAATAGTTGTATTGGGATTTAAGCTCACTCAACCCCAACATTGGAGCTGTCATCGGCGTTGGCAAATTAATGTTTTTTTTAGCCATCAGAACTCTTTGAGCGGTGATGCAGTTAACGTGATTCCAACAGTCTGATGTGGAGAAAAGAATCAAGTCTTCAAAAAAAACGTAAAGTTATTAACGTAGTGTTGCATATTAGCGCAAAGTCGCTTTTCTCTGCGTCAGAATCACTTGATTTACGTTACTAGTGGAAGCCCTTCTCTACTGTACAGTGTTGCATATCAGTGCAAAGCTGCTCATCTCCACTTTAGAAGCCATTTAAATTACATTAATAGTTATATATCCTGCAAAATTAACTTTTTTGAGCTTTTAAGTGTATTGTAATGTCATTTCCTCATGAAAAACACTCCTAAAGCGGTATTTTTCCACAATTCATAATAGTGGACACCCGTGTCTGGTCCCTCCTTGTATGTTAAAGCTTTGAGATGTTTGGTCATTTGTTCTGACATGAGGGTTTGGAGAGGCATGTAGCATTTTAATCTAGTTAATAAAGTTGCTTTCTACTTTAAGTCACATCAGACATGGGCAAGTGTCTTTTTTGGTTCAATGACATGGTATGTACAATATTGCAGAGTGTATGAATGGTGCTTGCCATTCTCAGTCTATAACACAAGAAAACTCAAGCAAATGGCCTCCTATACTAGTTTGTGAAGAAGCATTTTGCTAATAAAAAGAGTTTTGGGACCTTTTACATGTCAACAGGCAATCTGCTATGGCTTCAAATAGCTTTGTTGGCTGCAGTGACAGAGCTGTGTTAGCAGAGAACCTGGAGGTGATATCTGTATAAACTATCAGCCAAGTATTGCAACTACAGAAACAGTTTCTTAATTTTTACTTTAGACATTTTTTTTTCTGAGAGGGGCATATTCTTGTTTAAAAGAAGAATATGAAGAGGCTTTATATTGGCTGCCAGAAAAAAATGGTCTAAGATAAATTTGTGTTATTTAAAGGAGAAAGTGGAGAAACTCACAAAAAAATAAAAGGCATTCTGACGAATAGTGAAGAACTTCACATGGCAGAATAGCTGTCAGTGCTGATCTTTCAGTCGTTGTGGCAGCTTCAAGACATCAGTGTTCTTTAACTTTCAAAGACAAACTATTTTCATCTGTTCGTGTGAATATGGGCTATTAGACCACAGTGTTGCTTCTGTTGTGGGAAAGATTTTTTTTTAGATTGCAAAGGAGCCCTTTTTGCCTTCAAAAAGAATTTTACATGTACTGTCCACACAAACGTTTAACAAAGCCATGATGCAAGCTTCAAAAATTTTTCGAGGAGGGAAGAGAAGGGTTGATACATGGACACAGATGAACAATTGCTACTCGGTAGAATGGTAAATGCTAGAATGTTTGTTGGTTTTAACTCAATAGTGACAGTCAAGTTTTTAGCAGTTTAGTGCAAACTGAGAGGATGTGTTGTTTCAAACGGAAACCAATTCCATTTCACTTCTTTGTTTTTTAAAAGTTTGCACATTCGTAAGCTGGTTACTTTTTACTAGATGACGCATTTCTTTCTCCTCAAAATTGAGATCTGCCGCATACAGGCTTTGTGCCAGCATCACCCCGAAGTTGAAGTCAATCCAATATGCTTGATCAGGACATTCCCAGGTACTATGCTCCACTGGGACAGAAAAGAGTCTGATTGATTTAACTTCCTGCTTCCTGAGAGAAACTAAATCAGCTCTATTAGTGCCATCATGGTTGAAGTAGGAGGCATTGTCGAGGTTTAACAATGTGAATTAATGGTGGAAAGATTCAGTCTATACTAAGTAGGAGTGTCAACTACTAGGATGCAGATTCCAGAAATGTAGTTCCTTAATGTTGTGTTCATGTCTGCTGCTAAAACTTTATGTTGACAGGTTTTTGCTCATGATCGAAATTTCTTGACATCCCTCAACTGATGTCAACAAAAAATACAAACATCCTCTTTTGCCAATTTCAGCGAGGTCTTCAATAATATGCTTGCACTTACATGTGTTTAAAGGGTCAGATGACATTTTTGGTAATAGACAATATGGAAAAAAATGTCCTGACAGGTTTTGAAAAGTGGGTGGGACTATGTGGTAGAGTAGCGGTGTCAGAGTCCAGGTCTCGAGGGCCGCTGCACTGTAAATTGCATATCGACATTTTTGTTGTAATGTATTATTGTAAGTCAACTGAACAAGCTCTTGATCATGTTGTTCATGTAAATTTGCAATTTGCAACCATTAGATGGCGCTAAGTAGGAAAATGTTCCCCCTTGCTCAGAGGAGGAACAAGCCTCAGGAAGCCTTCATGAAGTTCAGGTTCCATGGGTTACAGAGTGGTGCAGTGGTTCTTCTCTCAGTGAGAAGGCAGTGGTCCCAATCCCATCTGGGATCTTTCTTTGTGGAGTTTGCCTGTTCATTCCACCTGTCTTTCCTCCCAGACTCCAAAAACATACTTCATAAGCTGATTTATTACTTCAAACTGTCCCTAGGTGTGCAACAAACTTGCAACCTGTCCGGCTGTACCTTGCCTTCACCCAACAGTGGCCAGGTTAGAAACAGGCAGCCATATAAGGGATGCAGTGGAATATACCTGGAACGGAAGTTTGAACTACAACGGAAGCACTGCTTTTGTTCTGAAATTTCCATTGGGCTAAGCGGCTAACAGAAAGTTACATCTAGGGATGCGGTAAAGTGTCCAGCTGTACCCATGTGTACGCTGTACACATGCCTTTAAGATTGTAGAAGTGTTCCAAGTGGTCTTTTAATTATGATTATTCTGTTTTTAGCCCATGTATACGTATACGTGTGTATGTGTGGGAGCGTGTGATGTTTTCTAGAACATAGCTTCTGCAGAGCAGCAGGAGTTCATAAGAAATTCACCTCTGAGTTGTGGGTGGGACTGTTGTCATGGAGCCTTTCCATTATACCCAACCTAACATTGTTTGTGCAACAAATATGTCGAGCAAACTACAAATGCTAGTAAAGATTCATAAAGAAAAAAACCCAAGTAGACAATACTTCTGTTGATTAAAACACCAAAAGTCCAGGATGTAGTAGAGATTTATTTAATAAAAGATGCCAAGAATACATTTAATGTGTATGGAAATAGCAAGTAGTACTGCTGATATTGCCCTTGAGGTAAAAAGACCAAAACTTATGTTCAAAATCTCAATGTCATACCGTAGACCTGAGCATCAGAGCTTAAATCAAAAAGATAATGAATCAGCTTTTTAATCATCTTAGCCATAAAGCAAGACTCCAGGCAAGATTTATAGAAGTTGATTTATACCTGCAGCTTCTGCAGGCTGATCTACTGCACCAGCCTTATGCGTGCTTTTCTAAAAAAAACAGTGTTAGAAAGTTGCAGCTCATTCAGTGCTGCTGCCAGAGGTTAAACAGAAGTGAACTGATCACCTCTTCTCATGTCCTCACACTGGCTGCAGACCTGAGACAAGATGCTACTTTTTGTTCAAAAAGGGAAGAAAAGCATGGATTGAGGCCATGTTTACATGTTTGTCTGCTCCTTATTTATGACAGTCAACACAAAGGAGTAATAGGATTTGACAGTTTAATTTAACAACTGATGCCTATCCTTATGCAACTAATCTGCACACATTCTTGAACTATGTGAGACTGTGTGTTAAGTAGGTGAAGAATGATATTTAGAACTGGTGGAAATGTTTTTTTTTTCCTTTATTACTTCTTCTCAGAATTGTTTTTTGTAAAAATTAATCCATGGAATTACCGTCCACAAAAAACAAATGTTTTTTCACGAGTAACATTTTTGTCATTGTAGATGAACTTCCAGATGATATTGGAATGTTACACCTACCTGTCCAGGGGCTTCAGTTGGAAACTACCAACTAAGACCTGACACATTTCCCTCTAGAGGTCAGTATATTGTTGTGGATGTCCATGTTAAATAACTAATTTCAAATTCATCCAGACTCAGAACCACTCTGATAAAATTTGTTTTTGGTGTTTTAACATCTTCCTGTGGCGTTTTTCATGGAGGACAGCTTTTCCATCATCGAGCGCATAAGAAAAATGTAGCTTAAAAGTGCATTTTGGAGTATTTCTTTATTCAAGTCAAAGCAGATGAAAAAAATTATGTTTGAAAAAGCTTGTAGAAACTACAATGGGTGGGCCACAAGCTCCCTGTTCCTCTCCATTCTGGTGCATACACTTGTAGACAAATAGTAATCCATGTACAGCATTGTTTTCCTTGTCCGAGCTGGCTTCTGGCTCAAAATGGCCGGACAGCTCCAATGTTACTTGCCGTTTTGTTGCACTGCTAATGTTAAGATGGGTTTGTGAAGGGCTGCAAGCTTGCAAGGCAGCGTGTAAACAGAGGCACGTTTGGAAATGAGCACAGTCTTACTCTCCACCGACAGTTCTGCCCACAACTCAGATAAACTACTGCCGGTCTGCAGAAACTATGTCCAAGCAAACGACACAGGTTAAACAACATAATCTTAATTAAAAGACCACTGGGAATGCCTTTACAATAGATCAAAAGAAGATGGGAGTGGGTCTTAAGACAACCTACAACATTCTCCTCTGTTGCTTGCACGTTTTTTTCTTCTATTTTAAGCTTTTACTGGTATTAATTAAAATCTCGTTTTCAAATCAGTAGTTTTAGAATTAAATTCAAACAAAGTTTTGAACAGTGGATCAACATAACATGCTGTGGTCAGTGGAGACTGTAATGATCCAGTCATACACTATGTTGGAGTAGCAGCACATTGTGTGAACTATAAAACTATAGGCAGCAGTGCCCTCTACCTTTCATATATCCAAGGTAAATCATACTAATAGAGGAAAATCGATGAAACCAAAAAATAAAGTCTGTCTTCATCCTATTCTAATATATTTTTGGGTCTTTGATAATAAAAAAGATACATTTTAAGAAATAAAAAGGCTCAGAAGAGTTATTTATTACTCACTGCCTTCCTCTTCTTATACATAAATTTTATCATTAGAAATTATAGCACAAACAAAACGAAAACACAAAAATGACATGACTTTGTAGGCTGTAAATACATAAATGTGTCCCTGCTTAATATGTTGCATTATTTTATTATGTTTACTTTAAATAAAATTAAAAGCCTTTTCGCCCCACAACTGCATCTAATTTCAAAACAAGGAAGAAATTAGAAATATAAACGTCTAGAGGGAATCCTTAATGTTTTTCAGAACACTGACACATTCTGAAAGCAGCTCTTTTCCTCTTTTTCCAGCTGTGAATTAGTATCACTCTTTTCTCCTCCTCCTCCTTGTCCTCCCTGTGTTGTGTAGCCCTGACTGATGCGTGATCATGGCAGCCATAAGTGTAGAGCTGGAGCTCCGTTGTGGAAACCTTTTAACTTTATTAAACTGTCTCACTGCCATTTTTAATGCATCTAACACTCATAACACCTTTTAACACTGCAGTAATGGACTAAGCCTCTTTCTCTCCCTCTTCTGGTTTACCTCCTCTTCCTTTCTGTGTTTTGAATTTCCCCCAGGGCTGTTATAAATTATGCCACATATTTCACACAAAGGGGACTTTATTATCTTCAGTATCATTACTGGCATACAATTCTAAAGGGAAAATTAATAATGTGAAGATTTCACAGGGAGTGTTAGCTTGTCTTTTCTTCTTTTTTTTTGAGGAAATGTTCAAAGTATTAAAGCAATTATTAATAATACCAGGAAATTCAAACACATTTAAAAAATCTGTTTTTTTTTTTTCTTTATACTGACTCACATCAGTTAAAGGGCCACTCCAATGAAAATCGTGTTTTGGTGTTTTTGGTGGAGGACATACACAAAGAAAATTACGATTAAGCGTTCAAATCGTTGAAAATCGTGTATCAGCAGCAGATGAAAAAATACAGTTGGAAAAAGCTTGTAGCAGTGATTTCTGTGCTTAAGTCAGTGGGCCACATGCTCCCTGCTGCTCTGCCCCATTCTGATGCATCGTCTGGTAGTTAACTAGATCCATGAACGCCTTTGTTTTCCTTGTGTGAGCCTGAATCTGGCTCTAAACTGTATGGCTGGATAGCTCCAAAATTACTCACCATTTTTGTTGCACTGTTAATGTTAGTTTGGTGTTGTGAATGTCTGTAAGCTAGCAGGTAGGGAGTGTAAACATGGGGATGATGGGAAATGAGGGTGGCTTGCTCCATGCCAACAGTCCTGCCCACATCTCAGATCTAAATTTCAGCCCTTAATTTCTGCACAAACTATGTCCTAGATAATAACACAGGTTGTTTATTTATGCTAAAAACGGCATCATCATAATTAATGAATTGAAAATAAAAAGCTGATTGAATTGGAACTTTAAAATGATTGGAAAAAAACATTAGATGCACCTACCAAACTAATTATATAAGAGAGTGTATTTATTCTGTATCAAAGTAAATCAAACTTTATTTGGAAAAAGTGCTTCTCATACATTGCGCAACCCGAAGCGCTTTACATTTAAAAACAAAAACACAATAAAAACCCACCCTTCCCTCCCCTCTGTTAACACACACAACCCAGCCCCATATAATGAATACCCACACATATTGAAAAAGAACTTCTTAATGAAACTTATAAAATAAACTTAAAGCTTTGCTCTGCTGTGAGAAAACAGTATTGGGGAATCTGTCATACTATGAGCAGCTCAGCCACAGGAACATCAGCACAGACTGGGACAGCAACGGGGTCCACTTCATAGCCATGAGGATGCAATGTAGGACTCTAGCGGCCCCAGGAAGGGTGACAATGGTGGCCACCACCCCAAACCAAGCCAGCAAACCCTGGCACAAAAGGTCCCCACCAGAAACACTGGGGCTAAAACCATATAAAGAAATTAAAATGAAATATATATTATGGATTTAAAAACATAACATTGAAAGTAAGATTAAATGCATAAAATAAAATATATGAAGACGAATAGAATAAATAAGAAGATAAGATCAACTAAAAGCTAAATTTAAAAGGTGGGTCTTGAGCCTCTTCTTAAAAACCTCTACAGTCTCTGCAGCCCTGAGGTTCTCCATCAGGCTGTTCCACAGACGAGGACCATAATGACAGAATGAAGCCTCACCGTAGGTTTTGGTTCTCACCCTAGGGACAACTAAAAGACCAGCACCGGAGGACCTCAGGGTCCGCGAGGGTTCATACTTTAAAAGTAGATCACTTAAATAAGAAGTTCCAAGACCATTAAAACATTTACAAACCATTAAAAGAACTTTTAAATCAATCCTGAAACGCACAGGGAGCCAATGCAGCGATTTTCAAATGGGAGTAATGTGTTCCCGCCCCTGGTCCTCGTCAGAACTCGTGCTGCTGAGTTCTGTAATAGTTGAAAGTTTGAAAGAGACTTTTTAGGTAAACCAGAGAGAAGGGCATTACAATAATCTAAACGACTAAAAATAAAAACATGCATCAGCTCCTCTGTGCAAGAGAGAGGAATGGACGGACTCTGGCAATGTTTTTAAGAAGATAAAATCCTGTCTTAATGACATTTTTAACATGAGGGATAAAATTCAGCTCAGAGTCAAAAAACATCCAAATATAGCAGTTTCACCGTTTTCTTTTTCAATCCCATGTCAACATTTTAAATTTGATCAACATACATTTTGATAAAATAAAATATGTTAAAAAATAAAATGCTGTTCTATACTTTTAGTTTATTAAGATCAGAACTATATAATGCTTTAAGACATGTGTGAACCCATCTATGCTTTGTTTGAACATGTCTGAACAGAAAAGTTAACTCCTCCTCTGAAGTTCTTCTGAGGATTTGACTGAAGAGTCCCTGCAGACTTGTTAGCCTATTCACTCACATCACTTGTCAGGCCGTCCTTAGGTTTGAGACAATCTCTAACTGCACGTCTACTGCCAAATGCTGACATCACCCTAAACATTGACACCATCTAATTGCATCCAGTTGAACTTTTACCATTAAACTGTTTCTTATCATAACTGAATTGCATTGGAAAAATGTAAAATGCGCCCAGCAAGTGTAGAACCATAAGTAACTCCTGCTGTATGCAGTCTCCCTTAGGACTTTTCATATTTCATAATGATGTTAATTAAAGCATTAAGGAGGACAGCAGCCACAGAAATGTGCTACTCCAGCACCCACAATCCAGATGGGGTGTTAAGTGTAATTATAGGGCTGATAGGTTGCTGGAATAAATTCCTCAAGCTTACGCCGATATAATAAAGAGGAGCCCATTCAAAATGTGCTACACTGCAGATGTGTAACAAGAGAAAATACTGCCAAAGTACTTCTTACCTTTTTTCCTCATTGTTACATTTTCTAGATTTCTTTTAGTAAAATAAAACAAAACAGAAAACAGTATTTAAGAATTTTATGGTGTATCTTAAATTAGGAAAACTAAAAGAATCTTTTAATATTAATTGTGTAATGTTTTTTGACAAAGTGACATTTTGGAAACCCGTTGGGGCTTGATGTCATCTCTTTGGAATAAATCTGGCATCAGAATCTTAAATCTCACTGTGTTGCAACAATTTATGTCAAAACGAAGACAAAAATAGTGAAGAAAAAAAAAGGTTTATAGGCAACATATTTTTTGTGATCAGGCCTTGTATAAACAATACACATTGTGTCAAATCTGGGATTTAGTTTATCTGTGCAGCACTCATGTTAGTGCCAAAGGACTCTACCCCTGGGAAAGTTGTCTTGCATTTTTTCTCTTAATGTTTGGAAACAATTTTGGGACACCTGGGTAGCACCTTTAATGCTGATTTGGACCAGAATTTCTCTAGATTCTGAGGAGCAGTTGAATAGACAAAAAAAAAAAAAAATCAGCCAGACCACAATATGGATTTTAAACTTATGGCTTATTATTAAAAAAATAATAATCTCCAATTGCCTACAAAAATATAAAAAAATAAATAAAACAGAAAACCCCAAAAAAGTATTCACTATGGACTTTTCTTTTTGTAAGTTGAAACAAAAATTGGTTATAAACCCCGGGGCTGATCAAGTTTTTACCTTGCAAGGCTTTGATTTTTTTCTTGAAACACTTTTTGTTTAATTACCTTTTTTTTATTACTTATGTCCAAATCTTTCCTATTTAATTACACATATTTTACCTGTTTGGTTCACAAAATGCACCAAACAAAATATAAAATTTCTCAAAACAAAACATTATTCCAAACAAAATACCAAAAGAGTCTGTTCCGACCTTTGCAGTTCTTTAGGGGGTTCCTGGTGACTCATCACCTGTGGAAAGTAGACTGTCCAACCATGATTGAACACAGTGTTCAGTTTCTCCCCTGTAGCAACTAGGGTCCCAAAGTTCTTGTCAATTGCTCGTGTTCAGACTCCAGTTGAGTGGCTCGCCATCTCTGTGATTCCACTCTCTGCGTTGTGCGGGAACTCGACACTCGTGAGGGAGGTGAATCGCACAAACAAAAACAAAAAAAAAAAAAAAAAACCTGACCTGTCATGAAAGTGTAATACAAAATAAAACACACACATATATATATATATATATACACTTCAGTCATAGCACTTAAATACAGGTCATGCTAACATGCACTGCACATTGTGAATTGCTGCTAACTCACACGAGGGTTAGCTAGCTAGCAGGACCTCGTGGCTCATTAGCACAGGTCGAAGTTGCTCAACAAGAAAATAAGCAAACTCAAAATAGCAATTTCCACTGCAATCACCTTACAATACAAATTAAAATCACTTTCAAAATAAATCAGCCTCATAGTTAACACAATGAAAAGAAAATATCCAAGGCACATTTGACTCACCAAGTCCTCTGTCAATGCTAAACAAAAACAAACAAGTCCAGTTGTCTGGGAGGTAATATTTCAATAAAGGATAACTGTTTTTTGGAGAAAACAGAGAAACCAGGGACAACTTGCTTGCGTTCTTTTCTAGTGTCTCTGAGATCGTTTCAGCTCACAAAACAACCAACTCATGTATCCCTCCGCTCATGTATCCCTCCGCCGAAGATTTTCTGCACCTCCCAACCAACGGCGCCCTCTACAGGAAAAAAAAAACCTCTCTCTCTAACAAGATCTGGTAACCCGGGTTACACCTGCAAAATGTATTTTTTACATTAATTTATGTAGTTTGCAACCTTTTGGAACATAATCTAAAATTCTGTAACGCAACAGCAAACTGTCAAAAAAACCTTTGACTGTTTGACAACTGGACTGACTCTTTCCCCTTTGCGTTCTAAAAATGAAGTGCACACAGTTTCCAAGAAGCCAAAATCCCATAGACTTATATTGAAAAGTAAACAGGTATTATTCAATCTTTATATTTGCCAGAATAACCACTCTTGCCCCTTTACCTTACATGTTCTTGCAAATTCTAATGTTTTTTTTTTTTTTTTTGGAGGGATTTTTTTGTAGTCAAAGTTATTCAAGGTTTAAACTTATCAGGTGTCTCAAGAGTATGATCTAACGTTGAAAATTTAAAACGTTTAACAGATTTTGTGCTTTCAAGTGGTAGGGGTGTGGCCTTCCAACAAGCTTACTCCTGATTGTTAAAAGTGGTTGACAGAAATGCTGACTCAACCTGACTCTGACCTGTCACGGCTTACCGTCTATCTCTGGTTCAGACATGGCAACATCCGTATCACCAAAAAATGGCAACTGAATTGACTTCAGTTCATTGGATCCAGAAGGAAGCAGTCTTCTCTGGGTGATGTCACACTCACCAGGTCCAGTTCTCATATACAGTTAATGGATACAACTGACTCCATTAATTCATTTCATAGTCCGTGCTTTAAGTTTATACTCTATTACTGCACACAGCTGCTTGGTTAGCATTAAAAGTCACATTACAATGTATGGTCTTATATCATGCAACTAAATGCCTTTAGGAAACCTAAATTCTCAACACAGAAGCTTTCTGAATTCAGAAAATTTGTTTTTAAGTTTATGACTGCAGTTCATTTTTTTTTGGGGTGCAGCTCTGTTCTATGTAGATAAACACGATTAACGTTTGGGCTCCCGAAATTCAAGAACTACTAGCAGTCATTTGGACTGCTTTTATATTATTTGTATATAATAGGGATTATACTGAAAAAAATCTAAGATCTAAATGAAAACTATAATGATCATGTTTGTTTATTTTTTTTAAAATTCCAAGTTCACCGCAAATATAGATTAGAACAATAATGGCCTTTAGCTAATCAACAGTCAGGTCTTGGGAATAGGGCAGACCCTGTTTCAGAATGACATCATCAACCGTGTGATGTGAAGGTCTCCTCAATGTTGCATTTAGCATGTGAACCTGCATCTTCCGTAAAGACATTCTGAATCTGACACCTTCCTCTTTTCCTCTGACTGTCTTACAGTCCAGACTGTGGCATCTTTGGCTGTTTGGTCCTTCTGTGCTGAAGGTTGTGGGACAGCTTCTTTATCCAACTGCAGGCTGAATTCTCTGGTGGTTGACATACTAAGATCTGCTGGAATTTCATGTTGCTCCACTGTCACCACAACATCTAGCTGATCAACTAGCTGATGTTTCCATTTCACGTTTTAATGTTTGAATCACTCTAAAAGCTTGTTGAAGCTTTTCTGAAACAACACAGGACATCAGTTTCTGAACCTGGTCCTCCATCGAATTCTTCCTCATCAAGGCTAAAGCCTCTGTGACAGTCATTTTATTTCTACTTGTCATTTTTGCCTCTTTTGGGTTTAAAATGAAGTCATAACTAGGTTTTAGCTTCAGAGAGCATGAAAAACAGACAAGGCAGTAAATTGGGAATTTGCCTCTGACTTGGGGGTAGGACTGTTAAAGCACAACTACCCCCCTCTTTCCCTCCCCATTGCTGAGAGTTCTCTGAATACGAGTTCTCCCACTATTTTACAGCCTGTCAAAGTCCCAACCAAAAATCACCAGTGCAACAAAAATGGCTTAGATACCAGCTCAGACGAGGGAAACAAAGACTTAAATGGATCGAGTTGTCTACGGGTGGATGCATCAGAATGGAGCGGAGCAGGGAGCTTGTGGCCCACCCAGCATATTTTTTTGTCCAGTGTAGCAGATGGGCTTCATCCAGATGAAACTGTGGGGCAGCTGGGGCTGCGAGACAAGCCAGAGGCGAGGGCCACATTATAACATTATAGAAATGTAAAGTTACTTTGACAAAAGACACTTCTGATCCCTGAACTTTCTTATGAACACAAACCTTTCTTTAAAGTCTCGACTAACTTTATCTAGAAACATTACACAGCAAAATGTTGGTTTCAAATTGTCAGGTCTCAGTCACCCATGTCCACCTCCGACCACCAGAGGGAGCCCTCGCGTTTTGACTGCTCCCCCGCTTCTTTCCTCATCTCCCTGCATGGACTGCATCCGGTTCCTGCCTGCCCAGCTGATCCTCATTGCTCGTCATTACCATGCTATTAAAGCCAGTCTAACTCTCTGTTCAGTGCATAGTCTTGTATTTCCTCCCTGGTTGTGCAGTCTAAGTGTTTGTTCCCTTGCGTTGCTGTGTTTGACTTCTGCCTGTTTATACTCCTCCCATCTTACTCCTGTGTTTGACCCTGGCCTCTTCCCTGACTTTGCTTTTGTTTAGCCCTCCTCTGCCTTTATGCATTAAACTATTGCAAATGGATCCACACGCCTCAGCGACCTTATTACACAAATATTACCAGTATTAACTGGGTTTTTTTTGTCAATCCCAACGACAGTGTTGGACACAAAACAGCAATTTGAGTTATTTTTTAATGAAAGCATATTGCATTCAATTAAAAAAAAAACATTTTTAAAAATTGAATGCAATTTGCTTTTACAAAGATTAAAACTAACAGGCACGTGCGGAGGTCGGGTGCGGTGAGGGCCTCAAGCACCTGCCCCGTTTGCTCACATGCCCAAAGTGCCCTTTTTTCAGAGGTCTTTTTTTGTCCAAATTTTCCTATTATCATGTGTGAAAGCCCGAAACGTTCAGTTACCAATAGTATCTAATTATTATCAATAATTTCGGGAAAAAACAAAACAAAAAAAACATCATAAATTCGTAAATGATGATGAACACGCCATTCTCCTCACACACACCTGGCATCCCTCTTCACATGCCCCGCCCCCCTTCACTAGCTGAAACAAACCCGCTGCGCACGATACAAGGAAAGAGATTGATGTGCCGCTGCAGATCTTTTGCATGGTTTTCAGTTGTTGGGTGAGTATCCCCCACTCCTTTTAATCACGGGCGCGTGACTGCAGTGTTAGCTGACCATGCAGCACAAGCACGCTGATCGTTATGTTATAGATGAGTAGATGGAGGATTTTCTCCATGTGTCTGCTCCTGCATAGCTGAATGTACAGTATATATGATTTTTAGTTCATTTATCTGGTTTACTATGAATGTGCTGACAGGCCTCGTGAGGAGAAGAGGCTGACAGAGGGAAAAAGGAGCCGAATGAGGCTCAGGGCAAAAGATCCAGAACCAGCTTACAGCATAGAGAACACTATAAACCAGTTAATTATGTTTTTCTTATGTACAAAGTATTATTTTTTTATATCATAATTTCCATTAGTGTTGTCCATAGTCCAGAAGGAGACCAGGTTGCTATAGGCGGGGGTGAGGAAAGGTGCCTGAGATGAAGGCTGACCTGCAGTGAGAATGAACGAGAACAGGAAGTTGGAGTTGTCTTTAACATTCGATTGAATTTTAATATGCCTCTCCCAAGTATGATCTGTGCTATTATGTATTTTATGTTACTTTTAATTTTTGTGATGCATTCCAAAGACAAGGAGCAACAGCTTGAAAGCAAGGTCTCTTCTGGGTTAAACAGATTTTGGTTTAAACCGAAGGACCAGACAGAAGAGTAATATCAGCAATGTTCTTTGGAGTTTGTCCATGCAAGGCTTGACAAACTAGAAATAAAATATTATAATCAATCAATTTTAAAATCAAATCTAATTTTAACTGGGAGCCAATGCAAAGAGACAAGTAAAGGAGTTATGTGTGCATGAATAATCGTCTCCAGGTCAGGTCTAAATAAGATGTTTTGGACTTTCACCACATTCCTCAGGTGATGCAGATCATTTTTGACAATTTGTTTAACATGTCCTTCCAAAAAAGAGATTTGTCAAACAACACTCCAAGGTTCCTGGCACTCGACTGGACAGAGAAGTGAGGGGAACCAAGGTGTTGTTTAGTGGAAGGTAATTTGTCATCTGGGGCAAAAATCACTGTCTCTGGTCGCGGTCTTTTGAGCATTTAAGTGTAAATGATTTTTAAATAACCATGACTTAATCACAATCCAGTAAACTGGTCAATATATTAAAGTCTGTTTCAGGGAAGGAGCAGTATAGTTAAATGACGTCTGTATAGCGATGGTAGGAATGTGGGTATATTTACTCATTAGTTTCACAAAATAAATGATTTATATAATGAATAAAATAGGGCCCAGAACTGAACCCCGGGAACGCCACAAGACTTTTTTTTTTTTTTTTTTTCATTTTAGAGGTTAATGAACCTACAGTGATGTTAAAAGTTCTTCCACTGAAGGAGGAGACAAGCCAATCTGAAAAAGACCTTCCCCAAAATTTTAGAGACAAATAAAACTTTGAGATGGGTCTAAAATGTTTTGGATCAGAATGATCAAGGTCAGGCGTTTTTAAGATGGGAGTGAAAAGGGCATGCTTTAAAACGGAGGGCACAGATCCTGACTTCAATGAGAGGAGAGTTCAATGAGAGTGCTATTGGTTCAGGGGGCCAGCAGCACTACAGCAACCTGCCAGCAGGTCAGTTTTTCCAAAGACAAAACCTCTGCTTTGTTTTCATTAATACAGAGGTAGTTCAGTGCCATCCAAGATTTTATGTCTGCTAAGCACTTCTGTAGGTTCTCAAGACATTCAGATCCACCATATCTTACGGGAAGGTAGATCTGGATGTCATCAGATCAGTCAACAGTGGAATTATACATTGTATTTTCAAAAAATGAACCCCAGTGGCAGCAGGTAAAGCGAGAGTCCAAGAGGGCCTAAAACTTAGTCCTGGGGACACCATGTTTAAGTGGAGCCTCTGAGGAAGATAACTGTCCAAGTTGGACAGAAAAACTCCTCTCACATAAGGACCTGAACCAGCTGAGCACTGTGCCCTTCACACCAACAAACTGCCCCAGTCGGGATAATAAAACACTGTGATCCACTACGTCAAATGCTGCAGTGAGATCAAGAAGAATTAAAACAGTGGGGGGCCCAGAATCAACAGCTTAAAGCAGTCATTGCACACCCTGAGCAGAGCTGTTTCAGTGCAGTGACAGGATTTAAATCCAGACTGAAACTTCTCAAAAATGTAACGACTTTTTAGATGGTCTTATAATTGAAGAAAAGCCACCTCCTTTAAAATGTTTGAAAGAAAAGAAAACTTCACAGCAAAAAGTGGAGGTGATTCAACTCCCACAGAGTTAATTTCAACACTTTTTCAGGGTTTATATAGCTCCACACTTTACAGTCAAATTAACACTTTCAAAATAGTTAAATTATTAACACAGAGTCAGAGTCATTTTTTAACTTACTTAACAGAGTTAAATTAACATCGTTAGAGTTCCTTCTTAACTCACTAAATTGGGTTAAATTAACACTACAACTACCTAAATAAGTGTTAATATTTATGATCATTCTCTCAAATTTTTATTTGACAATGAAATAATTCCCCGAAAAATGCATTTTTAAAAACATTTATTTAACCTTTTATTCCTAAGCAGTCAATTAAATCATTATACATGATGGAATCACAAAAAAACTTCCATCAGTAGTTCCATATGAGCTTTAGACATCAAAAGGTTTGTGGCATTTCAGTTTTGTTGTTTTAAAAAAACACTTTTCTTCTGTACGCAATACTTTAAAACCATGGTAATGTTCATTAAAGTACTCTGTAAACAACTTTTGAGTTAATAAAAAAATGTCATCATCAACAAAAAGTATTTTAAGTATTTCACAAAAGACCGGCATTTCATCCTCCATCAAACTGCAAACAAGTCCAGCTCTGTACTCCACACCATCAACTTTAACCCAGCTTGTTGTGAAAACATCTTTGGAGTTATCAAGAATCTGACTGTTGACCACATTTTTATCTCTCATTGAAAATGATTTAATTGGCCCATATTCCTTCTGTTGGAGTGTGAAGGTTTCCCAGTGATAAGCAATGGCCATCTGATGCTTTTTAGCAAGTGATTTGGTTATGTTTTTGACATTTTTGAAATAATCTTTTAGCAACTTATGTTTAGCCTCAAACCTCATGGACCAGAAAAACAACAATGGGCCAATTTTCCTAATTGAAGATGGGTAATGAATCATAAAATTATGTTTGGGTATCAAGTTTTTGTGTGGATACAAGTGCTTGAAAAGTTTGTGGTGGTCAACAATCAGATTCTTTAAATACAGAGTCATACCTAGAGTAAGAGAAGGTGAAAAAACAATGTTCATTATTTGAAGTAACAGTAGTAATAACTCCCAGTGTCTGTTCTCTGCTGGAATTATGTCACCAAGCATAAGTGGGATGTTTTTCACAAGACATAATGTCTGGATGGAGTTCAAGCCAATGCCATTACCCGGACCATCCAACACAATTTTAGTGGGGCGATTTTTTTCTTTCTAAAAAACCATAGTCAAAACCATAAATTCTTGAAAGCAAGTTTTGTTCAGATATGTAGTGTCTTATGAGGTAGTCAAACAGCATTTTGATCTCATACTGAGCAACACCTTCAAGAAGATCGTGCATTATATCAAATGAGTAGTTACCGCAAACATGGAAATACTGCAAAGAATTGAGAAAAGAATTTCTTTTCATTCCACACAATGACTTCAAATGAACATTTTCCTTAAGAGACTGGCAATGCATGTCAAACACATCTTTTCCACGAATAATCACTTTGGGATCATCCTCAGTGTACACTGTTTGACAATCATCTTTTTCAACCAAACACAGACGACAGAAATGACGACTGTTGAATGACTCATTAAAACCAAGAATGGAATGCATCCCTAGATCATCTCATGTTATTTGTGAAATTGTGCCATATACTGGCTCATCAGAAAATGGAAGACTTAGTCCTTGACTTTCCAGTATTTTCACACCATTTATCAGTGGTTCCAGTATGACATCAAAACCGTACTTGTGCAGATCTGGTATGTGGAAAAGAGATACTAACTGGATGTTTATCAAAATAGAATTAAACTTTGGGGGTAGATTTCTTAAAATGAAATAAATGCAGCCAATTTTGTGAATTCCCCGTTTTGAGCCAAGGGGATTGGCCGTTTCAAAATCATCATAGTATAGTTGAATTTGTAAAGCATGCTTTTTGGCTGAAAGCAGGGGGTGAGTTTTAAAGTAACTTCCATCAAAAAAGTTTTTGTAAGTATCAGGCTCTGACCTAAACTCCCTATTCAGAAAAGCACAAATCTCTGGATTTTTACACATGAACTTTAGAGATTCCAGAATAGGAACATAAATGAAAGTATCCTTAACAGGAACCTGGTCATAAGTACTGGATTTTTGATTACGTCTGGTGTCATATCTCACTCCAAGTGTTATTTCTCTAGGCTCTACAACTCCCCATTTTAGGTTGAAGAATTTATTTCTTTTCCATTCTGTGTTCAGATGAGTGAAAGGGTTTTCCAATTTTTATGTAGGGGTCAGTTGTGGGTAAAGCAGAAATAATGGCCTGCCGTGCTTCTGAACGAAGCTCATTTGTTAGTTCCTCCAAATCACCCACAAGCGACGATACCAAACTGTTAGAAATGCCACGACCCTGCAGTTTAGCCACAATGGATGCACTCTTTTTTTTTTTTTTGAGGAATCCCCGCTAAAACCTGAAAAACTAGTTTCTTTACTCTCTGGAACATGGGAAGAACTAGACTCTAGGATAACTGAATAAACTTTGGGAAAGATCTGTTGAATGAAATTGGTCTTCTAAGCTAGTTGAAACTGGATGACTTAAAAAATTAGCAACACCTGACATATGAACATTTTGTTCAACTTTGCTATGAACAATATTGAGGTGTTTTCTAAAGCCTGCATAAGTTTGAAACTGAAGCCTGCAACTTGGCTGACAACAAAACAACTTGAACTTTGGTCCTGAAATAACTGCTGACTGCTGGGAAAAACTTTCTTACACAAAAAACATATAAACATTTTGCTCAAAATGCGTTCAAGAGATTTCCCTGGCTTTAAATCTGGGTTGTGAGAAGCATCTCCTGGCTAAGAAGCTTGGCTCTCATGTCTCGAGCTCTTGGTGACACCTTCATTTTACCAATATCAATATTATAAACTGTGGTCTGCAGAAAGGTGTAGAAATTCTAAAGTGCACCATCATAAGACACGCTGAAAACAAAATGAGCTTTAAAAAGTTCATCAAATGCCCCAAGGAAGCGGTTTGCCTGACAAGGGATGAGACGCTTGTCAATGGAGATGTCGAATCTGTCGATGTTCCTCTTTTGGCGACCAACGGCTAGGAGGTATGGCTGTTGGTTCTTCTGATTCTGAAGAGGCTCTTCCAAACTGCAGCAAGACTGAGATTTAAAAGGAACATTAGATACTCAAGTTAGAAAATAGCAGAACAGAAGTGAACACAAACATTCTATGTTGAAGTAAACTACCCTATAATTTGTTTCATTCACCTCTTTGCCAGTTTTACACATACTCAAAATTAACAAATATTACCTTGTGAAAGACGACGAGTTTCTTAACTGCATCAGAGGCACTGATTTATGGAAACTTCGGTCCCCCAGGTGGTGGTGGAAGGAGATATAACAGCAACAAAAGCCAGGCCATCTCTTTGTCATAAGCTATGGACAAGGAACAGAGAAAAAGAATGAATTAAAAGCAAAGACTTAAAGCAAGGGTCTTTAAAAAGGGCAAAAATCTGTTACTCTTTTGTACAAGTTGAATATTTTTAAATTCTGCATTTCTTGAGTTGAAATGTGCTGCAATACCTAGTAAAATGACAGCCAAATTAAAGCTGCCAGTGAAGCAATAGTTAAGAAATATAAATATGCCCCTAATAATCTGATTTAATAAACGTGCATGGTTACATTACTTATGCATATTTTCCTATTTATCAACTTATGACTGACCTCAGGCACTCACAACAAACTTTTATGCCAGTATACTTCATGATCTTTTAGGTAATTGAACTTTTAATTCCTAAAAAAAAATGACTTGCACAGAACAAAGTACAAAAAAGTCCATATTAATGAAGTATTGAATTGTAAAATCTAGTGAGCAAAACTCACTTATTTCCTCCTCATTTCCTTGTGGACTCTCCGCTGAATGCAACCACTGACGAAGCTCAGGTGTTGAAGTGAGCTGTTTGGCCTCTCTGATAGCATTGCATCTAAAGAACAGGTCCCATTTTTGAAGCAGCCGGGTGGATACCTCTTTATCAAACAAGAGAATGAAGTCTTGATTCACCTATTACAAGAAAATATTCTACCATTATATTCAGCACAATAATTCAAGTAATTATCAACATTCTGCCGCTTACTTACCAATCCTTTGGTATCCAGGAATCTTGGGAAGATCGACAGGATGTCAAGCATTTTGTCTGAGTCATTGATGAGTTTTTGCCGATGCTGAAAGGTCTCTCTCATCTTTTGAAAAATTAACGAAGTGTCTGTGGTATGGTTGAGCAAAGAGATTACCTCCTGACAAGCATCTCCATTGAGCTGCTCCTCAAGTACAACAGATCTTTGGAAAGTAGGGCCCCCTGAAGAACAGAATACACACAAAGAATTTAAGCCCTAGTTGCTGATCAGGAAGGTAAATGACAAAAATAATATAATTTCAAGAAGTACAAAAACATGTTTAACAAACCCAGTTAGTGGAAAGTTGTTTCCTTATGTCAAACATACAAACTCTACTTTTGTGACCACACCTAAAACCCTCTTTATTCCCTTCAACTTCAATAGCTGGCATAAAAAAGTGAATGCAGCATAAGGTGTATTTTACCTCCTCCTTGAGAAGGGCCCGCAAGGCTATTTGAAGGGGTAGATTCTCGTCGAATCTTTCTCTGGATTGTCTTAAGACGCCAAGAAATATATCCTGTACTGCTTGCAGCATCATAGAAGTGTTCCTGAAATGGAAATACAACACTTAATGTGTTGTCTGTCACTTTTAAGAATCTCAGAAATTAAAATGCCCACCCAGACGCGATCAACACAGAACAAAAATACTATCTCAACAAATGTTGTAATGATGATTATACATACGTAGCCTTTCTTGGAGTATGGGTCCTTAAGGGATGGAAACAGTGTCACAATCCCAAGAGCATACTCTTCTCTAACAGATTTGGTGGGGAGATGTCTGGGAAGAAAATTAACTGGGATTACTCATGTAATAGCTACACAGTTCCTAATCTTTTTTGTACACAGACTGGACACATTTACCCGTGTTTATTAATCATGTGGGCCACTATTATATTGACCAGCTTTCTTCTGGTAGAATCTGTAAGAGTCTGCGATATGCGATATTCTTCAAGAACCTCCTCACCACCTGAACTGGTTCCAAGTACATCTTCGATCAATTTAGGAAAGACAAAAATTGTAATTTAACAGCAAATAACAAATGTTGAAAGTTAAATATAATGGAGTTTTGTTGCAACCTTTTTAGCAGAAACTGCATTGACTGTTGCTTCAACTCTTGATTTCTTCCTTGGGACCTCATCTAGAAGTATAGTTGATCCACTTGCACTTGAACTGAAGCTTGAGTCAGACAATTCAGATGGACAGGACATGGAGCATTCAGTAAACTCTAGAAGGAGAAAACAATACATTCCAGAAATTAAAAAATAGACAGCTTTGTTTACATGTGGCAATTTTTGTTGAATTGTTGTTGGATTCCAAAAGTGGATTATGTTCAATAGGATAGGTTTCAGAAAACACAAGTTCCACCATTTGTCACTGAATTGCCTCATGTAACTGACCCTTTTACATTTCTCACCATCACTTGAGAAAACTGTAAAAACCACGCTGCCCTGGCTGACAAGGTAATTGAAAATGTCTTCATCAACTTCTGTCCCTGTTGCATCTCTGTATAGTACTTTTGCGTCAGGTGGTAGGCAAAACTTCTCGATGACTGGAAAAGATTAGATAGCACCTTTTTAAGCCAGGACTATTCTCACTTCACAAATGATTACACTGATTTGGATAAAATCACCTAAACGAAATGCACTTCCTCTTCAATCAAAATTTTAAAGACAAACCTTTTTCATGGAATTGCATAAAATCAAACTGGCATCATTGGCATCATCCACTTTTACATATCTTTTTGCTGTTGGCTGCAACAAACTTGGACCAGCATTTTACTGAGACATACAATTAAAAACATAATGACAGTATTTAGCATTTTATAGCATGCAACTTAAACAATTTAAGCTCATATAAACACAGTAAACCAGTATCAACCACGTTATACCTTACAGAATACAGAAACTTTTAAAACGCATGCAGCGTATTTCATAGTGAGGTGTGTGTGAGGCATGTAATAATACAGAAATCATGACGTCATTAAATGTGGGTAACAAAACATTAGATCCATTTCCTCTAAGTCCCTTTTAGTGAATGAGTTAATGAATGATAACAAACTTAGCCTGCTAGCCCTAACAGAAACCTGGCTCCAACAGGATGACTATGTTAGGTTGAATGAAACAACCCCCCCTAATTATAATAACTTTCAGAAATCCAGAATTTCTGGGAAAGAAGGGGGGTTAGCAGTAATATCACAGTCTAGCTTACTTCCTAACACTAAAGTCAAACACATTTTTAGTTCCTTTGAAAACATAATATTGTCTATAAATCACTCAAACAGGAAAACTCCAAAATCTGTTTCATTCATAATTATTTATCATCCTCCTGGCCCGTACTCTGAATTTTTAACTAAGTTTGCAGACTTTCTATCAACTATTGTTTTATATTCTGATAAATTAATAATAGTATGCGATTTTAATATTCATGTTGATGACTCTAGTGACTGTCTAGGAAATACTTTCTCAGCTTTATTAGATAATGTTGGTTTCACACAAAATGTAAAGGAACCCACTCACTCTCACAAGCACACCGTGGACCTTGTTTTAACTCATGGTATAGAGATCAGCCAGCTGAGTGTGCTCCCTCATAACCCCATACTCATACTCATAACTCCATAATCACTTTCTAATCACCTTTCAGTTTGTTATAGAAAATCCCACCGCTCCAATAAATAAAGAACAGCTCAGAAGAACATTGACTGACAGTTCTGTATCAGAATTTAAACTTACAGTCCAACCAATATTTAGTAACACGAGCATACACTCTGAGAGCAGCTCCCACAGTTTTAGTCCCAGAAAAAAAGATCAGTTTGTTGATGACACCATGGAGACCCTCAGGAGAACACTTGATGTTGTTGCTCCTTTGAAACCAAAACTATTTAAACAAAACCGAGTATCACCGTGGTTTAACGCTGAAACACGTTCCCTTAAACAAGTAACCCGTAAGTTAGAAAGAGAATGGCGCCGATCCGGCTCAGAGCAGTCTCTGAATAACTGGAAATATAGCCTTTTAAATAAAAAAAAATCTCTGCGTAAAGCCAGATCCCAATACTATTCAACTTTAATATCACAGAATGGAAAAAATCCCAGATTTCTTTTTAGTACTATAGCCAGACTGACCAGCAGTCTCAGCTCAGTGGAACCACATATTCCTGCTACTCTCAGCTCTGAGGAATTTCTTTCATTCTTCGATTGTAAAATCCTAAATATTAGACAAAAGCTGAAAAAAGTTATCCCTACTATCAGCCCAGAGCAGGCTGAAACAGTAGAAACAAAGGCATCTATAGAAACCTCTGTAACATCAGACTGTTTCACTGCTGTAGATCAAGCAGAATTAACATCAGTTATTACATCCTCCAAAAGTTCAACTTGTCTTTTAGACCCAATCCCCGCTAAGCTTTTAAAGAAACCTTCCCCTTAATTAATGAATCAATTTTAACTATTATAAATACCTCTCTAGAAACAGATTATGTGCCACAGTCTTTTAAATATGAAGTTGTTAAACCTCTTCTGAAAAAGCCCAGTTTGGATCCTGGAGCCACACAGTTGTATTTATCCATTAGTCCCGATCAGAATGATAAACTTAATGCCTGCATTAGTGACATCAAGATTTGGATGGGAGTTAATGACCTCCACTTAAACCCAGAAAAAACAGAGGTCATTATACTAGGTCCAAAATACCTGAGAGATGCCCCTACCTGTTACGTCTAGGCTGGTTTACTGTAACTCTTTGCTAGCAGCGTGTCCTAAAAGTTCTTTAAAAAGTCTTCAGCTTGTTCAAAATGCAGCAGCTAGATTGTTAGCAGGAACCAGCAGAAGAGAACACATTACTCCTGTGTTAGCTTCACTTCACTGGCTCCCAGTTCAATCTAGAATCAAGTTCAAAATCCTCCTGCTAACCTATAAGGCCTTGAATGGTATGGCCCCATTCTATATTAAAGATCTCATAGTGCCTTACCAACCAAACAGAACACTTTGCTCACAAAATGCAGAACTGCTTGTGGTTCCTAGACTCTTTAAAAGCACAGTTGGAGGTAGAGCCTTTAGCCACCAAGCTCCTGTTTTATGGAATAAGCTCCCAGCTCATGTAAGAGAGACTGACACAGTTTCTACATTCAAAGTTAGGATTAAAACTTTCCTCTTTGGACAGGCTTTTTGTCAGGCTAGCTAGCAATCAGAGACTACTTAACTTACTCTCTACCCCACCTACTGTAATGAAGTTTACCACACTGACTCTACTCGCTCCAACTCACCCCCCCGGGAGAGATTTCTGATTCCAGGTGGATCATCTGTGCTCCTGTCTTTGGCTGTGACCTCACCTTTGGCTCTTCCCTCTCCTGTCTTTGACTTTGACCTCACCTCTGGCCCTTTCCGCCCTGTTTTTACAACATACTGATGTCAGTCCAATGAGACGGCTATAGCTGTGAAATTGGGCTATATAAATAAAATTGACTTGAATACCCAGGGGCTGCACAGTGAATACCAGGGCAAATGCTAATCTAATTTATTTGAAAATTATTATACAACATTTGGAAAAAACAGAAGCATCTTCCAACTTTTTCTTCCACAATAGTAATACAAAAAAATACACACAAGATCATGGAGGGACTGTACATCAATATGAGTGACAGAGTTTCTCCTTTTTTTACATTTTTTATGCTGGTGTGCTGCAGGATTTTTGTCAAGGCTAAGGTTTAACCCTCAAAATTTTATATAGTTGTTGATAATAAATTGAATAAACAAAACTACCTGAAGAGCTGTTTGGGAGCTGAAAGAGCCGGCTCCTTTTAGTGAGCCGATCCAAAAGAGCTGATTCTCTAAAAAACGAGCTGTGCGCGGCCAGTAAGGAGCCAGTACACTGTAGTATTCGAGTGTGACCTAATGTAACCACACAGCAGCATCACTCGTATGTCAGAAGTGCATCTTTACATTATCCTCATAAATACTTCACAATACACTCACCATACACACAACAATTGTACGTTATATTTTTATGACACCCCTTGAGGTGCCAGCACGAACCTGAAGGCAAGTGTAAGACACCCCACCTTAAGGTGTGACCGCTACTATATACGTACTTCCATGGGCCCAAACAACCCAAAAATCCTCAGCACACATACAGGTCGACCCTATGTGACTAAGGCTTTAGCTTTTCTTTAAAGAGAATAGTTTCCAGTATAAATAAGTCAAGTGATTTAAGCACTGTAGCATGCTTTAGGAGTTTTATTCATGGTATCAAAATCTTAAAAAAAAAATCTGGTCCATCCATTTTTCAGTGAAATGAAAGAGTTTGGGATTGTAGTTATTCTGAAGAAGTTTGATATTGTAATTAATGATTTGATTAATTTACAAAGAGATTATTATTTTGTTTAATTTAAAAAAAAACAAAGCCAGCCATTGTACACAGCTTCAGAATATTGGCCTTTTTTTCTTAAGTAGAGGACACTGGTTGCTTTTATTTGTTGCACAAGTTTTTTTTCTCTTCTAATCGTATTCAAGTTCCTTCTCAATACCAAATTTTTAGATGTTTTAATGTGACTATACCAATATAGCAGAAGTTTTTGGCAAGGGCAGAAATTGTTATTTGCTGAAAGCACTAGAAGTTGCAGCTTTCTGTTCTGTTAGTTTGAGACATGAACAACCCTCTTAATTTTTGAAAGAGGCACAGCCTACTCTGTCATGTTTATTTACATTTTCCATTCTGGTGGGATGGCTACAGCATCATAGTATTTGCTGCAACTGTTAATTTACATTTGTTATCAAAGCTGAAAAGCTGCTCGCGTTGTTTGCAAAACTACTTTTGGAACAAAAATCCATTCTTGGCTGGACACTGACATTAAAATAACTTCTAAAGTTTATCCAGCTTAATCATAGTGTATTTGCAGATTAGAAAACGGTTGTGTTTAATTGTTTTTTGGGATTGTTCCACACAGTTGCTTCATTTTTTTAATGTTTTTTCATGATGCCACTCATTTCCTAAGATTTTTGCGGGACAAAAGGCAATGAATTGCTTAAGTTTCCTGTGGTAGTCCTCAAGGAGTCAAAATCAGTCTGAAGTAAAAGTCGTTCATTATACAAAAAAGTATCTGGATTTAATAAACACCTGCTGTCAATATTTTCTATTTTTGGCATTGAGTTTGCAGTGTGTGACCTTTTTTAGTTTTGATGGGTGATGAGGAATACAGTTTATTAGCTTGGCTCTGATATAAGCTATAGGCCTCTTCCAATGTGTGGTTCTTGATACTTCAGATGCTAAATAAATAGTAAATGGTGTATACTTGTATAGCACTTTCCTACCTTTTCTAAGGCCCATTAGTCACAGTCCCATTTACAAAACACTGGCACCAACCTATAATCACAAGAGGCAATTTGGAGTTTGGTGTGTTGACCAGGGACACTTCGACACATGGGTGGGCAAGGCGGGAATCGAACCTGCAATATTACAACCAGAGGTTGACCGCCAAGCTGCTGCACCACAACCACCCTGTCATCAATGATGAGACATTAATTTCAAAAAATAGGGATAATTGTGCTCTCAGAAACTGTAGCCTTCCTCTATGAGCAGAAAATAACGTCTTCCCATTAACTAAGACAGACCTGCAACACCTCACTGGAGCCTTTATTTTGGGGTGTTTTTACTATTTTTTTATTGTTTATTCACTTATTGCCAGATAGATTGGAGCCTAGATAAACTATAGAGGGAAATTGGTGCAATTTTTTTGCTTTTTCAGCAAAAAGCTAACTCAAAAAACTAAACAATGCCGAAACTGTTGATAGAATATCAAGCTTGAGCTAGCAAATGAGATTGCAAAAACATCTTCCCAGATCTTTAAAAACTGTTCAGATACTTTTTCACTGTTTCTGCATATTGTAAAAAATACCAGTTGTAATGCAATCAGATCAAGAATCAATCAAGAAGGGATGAGCAGGAAGTGCCATCCAGCTGTTGTTTGCCTTCTGTAGAAGCTGATATTTTTTGATAGAGCCAAGGTCAGGGCCCTCAGGTCAAGGGAGTCTGATTAGATAAAATGATTTCAGGCTCCAGTAGTTGTTTGTTCTACTGGTTTTGTCCTTGACCGGTCTTTCAGATTCTTGAGGTAATATGTGATCCAAAATGTGGGCAATTTAGATCAGTCTTCCCTCAATTCGGGCAGAAAGCCGCTCCAAGTTGGCATCCATCTTCTGCACAAGTTCAAGGGCCTGAACACCCTGCTTAGGTGGACAAGACAAGCAGTGCTTTTGATCCGCTAGTGTAAACTCTTCGCTGTGGGTCTCTACTCCCTGAAGGATCCTACCACAGAACTCAGACAGCTCGCCTCTCTCTGTCTTCCGCTCCCAGACTGCCCAATAAATCAGAAATCCTCCGATCCCAATTAGAACAAATCCAATTATCAGAAATCTGAATAGATACACATCCTCAATGTCTTTCCCCGACAGTTGGACCCAACACACCAGCCTCCATCTCCCATCAATCTAGTTTTTTCAACAAAAATCATGAAGAGAAAAATGACTGGAGAGTGCACATTTAGTTAACAACACACTGCTCGTGTTTAGTGGTCAATTTGTCTGTTTATGTCAAAGGTGCAGAGGAAATAAAGCAGAACCATTCATCCTGCTGTTCTAATGGTCAAATGTTGATGACAGAACTGGTGTAAAGCCTCTATCTCTGATGACGTGGAAACTTGCACTCCACCATAATTGGACATCATTAGTGAATAGAGGGTTTTAAACATGTGGACATGTAGAGGTGGCCCACTAAAGCTGAAATGTCAAGAGAGAGGTTGAGGGTTCCTCCAAAGTCTAAGTGAGCACTTTATAAAACGAGGGGAAGAAGGTTTGCACATTTTCATCCATACAATCATTTTAATTTGGCAGGATTTAGCCACTCACGGTGATTAGATAATGTGCGTGTGTCTTTCAAAGTGAAAAATTAGACAATTTGAGTAAAAAAAAATAAACTGACAATTAAATGTAAAATAAGGCTGCTTGAGTGTTATTACGATTTACAAGATTTAACTAGATTAAACCCATTCTGGTTTATGTGTTGTTTTTGTTAAATCAAATGAACTAATGACAAAAAATGGTTTATTCTTGCTGCGAACCTTATAAAACTTTGAAATGACACTTCATTGAATGCAAAAAGGCTGTAATTATGGAAGGTTTGTGGATCAAATTCATTTTGGGGATTTTCATTTCATTAGAAAAGCAGACACATGATTGAAAAAAATGCTTGTAAGCAGATAATAGTAGCACAGAGCTTCTTAAAGTCCCATTCCAAAAATCTTTTGATCGATTTTAAAAGTTATCTCTGTGGTCTTTTAATTATGATTAAGCTTTATTTTTTTTAACCAAAATCCCAAAACTTGTGTCATTTTCTGGGACAGAGCATCAGTAATTTATTCAAAATTTCCCTCTGAGTTGTGGGTGAGACAGTTATTGCGGAGTAAGCCTGCGCCCATTTTCCATCCTCAATCTAACATAACCGGTGCAAAAAAAATGGCGAGCAACATTGGAGCTCTCCAGCTGTAGGAAGGCTATTAGGAGAACCCTGAAAAAGGCAGTAAGCACTGAAATTCTACCTGAACACATTCATACACATATCCATTGTACATGGCAGGAATTCTGATGCTGGTATATTCGATACAAAAACAAATTATCGGATGCAAGAAAGTTTTTAAAAAATATATAATTTTTAGTCAAAACAAAAATATCATTTTGCAATTCAGGGTGGCATTCACCAACATTTTTTAATGTGACCTTAGAGAGGAATGAATATGTAAAAAAGGCCACAAATTACATGCCTTGCTTTAGTTCTTTTTCACACTGAGTGGACCAGATTGGAAATGTCACAAAGATACAATGGCAGTCACCGTATAATCTCTGTATTCGCAAATGTCTCCTGTCCCTAATCCCTGCGAATAAGGGGGGAATGTGTTATATGCAATGAATTTAATATTGTTTGCAAGAAGATTGCAGGAGGCGAAAAAGAACTTTAGCTGAAAAAAGGAGAAAACTTCTGGCTTGGATCTCGAGTTGAGAAAAGAGGTGTGAGTTTGTGTGGCAGAGACAAAGACGTCGGTGCTGGATGGTATGCTATTTCAACAACTGAATGTCTGGAAAAGTTGGTGCTGGCCAGACACTTTTTCTGTTGTCGTAAAACCTTTCTACCAATCCATGGATTACATCATGTGACGACAGTAGCTCCGCCCTGACTGATGTATTCTTTTTTTCTATGGACTTTCAACCAAACAACCGGACCGCTCAGTGGAAATGAGGCATTAGTGGCGATCCGATTCGACTCTCGAATGAAACCACGATTCATACTTTTTCATGTTTGTTGCTAAATGTATGTCTTTTTACTAGATGCATGGAAATTAAAATTAAGTTTATAAAAATCCCATCTTGCATAACTTTATTTAGAACACAAGATCAGAATCAACAAAACTAATAAATACACAGATTTAGATGGAAAGAAACTGTTTGTTACTTTGAACTCGTTTGTTCTTCTTTGTTCTTCAACCTTCTGGTTAAGTTCAGCAGTAACATAACCAACGTTCAAACACAAAAATCACTGTTGTTTTGGATCATTTAACAACAAAACCTGAAAATGTTCTCCACAGTTTTTTCCATCCTCAAAGTTCTGCTACCCTTTACGTTCTAAGCATTAGGTATTTGTGCAAAGTTGGTATAAAAAGCCGCTTTTCTACACAACAGAATCAGCGGATTCATGCTGATTTGCACTTTACTAGTGGGCAAAGCTGCATATCAGCGCAAGGCTGGTTTTCTCCGCTTCAAAATCCGCTGGAATTTTGTTAATGACGTTACTGTTAAAAAGTTACCATGACCAAAAGAATGTAAACACTGGATCTAAAGCTTTTTTTTTTTCAGAACTTATGTCAGTGAGCGGAACTTCCGTCTCAATATTTGAACAAAAAAATAAAATAAAAACGCTCATTAGTTTTACCTTGAAAACAGGAAGTTTTACCAAAACTTTATTTTGAAGATTTGTTTACGTCTGGTGACAGTAGCGCTACACATCCGGCTTTGTTTTGCTTTATAACCGTAAAATCCAGGATTTTTCTGCATTTCAGATAAATAAATATATCATTCCTGAATTATATGTTTACTGCACTCTACTATGTTTATAAAGATCGCAAAAAAGTGATCTTGGACGTCATGAATATTCACACTCAAATTTTCGGTAGCAGATCGTTGCAGTATGAGGGCTAGGCCCCACCCTACCTCACACACACACTGGAGCTGGAAAAAGCTGTGATGAAAAAGAGAGACGGGCTGTTTGTCTAAAGCCATTTTGAAACAAAGTATTGCATGTTTGTGCTGTTGCCACAATGCTACGCCAGCACCGATCAGCAAAACAGTTAGGGCTGAAGCTTATCGATCTGGTAAAAATTGATGACATGGCACCGGTACCAAACGGTACCGGTTTCTGTACCGCATCTCTACTTTTTACCACACTTTTTTCCAGCCTTTTATAACTTTTGAGTCAGTTGCAGTTCTTTTTGTGTGTGTGTGTGTGTGTGAAACACATTGCCCTTATGTTGTACCTTGTGTCCGCTTTTGTGTACTTAACAGTATCTGGGGACACTTGTAAAAAAGCAGACACCCACAGTTTTTGGATGGATCAGTACAAAGACTATTTGGTCTCTACTAATTAAGATGAAATGCTACCAATCAAAGCAGAACGTCTAAAGAAATAATTGGCATAGAAATGTGTAGGAGTGTCCTGAGTTGAAAATATCTGTAAAAAGATTAAGATGAGGATGAATAGAAATGTTAAATATGAAATGACAGCTTAAAATGTGCAGTGTGAGGATTCTATCATTTGCTTTAGTTTGTTTTCAGTAATGTTTTCAGGCAAAGTTAATCACCCTCAGTCTCTGGTTTTCAGGCCATCTGTTACTCCCCTAGTTTCAGGATTTTGTCATGCCTCAAGTTCTAGTACTTTACAAGTTTTAAAAAAGTTCTAGTGCTAGTTTATTAAAGTTTTATGTCTCTGTTGTCAAGGCTGGTCTCCTTCATTTTGGATGTTATACCAGCAGTTTCCTGACATGTAGAGAAGTCTTGATCCAATAATGAGTTTCAACATCTAATTTTGATGTCAAACTTTGATGTCAAACTCCTGTAAACTGGGCGTTTACTATGTCCTGATGTACACCATATTTTATGCACTTGGCACTAAATGTACATTTCAATTAGTGCTAGATGCAGAGAAATCTGTCGGCAAGTGTGACCTGTCGCATCATGAAAAATAAAACCTGGTTTAAATCCAACAAAAAACATGATATTGAACATTTAATGGCTTATGAACCACTTCTAGACATATGTAAATACTCAAAGGCCCTCCAGATCACTGGTTGGAAGATCGTGTTTGTGCAAAGCGCTTGAAAAACATTTCGAAGAAAGTGTTCCAAACATGCTTTATCCTTTGTGATATGTCTTTCACAGAGCAAATAGCATTCTTCATAAGATAATGTTGAGGACCAGTATTATGGAGAAGTTACCTTAAGGAGAATTGCGGGGCCATTATCGGTGTTGGAAAGAAGGAAAGAAAAGCCTTGAAGATTCAAAATGCTTAGTGTATCTTTATTCCCCTTCCATTTCAGATTATGTTTTAGACATTCACTCAAAAGATCTCATCTTTTGAATGAAAATGAACAGAAAGTCAGAGGTTGAATACAGTTTAGTGCAGCTTAGTCACGGATGACTGAAAGCAGAGACATAACATATGAATGAGACATGAACTCACCTGTGTGGGTGTCCAGTATTGTTATTAATAATATTTCAGGGGCATGTGGCTTCACAAAAGACTGCATGAGATAGGAGGGCCATCCATATTTTATGAGGATACTGCAGGCCTGAAGATAAGGCAGCTTCAAGTAACAGCATTAAAACAGCAATAATGCCAGGTATAAATTCTCACAGGATTTCAAAACATAAATCCTCAAAGGAAACTTAGGGCTAATTTGAAAGATTTATTATTCACCTAAAGGCTTTTAGCATTTAAGCACAGATTCAAATGTAAGTAAGACATAACATGGAAGATCCAGGACGCAACTCAAAGGTTGTTTCTGTTCTGAGTTTTCAAGATACAAAGAAATAGTGGAATTTAACACATCTTAATTAGGAGACTGGAGTCTTTAATGATCTGGCTGGTACAGAGATTTGGCAACCGAATTGATAACTGCAGTCAAATGTAACTGAAAAAGAATAGTAAGATGAGTCTCCATGGTAAAAAGTATAAAACAAAGCAGAAATGTCTTCTTCTCTGTCCTCCAGAGTTAGGCGCTCGTAACTCCAGAACCTGAAAGAAAAAAAAAAAAAGTTGTTGTCCAGAAGTAAACAAGGGATTTCCCTG
Organism: Adrianichthys oophorus; assembly: GCA_036245035.1. Classification (NCBI taxonomy): domain Eukaryota; kingdom Metazoa; phylum Chordata; class Actinopteri; order Beloniformes; family Adrianichthyidae; genus Adrianichthys; species Adrianichthys oophorus. Next base: position 26,290,983 of record BSAI01000072.1, on the reverse strand, counting down.
AGTAAGGAAGAATATTGACTTGAACTGGGAAATGAAATATTAAATCCAAAAATGCAATCCCAGTCCAAAGTAGGGGTGTAATAATTAATCGACTTGAATTAAATCATATTCCTGCAATCCAACCAGATCAATCTGTCTAAGGCAAATTGGTCATCAAATTGACCTATGCCATTTTAAATAGTTTCAAAATGAAATTAATCGATTATTTAATCTTGGAAAAAAAAACATTTAGATTGAAGCACAGTAGATTTATTTCACAATAATGTAAAAACAACCAAGTGCCACCAAAGTGGACAACACACATATGATGCACCAAAATATGACAAAACATCATTACAGCCCCGTGTGTGGAAACACTCAGAAGTTTGCAAAGATGTATGATATAATTTTGTAATTAATAATGTTTTGATGTAGAATATCAATAGAACTTTTTTAAACTAAAAAGTGAATGGATTTGCCATTAATTCCTGTTTACTTATTTGTTTGTACACATAATTAATTTACACTTGATTAACTTGCTAGAAATTTAAGGAATCTGGAAAACTTCAACTTCCAGTTCAGTATCAGGTATTTACCTCTAAGTCACAATGGTTGAAATTTTGGCTAAAGATGTTCTGGATTGATTTTAAGTTGGTGAATTGGATTGGTAGGGCTGTATGGTGGTGCAGTGGTTAGCGGTCCTGCCTCTCAGCAAGAAGTCCCTGGTTCAAGTCCCGGCTGGGACCTTTCTGTGTGGAGTTTGCATGTTCTTTCCGTGCATGCACAGGTTAATTGGTGTTTTTGTATATTGTCTCTAGGTGTGAATGTGTGAGGGTAATGAGTGTGTGATGGTTGCCCTATGACAGACTGGCAACCTGTCCAGGACGTACCCTACCTTTGCCCAACAGTGGCTGGGTTAGGCTCCAGCAGCTCTGCGACCCCATACGAGATAAAACGGGTTAAGATAATGGATGAATGAATCAAATAATTCAAAATCTCCTTTTGTTGTTTGTCTCTCAATGTGTACATAAAGCATAGTTTCAAAGACTCATTTCAATTGGCACACTAAGTGGGAATTCTGACAAAGTTTAGCCAGAAATGTAAAAAATTTAGGCTGAACAGTTTCATGAAGTTGAATAGTTTCTGCCTGAGTTTGTTGTCATGGTAATATAATCTTTAATAGTGTGTTGAAAATACCTGTGCTTTTATTTCTACTAAAAATTTTAAAGTTTTGACTTTTCCCCTAATGTTCTTGTTAAATGTCAAAGCAACAGTTAGAAATTTACTGGAAACAGTAAATCCAACGCAACAAGTGCTCTTTTAGTCAAATTACAAAATATAACTTAAATGCTGCATGATTGATACTAATACAAATAAAAATAATATTTGAAGAATTTAATGAAGCATAAATCAGTTTATACCACGAAGGGAGGAACAGATGTTAGACAGTAGCTAATAGAAACCAGTGAACATCAAAAGAGAAAAATGCTCCCAGACAAATAAAACATATTTGCTTAGTAAATCTCTACACTGGTCTGTAACTTTAGTACCTGCATGAAAAATATGTTGTGAAATGATTGTTTTTAGATTTTTATATATTAGTTGTCATTATCTTACACATGACATTAAGAGTAGTACTATATTAGGAATTTCCTGTGCCACATGATGCTCATCATCTCATCAAAGATTGCACTACTTACTTGTGCCATCATGTATTTAAGTTGACATGACCTTCACCTAAACATAACCACAAGATAATCATCACAAATTACTACATGTGGATGACAAAAATGGTCATTCTTTTCACCCATACACCGTATATTGTCACTGGACAAAGCAAGGTGTTTACATCACCCGCAGAAAATGCCTTACCTCCTGCTCTCGCAAAATGTGGCCAAATCCATCTTCATTGCTTCCTGATACATGCACCACCATTTTGAATACAGTCGACAGTGATTGGTCTGAGTCGGTCTGTGTCACGTTTTCATGGGAACTACAGTCGCCAATCATGAGCGAGCTTGTTCAAAGTCCTTTCCACTGAAAGCGGCCCAGGAGCAGCTGTCAATCAAACATTCGAGGTGGGGCCAGTGGCCACCATATGCTTTTATTAACACATCTGATTGATCAGTTTAAAACTTGATTAACCTGCAATAAAGAAGAAAATTTCTAGAAAAACATAGAATCAGAAAAAAAGATGTTAAGAACAATGTATCTGAGCAAGAATGGTTATTCTGATAAATAAAATGAATGAGTAATAACTGTATATTTCTTAATAGAAGTATATGGGATTTTGGCTTCTTGGAACCAACAGGTACTTCCTATTTGGCACACGAGATGGGAGAGGTTGCGCTGTCCAGTGTTCTATGTCAAAGTTTTCACCCAATACACACAAGTGTCAAACTTCATGCCTCAACGTTCAGTGTCCTACGTGTTTTCCAACAAACCTGTCATTGTAGCTTCTAACTGGCAAAACACACGTAACTAGGGACTCAGCAGCCAGTAGGACTGGGTTTCTGAAAATCCGGCAAGATGCCCGCCCTCAAGGCCCAGGGTCTGACGCTCCTGCCTTAATACATCGATGTTCATTACACACTCCTCGCCTTCCAGAGGCAAGTGCCTTACTGTGGTCAACAGAAGCAAGGGTTGCAACAGAAAAACCCGTCAGCTGTCAATTCTTAATGATTTTAAAGACTTTTTGACTTCCATCTTCGCTGATTGTCACTTTGTTTCATCCACCAGGTGTATCACATTTATATGTTGAATAAAAAAAAGAAGGATTATCATGATTGTTGGGTCCCTTATTTTATAAAAGAAGGAAGGAGTATCATATGTATTATTTTGTCGTGGAAATACATAGATACCAGGTGGGGGCATCAAATATCTGTAAAGATAATGCATTTTTTTTCTATTTGTGGCTTCATCCCATTTGAAAGGCTGTGTTATCAAGCTTTCTGGGATGAGACAGAGGCAGTCTGACCTTCCACACAGTGAGCTTGGGCTGTTTGAAAAAGCTTGCACAGAAATACAGAGAAAGAATAATTACAGAAATGGGTGCTTTCAGACAGGCCGGTGGCAGAGTACACCCTAATGTCTTTTTACAGCATAAACCCTCAACATATGTATCATAAAATGTGTCTTTGTTGAGGCATTACATGGCCAGCCTACTGTCACACAAAAAGAATTCAAAGTGTGAGGTGCTCTTAAAAAAAAATAAAGATCACAAAAATTTTGCTTCAATTTTCCATGCTCCAAGTAAACATACAGAACTGGCATTAGTGTGTGGCTGCAAACAGCAGCAACAGTAGATTATGCAAGTCCTGAGTAAAATGGATTGATTTTAGAAACCAACACTGAACAAGTAGTTCTGCTTCCTAATCATAAAAAGTCGGGGTGTAGGAAAATCTCGATTCTGTGCAAAATTGCGATACCTTATTTGGTAAAACTTTTGTCAATTCCCACTAAACACATTAGACGTCATAAGGACATGCAGATTTAGTCTAAATCACATCGGTCAGCGACAGCCAGTTCTGGACATCTACACAATGTACAAAATATGTTCACTATTTCAATGTATAATAATAACCTAATTTCAACATCAATTTCAGTTCAACATTGAGACCATAATACGTATGTTAACGTACCGTACTGTATTTCTTCCAATAGTGGCTGGTTTTTGATGCCAGTCTTCGATAAATGCTAGGTCTAACAGGTATTGGCTACTTTAGATACTGGTCTTTCATAAGTTGAGTTTCCTTCACTTCTAAAATCGCGGACATTTTTGCGACACTAAATTTGCTTGATGGAAAAAAAACACAATTAAAAAAAAAATTTCCACTTGGAGGAGGTGGTTTTTGGGGCATATCAAAACTGACAAATTTTGCTAAACTGTAATGAAAACACTTTTTTTGATTTAAATGAGTCACACGACCAACAACCGGATACCACGTTTCGTTGACAGGAAGTAGTAAAAGCCAGGGAGGATGGCGCGGCATGTTTAGACTCACAAGGAGACTGGATATTTTCTGAATTTAATTAGAGACAGGAAGATCACAAACCACCTTTAAGTATTTCTCCTAAATGGAAGAAATACTTGGACAAAGACCGATGGTGACATATTTGACCACAGTTGTCAACAGCATGTGTAAGAAATTTGACAAACTCACTAAAATAGGCTACACCAGGCTAAATGCTAAGTTGCAAAAAAAAAAAACCTTTGTTAATGCTAGCTTTATTTGTAGTGTCAAGCCTGAGCCATGCTTTACAGAAGCCGTGTGCGGTCCAGGATACCTTTTGGTTTCTTGTGATAACCACATAATAAATATTATGTTGCTCTAAAAGGCTATGTTTATGCACTAATAACTAAAAAAAACGACACGGTAAGAGTACACAATCTTTGTGAGGCGATAGCTTTGTTGTGTGTATTAATAAATATTTGGAGTAATACATTATTATAACAAAAAATACATTTTGACATGAACACAGGAAGCAGCGACAATGGCGTTTCATGCTTTGCTGTAAACCGTGTAATGGGGGGAGCATGAGATTTCTATAGCGCAACTAGCTAAACCATGGCTGAGCGAACAGAAGCAACAGAGCACACGCCACACAGGCCCTTCATCCACGAGACGGGCAGGCCAGTGTCTCAAATAAATGGCCAGATTTGGTAGGTCTGGTAGGCTTGGAGTGATTAAACACGCGTGTGCAGTGACGTATGTATGTTCAATTGGCAGTGCTGCATGTCAGTCAAATGGCGTACTTCACAGTGGATGTTTACACAGCATTTTTTAGAATACATTTTATGTATTTATTTATTAGTATCCTTTCACAATTCATGGCAGGAGAGGGTGTGCAGGGTCACCTGCAAGGTGTTGACATTCTTGAACTCCCTCAATTTCCATGCTTGATTTTGGGGTTTTTTCGGGGTGTAATAATCATAACCTCAAACCAAGTTCCACATCAGAAAGTAATATTTTTTTTAGTACTATTTTCTTCAATCAAAATTACTCTGAATACAGACTCAGGATTAAATGATGAGTAAGTAGGACAAGGCAGTGTCCAAATCAGGGGTGAAAAAATAACTACACTTAGGCCAAAGCAGGACAAAACAGGATTAAATAATAAACCAAACAAATAATGTTTTACTTTATAATAATACGGGAAATCATAAATAACTACTCATAAATACCTGAACAGACAGGATGTTGCCAGCACTGCAGCATCATGTGCGCTACCAGGAGAACCCATGCTACTGTCCCTTATCATCAGCCTGCCATCCACCACAACCTGCAGAACTATTGATGTCCAGCCTTTTCTGTTTATGTAATCCTTATATCCATCCTTGGGTGCACAAATAGGGACCGATCTATAGACCCTTTGTGGTACTCCATGAGCTTCATAATTGCATTGCGCAATCTCCTGTGCCTCATCCTCATTGGGCAAAGTGATGTACTTCCTCATAGATTTGTGGCAAATAACCTCACACACACCATACACACCTGTGTACGGTCGTTTCACTAACTTCAAATGTCCCTGCTGCTACCCTGTATTCGGCACAGGTAGCCAGTTTGTAGATAGCTATGGCAATGCGCTTTTTTGTAGGAACTGACTGCCTTGGGCACTGAATGGCAGGTGCCACAAGAGCTCCCACAGCCTCACATAGCTCATCAAAAGTTGAGCGTGTCATGCAAAAATGCTGGATCTACAGCTCCTCTGTAAATTCGCCAACCATGGTTTCCCAAAACTGCTTCATCTGAAGCCGCTTCCACATGTAAGGAGCTTGCCGCTCCATGGCCTGAATAAGACATCGTTGTTTCCTTTCATAGTCAATGATGAGCACCAGTGCAGTGGCAGAAATTTGAATGTGCCTGGTGTGCATCAAAACATTGTGCACCCTTGCCATGTTTTTGAATGACTTAACGCGTGAGTTGGTTTGTGTTTATTAGCACAATCAGGATTTAATGGAAGCAGTGTAATTGTGCAATTGTGTTTTTCCGACATTTCCAGAATGTCAATAAAGTTTTGCGCGTCTGCGTAATGGAAACGCAGCTATAATGGTTGTGATCCTTTATATCCCACCCTACTCCCAGTGCACAGTTGTGCAGACGCCGAGTGTCTGTGGTATTTGTGTTGAGCCAGTATAACGATGGCCAAGAAACGCTCACTCGATTTAGCATTTAAACTTTGTGTGTAAACAAACGCTAAAGAACATTCTGGTGAGGAATCTGCACCACATTTTGGGGTGGATCCTAACCCTGGGCTCACACTGCATCCAGTTCAGCTCCGGTGCAGACACCGGAGTGGTCTAGCTATGGCAGATGACTCTTATTGGCGCCAGTCAGGATTCACTGAAGTCCAGCTATAGCTAAACTACATCCAGTGGAGTACATATAGAATAGGGCAGGGCTCAAAATAAACTTTTTTGGTTACTAGTCGGTGACATCCAAAGTCTACCAGCCAAATCTGGACTCTACCAGACAAACTTTTTTCAGGAAAAATAATTTGTGTATTTCAAACAAAACAGTTATTCCCTTTATTTATTACGTTTCAGTTCATAATGATTCTCTCTGAAAAACAAAAAAATTAATAATAATTGAAACAGTAGTCTTATGTCATGTTTTATAACATTACAGAAATGAAATGTTTTTTTAATAAAAGACACTTCTGATCTCTGAACTTTTTAATGAACACCTTTATTTAAAGCATCAACTGATCTACAAACATGACACAGCAAAATGTTGGGGAAGTATCAAATATTGACCAATATGAACTGTTTATTTATTTATTTTTTGTGAGTCAATCCCGACGACAATTTTGGAAACAAAGCATTATAGTTCATGGGAGACCTGCTGGGTGCTCAAGTTGTGGGTGTGGTCAACTTTGTCGCTTATAGTCTGTTTTTTTAAGATGTTTTTTTTTAATGATTTTTTATTTAATTATTTTCTAAAAGCGTTTTGCATTCAATTCAATAAAAAAAAAGATACTACTTTTTTTTAATTAATGCAATATGCTTCCATAAAGATTAAAACTAGTGATAAACAATAAAATACTTACTTTAAACATTTGTTAAATGTCTCACCTGCCAAAGTGGCTAGTGAAATCGTTTTTCTACCCGCCAAACAAAAGTTTTAGCCGCATTTGGCGTGTGGGCGGGTGTTAATTTGGAGCCCTAGAATAGGGTATTTAGTTATTGATGCCCAGGCAATAAACTATTCCTTAATGAATGTGGTTAATAACTGTTGTTGTTGTACAACAACAGTTGTACAGGATGACAGTTAAAGTCTTTACCGGAGGGAAAGGTGAAACTGAAGGGTTGGCAGAGATTAACTTTTAGTCTTGGAAAGAACTGACATTGTTGAGGTGAACTAGAACTCTTTTTCAGAAAAGCAAATAGTCGGAGCGGAAGGATAGTAGAGATGTGTTTACTGTAAAATACAGCCGTATGTTACTCTCAAAGCAACAGCAATGAGCAGTAAATTCTGAACAATATTGTTAATGAGGAGCTAAGGTTGAGGACGTCCAGGGAACAAGGCCTAGGGGCACACCTCAGAACTCAGAAAGGACTGAAATCTAAAGAAGTTTAAGGAGCCCTAAAAGATACACGGTAAAAAAATAAATACATTGAAAAAGTTAATTAAGCAGGGCACTTGGATCAAGAAGGATAATGATGGTATAATAGAAGGTTATAGGTCATTTCTTAAAGAACAATTTGGACAAAAAATACTCAAATATTGCATAGAAGCTATTATGAGTTAATTTTGAATTTTGGAAATGAAGGTCAAACTGCACGGTTAGAAATATGATGTGGGTTAATAACTTATAGAGATCTAAAAAAGGTTTAATTATTTTCTTTGAATGAGTGTGACAGCTTAAGGAGGGCTGGAACAATTCCAGTGATGACTGTGAAACTTATGATAGCAGTAATGAAGGGGAGCAAAGAGAGAAGGCTGGATTTCACATAAAATGTTGGGAGGGGATCAAACTGACATGTGAAGGGTTGAAATTTATGGATAAGGTTGCAGATGTCAAAGTCAGTGGGAGGGTGGCAAGTGGAGGAAGGCTGATAATAACATAGGTGGGGGGTAGGATATTATGGGAGGTAAAGGGCAAAGAAGATTCCTGTGAATTTTGTCATTAAAATGATATCAGAGGTGAGAGTGATGTTAGAATGGCAGTGCCTTGTTTGATATTTAAAAAAAAATGTCAGTAGTTACTCAGCTTAGGCTCAAGTAGAATTCTGATTGTATTCTGTTTTATCTTCCAATATTTGACAAATATATTTCTTTAAAATAAAAAGTGGGATGTGTGTTAAAGTATCCTGTGTCTTTTGTGTTAGTGCAAACAATGCCTGTTGTTACTTCAAAATGGATTTCTGTTTGTTTTTTTTTGTTTTTTTTCCCCCTTTTTAACCCTCTGGTGCATAGAGATTACTACAGTGGACAGCTACTAAAAAGTGCCTATCTTTAATGGATTGGTTTCTGTGGTTGGACTGCATACCAGTCACTAGAGTGCTCTCTTCTGCCATAGTCCATTGAATTCAATTGAGTGGTCAGTCTGTGTAACTGCAAATAAATTGACTGAATCCAAGATGGCTAATCGACAGCCACCCTCAATGACCACTGCTTTGCATTTTGTTTCTTATGACTGTTTTTGTTTTAAGACAGCATATAAATGTTATATTTACAGCTATTTAATTAATTACTTTTTCTGCTTAGACTGCTGCCCCTGTGACCCGGTCCCAGATAAGCGGAAGAAAATGGATGGATGGATGGATGGATAGATAGATAATTAAGATATACATTATTACAAATTGTCTGTAGTTTACCTTATTAGTATAACTACTATCATAGTTTGTAGACTTCAAACCCAGCAAAGAATTAGACAGCTTACAGAATAGTCCATGAAATTCCATCCAACTCCTACGATGATAAATGTAGTGAGAACAGTGATGATGATTGGTTGATAGAGATACAGGTGGTAAAGACGCAGAAAGTGGGGATAATGAGAGATAGGATGCAGAGGATGGTCAGAATGATCAGGGGGCTGTGGAAAATGGGCACATGGCATCTTACCATATTATCCAATACAAAGCTTCTGTGGCTCTAGCACTGACTAACCCCATGAACTCCCCAGTAAAGCAAAAGGGGAAGACATAGTGGGACCCCACAACCCATGAAATATAGAGCAGTCACTAAAGTAGCCTGTGAGGTCAAGTTTGGCACAGGAGATCACTGGCCCCAACTCAATGAGGTGAAAAATGCAAATAGATGTCATGTTGCTGCAAGGACACCGAAGACCAAATACATATGCATAAATAAAAATAGATAAATATCATCTATAAATATAAAATGCAATTTCAAGGTCCTTGAAAAGTTTGTGAAAAATGAAATGTTTTGTAAAATTTTGGAAAAGTCATTAAATTGTAATATCTTGGATGCAAAAATCATTAAAAAAATTACATTGCAGTTGAAGTTCGACATCGCGCTCTCGGTAATAAGGAATTTACGTTGCCGTAAAGCAAGTTAAGTTGTCGTGACCAAACCAACTTGCTATTGGACATAGATTGTAAAATACTATGAAATGAAATGTGCCTTTAACAATAAGTGGCTTTTCAAGGAGAGGTGGCTACTGACCAGAAAGGTAAAAAATGCAAACTTTACTCCAATTCCTTCGACATAGGCTGCATGGGAGAAGCGTTGTGAGCCACACGACAGGGAAGAAACAGCAACGCTGCAGAACGCTGAACGCTGCAGAAGCCAGACAGTCAGAGAGTTTTAAAAACAGGTAATGATGGCGTTATTCTGGACTTGTATTGCATTCATTTAAAAAAAAAAAATGCAGACAACAACACCAGATGAACAGTTCAGGATTTCTGGAATTGGAGAGAACATTGTTTTCTGTTCTGTTTAGCACTGGCTGTCAACGTTTCTGTTCTCTTTGAAGCATCATCAATCTCTTTATCAAAAATCCTCTTTGCTTTCATGCCGATCATTTTCCTGGAGACACGCACCTTTCCGTCTTTGCTCATTAATCCATGTTCAAACCACTTCATGTAATGGTCGCTCTCTTTCTCTGCATCTCTGCCAGGAAATTGGTTTGCTTGTTTCCTCTTCTCCCCATAACCATCTGCTTGTTCCATTCTCAGATACGTTTAGGATTCATCCCCCCCAAAATGTGGTGCAGATTCCTTGGACACAATTGGAAGATTTACAGTATTTATTTTGTTTCTGAGTCAATCCCAACAACAATTTTAGACAAAGCAAAGTCTGTGGGTGACCTACTGGTTTCTCATGTTGTTGTGGTAAACTCTCAACCTAGCTTTTAATTTTTTTCTGTTTTTCGCTATAATTTTTTCAATAGTAACTATTTATTTTCTTCTAAATTTGCTATAATATTTTTAGAATTCACTACATTTTTTTCAGGACTACAGCAGCTGCAGCAGCGAGAAGATAAGGACATGTCTATAACTTGCATTACTTGAACACTCTTGTTCACTCTAACAGAAAGAGTAAGGATATTAGGGATTTCTGTGGAGTTTAACAGTAATAAGTACTTGTGATGTTTTTGAGGTCATTTATGGTGAGTTACTGAGATTCTGCTTTTGTTTGTATGAGGTGTTGTTGTGTACTTTATTGAGGGTCCCTGCCTGCCTCTGCAGCTTCACATCAATGCAAACCCTGGCAGTAACTCATTTACTGCATCACCGCAGACCAAAATAAACAGTTTATACTGGTCAATACTGATCAACTACATCCAACAATTTGCTCTGTAATGCTTTTTGGACAAAGTCATTAGGAAGAACCAAACAGACTTGCCATGCAGTGATGAGCACAAACAAAATGGATCATATATATGACACGGACAGTTGTCTTTTCAACTTTAGTTATAGGTCATCTTATAGTTTTTTTGAGCAGATGATGTTAGAGCTCAGCCAACTTGTAGTTCTTTGTTTTGGTAGTTCTTAAAAACATTAATGCTAAAATCCCCCCCCAAAAATGGAACTTTTGAATTGTTTTTTTTAATTGAATGAAGTTCACTTACGTTAATGCAGTTTTCTCCACACCAAATAAACAGCTATTACATTTTTTGTATTTTCATACATTTTGTTTAAGAACTTCAAAGCAAAGAACTACACACAGAGACTACAGTGTTGCTGTCGCTGAACTCATCTGTTCTACTGAAGAAGGAGCTGAGCCACAAAAACAAAGATCTTGATTTACGGGTCAATCTACATTCACTGGCGCATTATTAGATGTCTCTTGCTAGTACCCAGTTGGACCCCTTTTGCCTTCAGATTTGCCTTAATGCTTGGTGGCATAGATTCAACAAGGTTCTGGAAACATTCCTCAGAGTTTGGTCCATATTGACATGACAGCATCACACAGTTGCTGCAGATTTGTTGGCTTCACATCCATAATGCCAGTCTCCTGTTCCACCACATCCCAAAGATGGTCTATTGGGATAAGGTCTAGTGACTGTTTGAGTCCGGTAAGCTTATTGTCATGTTCTAGAAACCAGTCTGAGATGATTCCAGCTTTGTAACATGGTGCAGGCACATCATGTGGATTTTTGATCTTTTCAACCCTTGAAATCTGCACCACGCAGGGAGTAGGTTGTGTGCCCTATGCTTGCAACCTGACTGTTAGAAATAGATAATTCTGAGTTTAACGTGTGGTGGCTCCCTACAGGCACTTACAGTACGTATCACCTACACACCGCATTAGTATAACTTACATTATTTAGTAATACTTTACTAATTCACAACAATGGTACGTTGTATTTTCATGACGTCCCTTAAGGTGGTCTCATACACACTTCCACTCACCTTAAGATGCAGTCTCTCCTGCAACCCAAAAACCTGCAGCATCCGTTTGGTTCAACCCCTCTGTACAAGTGCATGTGATTAAGGCAATAATCCTATAACTCAAGTTATACTCTGAACTTTCAACAGATAGATACAAAATTACAAAGCATAAAAGAATATCGTCCTGTCTTTACACAACTTTTGTATGTGCAAAGTAATTCAGAAGCAAAAAGGTGAAAAAACAGTGACTAAACAGATTTTTTTAATGGTTTGGAGAGGAGTACATAAATAAACTAATGCTATTTTTTCTAGGAGAGGCTATAACTGTGAAACATTGTAAAACCGAATGGCTGAAGGGAGAAATGACCTGCGGCAGAACTACTTCCTGCACCAAGGGTGGAGAAGTCTTTTTCTGGAGGAGATTTTCAGGGTCCCCACAGTGTGATGTGGGGGGTGAGAAATGTTTTCTCCACCTCCTACTCGATTGAGTCCAGAGGGCACATCAAGACAGAACTAGCTTTTTCTACTGGTTTATTCAGACTGTTTCTGCGTTGGTGCTTCTCCCAGCACACACCCACAGAGAAGACCACTGAAGCCACCACTGTCATAAAAAGTTCTGAGGAGGGCTCGGCTCACCCCCAAGTACCTCTTTCGGCCTCCTGAGTAAACGAAGGCAGCTCTGACCCTTCCTGCAGGGCACCATGTTTACTATTTAATTTGTTTTTTGCAGAGAAAGGGGTCTGGACATCTCTTCTGAAACTGCTACTTCTGCAAACCAGCTCCTGATAAGCAGGAGAAGACGGAAAGAAGGATGGATGTAGTTTATGAATAAATGAGATGGAAATTGGGGGAAATCAATCAGACTAAGTTCTCACAAGAGCAACAAAGTTTCAAATATTAATCAGATATATATTCCATCTGTAGTAATCAGTCTGTGAGGAGAAGATGAGAAGTTCAAACTAAGAAGACTGTTGATGCAGAAAAAAGTAATTTCGTGTTTTTAGTATCCCAGAGAAAGATGAAATAAGCTTGGTTTTAGGCAGTTAAAGTGCGACAGGGATCAAAAGTAATTTGTTACTCCTTTGAAAATCGTCAGCTGTACAGTTCAACGGGGTTAAACCACAACACCAGATTACATTTAAAATGTTTTATGAGTAAGAGGATCTGTAAACTGATAAATTCCAAAACTCAAAAAACATCAGATGAGAGTACTTTCAAAAGTGGAAGATTTCTTTTGTCCATGTGTGTGCAAATGTCCCTCAGTATTTTTGGTTAGAGTCACAGGACAAGACCTTTAGAAAGTGTATGTCTCGTACTTCTATTTGGTTTTAATAACATTTACCATATGGTCCTTGGGTTTATTAACAGGGGAACCTCTCCAGGGTTTGTGTCAAAATGAATGTTCTTCAAGTAGTCATTAATCTTTGAATGCTCAGAGGGTTTCAGTTATGCAGGACACACATGTCAGATGAACCGGGCTACACAGCCACATCATTCTTTCCACACTGAGCCTTATGCAGACATTTAAATTAGAAGCCAAATATCTGGAACAGCAAGAAAAAAAGACATTTACCAAATGGGTACAGGAATGTGTGTGCTGTGTACTCCAAAGTGTGTCTGTATTTTTCTGAAGCAGACAGTGTGCGCTGTCTCAGGTGTAACAAAAAAAGTGGCTGTAAGGGCGGTAACACCAGTAACCTGTCCAAACAACGCGCTAAAATACACCAGATTCTAGCAGGGAGGTGCACAGCGCTTGACCATCCAAGTGAGTCGTCTAGCATTGTTTGAAGTGTTACGGCTGAGTAGTTTTGTTATGTTCTTTCTTTGGGAGTGTTTTTTCTGTCTCTGTTGTCTTTTGCTGCACTGGAAGGTTTTCTCATTGCTTTTTTTCCCTCCTATCTTTGTTTGCAGATTGGTTCCCAAATTGTCTTGAGCACCTGATTGGTTGAGGACGTCCAGCTCCGACTTTAAACACTGCCAAATCATCTGTTGGCAGTTCATCTGTTGATTTCCTTAACTGCATATTACACCCTTTTATTAACCCCTATGCAGCGGTGTAACAGTGGTATCTATAATTAATACATCATTTATGCAGCCCATGGTTTGCATGGTGTCTTAGTTATTAGATCTTTGAGTTGAACCAGAATCTACCATTTGCCACATCTGGGCAGCTGTGGTGCGGAAGTAGAACGGTAGAAGATCTTGGTACTTCAATGCCCTCTGTGTTCAGAACAGCTGGGACAAGGCTCACATTAAAGTATTTTTAGTGCCTTGATTTGGATTAGCAACTCATTTTCTTTTGAGTTACCATTTCCCAACGGCCACAAACAGTTAATCAAAGTGAGACTGATAAGGTTACCTGCTCAAAGAAGGCCGAAATTTGACATAGAAGAAACCATGTTTGTGGGTTGACATATGTTGATTCTTTTCTGACCACATATGCCACAAAACTCTAAATCATGTGGTGGAAACAAAAGCATTATGTGATTATTCTAAAATTGAAATCATTCTGTTTATTGAAGTGTTATCTAGTAAATGTGTTACTGTGCAATGGCATCATCCCTGCAGTTGCAGCAATGCATCATCTCAGCAAATTGTAGACTTGACCGCCATTGTCATTGCTTTGATGTTGCACCAATGATTTTCACAACACATTAGATAAAGTGTGATTAATGCAGCATCACTAATAAATACTTTTCAATTTTTTACTTGACACAGACAATGAACTAATATTTCTAAAGTTTCTCCTTTGTTGCTCTATAATTCAGGTAGAACGTTGCCAAAACAGTGCTCATCAGCCAGTTATGTCCAAATAATTATGTGCTCAATCTAAACAATGTCCCATCAAAGGTTATGTGCTGATCAATCGCCTGCTAAATATAGAACAAAGAGGTGAACAAGTTTCCATAGGTCTACATGGTGTGGTAATAATGAATATCATTGTGGTGTGGACTGCAATGGCAAAAAAAAAAAACCCTGCCATAACAACAAAAATGTTCCTGCTGGGTCCAATGTGGTTACGTGATTCTGTTAGGACCTGGAGGTGAATGACCCAAGAATGCAGACTAGGTTTGGTGACAGAAACACTTAATAAATAAACAGAACCATGACAAAACCCTGGGAGCAACAAAGGATTAGCATAATAGAGCAGAGCATAATAGAGAAGAGCATAACAGAGCAGATAACCTTACAAAGACAAACCAAAAACCAGGCACTTATATAGGCTGATGATAATGAACAGAAATGAAGACGGCTGTGCACCATGACAAACCTTGAAACTGGTGCCACTGAGGGAAAACTCAAAACAGAACATGACCAAAAGCATAACATAACTTACAAAAATCAAACCGAAGTAGTTACATTTAGAAAATGTAGTTTTCGAGTTGCCCTCCCTGAAAAAGGAAAAAAAAAGGAACGTTGAACACGTTAAAGTCAATCCAAGTTTAAAAAAGAAAAAGGAGTCTTTTCTCTTTCTACCCTGTGTGTTTTTACTTTGCAAGACTTTTAATTATTATAGTTAAAAAATCCTAAAATCCTGGATAGTATCAATGTGGCCAGAAAAATGTTATTAGATGAAGGACAGCTATATCCCTGCTGTCTCTGACTCTGTCTTTCACAACAGACTACCTCATTCATTCAGTTTCTCTGTTCTCTTCTCCGACCCAGCGTACCATAGCTGCTGTCTATGGTTATGTTGAATTATTACCTTAAATTCAAGTGGTGTCCATACTTGTCTGTAACCTATGCAACAATGCATGCTGTTGATTGGAGCCAAGTTAAACCGTAATAAAACATGTCCTAAGTAGAGGCTGCAGAGGAATCTTTTTCCAAGCCTGTCCATTGTCACAATCAACCAACACCTATGCAACTCCATGCAAATGTTGCCATTATACCTTTCAGCTAACCAATTAATAACGAAGATATCTATAAATAAAATGCCTTATTGGTTTTCTTCGGCTTTTGCGTCCTATTGCTTTTTGCCAGAATTTTAAATTGTCAAAGTTTTCAAAAAATAAATGATAATCTGGACTGCTTTTACAATAAACAACATCACAGTGGGGATGGATCTTTATTTGGATTATTTGTTTGACTAAAGAATTACCAATAGCCTTTTCTTGTTTTGAATCTATTGTTTAACCAGTAAACATTTAAACTAAGCAGATGGCTTTAATCTTGTAATCCTGTGACATGGTCTCATCTATGGTGATTTTCCTCATTTAAATTGGTTACACTTTCAGTATTTATCTTTTTTGGCAACATTATAATTATCCACAAGCACATGAATTATGACATCATGTGGTTTATAAAGTGAGCATTACCTTTCAATGCTTTTTACCTTTCTGGGTTGTTCTCACTGGGCATCAACAGCTTAACCCCTTGACGCAGAAAGAGGCGTTCTCGCCTCAAACTGATTCAGCTCAAAATGCACTCAAAATATCATCCGTAATCCTTCTCTCCTGGTCGATTTACTTGCAGTATAAACCTAGGAACCTTTTTCAAGCATTGGTTTCTCATAGGAATAGTCAGACGGAGCACAGTCCCGCTCTTGTTTACAAAGAATGCCTCGCGCTGGATCGCTATTTTAGGCAGACAATTTATCAAACTTGTCCAATCTAAGGTAAGTTGTACACGTAAAAAAATGTGTACATTCTTATTGATTACTTGGCTCACTACCACAAAGCAGTAGAATTCCTATGAATATTTTTAAAGACAGTTGATGATTTGGGTTTGTTGTGGAAATGCCTCTACCAGCCACAAAGAAGATGGCCCACCATAAATGTGGTGCCGTGTCTAAACAGCATTCAATGCTCATAGATATTTTCTTTACCAATTTGCTATTCTAGAGAGTATTTATAGTCATTTTAGAAATATTGTGGTGAGAAAAATGTGATTTCAGCCCATTAATGTTCTTTGGACGAGTTCTGAAAATGAAAAAAAAAATTATCAATATAAACTGGCCAATCAGACTGGCTCAGTAAAAGCATGTGACCTCACATCGTACGTCAAAAAGTTTGATCAAGTGAAAGGGGTGTGGTCTTCTAACTAGGTCACTTTTTTACTTACTGGCAAAAGTGGTTGTCATAGAATCAATAACTTTGATTGATTCAGATCAATCACTTCTTCATGACGATTTCTGGCTTCTTTAAATAACTTTTAACAGATTTTAGACCCCCGTGTGTCGGAACACTTGTATGATATTCCTCCGTGTATAATGGAAAAACTAGCAAATTTAAATCAGAATTTTGCTTGAAGTTCATGCAACATTTATGCATTACTAATTCATTCATGTTTCCAAGTAAATGTTTTTACTGATCTCCTTGCTTAATTTAATTTGTGTCAGGTTCACATCTATGACAGTTTAAGCTGTGCAAAGAGACACGCAACTGAAGTTCAGGTTGAGAATCCTGGCCTGGATGTACAATGAATACATTACGCTCAAGCTTTATTTGGAGATTTAAACAAGTATTGATTTGTTTGTGCAAAAGGCATGTTAAATCATAAAGCTAAAGTTTTCTGTCACTTAGTTTTGCAAATTGTCATAAACATTTATGAGAAAGAAAAAAATCGAAAGCACCAGACTCACTTTTCTGCCTCTTGCTGAGACGACGTCACATAAAAGATGCATTTTTCAAACAGATTTGCGCAGCACTACCAAGATCTCCTAATGCTAAAAGAGGTGAAGTGCAATTCCTCCTTTCTGAAAACAACCATTTCTCGTGGAATTATTCAGCCGTGAAGTCCTTTGCTGCAGGTCAAAATAAATCCGTCTGCATGGATTTCTTGTCAGGTACTACCAGGTCCATCCATCCTCAACACTTGCTTTGTCCTGTGCAGGGTCATGGGGGTTGTTGGTACCTATCCCAACTACTTGTGGCAAGGAACAGGGTACAACCTCGACAACCAGTCCTTTGTAGGGCCACACACAGACCGAAAACCACTGACACAGAAGAAAAAAAATAGTCACCAATCAGTGAGGAGGGCATGAAAATTCCACAACGAAAGAATAAGCCAGACAGCCTGGTGATGCTGTTGTATGGTACCCTAACGCCACCCTCCATTCATTAGTGAGGCGCATTCACTAGCTCCTCACTGACCGCCTGCAAAGGAAGCACACGGGTTGTGCACATGATGCATAAGTGCCTGCAGGACACCCATAGGATGCCCACACAGACTAAGATTGAATTGTCTAAATTCCTTATTTTTAACGCGTGAACACTTGTCACTAGAACAGCACTAATGGGCTCTCTGAACAAGGTTTGGGGGGGTTAAAAATAAAAAAAAATTATGTATGATGTCTCTGCATCTCACCTACTTTAGCTTTACTTAACCTTGCATGTTGTGTAAGTGTTCACTAAGACCTGTTCCCTGCAGCATGCCAGTAGAACAGAAAGTGCATTAACATCTTCACCCTACGAGTGTCACAGAACGGGCAGACAGCTGGTTCCACTTGCAGCAGGTTTATGAAACAGAGGCAGGCAGATAGCAGCCAGGCTGCACTACAAGTCCACAGAGCTAAATCGGACTAGATGTCCAGGCAAAAGGTCGGGGCAGGCGGCAAAGAGGCAGAGTCAGGAATAAAGCAGGGTCAGATAACAGGTGATCAGAACAGAGTAGAATGCTTGGTATGCTGGTAGAATGACACAGACAATACTTCGCACCAAGTGTTCTCTGAGCAGTGCCTAAATGTCTTGGTGGCTGATGACAAGATGAGAACCAGGTGTGGAGATGACTGCAGTCAGTACTCAGGTGATGACTCTCGCCGATGACCAGAGGCGGAGACAGAGCATTACCCCCTGACAACGAGCTTACTGAGCGGTCTACGACATTGATATTTCATGTGGGTCACCTGTGTGCCCCGTACAGGTTTGTCTTTTTTTCACCTCTCGGAAAATCCATGTCCACTTTAGAGAACGTTCCAAATGTTTGGAAGTTTCTGTGTTTGATTTACAGTTTCTTCATGTTTTAGTCATTGATGGGTGGCTTGCAGGATATTTGCAGTGCCAGTTGATGAAGGCATTGATATCCCCATAGCTGTCCACATGCATGGCACATTATTTACAATGTTCTTATGTTATTGTAACAGAATATTTTCATTCATCGTTGTTGTTTTGTGTTGGAACAGCATGTTTTATTTGGAGGAGAGGACAAATGTAACACTATTTTCATTCCCCTTTGGTATTGTGCACATGATGTAACGGTGACAAATGGACTCCTGGGTAAGTAAATGATAAGGGTAGAATAAAGTGGCGGTCCACAACACCCAAACGTGTGTCTCTGAGCTCCTTATTTTGCATCTGAAACTTTGCATTACCAACATCGATCCATGGAAAACCAGCCACACTAATAAAAAAATCATTTTGAGTCACAAAAAAGTCTAGAATTTCTTTGTTTTTGAAAAAATCTATCCAGAAATAAAACTTCAGCAAATGCTCCATGCCTTTCATTTTTGAGCATGGCTCAGATAAACAGACAGCTTTGGTGTTTTTTCTCATATTTCTTTTTTTCCTGGTAGAAATATGTGTTTCAAAGTTAATTAATTTACAACTTTAAAACATGTAATTTAACAGTTACAACTTTCTCTTGTAATTTTTTACTTTTTATTGTAAATTTAAAGTAATGGCTTAAATGTATTTTTTAAAGATGGAAAAAAAAGACTGTTAGACTGTGAGCTAGAAGAAAAGTCGTGTGTGATTTTTGCAAAACTGCATAATTGTGTGGTGCAGGCCTGAAGTGACTAATCAGGAGCTTTGGGAGTGTTCTGGGCGGGCTGCTTTAGCTTTTGGGCCATTGTTGCAAGCTGAAAGAAAGCGAGGGCTCTAACAACCTGTATTTTCCCTGAACACACTGCAGTTCGAGCAGAAGCTGGATACAAGGATCCCCTCACCAGGGGAGGTTCTGTACCCCTCCTAAATGAGTAGATGAGAAGTGGGTCACTGCAGGAAGGCCTAATTCAAAATTCTTTACAGCAAAGTTTACATTTTGAATACAAGAAAAACAAAACAAGAAGGTGTGTTTCAGTCACTACATTTAGAAATAAATTAGCCTAAAACTTTTCATCTTTTTGCAAATAGTGAACAAGGTAAGTTCGTTTCCTCTAGTTGTTTTGGCAGTGTGGTTTGCTTTTTAGCCTTGCTTCTCAGTAATTAGAATTCTGATGTTTTTTGTCTTTCAAACTTATTTAAGAAGTAACTTTTGTCAATACAGTTTTGTATTCCTACATAGGTGACTTATGGACTATGTTGTATAGTTTATTGATCAACAATTTCAAAAGTTGATCAGTGCAAAGTTATTTCTCTGAATTTAATAGTATTAATAAACTTATAGCTGTTTTGACCATATGAGGGGCGAGTGTGTATGTGTATGCTAAGTTGTCCCACTTAAAAAAGAGGCTTACTGTTTATCATAGATACACTTCAGCTGTGAAAGGCAGAATTCAGAAACACAATCCAGGAAATCAAATTGTATGATTTTGAAAGATATATTTTTTTTGTATAATTGTGCAAAAAAAATTCTGCCTCACAGCAAGAAGGTTCCCGGTTCAAGTCCTGGCTGGGGGACCTTTCTGCGTGGAGTTTGCATGTTCTTCCCGTGCATGCGTGGGTTTTCTCCGGGGACTCCGGCTTCCTCCCACCGTCCAAAAACATGCTTCATAGGTTAATTGGTCACTGTAAATTGTCCCTAGGTGTGGATGTGAGTGTGCATGGGTGTGTGATTGTGGCCCCTGCGACAGACTGGCGACCAGTCCAGGGGTGTACCCTGCCTTCGCCCATGAGTAGCCGGGTTAGGCTCCGACAGCCACGTGACCCCGAAAGGGATAAAGCGGATTGGAAAATGAATGAATGAATTAATGAAGTATTTGGTCAAAAATTAAAGTGCCCCTCAACCCTTGCTAATGTAACCCTGGTTGTCAATGACAGAAGTCAAAGGTTTTCTGCAGATCTTTACCAGGGTTGCACTGTAGCTCCTATTTTGGTCCGTTCTTCCATGCAGACTAGAGGATGGGGTTCTTTTTTTATTTTTTATTCTTACGCTTTGATAGATGTCATTTTTTCTTTTATTGAACTTGCCATAGGTTGCAATTCTCTTCATGACTGCCTTCGATACATGATCGTTGCACTTAAGATTTAAGCGAGAAACCGTGACTAGGAACACGGACGTCCTCTAGGTAATGTTATATTTTCAAATTAGTTACATTAGGCATATTATTACAAAACTACAAAATGTCTCAGCCTTTACTTTGTTTGTCTTCATTCTCATTGGTTGTAGTGATGAATTCTGGCCCTTTTGGATCGGCTCCCAAAAGACACATCGAATTGTCTTGTTCCTCAAAATGAATAACTAATGTAAAAATGTGTTTTTATTCATTGAAGTGTTTATTATGCTGTTTTATTATTCCTTCCAGATAAAATGTATAAAATAAAGGATAAGAAAAAAAACAGCTATTTTAATTCAACTTTTAAACTATATACTATTTTTTTAAGTGTCAGGTGTAAAGGAAGAGTTTCAGCTCAAATGAAAGAAAAGGTGTACAAAAATGTGGTGAGACCAGCCATGTTGTTTGGCCTAGAGACAGTGGTACTGAGGAAAAGACAGGAACCTGAATTGAAGGTAGCAGAGTTGAAGATGCTGAGGTTCACTTTGGGAGTGACTAGAATGCATAGAATCAGGAATTAGTACATCAGAGGGACAGCACATGTTAGAGGTGTTATTTTACGTTTTTGTGTTGCTGCACCTGGCACTCTCTTTTGATCATAACCGGTTCATGTGCTGTTGCGCATGTAACCCCCCCAGCGCAAACACCACCCCGCCTGCGCTTAGTGCCAAAGATAGGAGGAAGCACCTACTATACGTGTTGATCAATCACGTGTGGCTTAATGAAAAAAAAACAAGAAGGTGATTTAAAAAAAACAGCTCACAGGAAGGAGCCGATCTTGTTGTTCAGTCTTAAGAGACGCCCTGAGAGCCGTTTCATTCGCACGTGAATTGGTTGGATCCTGCTCCCGTAGAAATTTGATCCCTTCTCAGTCCCATGATTAATGGCAGAGTTGACTCCTATAACGGGTATCCAGTGACCCGTTGGAGTCCCGAAAACATGTCATCCTCTGATGCAGATCTTCTCAGATTGCTCACTCTGCTCGCCAACCGCCTGCTGGACAGTTTAATGAGCTCCGCTGCCCAGGATCTGGCAAAGGTAGTGGCAAGGCGCCCAGGCGCCCGGCAGAGCTAGCAAGGTCCACTGCCTTGCTGCCAGTCCCTGGCCTGCAAAGCTCGCTAAGCTTGCCCACTGGTGGCTAGCTGCACAGCAGATGGAAAGCCGCCTCCGGTGCCGTTTCTCTATTGCTCTAGCTCCATGGGTTTATGATGTTTTTCCTATTTTGAAAGACAATAACAAAAAGATCCCCCAGTTATATTTGTATTTTCCCCTCTTGGGTTAATGCTCAAACTGGGCCACAGACAGACAGAAGCGATGTTTAAAACGGCTGTTAGGCGCAGCTGCACTCGAGGAGTGAAATTAAAGGATCCAGTGAACCCAGACGCAGTGACACGCTTGCTGGCATCTCTGTAGAGCTTTGCAAAACATATAAACACAAGCGACTTGCTCAACATCCTCCATGTTTTCTATGATATAGACATTTGATGCTCCGTGGTGTCAAGACGTTAAGCAGTAAATTTGACGCGCATCAAAAGAGAGGCAGACGTGAATTTGACGCCTCGGCCACATCCGGTGTGAATGCAGCATTACACTTCTTTGTGATTACATTTTGGAAAATACTCTAATGACCATCTTGATAGAACATCATTATTAAAAATTGGTTCCAGGATTTTAGACATCCTTTAGTCTTTAACATTTAAAAAAAGATATATTCATCTTTGTATTCTGTTTAACTCACATTTTTTGGTGACCATTCATCAGTTATTTGTCCAATAATTGTATTCATATGATATAAGTTGAAGAAGCAAGGGCTGCACGGTTAGCGCTCCTGCCTCACAGCAAGAAGGTTCCCGGTTCAAGTCCTGGCTGAGGGACCTTTCTGTGTTCGGAGTTTGCATGTTCTCCCCGTGCATGCGTGGGTTTTTTCTCCGGGTACTCCGGCTTCCTCCCACCGTCCAACAACATGCTTCACAGGTTAATTGGCTACTCTAGATTGTCCCTAGGTGTGGATGTGAGTGTGTATGGGTGTGTGATTGTGGCCCCTGCGACAGACTGGCGACCAGTCCAGGGGTGTACCCTGCCTTCGCCCATGAGTAGCCGGGTTAGGCTCCGGCAACCCTGTGACCCCGAAAGGGATAAAGCGGATTGGAAAATGAATGAATGAAAAAAAAAAAGTCGAAGAAGCATAATCATAACACCCCACTGATTATGGGTGAGATTCAAAGTCCAAAATGTTTACTCTTGTTGTGTGATGATTATTTAGATTCAATTACTTATCAGAATCCTTCAGAAAACATTTTCTATTGACCTATTTTCAAATTATTACATATTAAATTCCAACTCTAAATCATTAAGGGTTCAAATGTAATCCCAAGCTTGACTTGGACTGATGCTAATGGCAGCTTAAGCTCTATTTTTGAGTTTTCTGTGCTGCTGGTCTCTTTCCTGATTAAAGAACTCCACTCTCTATTTCTGGTGACTCTGTCCCATAGGTTTCCATCACAGAAGACCTGCAGCTGATTACCTCGTGACTCTACTGAGAGCATATGATTTATGACTGCTTTGCTTTTCTCTTAACTAAGGTAGCATCATTTCTCAACCCTCACAGAAAACCTCTGTGGTCTTTCCTTAGAGACTTTACCTTGATAATGTTTTATCTTAAAAAAGGGCAAGACTTTCTGGTGTTTATTGAGTTAAAGTGAGTTGTACACTGTCCCCAGGTTTTTGGATACCAAAAAGTGTGTGTCCTGTCCCAGGACACAGAACAACATCTGCATATAACTCACTGGAGTGTGGAGGATAACTTTAGTGGCTACCATCCAGGAAAAGTTTTAAGTTTGGTTCTGGTTACACCAAGGAGGTGCTCTACATAGTCACAGAGAAAAGTTACAGATGTGAAGATCTCTCTGAAATCAGGTTAAAGGATTCGTTGGGGGGAAAAATATAAAAGAGAGGGTAAAAAGTCAATTTTGCAGATAAGAAACATCAAGCAGCTGACGCAAGAACAAACAAGGTCTGCAAACAGAGGACGGGAAACCCCCCACGCCACATGATGTTGTCTTGTTGGCTTGACCAAGCCAGGACCTCAAGCATGACTTAGTATGGGTTGTGGGATTGCAGCTAAGTGTGAAATAGCTGAGGGTCAGGAACAGGCGGAACAGGAGTTGAACGGAACAGGCCAGTTAATTCTGGTGAGCGTTTCCACTCAGTTAAAGCTTTGCTTCCACCAAGCACCTTTTTCCCCCAGCGCATGCGTGGTGTAGACTGCTAGCGTGTTTGAGTCGTTATCACTTTCTGCCAATCATCGGGTGGCTACAGCGGCTCCACTCCAACCATTCCGTTCTTTTATGGACCTAAGACCGAAAAGGGTCAGAAAGTGGTAGGGTCTGGAACTGTTTGATCAGCCCATTTTGCAGTGTAAACGCTCAGAATACCGTTCCGGTCCTGTATAGAATGGTTCGTTCCGCTCAGTGGGTTGGTGGAGTGTTTCTGCCCCAGGTGGAGGAGTTTAAGTATCTTAGGGTGTTGTTCACAAGTGACCACTCAATCTTCCTTCAAGTGCTCACCGTGGTCATGACCGAAAGAATGAGATCCTGAATACAAGCGACTGAAATGAGCTGGGTGCTCTCTTACAGATAGAATGAGAAGCTCAGTCATCTGGGGAGTGCCCGGAGTAGAGCCTCCACATCGAGAGGAGCCAGTTAAGGTGGCTCATGCATCTGGTCCGTATGCCTCCTGGACGCCTCCCTGGGGAGGTGTTCCAGGCATGTCCCTCTGAGTGGAGGAACGCCTAGGATACACTGGAAAGACTACGTCTCTCTGCTGTCCTGGGAACACCTTGGGGTCCCCCCAGAGAAGTTGGAAGAAATTGCAGAGGAGAGGGAAGTCTGGCCATCTTTGCTTAGACTCCTGCCCATGCGACCCGGTCCCGGATGAGTGGAAGAACGTATGCTTAGTCAGAAAACAATGGTGAAAACTATTTTTGTTGGAATAACGTATTTAATTATAAAGGAAATTCAAAGAATAATGAAAAAAATAAACATTTACTTAAATTTTTTTTTTTTTATGTTTCAGTAAAAATGTTGGCAAGCTGCACAGCTGGTGTAGTGGTTAGTGCTCTTGCCTCACAGCCATAAGGCCTTGATTTGAATCCCAGCTGAGACCTTTCTGTGTGGAGTTTGTATCTTCTTCTCGTTCACGTGTGGGTTTTCTCCAGGCCTCCCACAGTCCCAATTAATGCTTCGTAGGTTTGTTCAATGTTTTAAATTGTTCCTAGATGTGATTTGTATAACTGTGTGGCACTGCAACAAACTGGTGGCTTGTTCAGGGTTTACCACACCTTCGCCCAATAGTACCGGAGACAGGTTCCAGCAACTCTATGACCCCGAAAGGGAGTCAGCAGGTTTAGAAAATGAATGGATGGATATACAATTGGTTTCTGATTTCTATCCTTCTACATCCCTTGTCCAAGACATTCAACTATCTCATGCTTTCAGCAGGAGAGATCCTTTTTCTTTCTAATTTTTGCTTGAAACTCTTGCTCTGCTTAATAATGTGGAATGTCCTTCTTTAGTATTTTTTCCTTTAATTGAACTCACATAGCAAACTGATGATCACAGGTGTCTGAGACTGATTTCAGTGATCCAAGAGTCCAAATCCACAAGTTTAATTGAAAAACAAAATAATTTTAACTCTTTGACATTTCAATACAATTTGCATAATAATTTGGAACACACCGTAGAAGCTTAAATGATAAATGACCAGAAGAAACATGTACAAGGGTCAAGATATTATTGTTTTACCAACATTTGTTAATGAAACTATGGGATTAAAACATCAGAAATCCCATTTCAGCATCCCATTTTGCATCCTGT
Organism: Adrianichthys oophorus; assembly: GCA_036245035.1. Taxonomy (NCBI): domain Eukaryota; kingdom Metazoa; phylum Chordata; class Actinopteri; order Beloniformes; family Adrianichthyidae; genus Adrianichthys; species Adrianichthys oophorus. The sequence goes on along the minus strand of BSAI01000072.1, from coordinate 26,265,176 downwards.
ATACAGTAGATGTATGTACGTTGTCTTATATAATCCTGTGCCTAGTGGGTGGTGGTGTAGAAGTAAAGGTTGGAAGTCTGTTAAATAAAAAAAAACCTCATTAAAGCTACTCAACAAATTGCACTTTGATATTTAAATGTGCCACAATGTCACAAATTTAAATGAAAATACTTAAAAGTTAGGCTTTTTTATATGAATTATTAGATTAAAAATAGATTATTAGATTATTTTCAGAAGAAAAAATAATAAGACAAAAATCAATCGCATGACTGCACTAAAATAACACAATATGAAATTCACTATGAAATGCCAAATAAATCATGCTGAAGTCGTATATCATTTAATACTTTCATATTTGATAAAATAAAAATCAAGTTGTCAAGTCTCTTTAACTCCAGGTTCTCACTTCCATAGTTTCTGCAAGAATTTCATTTGAATCTGACTGCAGAAAAATTGCAGATGGTTCCTAAAGTCAGTGCCTACAAACACCAGAGGAGTGATATAGTAGTTTATTTTCCACACACATCTTTTGTGTTACTGCTCAGCTGATCACCTTGCAGCTTTAAAACCAAACCCGCAGCATTCTGGAGTGGCAGAATCACAGAGATGAAACGACCTCAGAGAATATGGGAGGCTCTTGGATCAACGCAACCAAAAGATTGTTTGTTTGTTAGTTTTTACAATGTGTAAGTAAAGAAATAGAAGCTCAAAGTGCATGGTGTGAAGTTCAGAATAACATGCTACTGTATGTTTGAAGTCAATTGTTTAGCTCACCGTGTCTTCCTTTTATGCTTAATTAAATAAAAAGGACCAGTAAACAATTATTTCTTATTTTACCATTTAGCTTCAGGTTTCTTGTGCTTTACATTTAAATCATTTAACTTTCTTTTTAACAGCATGTATGGGCTTGGTCACACGGCTCGAACTTTGCTTACCTGGAACGGCAGGGAGGGGCGCCGAATTTTGACAACGCTCGTCACCGCGCACAAAATAGGAAAGAAAAATCAAACACACGGGCGTTGGCGTAGCGATTCACCGCTGAAGCCAGTGTAGCTTTAGCATTGGTTTAGCGACAGCGAGCTATAGCGAGCGTTGGTTGCTGAGGAGTCTGAGGAGGTTCAGATTCTGCTGATGGACTAGTGCACCAATCATTGCAAGTCTCTCAGGATCCATGGTGATGCAGTTTGGGCTAATTCGATGCAGGTCTGAACTCAATGGCAGCTCGATTACAAATGAGTTCCTGGTCCATTTCATCCCGTACTTGGTCCAGCGTTCAAGATTTCTGCATTGGCCTAGCGTACCCAAGCATCCACGAACTTGCGTCTAGTGGAGCCAAACTTTGACTGGGCGTGGGTGGAGCGGGGGTGAACTTTGCCAGAGCGGAGAATGGAACTCTCCTCACCGCTCGCAATATTTTGTGCAGCTCAAAACTTTCGGAGCGGTGGGAGGGACCCTCGAGAAACATTAGCGGTGGCCGAGCGTTTGCGGTGTTGCTTTAACGGAAGCCAACTTTTGTTAAACGGTGATGAACGGTCACGTCCAGGAACGCTCCAGCAAAGTTCAGGCAGTGTCCAATTTCCCCCCATTTTTTTGTTCTGTTGTATTCACTTTTTTTTTCTTTGATGCAAATGGGTTTGTCTTTGTAGAAGACTTTGGGGAAAAAAAGATTCTGTAACTTAATATTCTTGTAAAACAAAAGTTGCTACTTTGCCTGGTTGGTGACTGTTTAACGTTTGACGTGAGCTGTGTTTTTAATATTGTTTTATGGGAATGTATGACTATTTTGCTTAGAAAAAAAATCTACAAAAAAACCCCACAAAAAGACGTATGCAGCAATGTGTTTTTAATTTCCATTTTCAAATTTTCAAAATATTTTAAAAACCTACTTCAATAAAAATCTCGGAACAGTAACTAGACCAGTGATAGACAACTCCAGGCCTCGAGGGCCGCGGTGTCCGCATGTTTTTCAGATATCCAAGCCCTACTCGTGACTAAATACCTGGTTCAGGTGTGCCAGAGCATAGTATGTTGGAAAACATGCAGGATTACGGCCCTCGAGGACTGAAGTTGCCTATCCCTGAACTAGACACTCATTAAAAATCTAAACATCAGTGACCTAATTAGCAAAAACAAACAAACAAAAAAAAAACTAAAACTAAAGATGATTATTTTATCAAATTGTTTTGGTGGAGGTATGAAGGGCCATAAGTGGGTCCAGATTCTCAGGTTGTAGACCTTGAGTCTAAACAGAGCACTCTTGCCTAGTCCTGCATTTCAAATTACAGTATGTCTTTACTTTTAAATGAAAACACAAATAATGGCCACCAACCTAAGAACAGGTACTGATCATGATGGCATCCCCATGCATGTTTCCTTTCACAGCTTTCACCATGATCGTAAAATAAGTGGTTTCCAGGGCTGCTGTCTCAGTGGATTCCATAATTTTCCTGCATGGTATGCGCATCCTCCCTTGATGTTGGTCTCCAAATTGAAACGAAGCATGAAATTATTCAGAGTGGTGTCGGTGATTCAGTCTATTTCCCAGAGATATATCGGGGGGAGGCTGAAGAGGGAATGACTGGGTATAATAGCAGATTTGCATTCATGAAGAAAAATGATCAAAACCTGATACAGAGAATATTCCTGTGCATACGTGGCATTCAGAATGTAATGCTGTATGTCTTCCCGAATGCTGTAACAGGACCTGCAGCATTAACGATTGGTCCTCTGCTGGATCTAACACGGTCTGTCTTGCTTTGGCAACAGGGTGCTTTATTTATATTCATTTGCCAAATACTCATCTGATCGGTGGAAAAACTGGAGTTCAGCAGCAACCTTTAAAAGAAAGAAATGGAATGAAAACATAAATCAAAACTGAGAACCAGGAGGGCAAATTTCCTCTTGCAGCATTTTAAAACAAGGATTTAAACGAATAACAATTACTGTAACATTGTATTTTCTTGTTGCTTCCTTTACATACTATACCTTGTTTCCTTTTATAAATCATCCCCAGGTTTGGAAGCAGAAAATCACTTAGTTTCTCGTCCTCCACTGGAAATCGCATCAGACATTATTTTTCATTTTCCTTGTTGAGTGTGACTCTCTCGTTTCCGATGGCAGCCAACATGAAGAGAAAGCTGGTGACTTGGATTGCAGCTGCTGTCTATGCATAAAGCAGAAATGTGTCTGCACTCAGACACACTCACGCACTGTTAAAATTTACAGGCACTAAAGTGACGAAACAATAAATTAAAGATCTGTTTTCCATATTTTGAAAGATGGGCTTTGGAGCCTGGCTGTGCGTCATTTATCAGCGAACTGACAATATTTCACATGACAAATGTAGTACTGTTAGTAATGTTTTGAAATGCTGCAGAAAATACACTTTTTGAAGGGCCTATACTATGCAAAATCAACGTTTTGAGCTTTTAAGTGTATTATACTGTTCATTCCTCACTATAAACAACCCCAAAGTGGTATTTTGATTCATTCACACATTTTTGAGTAATCCTCCAAAAATGACCACTTTTAGCCACAGCCCCTCCCATGCCCAAAAAAACAAGCGGGTCCTCACCGTGTGACGTAGGAAGAATCTGCACTGCAAGCACTAGGCTAACACACACTCACTTTCTCCGCAGAGCTGACAGTGATCAGCAAAACATTTTTTTTATTTTACATGCACAATACCATATATCTTCCAGTTGTGTCCTGTCTCCAAAAAAGGCTGGGTCTGACAAGTGTTCTTTGCTTTAGACGCCGGGCTCCTTTAAGACACACACACTCTCGGTTGGGAAATCATACTGACACAGAGTGTATTTGTGTTGTAAGCTAGTGTAGCGATGGTCGGGACTACTAAAGGCAATATACACATCCATTTTACAAAAATTTTGATGTTTGTTTTTGTGGAAGAAATGCAGACACACTGACAAGGCCGGCTATAGGAGGATGTCATTAAATGTGTGGCACCCAGACAGAGCGGCAAGCGATGTTTGTTAATTTATTTATTTTTTATTGATGTAAATCTATGATGATTGATTGCTTTACATTTGTGTTATTCTTATTCTTGCCTGCTTGAAATAAATGCTTTCTAATCTAATCTGTAAAGTATTAACTCACATATCCCAGAAATGTTATTTGTGTGCACAAAACACATTAACAATAAAATCTGCAGAACTGTAAAGACATTTATTTCTGCAGTATTACTCCAAGAAAACAAATACATGGCTGATATTAAGCCATAAGAAACAAACAAAGTGTGTTTCTGCACTTTAAATGGTCCAAGTGAATACTCTCCTCTGATTGGCTGCTGGGTGTTGACATGCATCTAAAAAAGTAGTTCCGTTTACATAGCCCAAAAGTTCTATATCACTGCGCAGGCTTCTTTAAAACAAACTTTTGCTTGATCTTCTGGACAAAAACTAGCGGTAAGAGTTGAACTTTCTGAACTGATGCTTTATTGAACCCATCATGACAATCAGCATATATATTGCTTTCCTTTGCTGCTGCAGTTTAGGTCAGCGCTGCTTTATGGCCGCACCACAAATCATGTAGTCTGCTTTTTGTGAGAAAGCGAATTTTTCCATCTGGTGCTAATTCACAATAATTTGAATAAAGAAATACCCAGAATTGCGATTAAGTTATCTTTAATATACATCCTCCATACTCCTACCTGTTCACTTCTATGGCCCAAAGTGGGAAGTATGAGTGTGTAAAACAGGCAGCAAAGGTAATAATTGCTGTACTACAGTGTATAGTGTCAAAAGGATTCTAATTAAAATTTAATCCATTGTAGAGTACAAGATATGTAAATGTTTGTGAAATAGTTAACTCAGATACTATGACAGCAACATCATCAGTTGGTGGGTATCAAAAGGACATTAGGAACATAGATATAAATAGAAAGTAGAAAGCTGCACACCCAGAAGATATCAGCTCTTTACACAAGATTTTTTAATTGCACTAGTGGTTTTTTACAAGTTTAGAGGTCAATGTTCAACAACATGACCCAGGAAAATCCTGAAACCATTTCAAAGCTGAAGCAAGCTGCCCAAGGGAGAAAACACTGTTAATGAAGAAAAATCAAAATGTTTATGCAGACATCATTAATGCTGACAAAACTTTAAAAATGTTGCATTGTTTTGTCCGGAGGGAATGGTAAATGGCATTTACTTACATAGGGCTTCTTTACTTTCTTCAAGGAATGCCTTACAAATTACACTTCCATTCACACAACAGAGCTGGAAAAACACGTGCTGCTGCTGAGCACAGATATCCAACTGTTTTGTGAAAACCAAGTATAATATCTGCATGCCTAAAATTTAAAAGATTTAAATTCAAAAGTAGCTTTTTTTTTATTTAAAGAGATTTTCTTCATAACAGACCTATATGTAAATATGTGTGTGTGTATTTCCACCCAGTCCCATTAAAAAAGGTGCAACTGATTAGACAGGATAAATAACTAATCCACTACAGATGCTTTTGGACCATGAAAGGAACCAGAGTAACACGTGAAGTGCAGAGGGAAAAAGATTCAAAGAGGAGGCAATACATGTTGAAAAAAATACAGTAACATTTCCAGGAAAATGTACGTTTGTCTGTGCTTATCTATACATCAGTAGTAAAAATAGAAAAAATGCAAGTAAAAGGACCAGTGCAAATCACAGATCTGGCACTTTGAAGACCAATTATGAATCAGAAAGTGGAGACCACTTTCAGGGCAAGTATTGATTTCTCTGATATTGATTTAGGTTCTAGTGGAAACTGAAATAAAAATAGGCTGTTGCTTTGACCTTTACCAGAAATCATCCATATTGTATTAATATTTGAAATAAATCAATGCGTTTAATCTCCTTTTTACTGACTGCCTGGCTTAAAAATTTTATCACTCTGGCCTGGCACATGTAATTTAATGTATTCCATATGTATAATAAGCATGTCTTCTCTCGAGTTCACAGTAAGCTACAAGAATGCTAGGATCAGCCAGCTGATTTTTTGAGACTGTGAAGGAAAAAAGGTTTTTAATATTATTTATAATTATTATAATCACATGTAATAATAATAATAATTATTCAAGTCCCGTCTGGGGGACTTGCAACAGTGTTAGCAATGGGGGACCTTTCTGTGTTGAGTTTGCATGAGTTTGCATGTTCTCCTCGTGCATGCGTGGGTTTTCTCCGGGACTCTGGCTTCCTCCCACCATCCGAAAGGGACAAAGTGGTATAGAAAATTAATTAATTAATGGGCCTCTGTCATCTGACCCACTTCCCTCTGAGCTGTCTTAATCTTAGCCTCCAACCATTGCTTCCATGGTGGGCATTGTTTTCTCCCATCTTATAGCCAAGCATCTCAAGGATCACTGCTGTGGAAGTGTAAACCAGTGCATTGATTTCTGTGATTGTTGTGGTAGAAATTGCCCTTAATGCTTCATTCACAATTTCCAGGAGACTTTACTTGACTCAAGCGCTGCAGTTGGTGTCCGGGTTGCCTGGTGTTCATTCTAGACATGATCTTTTCTTTCAGGTCAGTTGCTGCCTCGCTCAACATAATGGTGGTTATTGGGGTTGTGTTCCCAAGTTCTGGTTGGGAGTGTGCCATAGCCTCCTCTGACCTGATCTTGTGGTTCTCCAATGGGTTTACAATTGTGTTGTATTTTATCAATCCCAATTTGTGATAGCAGTTGCTGTTTGTGGATGTTAGAAGATTGTGCTACTGGTTGTTTGGCAGTTAGCTTTGATTGTGGGTCCCGAAGCATCCATTCACGCCACATTCTCTACATGTAAATTCTCTGAGTAGGATTCATTTACTTGGATTACTTGAGCTGTAGCATTTCAACAGAACTTTGTTCTTACATCTAGTCCATTTCCATCTTGTTCCAGTATCCCACTTTCCATCAAGGTGCTCTGGTTTCCCAGCATCTGATGCAGACCTTGTTTGGTCAGGCGACGTTATGAGGTAGGCCATATATAAAAACTGCAAAAAGTGCAGTATATTGATACACAGTACTGAAAAATGTATTTTTTCCATCTAGGGGAAATTGGTCGTGGCATTGTTATTGCTCCTCCTGAGAAACCTTGTATGTTTATATGTCTGAGCATAAATGTTGGTGTTTTGTTTTTTTTTTTGCAGCAAAAGGATAGAAATCTCATACCTGCAGCAATGTTGGATTCACTGCTGCTAAACAGTATTTACATGTGATTATTCATTCATCTTTTGTACCGTTTTGTCCCTTTCGGGGTCATGGGGCTGCCGGAGCCTAATCTGGCCACTCATGGGCGAAGGCAGGGAACACCACTGGACAGGTCGCCAGTCTGTCGCAGGGGCCACAATCACGTACCCACACACAATCGCATCCGCACCCAGGGACGATTTAGAATGACCAATTAACCAATGAAGCATGTTTTTGGATGGTGGGAGGAAGTCCCCGAAGAAAACCCACGCATGCACGGGGAGAACATGCAAACTCCACACAGAAAGGTCCCCCATTGGTGACACTGTTACAAGTTCCCTAGCCGAGACTTGAACCGGGGGCCATTTTGTTGTGAGGCAAGAGCGCTAACCACTGTACAACCGTGCACCCCAGAGGCCCAAATAAGTGCAACGAAAAAGCAAACTGTGCCTAAGAAGTACAGCCAGATGGCCATACATGAAGCACTGGAAACTGCCAAACAAAGGCTCCTGGCCCTGAGCAGCTGCCTAAAGAGGTACACAAGAGACAATGAAGCCAGACAGATAAACAGGCTGTATGCAACTCAACCTGAGAAAGTGTACGCTCAGTGGCACAGTCAAAACAGCAGAGCAGACCCATCAAAGGCTGGACACTGAACAGTACTGGAAAAGTATATGGGAGATAGAGATAGCACATAACAGCAATGCTCAATGGCTGGTCTCTCTGAGAAAAGAGGACAGCAACCTCCCTGAACAGAATCCAGTAACCATCTCAGTGTCCGACATTCAAGAAAGAGCTTCAGGTATGAAAAACTGGAC
>BSAI01000072.1:26221634-26257183 GCA_036245035.1 Adrianichthys oophorus | reverse complement strand
CGAATGATGCTGATCCAGAAAGATCCCTCAAAGGGTGCAGTCCCATCCAAAAATCTGTCCCTCCACAACATGGAAGCTCACGTCAGGCATCATTGCAACCAAAATTCTTGAGCAACACACAGAAGGGCATTGGTAGAGATTGCAGGTCACAACACACCAACCTGGGCACAGCTTGGATTGATTACAGGCAACAAGGAAAGCCACAACAGCCTAATACCTCCAACGAGTAAGGCAAGTCCTGAGAAGCCAGCTCAATGGCAAGAACAAGACCTGGGGAAGAAACAGTTACGTACTGCCTGTTATCAGATGACTTGCAGGAATAATCAGATGGCCAAAGGAAGAGATGTTGAAACATTTTTCTTAATATAGATGATATACTTTCCAGCACATTTTAGTATATATTTTTTCTTTTATAAGGGCAAGGCCACTGCTTAGGTGTGGATCTTTGAATTAAGTCATCAATATACAACTTTTTTTGTTTTTTTTAAACATTTACTGCACTATAGACATGTTGCTTTCATCTCATACTGCACTGACAGGCTTTTCAATAATATGTCCTCTCTACTCTTGAGTGCTTTATCTTTGCAGTGCCGAACACTCATTTAAATGTAAATCTTTTGCATTGAAGTCATGGATTTATTGCTGTTCGGTCTAGTAAAACCCTATAAAAGAACATCAGGAAAAGCTTTCACTTTAAACAAGTCAGAGCTAATGCGCATATAAATTTCCATCCAGCTTTTAAGTGATGAAAGCCATGGCTGGACATTGTGATCTAATCACAAAATACCTCTGAAAGAGGACACCTTCATTCAGTCACTGAAAATATAAACAAACATAAACAATCTGTACTACCAGGAAGATTCTGTTACATGCAGGTTATGATGAATAAACGTCCTAGGAATTGGATCAGATAACCCTACAAGTCACCAACTACTTCTTAGCACAACAGTTCAAGCTTCACAAAGCAAAAGAAATCCATGCATTGCTGAGACTGAGAAAGGGAAAGACCTGCAGCTTCATACTGCACACCTGAAAGCACAATAACACCAACTGATAACATCAAGGCTTCATGCCAGGATTTATCAAAACCTTCTTTAGGTGATATAGTATAGCAGTAATATTAGAATGTCATTCAGAAAAGATGAATGTGTCCACATTTTATCAGAGAAACAAGATGAAGGGGATGAATAGCAAGAAGGAAACAGCTGATATCTAGCATAGTTATAAATAAATAAATTAGCAAGTGAAGGTATTGCTCGTAGATTGCTGTGCAAAACATCATTAGTAAAATAATGAACATACCAGTTTTACATCAGATTTTTTTTATATATACAATAAAAACATGTAAAATTATTTCAGCTATGCCAGTTTGTTTTTCTATAGTCCTATTTTACTTGTTCAAGTACTAGATGGAAAATTAATCATTTTTTTCTTTGTTTTTTGCCAAATCCATTAACTAATCTTTTGACAAGTCCTTCAGTATAATTTCATCTCCCTTTCAAAAAGCTTTTTTTTTTTAAATATCCAGCTGAACTTAAAAGCCGTTTTCATGGCAAACATGTGACTATTATTTCGTGAAATCACAGGTCTGTGAACCAATCAGAGGTCAGGTGACATGGGGAAACTGTAGTAGGTGGCATGACATGCTCAAAAAAGCTACTCGCATTGGCTTCAAAATGTCTTCAACCTGTTGTTGCACCAAAAAAACCAAATCCTGTTTATGACCTGAAAAATTCGAATATTATGACCTGGATGACGAAGTCTTTTGCTGCCAGCTTTGCTAGTTTTTTGCCAGTCGTTATGTTTTGTTTTTTCTTAACTGCACTAATCTACAGAGTTTATCATGCTCAAGTGAGCTAATTTTTAATCAGAGAGCATATAGCATCATTTTTATGACATAACTCTCTATGAGACTTTGAGAATTATTTTATTGTCCAATTTTCCTAACTAGAAAACGAATGAAAACGAATCTTTCTTTCATTCTTCCCATCTGTTGTGTAACTCTACAATAATCACACAAGCATCTTTGGACAGCCTGATAAATCAAGAAATTGTTTTTCCTTTAATATTTACACTTGGAGTTTGATGGAGGAAGCTGTTTACAGATTTCCAGTTTGTTTGCTAGAAAGCTACATGCTAACTGATTGTTTTGCCGACAACAGGGCGGCAGTAGCTCATGTGGTTGAGCAGGTTGGCTAATGATCGAAAGATTGGTGGTTTGATTCCCGCTCCCTCCAGCCAACTGCAAGGCACTCAACCCTTTTATGCCTCCAGTGTGTGGCTCCACTGGTGTGCGAATGCGTATGTGATGATGGTGATGACTAAGGTTATGGCAGAGGGGCCGTTTGGTGCATACTGGCAGCCACACCTCTGTCAGTCTTTCCCAGAGGAGCTGTGGCTACATCAGTAGCTAACCATCACCAAGTATGAGGTGTGAATGAATAAGCGTTATGAGCGTTTGGAAAAGCGCAGAAAAATCAAATCCATTATTATTATTATAACAGTTATTAAGGCTTGTTAGCTGAGGTTCTTTCAAACACTTTCGGGCATTTAATGACATACTTGAACTTGTAGAAGTCTACTTCTTGCTCATACACAATTTAAAAGGTTGCTCACACATATTTTTGGGCTACTCTTTTGGGCATAACTTGCTCATTTTTTCTGCCACACAAATGATACAGAAAATGAAACTAGCTCTGAGTGACAATGTAAACAGAAGCACTGGAACACATGTGGACAGTTTTTCTTTGTATGTTTACTCACTGGAAATATTGGTTAGAAATCCAATATATATTTCAATACCTATTACAGCATTACAATTTTGTTTCTACCCATTATTTTCCTTTGATGCTTGATAAGAATGGACTTGGTGAAGTGGTTCAAAAGCGGTCAGGTAAAAGTCAGGATATTTGTTTAATTCAGGATATCAACTGAGGGATCAAGACAACTTCCTGGTAAGGCATTAGGTGTAGGCCAACATATCACCTGGAGGTAGGAAAGAGGAAGCTCTTGGTATTCTAATTGGGACTGCTGGTCATTTGACTCACACCCCAAAAAACCCCAGCAATGATTGTTTAATGCATGGATTGATTTGTTTAATTGATCTATGCTGTTCCTATAGTGGAAAACAGGACATTTTACACTAAAAAGGGTAAACTCAGTAAAGAAAGGACCCAGCCGGGATTGAAACCAAGGTTTTATTGGTGTGAGGTGGGAGCGCTGGCCACAATGCCATTGCATAGCTTTAAGTTGTAAATGTTAATTTAAAATGAGAAGGAAATTCTGCAGACAGACCTTTGAGGACTGCACTAATTTTACAAACTTTTGGTGTTTAAAGGGAAAAAAACTGAACGTATACTACTACACGTTAACGTTGACAGCCCAAATATGAACGCAACACTTGTTTTTGCTTCCATTTGTCATGAGATAAACTCAAGAATGTAAAACATTTTCTACATACACAAATAATGTCGAGATAATCCATCCTATCTCAGAGGTGTGCCATAACAAGATGCTGATTAGACAACATTATTATTGCACAGGTGTGACTCAGATTGACCACAATAAAAGACCACTATGACACATGCTGTTTTGTTTAATTTGGGGGGTCTGGGGACTCAGAAAAAAAACAGTCAATATCTGGTGTAACCTTCATTTGCCTTGTGTAGTGCAACACATCTCCTTTGCATATTGATCAAGTTGTTGAATGTTGCCTGTGGCATGTTGGTCCACTCTTCAATGGCTGTGCGAAGTTGTCACCAAAGACTATTCAATCCACCACATTGACATTGGAAAACCGCTTACCCAGATGATGACACTCATGCTATCTGGCATTTGCCCAGATCAGAGTAAACTAAGATTCATCCATTAAGAGAACACCTCTCCAAAATGCCAGATTCCATCGAATGGGAGCATTTGCCCACTCAAGTTGGTTATAACGATGAACTAGTGTCGAAGTTGAGACCCCGATGAGAATGACGCAGATGAGCATAAAGATGCTGGAAAGCATGCAGATGAGCTTCCCTGAGACAGTTTCTGACAGTTTGTGCAGAAATTCTTTGGTTATCCGTCCTATTCAGTAGCTGTTTGAGTGGCTTGTTTCAGATGATCTTGGAGGTGAATATGCTGGATGTGGAGGTCCTGGGTGTGAGTAGTACACATGATCTGTGGTTGCAAGGCTGGTTGAATGTACTGTTAAATTCTTTGGATATGGTTGAAGGTAGAGTAATAACTATTCAATTTACAAGCAACAGCTCTGGTAGACATTCCTGCTGTCAGTACACCAACTGCACATTCCCTACAAAACGTGACATCTGTGAGGCTGTGACGTGTGATACAACTGAACATTTCAGAGTGGCATATTATTGTAGCCTGTCCAAGGCACACCTGTGCAACAATAATGCTGTCAGCCAATACAGTCCTGCAGGATTCAGAGACTTGAGATAATCAGTGTGGACTTCACCCACTCCCAGTGCCTTGCCACAGAGGAGCTTATCGGTTACCTCGGTGACTTCAGCTTGGGTGATAGACACACCACAAAGTATCAGCCTCTGCTTTCTCAAGAGGAGGCGTATCAGCAGGTTTGAAGAGATCCTCGAAGTATTCCTTTCACTGCCCAACAATGTCCCCAGTCTAAGTAAACAACTCCCCACCTGCACTGGAAACTGTGCCTGCAGAAAACTGCTTTCACCTTTTGAGGTGCTGGATGGTTTTGCCAAAGTCTCTTTGAGCCCAATCAATACTCCTTCATCATGGCCACACTAAACTCCACTCAGGACTGAGCTTTTGTCTCTGCAACAAACCACATCTCACTTGGACTGCTGCAGCTCACCTAGAATGCCAGAACCTATTGTCTGCCTTGGGAGTCCCACAAGCCAGCCAGCTTTAGTAGAACTCATTCTTCAGCATGACGGCATCCTTTGCTTCCGTTGTCCACCACCGGGTTTGGGCATTGTCACCATGACAGGGACCAGTGACATCGCGACCACAGCTCTGAACAGCAGCAAGGACAGAGCTGCAGGTCATGGTTCACTCAGACTCAATGTCCCCAGCCTCACTGAGTATCTGTTTAAAGTTTCCCGGATGTGGAAGTTAAGGACCTCAATGAGGGAGGGCTCAGCCAGATGTTCTAAGCAGACCCTCACAGTACGTTTGGGTCTTGTAGGTCTTTCTGGCCTCTTTCCCCACCAGTGAATCCAACCCATCCTTAGGTAGTGATCAGTGAACAGCATTGCCCCTCCCTTTACCAGACTGTTCAAGACATACGGCCAAAGGTCGCCTGAATGACCACAAATCGATCATTCATTTTAAGCCTAGCATGTCCTGGTCCCATGTGTATGGATGGATATTCTTCTCAATATTCTGGATATTCTCGATATTCTGCTGAAACACAGTGTTTGTTATGGACAAACTACGACAAGCACAAAAGTTCTACAACAAAACACCACTCAGGTTCAGATCGGGAAGTCCTTTCCTTTCAATCATGCCCCTCCAGGTGCCACTGTTGTTGCCCACATGGACGTTGAAGTTCCCCTGGAGGACAATGAAGTCCTCCATTGGGGCACTATCTAGTAGCCCTTCGAGACACCAAGAAGGCCGGGTTCCCCAAACTGTTTCCCCCAAGGCCGAGACCCCAGTCAGAGACCTATCCCTCAGGCGAAGGAAGTCCAACACCTGGTGGCTGAGGCGGGGGGCTCACAAGTAAGGCCACGCCATCCTACCACCTCTGACCATGCACAACTCCAGAATGGTGTAGAGTCAAACCCTTCCAGGCTTGCCTTCAAGTCCTAACTCCAGGCCTGGTTTCAGAGTGGGGCCTCATTGATGCCAACCTGGGCGACATTGATGAATCTTGCCTGACATTTTTCATGAATGCGGTTGTGACCTGCTCTTTGTATGGCTTGTCACCCAGGACCTTTTAGCCATGGTAAACTCTTCCAGAGGCAAAAGCCTCAGACAGCTTTGCTCTTGGGATCACTTGAGCTGTCAAAGTCCTTCACCACGATCAGGTAGGGGTTCTTGGAGGGGCTTAATTGAAAATAATAATATGTCATGTTATTCATATGTTATTGTTAATAAAATTATTTTATGTTGTTTCCATAAAAAAGATGATTTTTTTTTTTTTTTTAGATTCAATACAAAAAAATTCCTTAAAAAAAGCGATGGAGGCTTTACTCAAATTACTTACTTAAATGTTTTGTTCTTTGTAAAGAAACTTCAACCTTCAAATCAAGGTTCTAAGCAAAACAAACAAACAGAAAAAAACTTCTATTTCCCCACTATACCTTACCTTATTTAAAGCTGCAGTTATTATCCATGTATATTCTGATGGGCAGGAGGAGTAATCAAAGGAGTAAATTAACTTCTTCTCTTCACCCTCAAATGACAAACCCATATTTAAAATCTAAGACATTAAAAACATTTTGTGACCACCTATAAACCACTGTGTTGTAAAACCCATCACTGAGCCAGGGTTGTATAGCTAACTGAGTTCCGTCTTCTTCTAGAGTACAAGTTACAACAATAAAACAAGGGGGCAGCTGTAAAATAAACTCCTTGGTGTGCAGCATACAATAAAATTAAATTGACTCTTAATTTTACTCAATCTATGAACAAATAATTGAACAAATTCACAAGCAAACAGCGAACAGACTCATAGCATTCTTTCTGCAAAAAAGTCACGCCTTTTTTCTTGAAGTTTTTGCTAAATTTGCTGCAAAATTTCCAAAACATTTCTAATACTCCTTTCTTTCATCCCCAAACCAGCTCAATGGGATTCAAGTGTGCAGTCTATTCTATACATCATGTGCTCACCATGTGATCCTTTCTTTTCTAAAGAATATACTAGAGCTTGAAGTTGTGTTTTGGCCATGATCTCACTGCAGGGTAAACTACAGAATATTGGGGTTCATAGCATAGGATACTGAATGAATCTACAGAATACTGTAATGGCTTTTTTGTTGTTGTTGAGAACACCCCTCACTTTATTTAAGAAAAGTCATTTTTATTTTTCAGTAATAATTAAAAATATATATATTTTGTTCAGTTTTGAAAAATTGCTGTTTTTTTAAATCCTTTTTACTTTTTGTCATTTGTACTTTTCATTGTTCAAAATTGTAGAACTTCATAACAGTTGAAAAGAAAAATTGGGATATTAGTACATTTTTGAACAGCTTGTGTTCCTTGTCTTAACTTTAATCTTTACGCGGTTCTGTCTTCACCAAAATTGTCTGCTAACAAATAAAAGTTCACATTAACCACAATTTGCAAAAAAATAACTTCAGAGAACATTGTCCTTCAAGTCCTTCTGACATCTGGTCTTCATGTTTTCTTCCAGCTACAGAATCCTGGATCACAATTTTATCTTGAATATTGATCTGTTGGTCCTTAGGCTGTGGTCATACAGGGTATCTTTTTGTTGCAGAGTTTTTGTAGCTGTGACTAAAGCTTTGATTCAGTTAATAACCAAGTAGATATAGACTTGTTATTAGACTATTATAGGTGAAACTATTGATAAACCACATTATGCCATCCATGTTCTGAGCCACTTTAATTCCTTACAGTGTCACAGGCTGCCGGAGCCTAATCCAGCTACTGTCGGGCAAAGACAGGGTATACCCTGGACAGGTCGCCAGTTTGTCGCAGGGCCACAATCACACAACTAAATGCACTCACATTCACTCCTGGGCACAATTTAGAGTAACCAGTTTCTCCGGAATAAAAAGCCCACACATAAAAAGGGGGGAATGCAAACTCCACACAGAAAAGTTCCACCTGACATTTAAACCGGGGCGTCCTTGATGTGATGCTAACCACTATGCCATCATGCAGAACTGTTCCCTCTACCTTCAGGAAAAAGTTCTTTGGCTTTAAGCAATAGTGGTTATTCTCCATACTAATCATAACATTTGTTTTAGTGTTCAGACATTGAAGACATTTGAAAAAACTCAAACCTCATCATCTAATTAATGATGTCCCATGAGAGAGAGTGTTAGCAAAGGAATGCTGGGAAATCATCATAGAGTTACTTTCGTACCAACCAACAGTCCTGCCCACAATTCAGAGGCAAATTTCTGTTGAATCGCACATTGATTTTGGCTAGAAACTGCATAATCATAATTAAAAGACCACTGGACACGATTTTACAATAGAAAAAAAAAAGTTGGAGTGAAACTTTAAATCATCCTACATTTTATTTTTACAGCTGAAGACATTGATTGTCTGTCTCTGGAATTTGTATGCTTAATTCATGTTTAACTGTTATAGAGGCAACATAGACTTCATTTCCTGTTTTTTTTGTTCAAAAGATATTTTTCCTATTTTTGCTAAGGTGTTCTTTTATTTACTTATTCTGCCACCCCCTTTTGTCATGGCTCAGACTGCATAACAGATTATGTGTAATGTAAATGGGGATTTTAAAAAATGTATAAACAAAAGGTCTGCATTTAAATCAACCTGTGATAGCATATTGTTAATATCTAGTATGTCTAAATATTTAAATTAGTTTGTTAAAATGGAAACTGTGAGGGGTTGTTCAGCTTGCCTGTAGTATTGCTAAAGTGTAGCAGGAAATTCCCTGACACCCCCCCACCTCCTGAGCTCCTCCACTTAATTTTTTTTTTCAGCAGACACTTAAAGTCTTCCCCAGATAATAAATAAATACAACATGCAGTTAAGTAGCCTAAGTTGATGATAAAATGTCTGATTATTGACTTAGAGGTGACATTTTGTTAGTTGCCTGATTAACTGGCTTAGGCTTTTGGAAAAGAAAATAATGAAATAATTATTTTTTTGTGGTTACTCTCAGATCATTTGGAGAGTTTGAATATATTTACTATGCTATGAATAAAGTTCTAAAGAGACAAAATGCATTGTTTGATATTAATATTAATGATGATATGCCAGTTAATTTGCGCTTCTGCTTTCTTCAGACTCAAAGTCTCCACAGATGCCACAGTCTAAGCATAGAGAGTAACTTCTTTCATCTGTGTGAAGGCAATCAATTGACCAATAATGAGTAAGCATTTGTAAAATGGTGAAAGACATTGCATTAAATTCAGCAGATGTCAAATATACAAACAAACATTGTAGATATAGCTCAGGTTTGAAATTGGTTAAAACCTTGTGCTTTAGTCACAACTGCCCTTACATGTGGAGATGGACTGCAATTATGTATCGTGCAACCAGGTAGGTAGCCTATAGGGAATATAATCTTAGACCACTCGATGAATACGTAGAGTGAAAATGTTATTACATGCTGCGGACAGCAGGTCATAGTAAACACTTACATATCATGTAGGGATGAAGTACGTGAGACAAGCACATAGTACAGATTTTTTGTTTGGATCCATATGCAACTGGTTTATTAGAGAGATCAGACAGCCATAGGCAAAGCAGGACGAAGTCAAAAACCAGGCAGGAGTCAAAGTACACGTAGAGAGTCAGGAGGAAGTCAAGACAGGCAAGGGCCAGGATACACGGAGAAATATTAGTAGAACCGCTGCAAATGACTGCAAAAGCAAAACAAGACTTCACACCAGGTAGAGGACTGGTGTCTGCCTAAATACTGTTTGTGGTGATTGCAATGATGAGGCTTATGGGAGTTGGAGTGCAGGAGAGGCTCAGGGAAAAGTCAATACTCAGGAGATGGCTCCCTCTGGTGGTCAGAGGGGGAGATGGAAGCTCAAGATCTGACACTCTTCCTGTAAGATGAGGCTGCACCAGTCTTAAGGTGCATTCACACCGAACGCGATATGTGCAGCTAATTTGCGTGTCCTGCCCCTTTTTCTGCGAATTGAGAGGCAGTTGCGGCGAGCCAGAGTGAAAAAAGCATTTAAACTCTGGGAAGGTCACCACATCTCGTAGATATATTCATTAATTTATTTTTGATGTCCCACGATCTACATGGAGTCAGGATCACCGATGTTTATGAAGAGCTCTTTGAATAAAAACCCCAACAAAATGTCCTCTAAACATCATCTGTGTCTTCCTTGCATTGTAAACGATATAAACACAGACACTGCTTCATTTAGTGATCAGGCAAAAAAACCTTAGCTGGCAGCTTCTCTAACACATCGCCGGCGTGGTGGGCTTAGGGAACACATTTTTGGCCGATTTTTGTGAGCAGCAAATTTGCAGCGCTGCAAAAGTGGGGTGCGACACTCGAATTGGCTGCGTGAATCGGGTTCGGTGTGAGTGCACCTCCTCGAGCCCAGAGAGCGTAAAAAGCAGCAGAATGAGTACAGGTTAACCTCTGTACGGTGCATGTGACTGAGACTTAAAGAATACTTCCATTGTGGACCAGTTGATTTTATTTTTGTCATATAACGTTTTGAAAACATGTCAAACACAAATTGTCAGATTAAGCTGATTACACAACCTAAAAAAAATCATTTGATTTGGGGCTGGGTTTTGGATTAAAGACCATTGTGTTCAAAAAAGCACAGGTAGTGAAAATGACGCGGTGCTGCTCCTCTAGCATATTCTGAAAACTGACTTTCACCTCCTCAATAAACCTTTTACCGGAAACTTCTCAACCATCTCTTTGAATTTCCTTTATGAGTGATATTTTTTCAACTTAAAATTCAAAGCGTGTATTTCACTCACTCTGTGTAGTTCCCAGTGAATTAAAACCCCAACCGAAAGCAGGTTCTTTTAGAGGATGTAAAGATTCCTATGACTTATAATTATTAAAAAAAACATAAAAAATATGTGCATTTCTTCATCTTGATGGTTGAAAAGCAGCACTCAACTATCCTAAGCAATACCGGCTGTTTTGTTTAAGAACAAAACAACAGACAAAACATCTCATTAGTGTTTTGGGATTGTGCGCTTCATTAAAAGAGTTGTGACAAGATGAAGCATCAAGCGTGAACAGAGTTTGCCAAGAATGAGCCTTCTTCGTGCTCCCTCAATGTTTCTGCGTCTCTCCCTATAAGGTACTGGCAGTATGGGCTCATTAAAATTACACAGTTTAATTTGTCCTAATACAAAGGGGGAGTCACTGAAAAAGGGCATCTGTTTTATCAGTGGCTGAAAACAAACGCAAAAAACAAAACAAAAGGAAGTGCCTGCATTTAGATTTGGAAATAGAAACACATAAGAAATACATTATACAACTACATTAAGTTTTGTGTTAATAGCAGATTAATTGTTAATGCTACGTTTAATAATCAAGGCATTTATCATGATGTTGCTAAAACCTTTTGTTTTCTGAGGATATTATTAGCTTTTATACCATGTTCCAGGTGAATACTCAATTCTAATTGGCTGCTGGGTGTGGATTAAAAAGTGATATACCACACCTAACAAAGAAGTTCCTGTCAAGTATCACTGCGCTAGCAGAAAACTCAAAACATAAGTTGAGATGCGTTATTCCACAGTTTGTAGCAACAGCAAGACTGCCGAAAAAAACACGAGTTCCTTTATTGTTTCCTTTAACCTGTTCGGTGACTTTCATCATTTTGAAGATTGGGATGCAGCAAAAGAGAAAGAAAGAAGAGAAAATAAAAAGGGGGGGATGAGACACAAGGGAGTGACAACGGAAGACCTGAACTACTTTGAGGATGACAAGGACGAGGTAAACACAAAGAAAACAAGAAATTCTTGTAAATAATTTTATTTACCAATAAAAATATTTTTTTGCTCACTGAACTGTTTTGTTTAACCTAACCTGACGATAGGCATATATTTCTCTTTCCTCTGCCGCTGCAGTTGAGAGGTCAGTGTCAGATTAGCTGGCTCAGCAGCGTGTTTTCATGTTACCATGACAACATGGTGCACCTCACATCAAATAGGCCGCTTTTTTGTAAAAAAGCACATTGAACCTAAAAAATAACAAGAAAAAAATACTGAAACGGATTGAATATTTTATTTCTTTCAAAAGTGACCATGGTATTAAGTAGAATAACGCCCTTCGAAGTGTGCATTATAGGAAATGAACGCACTTCGCAGAAGCAATCGTCCTTCACTTTGTGTTGGACGGTTCAGGCTTACGCGTCGTGCGTTAATTTCTTATAATGCACACTTTGTCTGGCATTATCTCTTACTTTTTTTATATTTGAAATCTGCTTTAACGTCCTATAGCCATGGAAGATAAAACAAGTGTACTGGAGAACTGAAGACTAATGATTATGATCATGTATTACTCATACTAATGATTCTGCCAGCTTGACTTTTTTAATATACACCATTATACATATTTGAATAATCTATTAGCACGTTTAGTGGAGCAAGACCATTCACCACTTTACATTTCATGCAATACTTTATACTCACATGGGGGTTTATCATATCTAGAAATGTCAAACCATCTCACAAGCCTTACTACTCTAGCATGGAAAAAAAGAGACATAAACTATTGTTCCCCAGAGGTGTTTGGCAGTAACAGCAAAAACAATGGGCAAAAGTGCACTTTTGTATTCATTAGCCAATTTCCAATTGAGTTGAAAAATGTGTCAGTCTCCCACATAAAAAATACAAAAGTTGTGAGGCATGAATCTGTCAAAAAATTGGAAGCAGAAAAAGGGAAAAATCTAAGGCTGAATCCAAATTCTTCCCCTATCCTTTCGGCTTCTCCCTATCCCGACATTTAGCCCTCCACATGGAGAGAAAGGAAAAAACTGTGTCTTCACATTTGGACATTACTACCATTTGATGACATCATCAATAGTCACCAGTCATCTACTTTAGCGCAAAGCTGCTTGGAAAAGACATAACAACAATAGTTTTAAACTGTAAAAAGTTATGAAAAAATAAAAAGTCATTACTTACATTTAAATATAAACTTCTGTGCTTCAGAGCACACCAATGTGAAGAAATCCATTTCTCTTCCGTACCACAGCATGGCACATATCACCCTCCTGGCAGAGGGTTGGCCAACCCTAAATCACTATGGCTCCCCCTTGAAAAAGCAAGTTTGGACACCACTACAGCTTCAAATGCCCTTACAACTGGAGCAATAGGGAGGAGATGGAGGGGCAGGGAAGCTATTTGGATTTGGCCTAAAACTGACCATTTTACAAGACTATGTATATGAGTCTCACTTTGAGTGCACTGTAAGCTGCAAAAGACATAAACTTTTATTATACAAGGTTTCTTTTAAAACAAACATATTACATGACAACATAGTAGAAGTTCCCTTGATGATTCTGGATCGTGTTCAGTTCTGACCTATGCTAAAGGCATTGTAGGTTTTGTTTGCCAACAGAGTTTTCTGGATGTATACTTGGATCCATTTAGTAATGTGATTGACCCCATCATTCTGGTAGGCATCACCTGAGGATCCTGAAGACTGCTGGTTTCCAAAAATAGACTTCTGTTTTGTCCCTTGTGTAGATTTCTGGGCTTTGTGATATTGCTACACTGTAGATAATGAGATTAGCAAAGATTTAGCAGTTTCCTATTTAGGTATTTTGTTTGAGGCTGCTCAGTGGTGTGGTGTTCAGCACTGTTTTCTCTCAGTGAGAAGGCTCTAGTTCGAATCCTGGCTGGGCCCTTTTAGTCTGGAGTTAACATGATCTCCTCATGCATGCATGGGTTTTCTCTGTACACGTCCTCCCAGAGTCCTAAAACATGAGTTATGGGTTGCTTTTTAAAATTAATATGAATTGCTCTACATTTGAATGTCTTTTACCTTGTTTTATATTTTCAGAGGGTGTGGCTCTCTAAGACATCTCTTTTATAAATAATGATACCTACCAGACATTTAACTTGTTTAGAAACACAGGGCATCAGTCCAGCTGAACTGTATACCTTGTCTGCTTTTGCAGACTTTCGTTCCCTCAGGGCCATCCAGTTAGACATTCATTTTCACATGATCTTATTTGATAAATAACATTGTGTACAATTTCTTATTATTTATTACAATCTCTTTTATGTTTTTTTCAAAAAATCTTTAAGTCTTCATTTTATTGTAATACAAATAACCCACAAAGCTTTTGTTTTTTCCTCAAAAATGTGTTATTTATTTCGGTTTTTTCCTAAATGACCATTTTTATTTTGGAGGCTCCTTTTGCAAATGCTAGGAGGGTTTTCTGCGATGGAAGCTAGTGTCATCCCTGAAGCCTGAGGTGGGACAAGCATGATGACGGAACTTTTTAATGCCTATCTTAACCCCTTCATGCCTAACTCTATTTACAATTTTATAAAGATATTTTTCAATGTTTTTTTTCTGTTCAAGGTGATGCTAAATTAAGTGAAGTTCTGGATTTGATGGTAAATTGAAAATTAACAAGATTTGGCATGAAGGGATTAACAACTTTCCAAGAATTTAGCATCAGGCAGGGCAGAGTCCCACCCCATTCTAAATTCTGCCAAAAAAAAAAAAGTTTGCTTCATAATTCGAAATAGAGTGCTATAATGCATATTGGTCTATGTTTGTGCATATGCACACTTTGGGCTTCTGCATTTTAAACTCTATCGCTAATGCGCAGCTTCGTAAGTTTTCAAATCCATTTGAAGGATCTATGTACAAAAGGCGCTGCATTTAAACGCGTGCTGAAAGTTAAACCAGTTGAACTATGAGCAATCAGGGACTCAGATTTGGTAGTGACATATGGCTAGCTTCCTTTTCAAAACATGAAAGTGCAAACTAAAAATTGATCATTAAAGAAAAATGAATAATTGTGCTTTGTGTCCGGTTGGAATTATATGACAAAAAGTCTTTCATATATTGGAAGAGAACTGTGAAAGAAAAAGCCTTGAGGAAGATTCACCAGATTTTCTCCACTTCAACATTTTGAACCAAGCCTCTTCCAACTGTGAGTACATGGCTGGTATAGGGGTGTGACAGTCTGGTGTCAACACAGCTAAAAGTGACTTCAATCACTTGTGTTCAGCTTGTTCTTAAGGGCGCCAGACATGCCCGGTGTGAACATATCTTGAGAATTGGGACCATTTTTAAAATCAAATGAAACTATGAATACATTGAACTGGGGTGGATTGAACACAAGTCATAAATTATTTCCAGACTGGCAGAATATTAAACTTGCACCATATGCTGGAGAATGTGTACCTAGATATTGTTATGCCACTGTTTGTGAAAATGTGAGCGTAACTGCAGATGCCTGAACCCATAACAAATTAAGGAGACAATGTTGCTGTCCTAAAATCAGCCACTTTGATAATAAAGACAGGGTAGAAAACGACTGGCCCTACCCTAATGGAAACATTTATACTTGTCAGAACAGACTGTACTTTTTAGATCAGGTTAATTTTTCTTGCATTTCAATGAGAAGAACACATTTATTTCTAAAACTGTTTCTATAGAAATTGAATGGTTTGTTCTTAAAATGTGTCTTTCCCTCTTGGTCTTTTATATTCTGTTCCAAAGAACACTCCTAATGTCAGGCACACTTAGTGTCAACAGTTATGATTGACACTTGTTCTTTGAAACTCATTAGTAACCTCTCAGAACCATTGACTGCGGTGCCCTTTGAGGCTTTTTTTCTCCCTCATATCATCTGGGTATCGCTGAGCCTGAGCTAAGGGAGAGTCCATTTTCATCTTATTCCCTTTTACGGGAAATAATTTTAGACAGATCATAGGAAAATGCTGTATTCTTCTAGCTTTTTTGATTTTTTTTTTTGTCTTTTTGGATTGAAAGCTAGTTTCCATGGGTGTATAGAAGGGATGTCATACTTCTTCAGCAGGTTTTTTTTCTCTATTGCCCCCCTCAGTAGCTCAAACAGCTTCCTTATTTATCCTTGCTGTCTTTGATTCAAGCTATAATCTCCAGGAGGGACAGAGCTCTCAGTGTCTTAAGGTATCTGTACTTCAGCTCATCATTTCTGGGTTTTCTTCTTGAGCTAACTGGTCTTTGTGACATCCTACAAGATGCCCTGCATTAGATCTCCCAAGAAACCTGAAGAAAGTCATCTTTTACTTTGTCTTGGTAAGGGGTCACGAAGGCTCAAGGTATTTGGCTTATTCATGATCTTTCTTCTTGGGTTCTCTACCCTTCCCTGAGGTTATCAGCTTAGGTGATTTGGCTAAGCAAATCATTCTTTCTCAAGTTCTGGGCTAACGAGGTCCTTCATATTCACTCTCAATGGGCTTCAATATTTAAGAGGTCAACTTTTTAAAAGGTTAGAAAAAGAAAACTTGCTGGGTAATGGATTTCAATTTTAATGTGGTTTTGTTTTGTTAAAAAATTATAATTGTTTTTCTTTCTGAAAAATATTTGCTAGCAAGAACATGTTAAAAAGATGTAGCAGAGCAGGAAGGGTTATTCTGACAAACAGAATGACTAAGTAATAGCTGATTATTTCTCGAGAGAAGTCTATGGGATCTTGGCTTTTTGGGACAAGAGGGTACTTCCTGTTTGGAACAGGGGGGGGGGTTTACTTAGTCCAGTTCTCTTGTACAGTCAATGCTCTAACCTCTAAAAGTATGTTCTCTGGACAATGTTCTGATTGCGGATATACTGTTTCGTCTTCTTAGTGCTGTTCTCACAGAAGCTTTCTAAAGCCTTGTTTTTCAGGAAAAATGCTTGTATTCATGTGAGCAGACAAGACTTAAAATCTTTTTTCTCCTTGTTTTTTTCTTTCATCATTCTTTCTTGGAATTTTTTCAAAATCACCCATCCATAGAAAACACATCATTTTCCCGTCTTACATGTACAAAGACAGCATGTTAAAATGAGAGTAATTGTCAACTAAAGCTTGTTTGGTGACCACGTTGCAATTTTGTGCCCTGTAACAGGAGTTGGCAGTAATTACAGCTTTTACATTTCTTAAGGCAAAAAAAAAAGCAGGAAGGCTTCCTTTCAGTCTTCCACACTTTCTCCAAAATTACACAGAATTTTCAGAGATGGCAAATATGTAAGTCTCTGAGTATCTTTGTTGCGCTTGTGTGTGTGAGAAAGTCATGAAAAGCTGACTTGTTATGAGGCTTTCATCTGTGGTAGTTTCCTGCTGTGATTTGTTTGTCTCCTGTCTCTGCCACCTGCGAGTTCCTTTTTTTTCCAAAGGCCAGGCTCATTTGATAAACAAGCTCAGTCTGCCTGTTTGGTTTGACAGTAAAAATGACATCCGTATGCTGAGATGCACTGCAGGGGTTAGTGGCTGTGAGTCAACCATCTATTCCCGAGCGCAATGAAGCATAGATGTGACAGAGTGCGGGTTGCATGTCTAACAAAATAAATGACACAAAAGAATTTCATGCCTCACTGTTAGAAGTGGGAACCCATTCTCATCGCACAGGCCCCACTCATGCACATGCGATCACTCTGTATAGCTCACAGAAAGTAGAACTTGCTGTTTCTGACAGCTAGTCTTTCATTGGCTGAA
Organism: Adrianichthys oophorus; assembly: GCA_036245035.1. NCBI lineage: Eukaryota > Metazoa > Chordata > Actinopteri > Beloniformes > Adrianichthyidae > Adrianichthys > Adrianichthys oophorus. The sequence goes on along the minus strand of BSAI01000072.1, from coordinate 26,239,895 downwards.
TCAGTCACTGTAATTCAAAGTTTAGATTTATAAAATCTAGCAATAAACAAATTAAAATTAATACATCATGTTGGACAAAAATGAGGATTTTTAAACTTGTTTTACCTGTGCTTCTTTCACACTGGGCATGTGACTCACTTTCTTTAACACATTTTTAGCCCATGGTGTTCACACTGGACTGTTGCTACACAGTACTAGCACAAATCTGCCAGCGACAACTGGAAAAGTCTTGGCACAAAATGTTGAAACGGTGCAAATCCCACGAATTCCAGCGAGGCACAAATCACAATTATGATTTTCTCCATGATCAGTTTCAAACACTGCACTTCCATGATTTAAAGTCTCTGATTAGTCAAAGTTTGACCTGTTTTAACTTTCAATGCGCGTTCAATGGCTGCGTGTTTTGTACATAGAGATTGAGAACGCTCAATGAAACTTGGGCAGAGACGTGAACACAAGAGCATTGAACGCAGAAACCCAAAACGCATATTTACACGTGTTTACATAGACTTTTCAATGGAAGTTGCTGATTGAACATTGGTTGTCAAGGTGGTGTAAACGTAGCTTTACACATTTAGCATGCCACTATGACAGACTTGCGACCTGTCCAGGGTGTCTTTGCCCGATGGCAGCAGGGACATGCTCTGGCAACTCCATTACCCTAAAAGAGATGTGGCGGGTTTTGGAAAATGTTTAGATGAGATTAGATTATGGTTTATTTCAAGCAATCATAATAAGAATAATATATGTGCAATACAATAAACAGAGGTTTACATCTAAAGACATATCAAACAGAGGATAACTAGGCATCAAAAGAAATTGCTTGAGAGCGAGTGGGAAGAAGCAAATGTATATAACCGTATCCCAGCTCTACCTTACCATTTTCACTATGTGAAGTATAGTTAGCCGGTTCATTACATATAATCCGATATTAATTCCTTACTATTAAGAATTAAGAAAGTCATTAAGAATCCTGAAGTATCAAGAAATTACACGATAATGTAAGCTGACATACCCTATTTCCGACTTTACCACAGCATATACAGATCAGTTTTCAAAAATCTGAAATATGTGCATTTTATTAGAAAAATCATTAATATAAACTAATTATCAAACACAAAAATATATATTGGACTTTTTTGTTCAACCAATGAGAACATGCCAGAGCATGGTATGTTGGAAAACATGCAGGAATGCGCCCCTCAAGGCCTGGAGTTGCCTATCCCTGATATAAATCAAGTATCAAAAATCAATCAAAAATATGTACCGATTATTTACAGTAGAAAAATCATTAGCATACATCACATCTGAGGAAACCCAGTGAAGTGACATTTATTAGAGCTCTTGTCCAAGGATGGTATTCCTTCTTGTGCTGCCTGATTAACAGCTATCCTTCTGGTTTGAACAGAGTTTATAAAGTTGGCCTCGCTGTGATGACTGCAGACTTTGCTTGGCAGGTCCATTGTTCTTCATCTTATGTCGCAGTGAAGTAAGTTGAGCTCGAGTTGTCTGCAGGTCAGAACTCTCTGCTTAAAGTAAGTAAGTCATTGAAGATTTTTTTTTTCTGAATTGGAAATGCAACAGGTAGGAATGATCTGATCACACAGAGTTGTTTTTATCGGTATGTTGTGCAGAGGGTGTGCAGTATAATTATCCAGATCCTCTCAGCTTGGAGTACACAGGGATAAACATCTCTGATTTGTTGAGCACTTGTATTGTTTTAATTCCTAGGAGGGACTCTGTTCTACTCAAACATACAAATTACTTATCATCAATTTTGATCTGAAATGCATTTCCTTTGTCTGCGGGTTGTGCTCGCCATCAATAATGATCTCTCTTTGAAGCACACCTTGTTCATTAGTCACTCAGTGAAATTTCCAAGCAATGGAAAGCTTGTCACAGCAGGATTATTGAAGCAAGATGCATGATAAACAGCAAGTAAGGCACATGAAAGAAGTCATTACACAGCTTTCTTGGTTCTTCCTCCATAAGTGATGAGGTTCACTGTTATTTTAGGGCTCTACCCTCCTTTAGAAATGATTAGGTTCCAGGCAAAGTTACACTTTATTCTAAGTCTTTACATTTCATGCATTTATTACTGATTCAGGTAATATTTTACAGTATACAGAAGGTTTATATCAGAATGTGTTCAAGTAGCTGTAATGCTGATCAAAAAGGGACAAAATGATTGGAAGCACTGGCAGAAAAGAGCAGGAAAACACATTTAGATGAACACGGCAGACAGAAACACAGGAACATGAAAAGAAGAATCAAAGAGAAAAGTATTTGTGGCTACTCCTCATGCTGCATATTTTCCTTGTCTGTTTCAATATTACGTGGTTTGAAAAAAATGAATTTGGGTTTACTTATTCTTATTCAAAAACATTGGAAACTTGTTCAACCTTAAAAAAGGGAATTCAAGCTCATTTAGTAAATACCACTTTATATATATTGTTAGGGACAGCACAGAAGTTTTAATCAATTTTTTTATATATGAGCACAAATTGTCAGAACATGACAAAAGCATCACAAAACCCAAGCAAAGAATCCCCCCAGTATCCCCCCAAAAAGGGCAGATTCCAGATGCCCAAACACCTGAGAGGAGGGGACCTGGAGTAACAAAACAAGTCCAGAAAACTGCATCCAGATGGATGTGAGGGGTATCAGAACCCCTCCTCAGAAACAGGTAAGAAGAGGAGCAGTCCCAGTGACTCCCCAGGGACATGAAACATGAAGGAGAGCAGCCCTGGCGACCCATCTCTGAATTGGTGAAATGGTGAAATGAGCTGGGACCGTCCTCGGGGACATGGGCAATGAAGCATGGCTCCAATGACCTCCCTCAGGAACAGACACATGAATAGGTGACCTTCTGCAGGAACAGGACAGGGAACGTGAAGCTTGACCCTGAGTAGACATGAGTAGACTTGGCATAGTTTGAATATGGCAACAAGAAAACCCCTCTGACGTAGCGTGGCGTGGACTGCAGTGGCAAAAAGTCTCCTGCTAAGTCCAAGGTGGTCTTGCCATTCTGTCATGGTGTGGTGGTGGATCCAAAATGCAGCAGGCCAGGCTGACAGAAAATGAAAACATTTTACCTAATAAACTGAATCATGACAAAATCATGGAGAAACAAAGGCATGACAAAACAAAGCAGATGACCTGACTCAGAGAACCTGAAAACCAGACACTTATATAAGCTGAGGGTTATTAACTGAAATGAAGACAGCTCTGGATCATGAACCTAAAACTAGCATGACTGAGGGACAATTCAAAACAGAACATGACCAAAACCCAAGCACAGACTCCTCACACAAATAAAGGTAGATAAGAAACTCACACGGGGAAAAGAGTGGTTATGGTTTAGACAAATGAAAATTATGCAGTTTTGGTTCCCACCCTGCCCGCCTATGTGTCCAAGTGTCCTTGGGCAAGACACTAAACCCCACATTGCTCCTGGTGGTTATAGGCTGGCGCCTTACGTTGTTATTGTTTTGTAAAACATAAATCAATTATCCAACCGAAACAAAATCATGACCTAAAAATTGAGGTTCAAACCGAATTGTGGAGAAAGTAAATCGTTGCATCTCTAGAACACAGTGCTGAATTTAGGTGATGAATTTAGACAACTATAAAACTTTAACTTCAGCACTTTCAAAAATACAATATTAGTAATAAAAAAAAATCGTTTAACTTATATTAACAAGTTGAAGTTTAAGACCCAAAAAAACCTGCACTGCACACATGCAAAAATTACATGAATCAACAAAAGAAAAACTATTCATTCTTACATAGTCTGAATCTAATGGATGGAATGGAATACTTATTGGTCACTCGCCAGCAATAATTCCAGTTCGTCAGTTTTGCGCACAGCGGGCTTGACTTGGTCAGGAAGATGCTTGGAATTAGCGGCGGCATCCTCTTTCTTGTTTACTGTGTGTCTTCTCTGGGATCACGAGCCATAGCGCTGCCAGTTGTTAGGCAACAACAAGAACATTTAATGCCATCATATTGAACACATACATATATTGAAATTTTTTTTTGAAAAATATGTCCTCTTCGGAAATAGCTTAAACTTCATCGCTGGTTTTGCTGTACGTTTGAAATTAGCAAAAATAAATGGAAAATCTAATGTCTGCCCCACATTTATTCAGGTTTATACCATGTTCCAGGTGAATACTCAATTCTGATTGGGTGCGGATTAAAAGGTGATATACCACACCTAAAAAAGAAGTTCCGGTCAAATATCACTGCGCTGGCAGAAAACTCAAAACATAAGTTGAGATATTTTGTTATTCCACCTTTTTTTAACAACAAACTGCCAAAGACTACACGAGTTCCTTTATTGTTTCCTTTAACCTGTTCGGTGAATTTGATCATTTTGACAATTGGGATGCAGCAAAATAGAAAGAAAGAAGAGAAAATAAAAAGGGAGAGACACAAGGGAGTGACAACGGAAGACCTGAACTACTTTGCGGATGACAAGGACGAGGTAAACACAAAATTATTGTAAATAATTTTATTTACCACTAAAAAAGTTTTTTTCTCACTGAAATTATGTTTTGTTTAAACTAACCTGACGATTGGCATATATTTCTCTTTCCTCTGCCGCTGAGAGGTCAGTGTCAGCTCAGGTGGCTCAGCAGCGTGTTGTCATGTTAGTGTGTCAATTCTTTCAGTTTCTTCTGTTTCCTAACTGATAAAAATCATTAATATATCATAACTAAGAGGATAAAATAGAGACAAAATTGTAAAGCATGAAAATATATCTGTTATAAAATACAGCTGCAATGCAAATTTTCAAAATGCAGAAGGGGCAAGTGTCAAATCAAAGGTTGGAACAAAAAGACAAAGTACTGAAATGAAATACACATATACAGTGCAAGGGGGAAAATAAAATGATCAAAATGGTTTGAAAGCTGGTAAGATGGTAGTTCACACAATATCTTCATAAAAGAGAATTTAAAGCTCTAAATGTTGGAAATTAAAGATAAAAAAACAACATTTATGATTGTAAACTTTGTCTGGGGAACTGGAAAAGCAGAGAGAAATAGGGATCATTTTTCCTGAGGGAACAGTAAGATTAAATACCAAGCTGCAGCTTTGGATGGCTTCATCCTACAATAACTTGGGTGCTGAATAAACCTGACTGGTATCTCCATTTTCCACCTAAAGAAAACATGTGGGATATGATTTATTGGTTTACATCAATCAACCATTTGTTAGTTTATAAATACTGAGTCAGAGTAATATTAATAAATCCCTGTTAATTTAATAATAATAATCTAAATTAACCCTATCCAAAACAACAAATGTTCTTTTCATTGATGTTACCACTACCAAACACCAACATATCTGCTGTATTTTTTAAGACTTTATTTAAAACTAATACAAAAATGGGGAACATGACAGCTGTTAGTTTTTTTCAAATACTTTTACCACATTTTTTTTTACAAAACTCAAACTTTGAAACTTTATCTGCAAATGACAAGATTCAAGCCCCTATTGTGTATTTCTGCAGTTTGTCACACATGAGAACAGTCATTACTCATATGGTGGGGAAAAAACACAGATGGTGAACTGTTGGACAGACGGCTCTCAAAAACCATTACTTACTTCATTGCATTATTCATAAGCATCTATTATGGAGAAAATGCTCCAAACTGCAACCTGTTAAGCCAGTAAAAAAAAAAACGCCTCAGCGAGCTCCATGGTATTGTTCGCCGGGGGCCCCAAAACTGCTAAGTCCACTACTGGCGTTGTGGGTGTGGTCAACATTATCAACTTCATTATAATTTTTTTTTACTTGCTGTTAAAGCAAAGCTTAGAAATGTGTTATAACAAGAACTTTTTGAGGATACTTTTTTGTTGTATTTTGAGCTTTTCCTGTGCCCCAGTATCACAAATGTAAATGAGATTTCCCTAAAATGAGACTTGACAGCAAATAGTAAGTTTGATTAAAAATAGATTCATTCATTTCTGGTCATGATTCATTATTCACACAAAAACATTGATTGCATGACAGCACCAATCATGACGCACAATGTGCATCTTAATTTAATTTAGCAGCACCAAGTGACTAATGTATTTATTTTTAGTTTTGGAAATTCAGTGAAAGGTTCAGGATGAGTCATGTAAATGTTTGGAAGACCATTGCTAAAAAGTGTATGAACCCTGTATTCAAACATGTAGTTGTAGAGTTCGATAAGCTAATTCTTCTTTAATAGTTCTAGCACATCACCGGTCCATCCTGGGAGTGGATCCCACCTTCATGTGGGCATGCTGAGGTTTCTGATATATTTTCCCCAAGGTAGGTTTTTTTTATGGGTTCTGTCTCCCCAAGAAGGAGGGTCTAAGGCAGGGGTGTCAAACTCCACATCAACCTGCTGTTGAAGCTCTTGATTGACTAAACACACCTGATCCAGGTAATTAGCCTCAAATTCAGCAGGATCTCTGGAAAACCAGCAGGAGAACTTGAGTTTGACACCGATGTCAATTTAGTGTAGTCTGTTTAGTTTAGAAACCAGCTATTTTTTAAAAATATTTTTTTGACTGATTTTATGTTCTGGGATGTTATGATATGTTGCATAAATACTGGTGTAAAGCCCATTGAGAAGGCTATGGCTTAATATTTAAATATTAAAGTTTGAACTGTTTTTAAGTTGTACAAGATTAATATGTTAACTTAGATAACAAAACAAAAAACTAATTTGGATAAACACTGAATTAAGTTGGATGAACAAAATAAATTTAAGTTGGTTAACCATTAAATTTGGGTTTGAGAAAGAAATTAAATTGACTTGGAATAAGACAATAAATTGAGTTGGATAAAAAATAAATTTAAGTTAGTTAACCATTAAATTTGGGTTTGAGAATTGAAATAAATCGAGTTAGAGAAATAAAATGAATTAAGTTGGATAAACATGAGAAAATAAGTTCAATAACCATTAAATTTGAATGGGAAAAATGCATTATTTTGAGTTACATAAACAAAAGAAATGAAGTTAGTTCAACATATTAAATTGAGTTGGATAGACCTAATAAAATTTGGTTGTATAAACTTAACTCAATTGCGTGTTACCAATAGAAGTGATTCATTTAAGTTGGATCAACTATTTTCTTTTTACAGTGTATATAATAACATTTGATTTGAATTAAAAGGTGAACTTTAAAAATCAGATTCCATGTGCAAGGAAAATTTCTTCTGACAAATTACTTTTAACATTTTCCCTAAAAAGACCCGAATATGGAAAATAAATAAAACAAGTTTATAAAAAAATTGCTTGAAAAATTTGGTCTTTTTTTTGGCTTTGTTTCTTTGAACAAGTATTGAAATAGAAAAATTCGGTGTCACCAAAATGGTCTTTTGAGATTTCAGCTCCTAGACTGTATATTTGAGGATCATTTATGGTATTATTTGTGTTACTGTTATTTTTCACACAGATGTGTGAATGGGGGCTCAGTGAACTTGATAAGAAGTGTTTTGCAAAGCAAGTAGCTGTCGCTCAGCCCGCCACTGAAGTGTAACTGCATCAACACACCGCTGCTAATCCAACCATTATTTTTCCTGAAGGATCATTCAAGTCACTTTCATAGTGTGCCCCACTCTGTCAGCATCTGTAATTGTCCCTCATTTTGGGCATTTCCACCATGGAGGGTTAGTTTTGTTTGTTGACTTTGTTTTGTTTTTTTATTCTATTGTCAGAAAGCATAAAGAAACAGAGCTACTCTATTTTAGCTTGTTTTTTTTTTTTTTTTTTTTGTTTTTTCTAATTTAGATTTCGGAAAATATAATGAAGAGGAAAGTTATGAAAATTATGGGGAAAGAAAAAAACAATGTAAAACAGTATAAAAAGGCTACAATTAAAATGTTTGCAAAAATAATTGAAAAAAGGAATGGAAAAATTGGTCTTCAACTAATAAAATACTGGTTTTATTTCTTTTTTTATTAAGCTGAATGTGTTTAAATCTGTGGTGCAGTGTGAGAGTGGTTGACCTCTGATCAGAAGATTGCAGGTTCACTTCCCGCCTTGTTCGGCCATATGTTGAAGTGTCCTTGGGCAAGACTTTGAACTCCACTTTGCCTCTGGTGGTGATAGGTTGGCGCCAGTGTTTGGCAGTGGAGTCACCATCAGTGTGTGTGTGTGTGTGTGCATAAGTCAATGGTACTGACTGTAAAGTGCCTTGGGGCTTCAAGGAAAGTAGAAAAGTGCTTTCCAAGCATACTCCATGTATCATTTGAATCCTGGATGAAGTTTAACAGAAAAACGTGGTTTAAGCAGCACATATCCTATATTTAGGCATTTTTAATGACGTTTAAGTCAACTCGGCTCATGGATACCCTGTTGAAATCAATATTTTAAACAATAAACACAGGAATAACTGTGTCTGTTCACATCGGATTTGTTGCTTTTATAGAAAGTTAAAAATGTTGTCATTTTTCTGACAGATAAAGACATATATGGAAAGGTGTAGAAAAGGTATTTTGACAATAGTAGATAAAAAAAAAAATATTGCAGCACTGACCCAAAAATATATCAAGATAAAAACCTGAGCATTAAAAACTGAATCCAGATCTCAGAGGTAGCTTTTGCAGTACGCTTCCCTATTTTCTGCACCATATGGGGATCACCAGATTATAAGGTGCACCATGAACAAATCGTCTATTTTTGAACTTATGTCCTAAGTAGTTACATTGATTACTCACTTTATTGCAGTTCTTATATTGCAATCTCACTGTATTGTGGATTTTCTTTAATGCATTTAGATTTTTAGATGCCGTTTAGATATTTTTTTTCTTTTACACGTGCGCTGATTGGCTGTAGTCTTTGTCAATCCATCTACTCCGCGCTGTGTCTCCTGTACAGAATGGGTTTTGATTGCTGAATCCATCCAAATCCTCGATTTGGAAAATGTTAACGTCTGTCTGAGAAAAGGGTATAAAGTGTGTAGTGAGGTGATTTACAGCCTTATAATATCTATAATGAATGAAGTTGACCACTTCATAGATTTCTACAGTCTTGGGTTACTTTTAGATTGTAACTCCTGTGGTCCTGACAAACCAGGGACCACTGCATTTCATCATTTGTACAAGCGTTTTTGTTTCATCCCACCTTTGCGGTCGCTTGTTTTTAGGTAAGAAATTTTTTTTTTTAATCAAATTTAAAAAACAGATCTTACTTCTTGTCAGAGGAATGATGGGTGAATGGATACTTCTGTGTTGCGGTCCACAGAGAACAGAACCACAACAGATCACTTCCAATGCAGATGGCTGCGTTTAGGCCATCTCTGGACTGTGCCACTCACTTTCAGGTGGACTTCTTTAACTCAGTCAATCTTTATCTCATCAAAATACCACTGAGTTTATTTTGTGCCGCTTCTCAACCAGCAATAACTTAAGTTGGAACCTGTTTGGTCAGATTGGGGTTTAACATAATGGCCAATAACTGACATATAGGGGAGTTTTATGAGAGTTAGATAACTTTAGTTCAGTGTTTTGACAAACTAACTCCATTATTTCAGATACCAAATCACATATGTGCTTAAAAAAACTGCTAAAGGCAGAGAAAGAGCAAAAACACGAGGAAAAAAATGTTCACATCAGACTGTCTTTCAGGACAAGCACGCTCTTTTTATTGTGTGAAAGACAAGTGAAAGGATGATGTAACACACAATGGAGCTCACTAATAGCCTCCTTCATCTACTGCTGCTGTCTCATAATCCCTGATGGATTCAGTCTGTCAGAATAGGCTGTTTCCTCCATCTACCTCACTGGCTTCAGCATCTGAAGCCCACATGCAGCTGTACAGTAGCAACCTTTGAACAGCCTCTGAGAGATTCATTCACAGGGAGGGATTTTACTTTATTTTAGCAAATTACAAATGTATTCTAACAATTGTAACTAAACAACTTTGATAATCTTATGCAAAAGTGTTTTAGGAGGAGCTAAAAAAGTTATCTGTACCAACATAAACTGAAAAGTTAAAGTGTGTTAAAGTGGACAGAAATTCATTGATACATTAACAACAAGAAAAAATCGTTGTTTGCCTGGGGATATAACACTTTTTTTTAGAGCCAAAATGTAAATGCAAGTTTTTTTTTAGATATTTGCATTTGTTCTCTCTTTTTTGAGGAGTGGAAAAATGAAGGAAATGGATTAAATGACGCATTCTAACTAGAGTGCATAATGTATGTCATTTTAAATGCAAAATAACAGTTTTTTCTTGTTTATAATTTCCTAGAAATGCCGAGTAGAAGGCTGTCCTATATTTTATTTCATTTTGAATGGCTGTTTTAATAATCATTAATAGAAGCAAATTGCTTTTTAAGCCAGAACTTTTCAGTTACACTGCTCCATTACTGGTCTTTGGGGAGACCACATAACATTGCGATGGCATGTCATATTTTTTTCTATCTTTGGATAATGACTGCTGTGAGCACAATACATAAAAAAAGATCTAAATCTGCAATGTTCAGATATATTCTAGAATCTTTGCAAACCAGTCTGACAATCAGTTTCCCTCAACTTTCATTTTTTTTTTGTAATGAACTGTGTTGAACTGTCAGTTCTGTCAGATATCTAAATGCCAGTGTGTGGAGCTGGTGTTGAGGCTGTCAGTGGAAAACCTCAGTACACAGACAGCTCGACAAGACAAAGCTGGAACGAGCGGGCTGTTTGCAAGAACGGTCAAAACATGTCCTGCTTCTTTAATGAAGCCTTTGTCCCTTTAGGGTTTGGAGTAAAATGCTGCTAATCTGGTGCATTTCTGGTGGAGCCTTGATTTTTTTATTTTTTATAATTTTGTATTCTGGGCAGAAAATCAAACAAATCCACCAAAGTTATAAACTCCATATATGTAGCTAGAATTTACCCCTAAATCAATTAGTCTTAAAACCGAAACCTGGCTACAGCTGAGTTCCAACTCCCCTTCAAGTGAATAAAGGCCCATTTGCAAGGGTGAAAATAATCATTATGTTTGGAAAACAAAAATAAATGACAGCTCATTTTCTGTTAAAGGTCACAAACCTTCTAACAACCCCACCCTCCAAAAAAACAGTCAAAAGACAACAAAAATCTAAAAATCAATTTCAAATCAAAGCCTCGTTTCCACTGAGTGCACCAATACATACTGGTCCGGTAAGGAGTGGGACGGTACGGTCCAGTTAATTCTGGCAAGCCTTTCCACTCAGTTAAGCCTGGCTCCACTTAGCAATCTGTTTTCATGGTGTGGTGTAGACCGCTAGCATGTTTGCGTCATTGTAGTGATACAACTAGAAAAGCAACAACAATGGAGGTCATCTAGCAGCTCGTCTTTTTATTGCTTTACTTTTGGTCTATCATGTGTAACAGGAATATAACATTGTTTGAAAGGAGATTGCGGGCGAGTAAGATCAATACGTTGGAAACGTTAGCTCAAATGAGCACTGTTTTGGCGCTTTCTATTGTTGTCATCACTTTTTGCCAATCAATGGCTGGCCGCAGCGACTCCACCAAAACTGTTCCGTTGCACTTTTCAATGGACTGGCAACCGATGTGGGCCTGTAATGGAATTATATACTTTAAGATTTATATTATATATTTATATTATATACTTTTTTATATACTTTTATACAACTCATATGTACTCTATAAGTTCTTTAAGTCTCAGCAAAAAAGATAAAATGTCACAGTCTGCATCGACACATCCTGCTCAACCAGACTAATAGAAACTGTGAGCAGCTCTGACTGGAACCGTTCCGCAAGATGCTGTTGTGAATTCTGGGTGCAGGTTAAGCTGCTGTCATGCAAAGTGGTTTGTGCCTATCTATATATGGGTCTGCTTCCTACTCAACTTCAGGTATGGTTCAGTACTGTTTAATGTGTTCATTTTACAGTGGAAATGCCCAAAACTGGACTGGACCGCTCAGTGGAAATAGGGCTTTGTTGTACCTGTACGGAGGTTGACCCATATTGGTACTGCTGGTTTTTGGGTTGACCAGGCACATATATAAATTAATTAATCTTAAAATTTCATTTCAGAGTGTTTCTTTATTCACATTGTTGTGAATCAGGAGCAGAGGAATAAAATGCAGTTAGAAAAAGCTTGTAGCTGTGATGTTGAAACAACTATCAGTTACAACACAAACCAGTTGAAGCTTTCTGCCTGTTGTTAATAAACAGCTGGAAAAAAGAGAAAACACTAAACGATTTGTTTGACTGCCCTAAAGTCACATTAATCAAATTCTACTTCAATATTTGCCTCCTGTTAAACATACATGACTGTTCTGTCATGTGTGAGAAATGCAAAGTGTCACCGCTGCACTGACTCCACTTATCAGTTCCATCCAGATGAGCTCCAGTAAAGGGTGTCAGCATCAACTGTACCTTTAAATTATTCATAACTCTGAATATATGTCTTCATAGAAATGCCACCACAACTCTCAAGACTGACCCAGGCTCAGTGAAACGTGAGTGCAGGGACTTGTTTTCATCATTGTTGTGACAGCTTAACAATAATGGAGTCCAGTTATTATTATTATTATTATTATTATTATACTATCACAATTATTATACAACGAAATAAAAATCCTACCAAATATGTAAATTAACTTTGCTGCATAACAGCAAACAAAAACAGACGGCTATAACAAAACAAGCCTGCTACAAATTATAATTGTTAATTAGTATTGTATTTTTGAGTGAAATTGTATGGAGTTTGTTTTCATTTTGGGCTTAAATTGCACAAGATCGTGAGTTAATGGAGTAGAGGCATGGAAAAAAGTCAGCAATTGATGTTATTTTAAATGAATGAAAGTCAAAAATAATGTGTTCATTTATGGTATTAAATTTTATAGCATTATATCAAATATTCAAAGAAAGACTTAGTAGTTCAGACACATCTTCTTTTCTAAGAAGGTCAAGAGGAAACAAGATGCTTTGAACAATAACGTCATCCTCTCATCACTGCAATTAGTAGTCAGTAATCAGATGGCCCCTAATCTCCTTCTAAACTCTCTCCAATATAAAACTTGATTAAAGATGGAGTTGTGGTGGAACCTGGTAGCCCACAGGGAGCTCCAAGTGTTGGCAGAAATGAGAAAAACAGAGTTTGAGTCTAAGAGAGTAGAATTTACAGGAGAGAGTTATTTTGTAGAATCAACTTTTTACCATTTATTACTTTTTTACACCACATTTAAGAGGAGTATATTTTTTACATGGTAAAAATAACATATATCGTTAAAAAAAAGAAAAATTAACAAACATTTCCAAATAAAAATGTGACTTTATTAAACACAATGAATGCTAACACTGACACCATACCATACAAAAATGTCAATCAATCTTCATACCTGCAATGTAACAGTTTTTGATTAGTGGGCAACCAAAAAAAATTACATGAGCTTTTTTTTTATGAGCATTTACACTAAATTGAAGCCACTTAATTTGTGCAATTCAAGCAAAAACTTTCCTTTCCCTACATGACCCAAAAAATGCAAACTTCCAGAAAGTTGGGTTCTTATTTTTCTCTCCTATCATTCCTACTCAAACTGGTCAACTTATCCTTGCAAACTTGCTTCAGAGTTACATAAGCGGTTTATTACAAGTTACCAAGAAAAAAATCACAAGAAAATTTCAGATAGAAGAAATTTTTTGGAAGTCACAAATCTGATCCTACTAAACTTCAGATTCTTTGTATTGTTTTCCTTAGAGTTTTCCTTACATCTTGTTTTATTTTATAAACCCTTCTTTTTGGACACGACTGACCCTCACAATATTATTTCATAGGTTAATGCACTTTATGATGGAGCTCTTAAATCTAAAGGTGAAACGTTACCAAAATATTCTTATCATATTTGCAATGTGCTGGCATCGCTGCCTCATGGCAAGCAGTTTCAAAGAAAATGCTTTTTTGATGTGTCCAAGAAGTATATATGTGCACGAATGAGTGTTTGGATAAATGATTGGTTTCAATAAAAAAAAAGTCACCTTTGACCACATTTTGGTCAAATACATCATTGCGATATAAGAATTTGTAACGGTTATAAGGATAAAGGACACGTATTGTAGGAAGCACACTGAAGAAAAGCAAAAGCTTAAGAAAGAACATGTAAGGATGAATTGAGACATGAATGACTTATTGATAAATGAGTGTAGTTGTAAAATGTATTTTCATTTTTGAGGAAAACAAAGAAAAAAAAGGAAAGAAACAGGAAAAAATGAAAGAAGAGAAAATAGAATTACACTACAAATACATATACAAGATTCTGACTCTTGATTCACACTCCGGTCACACAGCCCAAATGTTCTATATCCCTGTGCAGGCTTCTTTAAAGCAATTTTTTTTGCTTCATCTTCTGGACAAAAACAAGTGGTAAGAAGTGTTTTTTGTCTTTGAACTGATGCTTTATTGAACCTATTGTGATGATCAGCACATATATTGCTTTGCTTTTGCCGCTGCAAATACGTTTATACGTTAGGTTACTGTGACAACGGGCCGCATGACATTTCAAATAGTTTGCTTTTTGTGAGAAAGCGATCTAAATTGTAAAAATAACGAGAAGAAAATACTAAAAATTGCTTGAATATTTATTTCTTCGTAAGTAACCATTGTGTAAGTGGGATAATGCCTGACAAAGACTGTATTTTCAAAAGTTGACACACGCATTGGAAGCCTGAACCGCCTAACACAAGCGGAAGACGGTCGCTTATGACATATGATTAATCTGCTTTAACAAAAATTAAAACGCATCAATTTAAAAAAAAAAGAATCACGTGCATTAACGCATTAATGTTGACAGCCTTAGTTTTTACACTAATAAACCACAAAATTTGGCCTGAGCTGTAAATTTTTGGGGTAACATTTCCAATCTGACATGTTTTCTAACCAATTCTTGTTTCAATAGCTTTTAAAATAGCTAGATTTCTGCATTTCTAGATTGTTCCTCTTTGATGCATGCCAAAAATTATGGATTCAGAGTAAAATTATGCTTGGCATGAAACAACCACAACTGGTTGAAAAACACATCCATTTTTAGTGGATGTTTCTTCTTGAGCAGTCGTGTGGAATTACAGCTAACACTGAGCTGCTTGCTCTGAATATCAAGCGGTGATATGATGCAAAGACTCATTTGTCCCTGTAGCAGAAGGTGCTGTGCTTTACCGACAGATGGGCTAAGTGCACACCTTTGCCAACAGATATTAGCTGCAGCTGTCTTGATTTTCTTTCAATATTGGCGAAAAATGTCTTGGTACTCCCAACATCATAAACAGTTATCAGAGCTGAAGCTGCACAATAGATAGATGGTCTGGAAAGATTGTAGCTATTGAATAAACCTCAAGTCACAACAGCCATTACAGATGGATATGGGCTGTCTGCAAGTTAAAAATTGACAAACCTGTACAGGTGGTCAGCACAATATACCAAAGTTGTAGATCAATTGGTGAGCCTGTTGAGTGAAAATGTATGAGCATTTTTCCTTGCATGCAGTCTGCTTGTTTGAAGTAAGAAATAGGACAATGGGTTTGTAGTTGCGTAGGCTTGGAATGGTTGTCCTTTAAGCATGCACACATCATGGATGCCCCATGCCTGTGTCTGCAGCCAGTACTCACACTTTACTAATGACCAGAGTGCGGTGTGTGTGTAACTCACATTAACCTTCCAAATACTTCACAATAAACTTACCCCATGCACTACAATTCAGTGTTCCACTTTTGACAAAGTCTTGTGAGGTGGCCGTACGAGCCACAAAGGAACTGCAAGACACACCTATGCACCCGCTCCTGTCTACGACCCTCCATAAAATCAGCCAACCCAAAAACCTGCAGGACCTGTACGGGTTAACCCCCTGGACGGGTGCACATAGCTAAGGCTTTATGGTGGGCCCCGATCGTTGAGATTGTAGTGCATGTGTTGATGTTTTGATTTTTAATTTATGCTATGTTTTTATGATAAACTTAGGATTTTAAATTACCTCTATTACATTTAATCATCTTAAAATTGTTACTTTATTTCATATTCCACAAAAGGGTATTTGTCTGTCATTCCAAAATATACACATTTTTTATAGGTTTAGGTAACTTAGTTATTTTTTTTTAGCAGTTTACAAATATTTTTTGTAACATTTCAGATTATTCACTGGACTTTACCATCTTAAACAGAAAAAAAATAACTTGCTTAAATGGGGTGTTCTAAAAATGTTAATCTGGAGGCCAAATAGGAAAATCTCAAGCAGCGGAAAATTAGAGGTAAGAAAAAGTGCTTTCGCCCCCTTTATTTCATTGTGGAATCTTCTTGGATTTGAATAATGTGCTCAGCACATCCCATATCAGCTTAATCAGATGAGAGCATCGTTTTTTGTTTTGTTTTTTCTTCAACTGCAAAAGACTAGCTGTGTTTACATGGACACAAGTAATCGGAATAAAAGCCTGATCAGAATAAATGTTCATGTAAACACACCAATCGGAAAACTCTGACCCAATCAGACTCATTCGGATCCAAATTTCCTTCCGATTGAGATGGGTGAGTTGTTCAAATTGTTGATCCGATTGTGGTACGTGTAAACAAATTATTTAGAATGTGGGTCATTGCTTTTTACACCATGTGTAGATGCTGTAGCGCTCTACACATATGAAACAGTACAAACAATCATGTGAATTTGTAATACCAATCACGTCCATAAAAAAGGCTTGTCTTCTTCGCATGTATTAATGTGCGGCCAAGGCTAACTGTTGTTGTTGGTGGCATGTATTAACCTAACACTAACCCTAACCCTTCATCCAGCTCCGTGTGGCCAAGAATAAAGTTCAGGGCTGGCCAGACGTATTCAGAAAAATGTGTGCAAACAGTCACCTTAATAATAATAATCAAAGCAAGCTCAGAAGATCATCTTATTACATGCTAACACCAGCCATGTTTCTCTACATTATAACTTTGCAACTTCTTCTTCAACCAACGGCTGTTTCCAGTATTTTGGATAGTTCTGTACATGTCAGAATGAGTGATTACGATCAAGCGGATGTAAACGTTTGTTATATTCAGATGAAGTTTTTCAGGGCTCATGTACACAGATCAATTTTAATTTGATTTTTGATCAGACTGAAGACATTTTACACATGTACATGCAGCTACTGATTACATATGTGTGGGTTAGCAATTCAAAGACTTTTTTTGGAACTAAAGATTTTGCGCCTGTAGACCTCCATATAAAAACCATAAGCAGGTCCAACAAGGGTGTTAGGGCCAATGTGCATATGATAGACAGAATTTAAATTAGTCCCGTGACAAACTGGCAACTGTCCAAGGTGTACCGCGCCTTCACCCAACAGTAGCTGGGACTGGCTCTGGCAACCCAGTGACCCCAACAGGGATATAGAGGGATGTATGTATGTATGGATGAAATGAATATATTTAGTAAGCCAAAAGGTTTTTTGTGGTACAGTAAAGTATAATTTGTGTTTAAACTATAAAAGATTCAGCGTTAGTTTTCAAAAATGTTGGGTTGAATGTATTCATATATTTTCAAATGTTTTTTGAATCTCTCCTTCTGCACCCAGTATTGTACCTGCGATTAGGTGTGGCTCTTCTCTGGTTAAGTGTGCAGTGGGGAATCAGTGGGTTGAAGATTTTGAGACATTGTTGTAACCATACCTTTTAAGACCTGGATATAAACATGTGCATCTCCACCATGAGTCTCCATGACCATAAAGTAACAATTTTTATCATGAAGTTTGAACCAATGTTTTATACAAACAGGTTTGATGGATATAGTTAATATCGTTAAGTCAGTTGATATAGTTATTTTTATACAAAAAAATCACTAAACATATTCAAATGTGTACAAATAGTCATTTGCTAATTTTAAACTGTTTTAGCTGTATGCTGATTCTGAAAGTAGCAAATCAACATCACTTTTTTTTTGAGGAATATAAATAGTCCCACAACTGAAAGTTACCATTTGCCTTCCAAATGAGCTTTCCCTATTACTCCTTGAATCTCTAAATTGTTCTTTTTCTGTGTGTGTGACTCTCGTGCTTGCTATGTTTTTAATTTCATTTAAAAAAATGTGTGGCAGTGCATCATTCCAAAGCACCTTTGGCAGCTTCAGGCAAATTACCATATCAATTCCAGCAAGAGAAAATCCTAGTTGTTAAAAGTACAACATGTTCTCATTGAGCAGATTGAATTGGTGTGATCAAAGTCAAAGTAGCTTTCTTCTTTTTTGGAGGGGAGCAGAGACTAAACCAGACCCACCCAAAAATGAACTTTCATTGGGTCATAAATCTGG
>BSAI01000072.1:26172320-26212867 GCA_036245035.1 Adrianichthys oophorus | reverse complement strand
TGAGATTTTCCAGTGGCTAACGTACTTTTCTGAAAGAGGGGATCCTAAGGTACATAAATGCCAAATTTGGTGCTTTTACCACAAAATACATGATTATTTTAATAACTGGCTATACCTTTAGAGGCAAAACCTCATAACCCACAACTCACAATTCCATCCTGAGGGTATGCTACTATTGAAAAATAAAAATCATTGCTTTTACATATAAAAAAAATCTTTGTCATGGACGCAACTTTTTACACACTTTAATATTTAAAAAATGTTAACGCCTACATCTTTTTGTATGATAAATGTACATTTTTGATGCTTTATTATATTAGATTAAGTGTTTGTGAACTGGAATAAAATTGCACACCACATGCCCAAAGGTCTCTACCTCTGCAATGAAGAGATCAAAGCAATGCAGCGGAAGATGTTTTTCTTCTTCTTCTTCTCATTTAGTCTTCTTGTACACAGTATCGATTTCATTTCATTGAACTCTGTGCCTTTGTATTTCAGTGCAATCAAAATGGAAAGTTTCAGTTCATGCTATAAAAGAACCTATGCTTTTCTGTAAAGAAACGCCATTATTACATAGACATCAACCAGACCAGAAAGAGGAGTACATGCAAGTACATCCAAACAGACTTGTAAAAATAGTCATGATTAAGCATTAGATATATTGTTTTACTTTAAAAAAAAAAAAAAGCAGCATTTGGATTTTTATGTTAACGTGCTATCATCTGAAGTCGGAAGGACTGGATTTATCAGAGCTTTACCAGATGCTTAAAGTGCTTACAAAGTATATCTATTACTCATTCACACCTCGTGATGGTAGCCACAGCTGCCCTGGGGCAGACTGACAGAGGAGTGGCTGCCAGCGTGCACTAAATGGCCCCTCTGACCATCACTGGTGCATTCATACATCAGTGGAGCCACACTGGAGGCAAGGAGGGTTAAGTGCCTTGCCCAAGGACACAACGACAGTTGGCTGGAGGGAGCGAGGATTGAACCGCCAATCCTTTGATCAATGGCCGACCTGCTCATCATACTGACAGCATGCTGCCATTTTACTAAAATGAAGAATTTCTTATAATATCATTTATTTTCCAAGTGGAAGCATCATCTAAAACACATATTTTGCCAGGGTACTATGTAACTTGTATACATATGTTAACAAATGGTGAAATTCAGTTGAAGTTATGTTGAATGTCAAATTCCATTCCTTTTCCATTTCCTCTCTACATTATAACTTTCTCATGGACCATTGAACCTTTATAATGACACTGCAGGTCTTAGATGAGGTCAGCCATAACTGACTGGAGCTGACATGAAAGTATTTGCTGTTTTTGACCATCCTTCCCTCTTCAACCTTTATTTCCTCCTCACAGTAGTTACCAAAACGACAACAAAATGACTACAGCTCCTCCACAAGGCTCATTAATGAAATGCATACACAACAAATCTGTTCAAAGCAGCTGTAAGTCAGCTCTGAACTTGTAGCTTTAGGGACTCTGATAAAAGGCAAACAGCTGGTATTTGTGGGATACATTTTTAAGGAAACTCTTGGGTAGAAAAAGTAAAAAAAAAAAAAAACATTAAGAGTAAAAAGATAAAAACGTGTCAGAACTCAAGATTAAGAGTCTCCCAATCTCAAAACTTGAATTGACTTCAATGAGAAAAATTTTAATCTTGTTATAATGTGGGAAGAAGAATTAAATATTGATTATCTTTACATAAATAAAGTTTAAACAGCAAAATAAAATAGGTCAAAAGTTTTTTTTAACAAGAAAACAAATATGTGAACTAAATCAGTAATTTTTAGTCTTGATGTTATTTTACATAGTAAGAAAAACAACATGGAGAAGCCGAAACAAACTTCTCAGGAAGGCTTTGAGGTAGTTAAAGAGTGTTTGGTCTGGAGCCCGACATAATCAGCAAATCTCGTCATCCTCTGACAAATCCATTACACACAGTCTGACATTTTACTATTGTTGTATTGAAGTGCTACACGATGCTAACCTCAAACACAAAAATTGTCAATACAAGAAACCACACAAATAACACATTAAAAAAAACATCAACTTGATTCATGCACTGTACCTTTACCATAACTAGACATTGTTTTTGCACGCCGAAAGAAAGGCAGCAGATGTGAATTCAACGCGCAAATCACGGACACTTGTTCAAAAATATGTTCATAAATTTTATACTGAAGACGTGTGTGGGAGGAGCTACATGATTGAAGTTACAGATTATGTTGAGAGATCAGGTTCATTTCTTTTGAAGAGCTCCACAAAAGTGTTGGTAATCACTTGTCCATGTCTGGGTTCATGGGGTCATTCAGAGACTCTCCAACTACGTTGAGGCTCACTATCTACTGCAGCATCTGAATGACAGCCGCTTTCAGCGGTACTTCTGTCTCTCTGACCCAGTTTGACGACTTATCGTCCCGCATTAGTCCAATGAAGAAAAACATAAAAGTAAGAATAAAGTTAAAGGCCCTTTTTAATATTCTCTCTATTCAAAAAAGAACAACATCATAAAGTTCAGGTGGAGAATGATCATGAAGAATGATCCTCCGTGTTGGTGTCAGCCAGTGAAAGGTGAAGGAATCTGTCATTTATATTTAGCAGCAGTGTTCAAAATGGACTGCTGCAAGACCAATGGATAATGCCCGGCACTTAAAACGCGACACAGGACCTCTGATCTCGTCTGTACATTGACTTAACATTAAAACTGAAAACCTTGATGCTCAAATTGTATTCAGTGTGAACACGGTTCAAAGAACAGCAACAGAGAGAGCAAACTCCCACAATGCATTAAACGTAAATTTACAAAATATTTTGCTTCTTTTTTATGTGTTTACCAATTCTTAAAAGTAATGTTTTACATGAAACCAGTTGAACATCTGACAGAAACATCTGATTGGTCAGTTTATAACTTGAACAACTTGAAATAAAGAAAAAAATATCATTAAAAAATAAATAGGATTAGCAAGAAGAAGTTAAGAAAAAGGAATCAGAGCAAGAATGGTTATTCTGACAAATAGAATGACTGAGTGATAGACAGTCGGTACTTCCTGTTTGGAACGGCAGGAGGGAGGCTCACAGTCTACAGATTCGCTGTATTTTTTATTGAAGTCCCCTTTTGTCAGCTATTTTTGGTGAATATAGATGATATTCAAATTAATATTTTAACAATGAATTTCATCAGCAACTTTTTGTTGTTTTTTTTTCTCTGCAAGATAAACCCAGCTATGTTTTAATTGAATTGTATTTTTCTTCCAGAAGTTTGAAATTATAATCTACAAAAAATACCACAAAATAATACTGCAACACTGAATAACAAAGAAATCTATCACTAAAATTAAATCCTTGTTTTCTCCTTTTGCTTTTGGTATTTCACTTTTCTTTGTATTTTTTAGTACAAAGTTGATGACGTACAGTTGTACATCCCATTTTACAAGTTAAATATTTGTAAATGGAAAATCTTCTGAAATAGAAAAATGTATCCCAATGTACAGCCACCCTTCATGAAATTTAATATTTAGTAGATTATAATGATAAATTGTGTGCATGGGATTTGGTGTTTTACAGAGACAAGAAAATCCATGGCAAGCAAAGTGACGGAGGGAAAAGGCTCATAAAAAAAGATGAGAGATCTCTGGGGCAAAAAAGATGGCCAGAAACACGAACCCAACAAAGGAAGCATCACCCAACACCCACACAATCACAAAGGCGCATGTTTTCTGCCTTTGTGATTTTGCCACTGGACCTTCACAAACACATGCAAATATCTCCAAAGTCCAATCTGTTTTGTTTTTAACAGTTGGAAACGAGTGGATCCAAACCTACAATGTTACAGGGGTTTGGTGGATGAGTTGCACATCATTACCAAAAACTGTAGGAGTTCTGAGGTGTTTCAGGTGCAACAGAAATATTACTGAAGTCATTTTACTGAAGATATGCTTTCCACAATACCTATATTGGATCCATTATTTGTTCAGTTGGCTTTTCATCTTGTTTTTAAATGACATTATGTATACATATTACAGTTGTTTTCCCCCATTGCCCCAGGAATGACCCTATTTTAATGGGTCCCCTACAGGACAGGCAGTACTCTTCATGTCTACTTGGTTTGTGATCGGTCATACAAGACTGGAAAATGTGGGGTGTGAAAGATGCTTTTGAAGTTAGTGGGTTGGTTGTTCTAAGGGAGGCCTGTTTTGTCTGTTAAAGTTGACCTGCAGAAACCTGCAGCTTTATTTGGCGGACATGAGTCTGGAAGTGGAAAAAAATTGTTCATTTGTGTTTGGAAGCCGGAGTTCCCGGAGAAAACCCACGCATGCACAGGGAGAACATGCAAACTCCACACAGAAAGGTCCCCCATTGGTGACACTGTTTCAAGTCTCCCAGCCAGGACTTGAACCGGGGGCCTTCCTGCTGTGAGGCAAGAGCACTAACCACTGCACCACCATGCAGCCTCATGCATTTAATTTGCGTTAATAAATAGTGACGCATTATTTTTTTTAATTAATCACGTGCGTTAATGCGTTAACATTGACAGCCCTTGTTTTTTTATATTTCACAGCCACGCCTCTGTTGCTAAGGGGTTAAACTGTATGATGCTGAATGGCAACTGAATTTAACTCAAGTCAGTAACAAAACATTTGACTATTTTCATCCCTTTAGTTTGTGACATCTCTTTGTGTCTGGAATGTGGAAATCCTAGGGATGGATGTCCGTGGGCTTCTTGTCTGTCGGGGGTGCCATTGGGGGTCTGGGCCACCTGGGCTGTTGCCGTGGGCTTGTGCGGTGTTGTTGGGCTCCCCACTTTCTCTTTCGCATTCAATAACACCTTTGTATGCTCCGGCAAACAAATGCATGCCCCTGCTTACCTCTGCAGAACACTGACATTTGTGTGCGTCTAGGTTTGCTTGACAAATGCATTGTGCATGACAATGTGTATGTATGCATTCCCATAAACATGGAGGAGTATAATTTGTGTGAAAGCGTATATTTGTGTCTGTGTAGAAGTTTAAATATGTGGATGTGTGTGCACAAAAAGTCTTTATTTTGAGATTACAAGAAAATGTTAATCCTCATGCAGCATTTGCACTGTCAGTGTCTTTTTCTGTCCCATTTTTTTCCTGTTTTGTTTTTATATTTTCTTACCTTCTAAATGTGCTTTTTATTATATTTTCATGTTCCAGCACTCTTTTCATTCTTTTCCTTCCAGTCCATAAAACAAGCTAAGGAAGTTTAAGGAAATTTATTTCAAACCCAAATTGTGTTTATATCAATATACGCTTTTAGTTTTTTGCTGCACAGCAGTGCAGTAGTTAGCACTCTCATCTCATGAGTTGGTTGTCTCCAGCTTCCTTCCACAGCCCAAAAACGTGCTTCTTTGGTTAATTGATTATTTTAAATTAATTTAATTGCCTTTTTACTTTGAGTGTGTGGTTGTGTGGCCCTGTGTTGGCTAGCGAACTGTCCAGGGTATACCCTACCTTCGCCCACCAGTGATGGCATAGGCTCCAGCAATCCTGTGATCACAAATAAAATTAAAGACACACTGAAATAATGAAAATTCTTTTTGGGTGTTTTTAACGGGTTCTCATGGCATTTTTCTAATAATGGAGGACAATTATCAAGAAACGTAATCTTAAAATTGCATTTGAGTATTTTTTATTTTAATCACTGAATAATGAGCAGACAAAAGAATGCAGTTTAAAAATGCTTGTAGGTGATGTATCATCTACAATCAGCAGACCACAATCTCCCTGCTCCGCTCCATACAATGCATCCTTTCAGACAAATAGATCCATATACGTTCTGTCTTTGTTTTGCTTGTCTGAAATGGTATTTGGCTCAGAACTGTATGGTTGGATAGGTCTGAAATTGCTCACTGTTTTTCTGGACAGATAATGTTAGGTTGGGGGTGTAAGGGGCTGTGCTAGCGCTGTGCTAGTGCTGTGCTAGCGGGAGAGAGTGTAAATAGGAGTGGGAGCAGGTTTGCTCAGTGCAACACAGTCCCACCCACAACTCAGAGGCAAATTTCTAATAAACTCCTGCTGCTCTGTAGAAGCTATGTCCTTGAAAATGTCAGTTTTTTTAAATTTTGCATTGTATATTTGTAATTAAAAGACCACTGTGAGTGGCTTTAAAAGAGTTCAAAAGGTGATTGGAGGGGGCCTTTGAATATGGTTCAGAAGACAGCATATGTCAAACACAAGAAGCTTTCAGCTTCTCTCTGCTGAGCTGTTGCATATGAACAGGCTACAAAAATAGTATGTATGGGCTTTTATGATCATAACTGAAACATACTTTGATTAAGGAAACCCTGTGGGACAAAGAAGCATTCTCAGATGAACAGGGCATCTTTCCAGAAGCAGAACTGACACATTAAATCAGCCTTGGGATATTGCGTTTGATAAGGGAGATGTTTTGGTAAGACAGTAACATTTCATGCATTGAAGCTGAAATTAAAACAGATGGGCATTATTGGAGAGAAGATCTATAACTACTTCTAAATGATTACTTTTCTTCTTGCCAGAACCTCAGCTGATACTCACTTTGGTAGCCATACAAAATGTAGCACAAGTGGCAGATTTCACTGATCTTCCTCATCCAGCTACCTTCACCCCACTAAAAGCCTCAGTCCATCATCATCTTTCTCTCATCTCTTTTCTCTGAGAGGAGAGCACTCTCATCTTACCACCACAATCTAATCATGTCTTCTCTTCTCCATTCTTCCAAACTTGCTGTGCTCTCACGTACAGAAGTGTCTCCATTTCCAGACTCCAGGTGCCATTTAGGTGGCTGGATTCACTTTGTTGTATGCCTTTCTTTAAGGCCAGAAAATTCCAGAAATGGTTCTTTGAACTGGTGCAAAAAAGTTAGGAAATTCTTGTGCTAAGGCTGCTCAACAACACTTTGGACTTCTGGTAAGCCTGGGAGATACATTTGAATATTTTTCCGGTTCTCCTTATCAAGTTGTTCATCCATTATTTTGAAGTGTACCAATTATTTTATCAAATACAATGAATTGTAAAAAGAATAAATTTAATTGATCTGTGCAGTCAGGGGAATAGGTAAATGTGATCGTTCCTAAGTTGTTTTGAATACTCTGCACTGTTCAAAATTGGATAATGAGATGCAGCTGCGTTTCACGGACTGTGCTGACCTGATTCGTAGAGGGCAGGTGACACGGCTCCAAGCCAAGAAATGCTGCATGGGTAGAACAGAACAAATTAAGAAACACTGACAAAAGGAAAGTGTAGAGGAGACGGTGGCTGGATAGAAATGCAGCCAATGGGCCTGGATGCTGAAACCAAGACAGGCTCTAGAGGCAAAACAAGTGACCACAAAGGGTCAAAGCAACTGCAGAAGCCAGAGCTTAGGAAGAAGCAACAGGTTGAAGAGGTGAGAACCTGGGAAAAGCCACTAATAAAACCAGCTACCATGTAGGTCGGAAAAGTCCAGAGAAACCATGAAGTTTAGTCTGAGCATTTGCCCCAGGGGCAAAGATTAAGCCTTGCCTTACTGGTAGGAGTTGTCAAGGTAAAGACACTTTGACACACATACTACAGAACCAGTTTCATGACTTTGCTTCTTTTTGAAGCGCTGACCAGAATGGCAGAGCTTCTGGCAGCAGTTCAAAGCTGGGAGTGAAGCTGGACTCTCGCCCCCTTTTCCCATGATACTGACAAAGACACGTTCCACTATTCCTTTTAACAAAGCGATGATGGTCCCATTTTTAGAGTCTTTTTAAGTGAAGTATTAATAAATTGTGTTCATATCTAGACTCTGGTACAAAAGGGTTGTAAAATGTCTGAAACTCAATGTACTGTATTCATATATAACTGTGATAACTCCACCTACAATTTTGTGATGTTAAGTTTACAACTTGGGATGCACAACAACTAAAAATATGATGCAACACTGAGAAGCTGAGCTGGTGGTAATTTCCCAGGCTGAACAGTAGCTGTTCAAAGAGTTGAACTAGGAGTACACCACATCATGACGTTATATAATAGTGAATTAGTACATTTTCTTTACCACTGACATATGTTCACTGAATTAGAAAATGACTGCTTAGTTGGATGAGCACATTGACTAGTATGCATCACTCACCCTAACAAGTTGCTGAAAATGGCTGATCAGACAGAACAAAATTAGATTAATTTTGTTAAGTCGACCCGTAGGTCCAACAACTGGTCATCCACTTCTTACCCCCTGGTGCTAAATTTGTTCATGGCTTTGTCATACTTTTTTTCATAAGATGTCTTTTCTGTCTTTTCTAGGATTTTTTTTTCCTTATTGTCATGGTGCTCCCTGGTTCCGGTTGCCTGATTGGTCTCAGCTGACTGCTATCCTCCCATCAACATCGGACCACTATTTAAGACGGACCGCTCCTCGTGGACCTCTACTCAACCTCCTCTCCAGAGACGTGTTCTTAACCTGCTCCGCTTTT
Source organism: Adrianichthys oophorus (assembly GCA_036245035.1). Lineage (NCBI taxonomy): Eukaryota > Metazoa > Chordata > Actinopteri > Beloniformes > Adrianichthyidae > Adrianichthys > Adrianichthys oophorus. The sequence goes on along the minus strand of BSAI01000072.1, from coordinate 26,204,410 downwards.
TCCTGCATCCAGTTGCCAGAAGTCCACCAGACAATAAAAGACATTTCCAAACACGTAACCTGACTTCCGGGATCCTTCCTGGTTACAGCATCTGGGTCTGCCACATCCCGCTGCCATGACACTTAGCCTTCATTATTGCTGTCTTTAATATGCTACTCTTTCAAATGAGTAGTAATATGAAACAGAATAAAATAGAATGTGTTTATTGTCACTGTTCAAATACTGCATACAGTGAGATTAACACAAGAACCCAGGCCCATTGTTCTTAAAAGAAAATTTTGCTACGTACATACATGGCATGTGTGGCGTGTTCAAAAAGCACTGAACGGGGGTTCCTGAGCACGCTTGTTGCATACGATGTTCACACAGGTCTGTCAATACTCAATACTAGCGCACGTACCCACAGTTGAAAGAGGCTTGTTGCCCAATGTTGAAGCATGCAAATCTGGTGAATCTTGCACCAAATCGCTATTATTAATTTCTCCATCAGGATCAATTTTCTAACGGTTGACAATATCGGAAGTCATCCATACATCTTTACCAGATCAGAGTTCCTGACTGGTCAAACTTCAGCTGGTTTAACTTTCAGTGCATGTTCTGTGGCAAGTACATAAACCCTGAAACTGTCTTAAAAACTTGCATAATGATGCATGAACGCAAAAGCTTTGAATGTGGAAGCTCAAAATGAGCACCTTTACATGGACTTTTCATTTGAAGCAGTGCCTTGAACGCAAGTTTTCGAGCCCAGTATAAACATATACAATGATGTCACCATTGATTGTTATGGGTTAAAGACATCACTATATCACTGCAAAAACATTATAGACATAGGTAATGTGCACACAGTATGCTCAATACAGTAAGTAAAAAGGATATTGCGGAGTAAAGAAATTACAATACCATTAAAATGAGATTTCAAAGTTAAATAATGTGCATGAATAAACAACGGAACCAATGCTGTCAGGACTCAAGCTTCCATCTCCCCCTCTGACCACCAGAAGGAGCCATCTCCTGAATATTGACTTTCCCCTGAGCCTCATCCTCACTACACCTCCCATCATCCTCTGCTCTTGGTCTCCGGTTTTCACCAGCTGTTCCACACCATGCTATTATTAGCAACAGTATATAGTCTGGCACTAAGCGGAGCTTGGTGTGAAGTCTTGTTTTGCATTGCATTCATGCTGAGCAGTTTTGTAATTATCTCTCCTGGTGTCATGACTTTTACCTGTTTTGACCACGTCTTACCTTGTCTTACTTGTCTGTTCCTGTTTACCATTGAAAACCATTGCACATAGATCCGAAAGCCTTCACCTCTTTGCTACATTTGCTTCTACTGTTTGCATATACTATCCATGAATGCACATACATTGGTAGATGCACAAAATGAGCACACCAGCACAGTGCTTTTTAATTGGCTAATAATTTAATATTTTCCCACCATACAGGTCACTAAAGTTTAGCCAGCAAAGAAGAAAAGACAGTGCTTAATAATTTAACAGAGCAATCACTGTTGTGTTTCCTGTTTATGTATTCTGCCTTTCTAGACTTTTGATGAGTCATTTTTCCTGAGGATGTTGCATATAATTTCACAAATTAATAAATCATTACTTGTGAAAGCATTTAGCCAGGAGAGACTACGATTCTGAAGTTCATTTGAAGATAACGTATGAAAAAAGGAAATCAACTAAACCATACATTTTCTGTTGTGGCAAGAAAACCATCTAAAGACATTATTGTTTTTTTGTCATAGCTGAAGGACTGAGTCTATAGGGTACTCTCATGTCAGATCTTGTTTCTCTTCAGCTTTTCATTTCTTTATGTGAATGAACACAAAGCTTTGTTTTTTCCATACAGCTGTGATCAATATAAAATAATGCTTATTTATCACTGGTGACAGCATAATGAGAAGCATTTGGTTGCCACAAACCATAAAAAAGCTTTTGCCATGTTTATGCAATAAAAGGTGGGAAAAAAAATCTCATGGGTGTGTGGTTTTTAAAGCTGATGCTACTGAAAATATAAATCTAATGAAGTGAGTCTTCGTATTCCTGCTGTGTTTTCTTTTAAGAATTTGGCATGGATAGCAGAAACTTGTAGCATCAATTTTAATCTTGTGGAAGAAGTAAAAGACGAACTGGGACAGAAGTTTGAAGAAACGTCAGGCTGAGATTTAAGCTGTTCTGCTTCCCCTGGAAAAATCTTAACAGCCCTCGCTAAAGAACGTATATGAATTTCTATTAAGCTAGTGTTGATCCCAACCTTTTTCCCTGAAAATGTACTGTATTTTTTGGAGTATAAGCATAGTTTGGCCAGGGGTGGATAGCTTATACTTAAGAAGAACTTGTATGTCTTTTTTTTTTTTTACAGAAATATGCTTAAAGTTATTGTTTTCCCTTTTACAACCAGTTGATTTTTAGTGGTTGTTTTCCACCAATAGCTGTTAATGGGCTTTAGCCTGAAAAAGGAATAAACCAACAACGATTGGAACGATCAGGGAATGTGCTTCTTTTGTTTTTTTTTATTTTTCTAATGAACTCTTATTAATAAGCATTTTCTCAAAAGCAAAGTACGGGTGTCACATCCAGATGGTGGCTGTGGCAAATTGTTGTCCAGTATCATCAAATTTACTATTTAGACTGAGCTCTGCTTACAGCTGCATGTGCGGTGCCCTGCAACCACAGTTTTCCATATGTGTGGCCATTTAAATTACAAATGCAGGCACAACAGTGCAGGTGGAGCAATTAAACATACTTGTGATTTTAGTGGGAGTTTAGCTTAGCATGTCTTGTTCTCCAGGGTAACTGTACTGTGTCTCATATGGCTAATCTGGCCTTAAGTAAAACAAATAAAAAATAATAGTTTGGCCACAAGCAGGAGCAATACAGACTAAACAAAATGACACAGACTAGAATGTCTAAATGAAAGCACAATTTTTTTTTAACACAAACTGCTTTGAAATCAAATCTCTTAGTGAGAATTTTTTTTTACTTCAAAACCGTTTTAGCTACTGTCAATAATTACAACTAAACATTTTTCTACAGCTACTAAATGAGTTGTACCATACACAATTTATCTGAAAGGCAGAAGCCTTGCTTCTTTACTTAGACCAGCCCACAGGAAGAATATTTACTCTATAAAGGTTAGAGAAATGAGAAAAAAAGCGAAGGGATAGTCTTTTTAAGTTTAAAAAGAAATACTGCAGTAAAGAGTTTTCAATGATCTGAAAAGACAAAACTCAGATGGGGACTGAGCTTCATCTGTTGGCTCCTGAACAGTGAGCAGAACAGTAATGATTTAAGGAGCAAAGAAAGCCAACAAAAACCAAGCTGGGTCATAAATTTAACCCTTTCATGTGTCTTGTTCCGTGATGCTAAATGCAGCAGAGATTTAATTAAATGAAACTGTTTCCAGCACTTAATCACACAATTTCTTAGCTTGCAGTCTGTATTGACTCTGCAGCAGGCGTGGTTGCTTTAGATGCCTCTTTGGATACCTAAAGATGGCTATGTTCTTTATCTAAATCTATATGCAGACAGGCCTTATCTATATAACCAAAAGATCCTCAGTCACAGTCTTGCAGTGCTATAAATCAGGAGTACGGCAGAAAATAACTATAAGATGAAAGGAAGTGATAATTATGATCTGGCCTAAGAACAGGATGCAAATGAATGCTAAACAGATGCTGACTGAAGTAAACTTATACTTCTGTTTTTCAGGAAATGCAGCCTGCAGGAGTGTGAAAATCTTTAATTAACTCTTTAACAAACTCCTTGCTGTCTTTCAGATAGCTGGTTTCCTTATTTTCCGCACTATAAGACGCACTTAAAAGCCTTAATATTTTTCAAAAGAATGTCAGTTTGCCTTATTATCCAGAGCGCCTTATATACGGATTAGTCCTGGTTAGGCTTACAAATGTCCAAGCAATTTAGAAAAGTACACGGTGCTCTGTCAAAATGTCCGTTTTTTTATGGGTTGCAAACATGGTTTTGTAATATTGTGAACATGCTAGTGCGGCTAATGAATAGCGGTTGGACTGCGTGTATTTCTGCATTTTTTTAATCATGCCTTTTACGTGTAACAAGGTTGGGAGTTAGCATCACAATAACATTTGTTTTAGCGCTATGAGTCTGTTTTTTTTACATGTAGCAAACAATGTTGGGAGTTTCAGATATTTTGAACAAGCTAACCCGGCTAACGTAGAACACGTTACAAACAAGTTCTAAAGGTTCTGTGAATGCAGTTAATGAAGTCTGACAAAAAATAAAGAGCTGACCTGTTTAAAAGTGGACTTTTAATAAAACTTCTGCCAAATAACAGAGGAAAAATTACAAAAATTAGCATGAGGCAATAAAAACAAATTAGAACAGTTTGAACAACAATTGCCAGCAACATTCATTTCCAATCACATTCTTCTGCAGCAGATACACAGAAAGAATTTTGGAGCACAATTTTCAAAAGCCATTGAAACAGAATATTTTTTTAAATTTTAACATTATAATAGTAAACAGATAAATTGCACCCGGAAGAAAACAGAAGAAAAAGATCTGGAGATAAAGGAGTGACATTTTTGTTAATGTCATACTATGTTGAATCTTATTTTCTATTCACCTGACTTGTATTTTTAAACTTCTGAATCCATTTTGCATTTATTCTTTGACAGTAACATTTGTTATTCCCTTTCCTGAAATGATTTTGCTCTTTTTCACCACTTTGCTTCTAAAATATTTAAATGCAACTTCCAGATTTTGGCCTTAAGCTTGTTCCACAACACTGACGCCGTCCACCGGACCATGTTCGACAATCATTTGACGTGGGATAAGTGTTAAATCCCTTCACACATGAATCTTTCTATCCTCTAGCAGAATGTGAAAGCAAGGACAACTGAACATTGCAAAGTCTTATGCATGCATGCACAACACTGGTACCAAAGGAAAAGGTCACTCAGTGGTGAATGGACACCATTTGATTCCAGCAGCCTCCGGGAGCTGGGCTGCACAGAAATTCAAGAGCTTCTGATAAAATCTGTAATATAGTGTCATACTTACAGCGTGTTCCAAATAATTATGCAAATTATATTGTTCTTTTATTTTTCTAAGTACTCAATGCAAATGAAAGTCAGCCTCATTTTCAAGTAATTAACTATTAAAGTATATATCAATGTTACTGAGCAAACCTCCTAAAGATAACAGTATTTTTTTCAAAAATAAAACCCTTCAAATGTTCTGTTCTGCATTATTACATTCAACAGAGTTCCACAACATTTGATAGGCTCTAAAGAACTGAAAATGGTCATTTGTTGAATTTGCTGCTTTAGGAGGTCCTATTTATTGAAATAAAGCTATTCCAATCAAAAACATCTTCATAGGTCAAGTTCCATTTGAGCAGAAGACCCTTATTTTGTAGCAGCTCCACAATTCTTGGATTCATTGAACTTGTGAGTTTTTGGAGAGTTTCAGCTTGAATTTCTGTGAAGGATGTCAGAATATCCTCTAGAGCTGCTGTTTGGATGTGAACTGCCTCCCACCCTCAGAGATATTTATCCCAAGGATGCTCCAAAGATTCTCAATAAGGTTTAGGTCAGGGAAGGATAGGGGTCAGTTTATCTCCTTTTAAGCCCATAGCAGTCAATGATACAGAGGTATTCCTGCAGCACCAGGATTAGGCCTGGTACCAGACGAGACAATAACATAAGACACACAATAGATGAGTTTAAGGCTTTTATTAGACAAAAAGGTGGAGGGGAGTTAGGGACCAAGGTTCTCACCGAACCAGCGATAGTAACCAGCCATTCCCAGGAAGCGAAGGAGTTCTCTCCTGGTGGTAGGAACAGGCAATTCTTTGATGGCCAACATTTGAGTATCTAGAGGACAGATTTTCCAACTAAGTAAGTAAGTAAGTAAGTAAATGTTTATTTCTATAGCTCCTTTTCCAGATAAAAATCACAAAGTGCTTCACAAAAGTAAAAACAAATAGAATTACAACCAGTAAAACACGGATTGTACACAAACGAAATAGAAGGAAGTAAAAGCAAGATAAAACACACTAAAAGACAAAAATAGATCAACTAAAGGCTTTTCTGAATAAAAACGTCTTGAGCTGTCTTTTAAAACCTGCAACGGAGTCGATCTGTCGTACTGACAAAGGGAGGTCGTTCCAAAGATAGAATTTGTCAAACAACACCCCAAGGTTCCTGGCACTTGACTGGACAGAGAAATTCGGGTAACCAAGGTGATGTCCCATTCACACACGTACACACACATTCACACATTGAGGGCGGCTCCAGTGCCTTACACTGGCGCCAACCTATAACCACCACGAGCAATGTGGTACAGTTTCTTGCCCAAAGACACTTCAATACATGGATGAGGAATTTGCAATCATCCAATCAGAGGTTGACCACTCTACCTGTGCACCACGGTATTGGGTTGCTATGATTCCTTAATAAAAAAAATTTAAAAAATCATAGCCAATGGGTTGACAATAGTACTCAACATTCACATTGGACAAAAACAGTCCATTGTTAAGGCTAAGTCCTCTGGGGATTGGTCAGTCTTTGATCTGGCTAATCATTGAATAAAGCTTGAATGTGAGAGGACATTCTCCTTTGGTAGCTGGAAAGCCAATGTTGTCTATCAACCCAAAGACTACAGAAGCTTCTGTGTGATGCAGTGAGAGCTGAGAGGGATTTTGTTATCCACTAACTGGATACTGGGAAGCTGATGAGAACAAAGCCATTCTTTCTGTGGGAGGGTGTCTTGAGGGTTAGGATGTTCCATTGATGAGGAGCTCATAATCCGGCATGAGTCCGTGAAAGGCCGGCTTCTGTTGGTTTGTAGCCTTTTGAAACATTAAAAGTGACATGCTGGTGCTTCAACAGGTACTGTCTCCAGGGCGTACATTCAGTCAATTCATACCTTTTGAAGTGCAAAGCAAGACAAGAATCCAAGCACAGGCACAGACAGAGAAAACATAAAAAACACAAGATGAACAAAAAAGCATGAAGGACAAACAAAAGCACACGAGCTGGAGACCAAAACAAATGCAAAAAAGCTGTTGCATGATCAAACAAAACATCTAAGCTGGCTAAGAAAAAATAACGTCTTAATGATGTATTCACACGGATAAGCTAATGGGACTTGGGTGGCAGCAGAGAAAGAAAGGCAGGGTGAAAAAAATAAGAAAAAAAGCTCCAAAGTGAAAGAACACAACATACAACCAACTATGTTACCACTCAACATATAGGGGTTGCACGGTGGCACAGTGGTTAGCGCTCTGGTCAGTACCGGCAGTTACAGGTTTAGTCATTTACACAAGACAATTTGATCCATTCCATCTTACCAGTTAAAAAAGAGAAGTAATTTTTTTTCACTAATATTTAGATTACATCACCTTGTAAACTTGTGTGTATTAAACTGTATATAAAAAACCAGTATGATTCTAGTAATGCAGTATGTAGGAGGCAGGAGTGGTGAGAGGACTATGATATGTCATGAAAACCTGAAAATAAATCATAATCCAAGATTGCCATGTATGATTTATTAGAAGTTCACAATATTCTGAGTACTATGGGACCAATTATCCTACACGTTTGGACAGATGGACAATCTGCACCCTTGAGCCTCTCACACAGATTCTGTGTAAACACAATCACTGCACTGTGTCAGCACAAAAGCAACAAAAACATGCAATTCTTAACTAGTATATTGCAGTAAACCTTGAAGAACTTTTAATATATCACTGTCATTTTTTATCCTACCAATGAGTTATATTTCAAAACGAACTTTTAATATTCAGTCATGGTAATTAAGAAACAAATACCTAAAAAGAATAGAGGTCTACCATTAATTACTTGACTTTTTCAAAATAAATGATTAACATTATTATTATTGTAGTCCTAATTTAATACAGAAAATTTTCTGTCAACTAAAGTGCTTCCAAGCAAATCAGGAATCAGGTTAGACAGAGTACATATTCACCCATCTGCACCATTCAGTCACAGGAAAGCTACTCTGATCCAGTTCTGTACCTCAAAGATAAAAAAGTCTCATTAAAATCCATAAAAAACAAAATCAGATAGTGTATCTGTATTCACAAGTCTCAATACATGTTGACCTTTTTTTAACATAAAAAACAGTCTAATTATTTAAATTGATTTACAGCACTAAATATCTATAAATACTGTATTTGTATAAATATATATATATATATAAATGTATATACAAAATAAGCCAAGTACATGAAAAAAGACAAGACTGTTATAAAACAAACAAAACAAAAGAACAACAGAAAGGAAAAATAACAACAGAGATACAAACAAACAAAAGAAAAATGGAAAAATGAACACATATAAACACAGACATATACATACACACACATATCACACATGCATATACATAAAGACAGATATTTTCAGAAAAAAAAAAAAAACTCTATAAAGTATAACAGACACATTAGTGTTTACATAGTCCGTCAAAGGCTTCCATATTTTAAAGAAATGATCAGTTGTGGAGTGTACTGTGCATGTTTGATGGTCTAAGAGGATTTGGTCATTTTACATTTTAGTTTGAACTCCAGAGTTTTTCTCAGAGTGATCCTCCACATCAGGGATTGAGCCTTCTCAGTGAACAGGCTCACTGCAGTGGGATCTCCCGGGTCTGGCTCTTTGCTTAGATCTGGGGGGGGGTTTCCTGTGGTAGCGTATTCTGAACTTGAGTCTGGGGTCAGTGATGTGGACATATTGGTTTCCTACTTCGGTACAAATCCAGATTTCTACTTCACATCCTCTTTGTAAATAATAATAAGCGTTACCATGGTGTGCATATGTGTGTGTGTGTGTGGGGGGGCGGGCATTATATTGGCTTTATACTTTTTTGTTTGTGCGATGTTTTGGTATTTCCTGTTTTTTGTTTTTAACATTTAATTCTCTTTTTATGTAAAACAATTTGAGAAGCACGAGTTGCAAAAGTGTTAAACAAATAAAGTTTGTAGTTTGATTTGATTATTATTTTGAGTTCGGGGTTTCTCTGAGATCCAGTGGAGCAAAATATTAAATGACTTTCTGTGAGTTGTAATCTTAATTTGTGGATTAGGAAAACCAAGGAGGAACGTAACTAGCTCTAGTTTACAGCTAGATCTTTTTTACATTTGCTGCAATTTATGGGCTATCCAAAATTTTGGATCCAAAACTTTTGTATTTTGCTGGCAATAAACCTAAAAAAGCCTTGTAAATGAAAATATTAAATGTATAATATGTACATGGTCAAATAAGTGTATCCAAACTGACAATACAAGACATAGTGCTTAGTTTTAGACAGTAACATTTTTTTTTTGTTTTGTGAGTGTGTATTTCATCTTAAAGAAATCAATCTCCTCATAAATGAATATGCGCTTGAGGAATGTACAGTAAAATCATTACAAATTATTCCATGGCTGCCTTAGAAAGTCATTTTAAAATTCCTCCATTTGCTTTGCTGTCTGTTGGAGCTGTTAACAACAGCGAGGAAAGTCACAAGAAAAGATAATGTCAACTAAAATCCATCCATCTTCCATTCCCGGTAAGTCTTTTGCAAGGTCAAGGGAGTTGCTGGAGCCTATCCAAGCAACTTCAGTGAAAGAGTAGAATTCAGAGTAGAATTAATATTGGAACCAGCAATGTTTTACTAAGACTTTACATTAGTTAAAGTGGCCCTACAGAGGAGAAAAAAAATAAAAAATACAGACGTACCTTTTGAAGCTGCTTTGGAGATTTAAGCCTCATACCAGATCTAAAAATGTACAAAATAAAATACAGTGTCAGAGGATCTTAGTTAAAACAATTAAAATCACTAGAGTGCAAATGTATTTTTCTGCCAGTGTTTTTTGAATCTGGATAAGTATGGCTTCAGGGCCTGACAAAGAAAGATAAATACATGTACAGCTATAATTGAATTATTTTGGTCATTAAAAATAGCGTTGTATCCTCGTACTTTAGCTTAACAAAGAGGAAATGCAACATGAACCATGTTAAATTAATCTCTTGAAAGATCTCTAGTGTGAGACAAAACTGTCTCAGGAGATAAAGCAAAATAATTAAAAGTACTAGGGCTAAACTAAGTAGTGTAAGCCTGACTGTGCTTACAACAAAAAATAAAAAATAGTAACTTAATGCACATTGCTCTTGTGAAAATTGGAAAAGATTTGTTCTTAACAAAATGCAAGTTTTTTTCTGTTATTTGAAAATACCCTAATGTGGTTCTTTTAAAAAAAATAATAAATAACTTATTTTGCAACAGAATACAAATTGGTTTGCAAAAATTTAAATGAGTGAAAATAAATCCTCAAATTTGTAGAGTGCAAAATCAACAGATTTTTTATTTTGATGCTTATAAAAGAAATTTAAAGTAGCATCAGATTTTATTAAAGACCCTGTGTAAAAACAAAAGATTGTCTTTTCATTTATCTTTGAAACCCACTTTATTCCCATTTGGGGTCACAGAGATGTTGGAGCCTATCCAGCTAATGTAGGGCAAAGGATGGAAGCAGACATATATGGGGATATATCGATCGATCGATAGATAGATGACCCACATCTATTACTGAGAAGTAAAAAAAAAAAAAAAGGATTTTATTGGCAGCTAATAAAAATTTACTTGGCAGAACCTTGCTTTAAGGATCCAGTGGTGTTTTTAACATGTTCTTTAACATGTTCTTACTATGGAGGACACATTGAGATTAAATCGCATTTCCGAGAAGGTCTTTATTCAAATTTTGGTGAATTAGGAGCAGACAAAAAATGCGGTTTGAAAAAGCTTGTAGTTGTTATTAACAAACTCCAATCGGTGGGCCACAAGCTAACTGCGCCCCTCGGTTCGGATGCATCCACTTGTAGACAAATAGAACCATGCATGTCTTCATTCTCTTCGTCTGTGCAGGCATCTGGCTCAACATTTTAATGTGTGGATAGCTCCAGTATTGCTCACCATTTTGTTGCACAGCAAATGTATGTTTAGGATTGTGAGAGGTTGTAAGCTAGAGGGAGAGCCCATGAAGACATGCATGATGGGAAATGGGCGCAAGCTTTGTCCACACCAAGGTTCTAGCCCCCAACTCAGAGGAGATTTTCTACTGCTGCTCTTAGAAACTGTGTCCTCTAAAAACACACAGGTTTTTTTTTTCCATTTTAGCCAAAAACTACATAATTATAATAAAAAAAAACACACTGGGAACACTGAAAGTAGATCAAACAATAATCAGACTGGGACTTTAATGCTTGTTGTACATTGCAATTAGAAAAATAAACTGTGGGATTTATTTGGCTTTTTATGTTCATTATGCAAAGTTAAAATCAGTGGGTATGCAAACTGTAGTCTTTTTTATTTTAATGTAAGGTTGGATCTCCAGACCATCTATTACACATCTATTGTACATCAGCATTATTAGGGCTCTCCTTTTTTGTTTGGTAAGCAACTTGCATTGCTCTTTTGGTCGATGTAATGCGTCTTTTTAATTAGACAGATGTAGATAGGAGCAATGGGAGAGAAGGTTCACATTTCTACAACGATCAACAAAAATAAAAAAATAGTTTTGGATATCAGGTCAAGTTAATGAGCTCTCCAAGCAATTGGTAACATCTCATCCGTTCTGAACTACTATGGGACATATCACAGAGTATTATGCAAAGAATGCCTTTGGTCTTTACTTATTTGCAACCTCTTTTACAGCTGATATCAGATAGGTCTTTTTGCATGTTTATTTATTTTATTTCTGTTTCAAACAGAAGTCTAAAAAAACGTATTTGAGAAAACGAGAGTTAATAAAACAAAGAATTGATAATATTAATAAAATAAATGACTACTCCCAACTACTGTCTACCACAGCATTTCAGAGCCTATAAAAAAAAAGTGGGAGGAAGTACGAATGTTTTTAATTCCACCTGTTGACAATTTATATTTTTAATTATATCTATATTTTCTAAAATGCTACAACAGACACAATAGATATCCAAAAATGTCAGCACACAGGCTCATGTCTATTAATAAATCACTGTGTTTCACAGCATTGACTTTATAGGGCAAACATTTTCAAGAAAACTCATTCTGAAAAATTAAATTATTTCAACACCATAAAGAGTCACATGTCAAACTAAGTTTGTTTTTCATCATTTATCTTTTAAATTATTAAAGATAAAGAAACTCCCTCAACTCCACGTCCAAACTACAGACTGATACCCAAAGTTTTTTTTATTCTGTTGTTGGCACACCCACACATTCAGAGTATTTCCAAGACTACAGCCCTTTTCAATGAACAGATTTTGACTTTAGTTTGTTAATCTATGACTCTTAACCTTGAATAAGACCTGTGGTGTTAGAAAAACACCTAACTCTATACATTTGAGTAATTTGGATTTTACAAAAAGTGAATTAGTGAGATCACAACATCCAGTGCTCTTTTTTTGAAGTGTGATTCATTAGTGCAACTTTTTTTTTCTTTTTAAAAAATAAATATTGTCTCACTTTTCTGCTATTTAAAATATGAAAGAGCAAGTAACAGTATGGACACAGCAATCATGTGATACATGTTCAAGAAAACGCTAAGCGCACATTTTTGAACGCACATATAGCCAACAATGTTCACACTGCACAAGCAGGTAGTAGCTTCTTTTTCTACTGTTTACTGGTGCATGCCCGCCACGGTTAGAAGAGGTTTGGTGAGAAATCTTAAAGCGGTGCATGTCTTGCTCCAGGCTTTTTCTTTTACATCTCTATTCCAATATATGAAAGACTTTGTGTCATAGGCACAAACCGTAAATATTAATTTCTCCTTCATGATTCATTTTCAAAGGGTTGGCACTAAAATGACGTCATCCATATCCAAGTCCCTGATTGGTCAAAGTACAACCTGGTTGTTTGACTTGTAACGTCTGTTTAATGGCCGTGCATTTTGTACGCAGAGCCAGTCGTAAAAAACTTGCATATCTACGCATGAACTCGAGAGTTTTGAAATCGCATATTTATGTTTAGTTGTAAAGAATGAAAAGAGTGTTGTGATTCAAAACTGACTCTGAAGAGAACTGCAATGCTTTTGGGATACTTTTTCTGTGTGAATTTGATGAGATTTCCAACTAATTTCATTGTCTAGTACAACCACTAAGTCCTTTAGAAGGTAATTCACTTCTTTATGACTTTTGCCACTAAAGAACATTTTACTTTCTGTATCACTTTTTGGGTTTCTAAGTGCATTGTTCTTTGTTTTTTCCACATTTAAAATTACCTTGTTAATATATAAATTTTTTAAATTTAGTAATGTCACTTCTACAATAGCTTTTTAAAGTTATAATATAAAGCAGGTGCAGTAGAATAAGACTAACATTCTGGCCCTTTAGGAGAAATTCAATGTTTGAAGGACGGAACAGAACCTTATCTTCATACTTATAGGACAAGGACAGACTGGAGGGTTTTTCCATGAAGGTTCTGTGTCTTTTGAGTGTGATGGAACTAACAAAGAGAAAACTTGAATGAAGAGACTTGACAGAAAGAGTAACACTTGTGAATTATGACAACTTGGGACAATACAATTCAGTTTATTTATAAAGGGCCATTTTACAACCAAGGTTGCATCAAGATGCTTTAATAAAAGAAAAAAAAAAACATAAAAACAATTGATGGTTTTAATCCAAGGCATTCCATACATTCCAGATTATTCTAATTCAGTTCAGTCCAGATAATTTCAACAAGGTCAGACAGTCTTCATTAGAAAATAACAATGGTTTATACAAGTGACCAACAGGTAATATTGCAGTTTGCTTTTGAGCAAAATATATGAAATGGAAGCATGCTACATCTTACAACAGACGCTCATTTAAATATAAGAAAAAAAGGGTCACACATTTAAAATAGAAGCACAAAAAGCTGAACCAACTACTGGTATATGTGCAATATTTTGTACTTTTTAAGAAAATAGAGGCATAAAAAGAAACCAAAAGGTCAGACATCCAAAGGGCTTTAAAGGGGCTTTAAAGGGGCCATACCATAATTTTCTTAAACATTTCAGGGTAAAGTATATCCTGATGTAATCATATATTACCTTTGGAACTCTTAAAAACGAATTATTTATGAAGTATGAGTTAGTTCTACAGACTCTTTTCATACCCAGAAGTATAAAACGACTCAATCTCTGAGGCACCGCCCATGTCATGACATCATTGTAGAGCCGGCCTCGGAGTGCCTGCACGTGTCCGTGTATGCAAACAAACAACATCCAAACTTTTTGCAAAGATGGATGTTCCTATTGGGCATATAAAATGAAAGCGTTTGACAGATCACCGCTAGCTCCGCAGAGAGAGTGTGTGTGTGTTAGCCTGGGGGCGGTGCTGGCAGCGCAGACTCTTCCTGAAAGGGGCGGTCCTCAATCTATGACATCAGTTTATGAAAACCCGCCAGTTTTTGTGGGTCTTTTAAGAGAAAAAGGAAATAAAAACAAATGGAAAAGAATAACTAAAAGATTAGCAATATTTAAGAAAGGGCTGAGTACAAAAATATGGGTCATAAAGCATGCATGAGGGGTTAAAGCATCGATCCTTGCTTATATGAAGTTACAAAATTATAATGAAAGTATGTTATTTTAGTCCTCCAAAAATTCATTCTAAAACATCTTCTTGCCTTTTAATTTTTAAATCCCTTAGCTAACTCGTTTGTTGTTTTCCCCGTGAATTTTTCCTCTTTTTTTAAAAAAGAAAGTACCAGAAAGCAAAGGTTTGTATTCTCCTAACTAGCTCAGCATTATAGTTATACAACAGGCTGAAATGAACTTAATGTTTCAGTGAAATCATATTTCTTTGCCTTAATATACATTTTTAAGTTTGGTGGCAGAAATGAGGATGTTTTTGGTCAAGTTAAGGCAATAAGATATTTTAGGAGTTTAGCATTTATGAAGTTATCAGATCTCTTCCAATAGTACCCCAATAGTAGACAGAATGGTGATGGTTAATTGGTTCATTTTGTGTTGAAATTCTGTCACAAAATGCAGACAACAACATCAGATGAACATTTCAGGATTCAGTGAAATGATGAGAACATTGTATTCTATTCTGATAAGCAGTGGCTGTGAACGTTTCTCTTCTCTTTGAATCATCATCAATCTTGGTTTTAAAAGTTCTCCTCGCTTTCATGCCAATCCTTTTCCGGGAGACACGTGCACCGGTTCTTCTAATTCATTGCTCACTTTCTCTGCACCTCCACCAGGAAATCGGTTTGATTGTTTCTTGATTGGTTGATTGTTTTTTCTGCAGCTGCCTTCTCAATATCCCCATCTGCTTGCAGCATTCTCTGAAACGTTTAGGTTCCACCCCAAATGTGAAGCAAATTCCTCACCAGAATGTTCCTTGGCGTATGCAATTGTAATAAGTGTTTTGGTTCAGATAGTTTAATTCCACCAAATTCAAAGATTTCACACTCGGCACAATGCTGTCTGAAATGTACCGTTCTCCTGGCAACCTCCAAACCCAGACTCATCCATCAGGTTTCCAGATGGAAAAACATGATGTATCACTCCAGAGAACTGCTGTAGAGTCCAGTGGCGGCGTGCTTTACACCGCTGCATCAGATGCTTTGAATTGCACTTGGTGATGTGTGTCTTGGATGCAGCTGCTCTGCCATAGAAACCCATTCCGTGAAGCTCTCTGTGTGCTGTACATGGGCCAATCTCAAGGTCAAATGAAGATTTCAGCTCTGTAGCAATTGACTGTGCAGAAAGTCAGTAACCTCTTTGCACCATGTGCTTCAACATCCGCTGACCCCTCACTGAGGCCACATGATGGCTGAGATGTTGACTGTGGAATATTTAGGAGAAGGACATGTCACGACTGGATTTGTTGCAGAAGTAGCATCCTATGACGGTTTCGCGTTGGAATTCACTGAGCTCCTGAGAACGGCTCATTCTTTCACAAATGTTTGTGAAAACAGTCTGCATGCCCGAGGGCTTGATGTTATACACCGGTAGTTAGGACAACTGACTCCAACCATTTGGATGGGTGAGCAAATACTTTTTAAAACATAGTGTAGACTGTCAGGAAAACAGTAGATTGTCAGGATTACATTGTGGGAAGCAAAGAACCTGCTTACAAGTCACCTAAACTCTTCAACATTCCACTTCAAATCTCAAAATATGTTGAATTCTTCATTCTCTGTGTCACTTTGAAACAATTCCATCAAAATGTTCACCCTGTTGAACATGACTCCAGAAAGCTTTCATGATGGTGTTATATATCTTTTTCCACCCCAGTGGAAGCTTTCATTTTCACCCACGTCTAGCAGAAAAGAAACACCACCAGACAATCACCTCCACAGGTGTTGCTCAATGTTAGCATTACTGCAATGTGAGCTTTTAAGGCAATTTGGAGACTTCAAAACAGCCAAGAGAAAAATTTGTATAATTTCTTCTCCCCTCCCTTCCATTTTGGGTAAAGCACTCAGTAATGTTCAGCATGAACTCACTGATTTGCACTCGAAAAAGTACCACATACACATATTTTCTGACTTTGGTTGAGAGCCAACGCAATTTTGCCTTGAAAAGTAAAACTGCGTCAGACTTTTTATATTTATTTCCTGTGATACCAAACATTCCATTCGTGCTTGAAATTCATGACGCACAGCTTGCTCTACACTGGCAAAAAAAAGATGAAGTTAGGGAAAGAAAACATTTTAAGGAGATTAAAAAAGAAGAAAAGAATACTGTGGTGCAAATGAACAATTTCTCATCATTAAAGAACATGTCTTTGTGCTAAACATTGTGGTGATGTGAAACGCTAAGTCTTTCTAACGCAGTGAAGTGTGTGGTGATTTTCAAATGAATACATTGAGATGGAGAATATGGTGCAAATTTCAACCTAACCAAAGGACATCAGTTGTTGCGGCAAGTTTGTAAACTATATTTGGTCAAGGTGTTCTCTCTTTTGAGGGAGGATGTCTGTCTGTTTGTACACCGTAGAAACAAATTGTCTCAACTCTCAGCTACAACGGAGAAGTTCTTTAGGAGTTTCATGAGTTAAACTGAAGCACTGATTTATACAGGAGTCTGTCAGATGACATGGTATACAAATAAATAAATTGTAGGCACAGAATAGTTCAAACCTGCTAACAAAAAAACAAATTGGTGGCTACACAATAGTTAAAAACATGCCAATAAAATACTCATACGTGACCACTAAATAATAATAACGTTCCAACAAAAAACAAATGTAAAGCTACAAAATAGTTGAAAGGTGCAAACATAATACTAGTGTGTGGCCACGCAATAATTTAAACATCCTAACAAAAATGGACTACTGATTTTTAATGTTGACCTCATTTGTAGTCTTTGGGGTGAGAAAATTGAAATAACGCAAAGCTACCTGATGGACAGAGACGGTGTGAATGCTTTTTATTTCACTTAATGCCTGGAATGAACCATAAATGCATTCTGAAAAGCCTTGCATTGCAAACAATCACCATTTCTGAGTCACTTAAACAGGACATAGAGACCCAAGTTGCTTTAAAAGCAAAGGTGTGCTTGATTTACTTACCCAGCTGTCTACTTACAGTAATTACATCTTTATTGGTATTTTGTGGCTACAAATTAGTATTTTGTGTTATTTCTGTTTTATTCATTTTGGATCTATTTTGTTTTTGCAGCATGCATCACTGGGATTGTTTAGATTAAAATAAAAGTGGAGGTAATTTGTCTGTTTTGTTAGTCCAAATGCAGAAATCACCTTTGAGCGTTTTAAACACTGAATATTTGCAACATTTCTAGTTGTCTTTTAGTACACTAGTATACCACATGTGTGGGTGGTCACCGGACGTGGTGCAAAGGTAGAGCAGCCAACCTCTGGTCAGAAGATCGCAGGCTCAGTTCCTGCCCTGCACATCCATACATTGAAGTGTTTTTGGGCAAGACACTAAAGACCACCTAATTGGTTGGCGCCAGTGTTTGGCAGCGGAGCCGGTTTTAAATTTGCAGGCAAAAATGGCTTTGGGCGGGTAGTCGTAATTTGGGCTTAAGGTTTAGGGTCGGTTTGGCGGTTTTTATTTCCTCATTAAAATAAAGTAGCGGACTGAGTTTGGCTGGATGGCTGGATGGCTGTGAGAGTTCCGCTAACATTCTATGTTCTGGAGCTCAGTGAACGCACCAGGCAGAGATGCTTAAGGGCCTGGGCTCTGTCATGTAACCTGTTGTTGGAGGTTTGGACTGATAAAATCCTGGCTGAAAATGGGGGTGGAGGGGGTGGGGTTACACTTGAGAGAACAGAGTAATATGTTTGGAGAGCCTTTCTTTACAGTTTCCACAAATTAAAGGACCCTAAAATGGAGTCTTGGCATCTCAGCGTGGGAAAGGAATGCTAAAATACATTTCAATCCAGGGAGGCACAGTCAGGGGAGGCACGAGAGGCAGCGCTGCATTCGCCATTGTCCTCGCCATCACCGGCAACTTAAAATGAAATAAACATTTCTCCAATAATTTGTTCTATGAATGTAATTTATGTGTATGATTCTAATCATTTGAATGATTTCTATGATTAAAATCTTTGTGTTTTGCATATTTCCTTTTAAAGTACAGCGCAGTCTCACGACAGATTGCGCAATCCTGTGTAAAGTGGGTTGAATGCGTGCCTTTAGTTTTCTCAGCAGATGCTAATGATGCAGCACTTTTTTAATGTTATTTTTTACATTGTACATTTTAATACCTTTCCTCAGTTTCCATTCAATAGTTAATGTATTTGACTTTTGTCTAATGTTAATTTAGTGTTCGGATCTGACATAAAGCTGCTCTAAAAAGACACAAGGTGAGGAAAACAACTGTGCTTTTTGTGGTATTAATAAAGAAACACTTGATCATTTCATTAATGAATGTATACGTTTTTGAGAGGAATTAACCTAATAGTTTTTGGAGTAAACCCAAAGGATGAATTATTTGATGTAGTTTTTAATGTTTCTTTAGGCTGCACTTAATAAAAATGATACTCACAAGGACAGGTTTTTAAAAATCCAACCACTCTTTGCCACGTTTCACAGGGAGATTTGCCTATAGACTTTTATACCTCACTTAAATGAATGAAAAGTAAAAATACAAGAACAATTTACACTTTTGATCATTGTGACGAAGCAGCGTCACAGGTTGCAGGACAGCACCTGAACACCAGTCTCAGTTTTTGTTTCCTTTTTTGTCCCTTGTCATTTCATAGTCCTTTAGTTTATAGTTTGCACCAGACACATGCACACATATAGGCAAACAAATCATCCACAACATCATAGCCCAAATTCTGTGTATTTCTAAGGGTGCACACTTAGTTTTAAATAGAGTTCTACTTACCATCATCATATACATAGGAAACAGGAAGTGACCTCATATGTCGGAAAGTTTTCTTTTTTCTTTCTTCTATTTAATTTTTGTTTCATACTCTGTCCTGTATTTCACAGGTTGATAAATGTTTAATTAATTCTACTTTGGATTATGTATTATTGATTTCACAGGTTTAAAGGCAGGAATTTATTTCTGCAAATGTTTGGTTAATTGGCCTGTGGGAGGGGCTAAGCCTTTATAAGGAGGGAATCTGGCAGTATGAGAGAGCACAGTCTTGGTTGCAGTGGTGGCAACAAGCTCTCTAGTGTGTTGTGGCATTGTTGTTTTTTTGGGGGGACAATAAAACCCAATTGTTTCCACTCTAAACGTCTGCTGGCTTGGTCATCTTATGTTTTCTCTGAGTGTGCATTCGGCACTGTGAAGAACCCCGTCACAATCATGATATGAAGTTACTCCAAAACCCCTTCTATTTGCTAATTTGTGCAGGTTTTTTGTTCTTTACATTCCAGAAAAAAAAAAGGGGGGGGAATGTAAGCTCCCATTTGATCTCCTGTGTTTGTTGATGACGTATTAGGAGTCCGTCATTTATTTTGAGTACGGTACTGTTAAAATGGTGGATGTAATATCAATAAAAATGTGTCAAAGTTGGAGTTTCAATCAAACAGCAATAAAAAACGGATAATGAATTACTGCTAATTAATCACCAATTAACTTTTGGTGGTTTTTACCTGACTTTTGGGCTGGAAAACTGTGACTCAATCTACTTTTCACAGCTCAGTTTTGGATGTTTCTTCGGACATTTGATTGCCAAACACCTCAACCCAAATGTGCTTTTAATGATGTGCGTTTTTTGTTTTTTTTTTGTTATCAGGTCATAAGAATTGATATGAATATATTACATAAAAATATTTTCCCAACCTATTCTGCAAGATGCCAACCTGTCAAAAAAGTGTAACTTAAGACTTCCCAAATTTTCAAGCAACGTTGTTTGGGGGAACTGCTTTCTTTTAAAAAAAGAGAAAAAAGAAAACTAAGGTTATATGAACTGGGCCATCATATTTCTGCAGTCAAGACTTTAAAAAATAAGAGTACTTTTTTCTGCTGGTGTGCTTTCTCACCTCACCGAGCTTCAGCATCCACCTAAGCAAGGCAACTTTGCTTTTTAGCTTGTGCACACTTCTCCACCAGAACTCAAGAAAGCAACGTGAGCCACAAAATAATGAGCTCTGATCCATGATGGTTCACAGATTGTTCCTTCGCCATTTCACTCGAAGTCAAGCCTGAACCTGGTGTTTCTGCAGCTGAAGTTGATGAAAAGAGACATGAAATCATGGTCACCCTGATTTAAAAATCCCAGAAAGAAGTAACCCAGGGAATTCAAACGCTGTAGATTCAGAAATGTCCTCCTGAAGAAATTTGGTGCTGCTGAAGTTCACAGGTTATCCCTGAGGATAATGAGCTCTCCTCAGAAACAATGCTTAAAGACGAGCAGCTGAGCGCCAGCAGCCCAGGGCTCAGGGCAAATCTCTCAAATGCCAGAGAAACTGGACTCAGACCCTCTCCAGCATTACTTTAATGTGTGGTTACCACTTACCTTGTCCTGCCACCTAGTGTTTTTAACGGTTTAGAAAACGTGAACTTATATGTTCACATTTTGTATTTTGTAAATTGGGCTTAAAGTGTCACCATGTAATAATGCCTTGCTTAAGTGTAGGAGTGCGTTAAACAAGGCAATCAAAGTTAGCTTTCTAAGCTTTTTTAAAATTAAATTCAAATGTCATTTTTTTGAAATACAATGTGTAATATTATATATGTATTTCATACATGAATTAGGTTTTCTTTTAAATAGAAAATATCCGCTCAATAAAATACATTTAAGACATTTTTGAAATGAAAATGTCACTTTACATTTCAGAGTTTTTTGTGTTTTCTAGGCTTGTTTTTAATCCATTCATCTGTACCCGCCTAATTCTTGTTCGGGGTTGCTGGAGCCTACCCAGTACTGAAGAGCAAAGAGTTAAACCAGGGGTACACTTCAAACAGTTCACTAGTTCACCACACCGCAGGGCACTCATTGTAGTTTATTTATGAAGAGCCAGTTTATAACTAAAGTGCTCTTCAAAATATATATTATTCAAAAATTATTAAAATAATTATTTAAAAGTATGTATTATTATTAATAATAACATTCATATTTAAAATAATTATGTAAAATCAATTTTTTACAATTAAAATGACCCAAATTCAACCCAGATTTACCCCATACATTTACTTGCAGGAAGTTGGGAGGCTACAGAATGTTCTGACAGGTCTGGGACTTAAAAGAATTACAGAATTACACAGCTGCATTTCGGTGTGGGGGTTAACATGTGTGGAGCTCTCCTTTTGCACTTTTTCACAGGGCACTCAGGCTTCCCCCCACAGGTCCAAAATATGCCCTTTATGTTGGACTTTACATAGTCTCATAGGTGAGGGTGTCTGGTTGTCGCTTGTGTGACCCTGCGATGCATTAGCACTGTTCAGGGTCTTTCCCTGACTTCCCCCAGAAGTAGGTGGGATAAGCTCCAGCAACCCTGTGACTTTGCACAGGAAAAAGCAAGGATAGAAAATTGATAAATGAATGGGCAACATCAATGTGCACCTTAAATATTCAAGGAGTTTGTAACAGTAACATCTATTTAATACAGGAGACCTTAAGTTTATATTTGCTCAGCTGTTTGACAGGACTAAAGAAACAAAAAACTAAAACAAGGTCTATTTAAACAAAATTAAAAAACTCACTGATTACCATTTTTTAAAATCTAAACCAGTGGTCCCAAACCTTTTTCAGGCCACGGACCGGTTTACACAAAACAACATTTTCGCGGACCGGTCAGTATGAGGCCAAAGAGAGTATCTTTTTTTTTTGCCTGCAGTTTCCGCCAACTTTTGAGGGTAAAGTTTCTCTTCATCCTCTCTAAAATATCAGCAGATGCTTGAAATTCTTTTGTAAAGTAGACTTTCTACAGGAACCATGAAATTCTGATATACATTTTCCCATTTCAGCCATAACTGTACAGGTGGAAGCTAAAAAAACACCAACTTCAGCCTCATTTGACTTTTAAAATGTGACGGATAAATACAAAAAAACACAGTCACTAAAATGGGTCATTTCTGGTATTTTCTAAATATAATAAGGAAAGTGAACTCACCGTTTCAGCATCTTTATTGGCACCATCCTCGTAACGTCAGACAGCTAGTTACTGAATAGTATTATCATGGTGTGTGGGAACAACTGTTACAAGAAATCCATATTTGGAGAAAAGACTCTTGGTTTTTGTTTTTTTAAATGCAGATTTATTTTTCTTTGAAGTCAACAGCTCTTTTTCTGTTTACTCACTGGCAAAAAGAAACTTTTCAAATATGTTTGTTTTTAGCTTTGCTAGCTTGGGAGTTTCTATTTAGCGCTTGGCAAAATATTGGCTGGACAGCTCAGTTAGCTGCACTGACACATAAGAAACCAGGGTTTGTTTCCCAGGAGGCACGATGACCTGAATCCAGTGTGGGTCCCAAGGCAAGATCCTTCATGCTACTGCCACTAGGGGGCCCGGGTCTGAGCCGTTCCACCAGCCCGGATAAAATACATGGTTGTGTCAGGAAGGGCATCCGCTGTAAAACTCTGCAAAACCAAATGTGTGAATCAGAGAAAACTGATTCGTTGTGGTGACCCCTGACGAGAAATGCCAAAAGGTGAACAACAACCAAGTGACTTGACATGCGTCAAGAGTAAGTCGGACGTGGTGGGAAGAATGCAGAATTTTTTAACATAAAACTTTCAGAATCAAATTTCGAAGCCAAAATAAAACTGAAGTTATGTTTTTTTCCGCTTGCCTCGGTGCTAATTCCTCGGCCCAGGGGTTGGGAACTGATCTAAACAACACTTTAAAATGTCTATTTATTATTCACTTTATTTTTGATTGAGTTGTGATTGTATAGTTTGTGAAAAACCCATATTGGAAGTTATGTCTTAGGACAGTAAGTCTGCTTAAAGCGTCCCTATCTGACAATCTTCACCTCATAACAGCTCACAGTAGACGAGACCCACCTCAAAGAGAGGAGAAGCGTTGCTTCATCATTTAATATCCATTTTAAATTGGTAAGTGATTCATGTTTGCTCAAATGTATAATGTGTGTAGTGTTCAGGCATCATTTTCACCTATCAGGAAAGACTCACAGACAATGAAGAGAGGAAGAGCCACACACAGCTGATACACACCCTGCTCACTTAAGCAACCACTACATCATCAAACCTCCCTTTGCATTAGAGTACCGCTGCATTAGTGTCAGCGCCCTGCGTGCTACAACTCCCTCCTCCTCCTTACTCCTCAGTCTCTTTCTGTTTCCTCTAATGGTCCTGTTGTGTTTAATCAGCAAGGTCGATGCTTCCACAGAAAGCTTCATTTTGCCTCATTACCTGAATGGCTGTGCCACATGTCACCTGCCACAGCAGCTACACTCCCTCCTATGTTACTTTATCATCTTTTATGCTGCACTTCCATAGTTTGCTTAAGTTGTTTATTTTATTATGTTTTATTTTTATTTTGTAGCATTCATTTCTACTGCTTCCAGTCTGCTGCTTGAGCTGCAAAGATCAACACAGGTCAGTTCATTGGTTTATTGCCTTAAAAAATGTCGAGTTGAATGTCTAAAGGCATCTAAAGAAGATTCTGAAGAATAGAAAAAGTCGTGAATGCAGCTAAGACGACTGACCAAAGCGAAGCCGACTTCCTGCTTTAGACGCAAACAGCCAGAGGGCAATGGGAAATCAAGGCAGGGCAAAGCAGAGGAAGCTCTGAAAAACACCCGAGTGCAGAAGAAACAGTGGTCAGAAAAAGCTGCTCATCAACTAACAATGAAGCAGCGACTTCCCTTAAAGTGAATTGTTGCTGGCAAGTGATTGCATGTGAAATAAAGGTGAAAGAAAGTTGCAAAGTCTGACAATAATACAGGCTGGAAGAAAAAAAATCACTTTTGAGAGTTGATTGTTTGTCTTTCTTTGCTTATGTACTGAAAAAAAAAAGTTTCAAGGTAGTATTTCTTTGTCAAATGTAATGCAACATGCTTCTAAGGCTAGATATATATGGACAAAGAAAGAATAAAGCAGATTTAAAACAGTGTCCGGCTGCAAAGCAAAAACTGATTATGTGGCGGGTGGCAAAGCCGTGACACCCACCGTCTCTGTGCAACAACCTTTCTTTACTGTCATGCAGACTTCTCTCTTTTATTATTCAAAGAAATTATGCAATGACAAAGATATGTGAGGCTCCAACACAAGAGATAAACATACGCATGATGACCAGGAGCTTCTGCAATTTGACAAAACATCATTGCAAATTTGAGCAATGCACCAAAGCACAACACGATTTCACTCAAAAAGACATCGAAGTCAGTGGCCTAGTGGTAGAGCGTCCACCCTGAAACTGGATAGTTGTAGATTCTAATCCACAATTGACTCGTAACAAAGCCTCCCTGCTAGGCACACAGCATTAAGGGAGCAGGATTGGGGGGTTGCACTTCAAAATGGTCCTTAGCTTGGCTGGATCTGCAGCTCACAGCCCCCCCCCCCAGGGAACAGGTCAAATGCAGAGAGCAAACTTTACACACCTAAGTATTTACCTTTTTTTTTTTTGGCATCATTGTTCTCAACTTCAGGAAAATCATGGCTTTGTTGTTGGCTCATCAAGCTGGATCTGTATGGTCACTTATTTGGTATCTTACGCCATAAATCATTAAAGTAAAAAAAAAAAAGTGCTGCAGTATTTCATACGAGACAGAATAGAACAGGCATGTCCAAAGTCCGGCCCGTGGGCCAAATGCAACCCCCGTTCAAATTCCCACTGGCCTTCAGTTTCCTGTCACAGAATCAATGATTTGTGGCCCCCCCATCATAAACCTGTGGCTACTTGACCTTCAGAGCCTTTAGAGCCAAAAGAGAGAAGCAGCTTTATTTGTTTCTGTATTCCAAACCGCTTTTGAAAAGGATAACTATTTGTGTTATTATCTTGATATTTTTAGAAAATTACAGAGGGTGTTTAACTTTGCAGAATATAACATTTCAAATGTACTCAGATTAATGTTAAGTTTTTTTTCTTCCAAACAGACTTCGTTTTACGAAAAATGTCTTGTTTTATGAATTTCACTGTCATTTTGGTAGAATATATCTCAATGTATTTTTTATCGATATGAACAAAAGAAAGTATTGCTAAAATTGTGATTAAACTGTTCATTTGCATTTAATGTGATAATAAGGGTTAAGGAATGTTGAATAATGGCATTCCAATATTTTTACCTCACCAAATCTGGCCCTCTTAGCAAAACGCTTGAACACCATGGTGTAGTGCAGGGATAGGCAACTCCAGGCCTCGAGGGCCGCATTCCTACATGTTTTCCAACATACCATGATCTGGCATCTTCTAATTAGCTGGACACATCTGAACCAGGTCATCAGTCATGAGTAAGGCCTACGTATGTCTGGCTACAAGTGGCATTTATTCCAATAAAATGATTAGTGAGCTATCCCAGACTCTGAGCACTCTAGCATCACAAATGAGTGTCACTTTCTGTGAACTTCATTTTTTCTTCGGTTGTGCAGGAGCTAAATCACTCATGGCATCATTATCGCCCACAGCGTTGGTTCTCTTCTTCAGCCAAGTACCTGTGATCAGTGCAGACCAGAGGAATTCAAAGTGCATCTCAGAGAGGCAGAAAGCTCGAAACAGAGTCATCTCTGTCTACTTCCTTCAACTTTTGGAAATGGAGAGGACCTCAGCTTGGATGAAGAGCCACTTTACAACTTTTACTGGCAATTTTGAAGCGTCATTGACAATTAGGCTTGTGACTTATTGTTTTGATCCATTGTGTTGTTTGTTAGAAGAATAAGAAAAGGTGCCAAAACTTTGTTTCATTGCTTATAGAAGCAAGACATATGTCTTTACATTCCAGTGCGCTTGTCCTGAATGCTTTTAGGTTCTCAGAGCCATCCCATAGTAACTGTTGCAGAAAATTAAATGTCAAGGCTTAAAAATGTATGCCTCACAGTCCATTTTTTGAGTTTAATGTTACAGTTTGTAACTGTGTCGAGAAATGCATTTAGCAAAATCTTTATTGTGCATTCAGATATAATGTATAGAATCTGTAAATCCTCTGTTGCACATAACATTCACGATTGACAGTATGCTGTTGCTTTCTGAGAAGTTTAGTTTTTTTTTTCTTAATCCCACTATCATAAAATAAAGTTCAAGGAGTTCATTCTTCTCTTGATCAAAGTCTAAATTGTTTTTTAAAGGCATTCTTCTTCTCTAAACTCTGAACCTGTCTATCACTGAGCTGATACTTTCTCCATCATCTCTCCCTCCCATCCTCCACGGACTCCCTCTCCCAGATGGACTTCTCTGACCTGAGCC
Source organism: Adrianichthys oophorus (assembly GCA_036245035.1). Lineage (NCBI taxonomy): Eukaryota > Metazoa > Chordata > Actinopteri > Beloniformes > Adrianichthyidae > Adrianichthys > Adrianichthys oophorus. Next base: position 26,177,654 of record BSAI01000072.1, on the reverse strand, counting down.
TCAGAGGGTTACAGCATCTATTAAAGTTCTGCAATGAACCACGGGATAAAACTGTGAGGAAGAAAACCAAAGCTTTCTTTTTCTATTTATTTCCTTTCTTCAGGCCCCAGTGAAACTTCTTTTTTTAGGGGTAAAACGGTGTGTATGTGTGTGCGTGCGTACCTATTTGTGTGTTTGTCTGAGTTGGAAATTGGAAAGAGCTAAATTGAACTACATTGACAGAGGGAATTGTAATATTGCTTTTTTTCCTTCAATTAAATTGCATCTAAAACAAAAGTTTTTTTCATTAAAATTAGCAAATTTTTCAGATGTGTTTGATTTGTTTATGTATTTATTTAAATATTTATTTTTACAACAGAGAGAGTTTTTTTTTAAATCAAATTAATCCTTTTTTTAAAATCTGTTATATATATATAAGGAAGTAGACACAGAGCGGAGTGATTCTAGTCTTGGGACGTTAAAACTGAAGATATTGGTGATCTGCAGATAAATCTGAAGTCAAAACTGTATCTGTGCCTCTGGTTCGACCAGCCGACCACGTCAGGAGCTGGTGTTGAATCTTCTCCATGTGCTTTAAGTGAGAGCTGGCAGCTCCAGACCAGATGACTCTGCCGTATTCCAGAATGGGGCAAATGTTGGTGTGATTTTGCAGATGTAGGAGCTTTTTGTTAAATTCTTTTCCCTTCAGACTCTTCTGATGATCTGAAGAGAAGGCCTAGTGAGTGGTGTGCTTTTGCAACAGTGCTGCTGACATGGGCTGAGAGAGTTTGTTTGTTGTCGAGGATGGCGCCCGAGTTGCACACTTTGTCTTCTTGCTGCAAGGGGGAGGAGTTGATGTGGTGTGTTTGGCAGATGGGAGAGTAGCAGCAAATGCTGTGCATTTTTGTGGATTGTTCTGAAAGCTGACTGACACGTCTCTGCAGCATCGTGAGCAGTCGGGAACTGTACCACTGGACTGGCAGACGGGGGGGGGTTCCCCTTCCCCTTTTCAGGAAGGGGGACCAGAGGGAGTGTTCCAACTACCGGGGAATCACACTCCTCAGCCTTCTTGGGAAAGTCTGTGCCAGGGTACTGGACGGGGAAGTCCATCCTATAGTTCAACACACTGCGGTTTCTGTCCTGGTCGTGGAACTGTGGATCAGCTCTACACCCTGGTTAGGGTGCTGGAGGGTTCGTGGGAGTTCGCTCATCCAGTCTATATGTGTTTTGTGGATTTGGAGAAGGCGTTTGACCGCGTCCCTTGTGGCGTCCTGTGGAGTGTGATCTGGGAGTATGAGGAGCCTTACTGAGGGCTGTCCGGTCTCTGTATGACCGTAGCAGTAGCTTGGTCCGCATAGCCGGCAGTAAGTCAGACCTGCTCCCAGTGCGTGTTGGACTCCAGCAGGACTGCCTTTTATCACCGGTTTTGTTCATAGTCTTAATGGACAGAATTTCTAGGTGCAGCCAAGGGGCTGAGAGAAAGAGAGAGAGCTGGAAAGCAAAGCTCTCAATTCACCCGTCGCTCTTCGTTCCAATACTCACCAACGGTCATGAGCTCTGGGTCACGACCGAGGTCCCGGATGCAAGCAGCCGAAATGAACTTCCCCTCTGTCTAACAGATGGGAAACAAACAATTGAAACAATATTATTATTGTGCTATTGTGCTAGGCATTTTTTATATGTTTGTATTTTTGCTAGCCATGCTATAAACTATATTAATCCAGGGATTCATCTAAATTTAACACAAAGGAAAAACAAACTGGTAAAAAAAAATCTAAATAAAATGCGTGCTCTGTGTTTTAATTGCTTGATTTATTCTTCTTATCCACAGTGGACATTTAAAAATCCACGTAAAGGTGGAACATTCAAATATTTTTTTCAATTAATATTGTGGTTTTTCATCAAAAAAGTAAATAAAAAAGACTTACATGAGGTACAGCACAGCAAACTAAATATATAATAAATGCAAGGGAATGAAGAGTGAGAGGATGCTGAATAATGAATGAAACACAGCTGTAGTAAAGCAGAAGGCAGAAAAAAGGGAATAAAGAAGCGGAAGACTCCTTTGATTCCTCCTAATTCCCAACTCTGAAGGAAGATCACCGTGGAAACCTGCACATCACGCTCTCATGGACACAAGCAGCTGCTGGTGGGCTCCAGAGGGAAACAGTCATCATTCCAGGGGTCACATCTTCGTTCTAAAATCTGTGGTGTTTGTTTTTTTGTTTTTTTTTTAGTGGGGGGATTCCACTGAGAAAAGGGACACTAAAGATTAATGGAATTCAAATGAGAGAGCTTCTACTTTTTTTTTTTTTTTACCCATACATAATTGAGTCTATTAAAATGCAGTCAATGACCAATGCTACCATTTGCTTCTTACAATGACTGGTTCAGAACTGACTGTCTGGAACTGATATGATGCAAAGTTAGAATAAACTGAGCATCTGTTACTGCAAGACAATGAACAAAAGCTGTTGAGCGCTGCCCCCTAGTGGAGGATGGGGAACTAAAATTCCTGATTTTCCTTTCTTTTCTTTTAAAACATTTCAAGTTACACTTTCTTTTTGAACTTGATTAAAACTTGATTAAAACCTGAACAGTGGGATTATGGGGTTGCTACAGCCGACCCACCAACTGTTGGGCAGAACCACGCACTCACACATGCACATCTAGGAGCCATTTAAAGTCACCAATTAACCAATAAAGCCTGCTTTTGGACTGTGGGAGGAAGCCAGAGTACCCGAAGAAAACAAGAAAGGAGCATGCAAGTTTCACACAGAAAGGACCCAGCCAGGATTTGAACCAGGGCTTCTTGGTATGAGGCAAGAGGGCTAACACCACTCTTCCTCCTCACAACATCAAGTCAGAATTTGACAACACAGCTCTCGAAGTTGCATTTTTTTCCCTGTGAGCAAAATGCTAAACTTTTCAGTTAGTACAAAAGTAACGAGTTTGAAAGGAGATGCTTCACAAAACTTTTCATTGTGGGTGTGTTGGCAGTGTTTGTTTGGTGATGTAAACAGATTGGGGATGAAGTCGTGGACAAATGGAAAGCCTTGATTGTCGTGTTGGACCACTGCTCTAGAAGGTGAAAGGTCAAAATACCAAGCTTGGAAACTGTGATCCGGATGAAGTCAAAATACAAACCGACGTCAACATGATGGAAAATACCACTCATTCCCCATAAAAAGAAATCACACAAATTCACAAAAATGACTGAATGTACACTCACACAAACAAATGTATTAACATTTTTTTTATTCACTAACAAGTCCAGAGTTATTTGTCCTATTTCAATCATATAGTAAGAACAAAATGTACATTTTTGCTTTGATCTCTGTACACATTTACAGGTTTTTTACCATTGGCAATATATTTACCATTTATGTATCTACACATCCCATAGACCACCGTACAAGCTATTGGCCAAGCTTACCAGAGCAGAAGATGAGATGTTCATTAAATCTGAGTTAAAGGCTCAGCAGATTTCAGCCGATTGTTTCTCCTGAGAACAGAGTAGGAGCCAAAAGCAAAACCAGTCCACTTTGTGAAGTCTGCCATTTTTACTGGAATGAAAAATAAAAAAGGCCTTGATGGAGGATGAAGGAGGAGTCTTTTTTTTAAATGCTGGGAGCCGGTGTCCAGGCCAGAGACACAGAGAGATGGTTGTTAAAACACAGACACTGAAAATCAGAACAATCATCTCATAATGAGACGGGAATCATCTCATCCACTTTCCTGTATTTCAGAAGAAGTCTTGGCAAATAAAGTTTCGTTTTCTCACAGTGCAAGAGAAAGAAAAAAATGTGTTATTATGTTTGAATCAAACAGGACTGCAGTTGCAGTCAGAGCCTGTTCACATGTGTAGATGTTCAAAAATGCCTGAGTTTCATCTGAGCAGGCCCATACCTGTTTGTCAGCAGCTGATGAAAGCCACAGTTTGCTTCGTCTATCAGACTTTAACAGCTGGAAGTTAAAGACATTTCAGGAAAACAATTAATTGTTGTTTGATCAACATCTGTATGAGTGGCATCAATGTAAAACCAGCAACAGCTCCTGCTGATCTACCAACAGAATGACCTCAATATGTGTCATACTTATTCAAAATTAATGTAAAACAAATTCGTTCGCAGCAGTTTCACCGATTAAAAAAGTTGCGTCTTTTTTTATCATCTGTTCCATTCTAACTTGCTGTAAAATAGATATGCTAAATAAAAAAGGGGCTCATTTGAAATCTTTCAAATGTAAATCTTTCACAATTCTTCTTAGTATGATAGCTAGCATGATATGAGATGTATGGCATCCTTCCTAAAGATTCAAAGTGCACACCTGTGTTATGTGTTCCTACCAGTTACCCTGTTATTAGCACGCACACGTATATTTACCTATTTTACTGTATTTTACTTTTTCAATTTTTTTCATTTTTCACAATTTTGTAAGAAGTTGCTAATGTGTTATTAACCCACAGAATCAGTTCCGTTTTTATTTTCCACCTACGTCTCATTTTTGCTTTTCTTGGCAGATTAAAATGCAATTTTTTAATTTTTTTAAACACTTTTGAAATGTTGGCTTGAGAGAATCATTAAGTTTTAATAACTTTTTTTTAACAAAAAATAAAATAGTCAATCATGTTTTTTCCATCCTTATGCAGGTAAATTTGAGGAATGTCTTATTGTAGAAAAAAATCATTTATGAAAGGCGTAAAGACTTTCACAGAATAAATGTTCTCTGTTTGCCTGTTCTTTGGTTGTTTTCTGTTTTATTCCATTGCAACTGTTACATCACAAACTTCCTGCTTTCATTCCAGATTGCTTCTATCAAGTCTCATTTCTCTCCTTTGACTTTCTTCAGGTTGTTTGACTCTTTCTTTTTTTTTTTTTTTTTCAAAATCTATGCATGTGCAGTCAACAAGCAGCTTTGACTTGTAACTCTAAAGATAAAGTTTGAAGTGTGAAGCCTGCAGCATGTATGTCATATCTTAAAGACCCACTCCAATAAAAATGAAGTTTTTTAACATGTTTTTGTGGCATTTTTCTGATGGAGGACATATGGAAAGAAAATGAATCTTAAAATTGCCTTTCTAAGTATTTTTTTTAATTCAAATTGTTGTGAATCAAGAGCAGACAAAAAAAAAAGCAGTTTGAAAAATCTTGTATTTGTTACGTACAAACTACAATCAGTGGGCCTCCTTTCTGATGCATTCACTTGCAGACAAATAGATCCATGAAACGTCTTTGTTTTGCTCGTCTGAGCTGGAACCTGGATCAAAACCGTATAGCTGGATAGCTTCAACATTTCTCAGCATTATGGTTGCATGTTAGGTTGGGGTTGTGTGTGTGTGGGGGGGGGGGGGGG
>BSAI01000072.1:26042900-26172220 GCA_036245035.1 Adrianichthys oophorus | reverse complement strand
ATTTTGGCTGAAAACAGCATCCTCATAATTAAAAGACCACAATAGATCAAGAAATGACTAGAGTGGGTCTTTAAGGTACTGGTACTTATTTCTGCACTTAATTAGAATTTATAGTAAATATATATAATTTGCAGTTTCTCTAATGTTTTACTGAAAGTCATCAAGAGAATCCTAAAATAGACACATAGTAAAATATTAGTGAAAGAGATAAGTTACGATGAAAATAATTTACTTTTTATATTCCTTGAAAAACAAGTAGTGTCCACTTCCATGAGTAGAGAAAGTGCTGGTAAAAACATGAACTATTGCTCTTTAAGGTACACACAAACACACACACATAAGAAACTGAATACATTTGGGAAACACTTTTTTAGACTGGAATTTCACTGGTGAGTTTTGAATGAAATAAAAACATTGTATTTCAGAAGCACGTTTGTCGCACATACAGCTTCTGTGTGACGCTGCGTTCACAGCACACTTTATAGTTTCTATGCAAGTTTTCAGGTTTTCTCTACGTACAAAACACCACTGAACATGTGTTGAAAGTTAAACCAGGTCAAACTCTGACCAATCAGGGACTCTCATTTGGTAGTAATGTATGGATGACGTACACTTTAATTCACAGAGGTTCCAACTGGTGCGTGTTCTTGAACGCGCGTAAAACGCCCAGTGTGAACGTAGCATCAGTCACAGCTCATCATGTCTGAGGTTTTGCTCTTTTCTTTCTAGAAAAAAAAACATAATAAAACTTATGGGCACAATGTATATACATAAGAGTTTTAAATAAAACGACAATACTGGACATAAATGATGATAGTTATGTTATCCACTCCAGCTTGCTGTCAAATAAAACAAAAGCAGCTTTGAATTTAAGACTCAAAATGTGAGCATTTGTTTTTAGAAGTGTCATATATTTTCTGGTATTGCAAATCTAGCCTGTTTGGATGAATGTACAATATATAAACCAAACAAAATGAGAAGATGTAGGTTTATATAGCTTCTTTGTATCTCTACAAGCATTTGTTTAATAAGACATCCTTTTAAAGCAGCACAAATTGGACATAAATTAGATTTCAACAACAGCAAGACAATAACCAGCAGCTGGCTCAAATCCACTCCCGGATGTCATTGAAGTTTTCTTTTTTTTTTTTTATCCCAGCACTTTTCATCTCGATACAACATCAGTATAAACTGTGCATTAAAAGTAAGCTGTGATTTAAATGTTTTATTTGTAAGACTTGCTTTGTAGAAAATGACAGATTTGATACTAGTTTGCTCAGAAAACAGATCGAATTGCAGTGTATTGCACTCAGTAACCCCTCTTTCATTCCAAACTTCTAAGGCCATTTGAGATCGTTCATTCTTGCACGCTCGCGCTTTTGGTTACTTTAAGCTCATGAATCAACATTCTTTACCTTTTCGGTCAATCGCTGAGAACGGAAGAGATTAAAAATCAACATGTTTGTCATACTTAACAAAAGCAACAATAATTGGGAAACTTGCTTCTGTCTGACCATGCAAGTGGACGCACTAAGCTAACAATGCCTGCATTGGAGAGAAATAATGAAAACACACAATCGTTGCAATGATCCAGCCCTAATAAATCAAGGTTGTGGCGGACTTTTTTTTACTCCACAAAATCATTTGAACGTTGCTCCTGCTGCATCTGGGAGAAGAAAACCCCATTGTGGAGACTCTGGCGTTTCCGAAATGCAAGATCCTGTCCACTGAGGAGTTGGCATTGAATGAACTCTGTAAAAGTGTAAAAGTCCAGTTCTTTTTTTTTTTTTTTTTTTTTTTTGGAGATAAAAAGGTAAAGACATACAGAAAGACACAGCTGTAAAGGGCGGCGGGCTGTTTCAGCCCAGATTCGTTCAGAATAGTGTTTTTTTTTTTTAAACATCACAAGCGCACGCTCATTTAGTCTTGTTATCAAAGTTGAGTTTTTTTTTTTCTTCCTTTAAATCGAGTCACATCTCAAACGAGTGAGCCTGCTCTGCTCTGGGCGGGCACCATGACCGGTACCGCCCCCATCCGTTCCAGGGTGGCTTGGCTCACGGCGTAGGAGTGCGTGTGCTGCCCGTGCGTGGACGTCACCACAGGTTTGAGGCTCACAGAGCCGTTGCTGCGCACCATTGCGGGGGGGGAGGGGGCAGAGTTTGAGGTGACCACCAGAGTCTTGGGTGGTGGGAGGGTATGGCTGCCGTTGGCAAATGACGCTGTTGTGGTCGTGGGTGGGGGATGGCGGGTCAGCGGGGTAGAGGTCGGGGCTGTGACCGCCGTGCCGTGGGCAACGTTCTGGGTTTGCATGTGTCCGTGCGCCCCATGAGGGGCAGCCATGGAGAAGGTCTGGCGAGTGTCTCCGTTATAGCGGGTGTAGGAGTTGGTGTCATAGTTGGTTTTGGGGTTGTGCCAGTAGCGACTGTTGTAAGTGTTGGTGGACGTCAGAGTGTCGTTTTCAGAGGACGAGGCGTCTGCGTGGAAAGCCTTCACGGATGACGAGCGCTTGGGCGGAAGATCATCTTCTCTGTTGAGGAGAAATGACAGTTAGGTCACTTTAGTCAAACAACTTTTTTATTATTATTTCAATAACTTTTTTAAAAAAGTGAGCGACACTCGAAATATCTCTCTGCCGCAGCCTGTGCAAACATCCAAGTGAATTCTATGACCATACCACCAGACGTCCGCCCCACATATTTTCTATGTAATGGCATTTATGACGTTTCTGACAGAAATTTTCGTCTGCTCCTGATATGTCCTCCATCATCAGAAAACTGTCACAAGAACATGCTAAAAACACCAAATCAAGGAAAAAAAAATCACAGTTCTAAACATTCATTGTACGTTTTAGAAAGAAGCGATTCAAGAAGTGAATTCATCTGAGACAAAACCAATTCTTCTGTTGTTAAAGACTTAATCCGAGCACTTGATGATCTCACTGGAAGACTGTTCAGACATTAAACAGATTCAAAGTCCTGCCGAGGAGTTAACTGCTGCTTTTTTATTTATTCATGTTAACTCCAACATCATCTGGGATCAGTCGCAGCCCACTTTGATTTTAAATAATTAAACCAAACTCAGTGGAGGGGTTCTGCGTCAGTTATAACAACTGTCACAATCACATTAAATTAAAGCCTTTTCAGCAGCATGCCTTTTACTGCAGAGAGGCATTGATGCAACACTGAAGAACCAAGCACTCATTTTCCTACCTTTTGTGAGAAATGTAGTAAAATTGAGATGATTTTTGCTTTAAACTAACCTTCAGAATGACTACAGTGCAAAACTCCAGCCTGTGTAAACTTTACAGACTCCTGGAAAAAACAAACTAACAATGAAAACTGCCTGAAAACTCAAGAAATCGAGAGCTTCAAACTCTAAATCCCTTTTAGTGACTGCAGGGTTAGCCAGATAAGTCGAACTGTATTTTCTGCCTCGATCAACCTCTGCAACCACTGCAGCCTCTCACTGATCTGTAAAACAGAGCAGGCGCCACACCGCCCAAAACATCAATAAGACAAGTTTATTAGCAGTCGATAGCTGTCTTCCTTCAGAAAACACGCCAAACCAAACTGTTTCATTTAAAAGATGTTCTATAACACATTGTTAAAGACGCAGTCAGATGGAAGTAGTGTTTTTAGTGTTTTTGTATAAAGAAAATTAAGATTAAAAAGGTTTTTCTGAGTATTTTTATCCAAATCGTTGTGAATCAGGAGAAGAAGTCAAAATGCTGTTTGAAAAAGCTTAGATTTGTAATGTATAAAATACGCCACAAGTTTCTGCTCCGCTCCATTCTGACGCATTCACTTGTGGATAACTATGTCCATGAACGTCTTTGTTTTCCTCATCTGAGCTGGAATCTGTACGGCTCGACTGCTCCGATATTGCTCTCCATCTTTGTTGCACCACTAATGTTAGGTTGGGGTTGTCAGGGGCTGTAAGCTAGAGGGACAGAGTGCAAACAGAGGGCTCTCAGTAATGGCTCCTCCGCACCAACAGTCCGGTCCACAACTTTCTAGTGAACTACTCCAGAAACTATGTCCTAGAAAACGATCCAAGTTTTGGAATTTAGTCCAAAAATTGCATAATCATTGTAAAAAATATTTGGAACACTTGTACAATAGATCAAAAGATGGTTAAAGTGGAACTTTAAAAACAGAAAATTGTTTTAAATAAGGAAGATAGACAGGTATCCTTACTCTATCCACAGCACAACTAAATACAGAATTTTAGTTTAAGCTTGTAAATACATAAGACACTCAAGTTAAATAAAGTGATCTTTTAATGAAGAAAAAGAAAATCAAACCAACCGGATTTCATTGGGGATCTCCTCCTCGTCATATTTGTTCTTGTTCCTCCAGTAGAACAGTGTCACTACCACCAGCAGTGCACAGATGATGACGGCCAGGACTCCTGTAGCAATGGTTCCGGCTATCAGACCCACACTCTGTGGCTGAGCTACAGGGCAGAGAGACATGCATTCAGACAAAAACAAAAAAAGGATTGTTCAACACAGGATCCAAAAGAAAACTTTTATATTAATCAGGAATTCCATGTTTAAATGACTAATGCTACGCTCACACTGGGCATGTGATGCGCATTCAGAACATGCTGAAAGCGGGTTCTGTTCACACTGATACTAGCGTATGTATCTACAGTTGGAAGAGGCTTGGTGTGAAAGGTTTTTTCTTTCACAGCTCTATTCTGATACAAAGACTTGCTGTCATAGAATTCTGGCCGGGCACAAGCTGTAATCATTAATCTTTCCTCTGTAATCAATGGTCAAACGGTCAGCAAATCTGACCCCCTGATTGGTTAAAGTTTAATCGGTTGAACTTTTAACGCGTGTTCAATGGTCACCCCTTTTGTAATAGCGCCTGAAAACGGAATGACTGTAAAAAGTTCAAACCGCCGAGCCCGGTGTGAACGTAGCATAGGAATGTAATATTAAATAGATTGACTGTGATCAGAAGTGTTGTGGTTTAAAAAGTATGTGATGAGTGATAAAAATAAAATAAAAGTAATTTTTCAAAAACTAATCGCAGTAAATGTTAGAAATGTGTGTTTGCAGTTTGGCAGCTTTAGAATATTGCGAGTTCTGTGCTCCAAAAATACTCAGGTAAAGCAGAAACAGGAATAGAAGGCCTGCTTGGATCTCTCTGCTGTCTACAGGTCACATTTTTCAAAGATTCACAGCTGCACTATGATTCTGACAGACTCACATTTCTTATCCTGGCTTGTCATGTGCTGTCAAAAGTGACGACAAAATAAATTAATGTCTGAAAAAACATTTATTAGATAGTTCTTGTCAAGCTATCTGAAGTACCTGACACAGCTTGACCTAACGCTGCCCTCTGTCTTCGTGTCTGCCAGTGTTGGATGTGAAAGGCTGCTATGCAAAAGATGTTCAGTTCTTTTTTTTCTATTTGTTTGAGTCTGACAAGACTAAAACAGAGAGACATAGAACTGAACACTTCAGTTATCAGTTCTGTCTTCTATTCCCCTCCAGTTTGTCCTCTCCTGAGTCCGATGGGTGCTTTGAGTTTACTTACGTGCCACAACCTGCAGGTTGAGTACACAGGTGCTCTTGCCAATAGTGTTGCTGGATGTGCACTGGTAAAGTCCTGATGTGCTGGTGCTGATGTTCCTCAGTGTTACCGTGCCCTGCATTTGATCTGAAGGAGACGGACAGAGCCACAACGCCATTTTAGTAACTATAGAGGTTGAATGTCAACAGAACTCAATGGAGTCACGGCGCGGTCGATTGGCTGATCCAGATACATCCTGATTCTGACTGTTTGCTGGTTCCTTGCAGTATCCATCACAGTAGACAAACATGCATGCTGGCACTCACTCCCAGGCTAAAAAAAAAGCAACCTTTAATATATCATGACATAAGGACAGGGTGCGTGGACAAACATGCATGGTAAGAACATTGTAGCTAGGGATGCGACGATTCACTATCCCCGATTTGGTTCAGACCTCGGTATTTGGTTCACAGTTTTACTTCATTTCAATATATTATTTGTGTATTACAAAACAACAACAAAAACAAAAGATAATTAAAAAGAAACACATGTTTTTAATATTGCTAATAAGCAAGCAGAGCAACTTTTTATTTGGCTTATACTTAGCCTGGTGTCATGTAACAAAACAATAAATAACAAATCCTTAAATTTAGCACAACATGTGTTCACACAAGTCAGTTGAATGGTGTAAAATACGGTTCCTGAGAATTGTGGCATCCCTAATTGTAACTTTAAGAAGAGAGGTCAAAGCTATGGAATTAAGAAACATGCTGTAAAACCACCACCAGAGGGCGCTATAAACATGCAAATAAAAGGCACGAAGGTTTGTTGAACAGAAAGGGTTTAAAACAGATGATGGATGATGCTGAACTGAAAACTTCTGATCACAAAACTGCACACTACTGTCACTTTACCAGGATTTATTATTCTATGAGGCCTAATGTAAAAATTTCCAGACCATTGACTCACATCATGAATGCAGTTTGACTATCGGACTGAGTAATTGGCAGATTCCGTTTCTATGTAATTTTAAGCCAAACAGCAGAGATTAAATAAATAATGAATTTTTGAAAAACTTCAAAAAAGGGAAATTCATACAAACTGCTTGAAACAGCATCACACTGAAGTGTATTTTAGCTTATGTCTCCTCATGTTTTGGTTTGTTCTTTCAGTCCAATGACATTTCAGTTTTGCAAGAGTCCCTCTTTGAAGATTCTTGACTGTTTTTATTTTACGAAGGACTGGTTGCAAAAGATGCAAATTAGCTTTTGACATGTGCAGATTATTAATTAGTATCCAACCAATTAAGATCCACCTTTGAAGAAGAGTTTCTAATTATAATTTACCTTCTCCAAAAAGAAATTTGCATTTTATTTTCTTTGAGCAAACTTTTGATTTTCCTGGGTTAGGAGGGTTGTGGGAGAAGTCCTCTTGTTCACTGTGATAATCTGCTGTCTGTAGGGTAATCCTAGCAGTAGTGTACAGAGAAGTGATGGAAATTGTTTCACTGAAGGACACTACTGGAAAATAAAAGGGACAGTCCACTGAAGCGGAGCTGCCTGATGCTGAAAACCAAATACAACTTGAAATGGAACTATTTTGTTCATTCTAAAATGGCCAAAAACGGCTTTTTAAAAGTGGCCTTTGCTGCCGAGTTGGTGTTCAGCATGAGGAAGAAAAGGTGGGGAAAAAAAGCTCCACAAAGGTGAAGCATCCCGTCTCACATCTTTAAACAAACAAGTAAACTCATTTGTTCCATCCATCCATCACCACTCAGCAGGATCAGTTGAGGAGAGCCTTCAGGCGGTCTGGCACAATGTGGGTGGCAGTGATGGAGGAGCTGGGGTCTGATCCACTATGTGTGTAAGATTTACCAGCAAAGGTGGGGCAAAAAGGAACTCCGACGGCCAGCTTGTTTGTAATACCTTGCATGGCGTTGTGTGGCAGCCTGGGAAGGGCGTCGAGCTTCTCCCAGGAGTAGGTCGGCGTGGGAATGCCTTCCTCTGAGCTGCAGAACAGCATGATGTCACTGCCTACATCCAGAGTGCCCTGGATTCGACATGCTGGCACCGAGGGGGGCACTGGCAGATGGGGAGAGTGGGAGGTGTCGTGTTAACCACTTCACAAAGGAAATATTATCTATTTTACTCATTGCAGAAAAAGAAAAAAATGTGCAAGTTAAAAAAGGAGAAAATGTCAAACAATAATGTTCTGTTTCAGGGAAATCAATATCACAACTGGTAATACTGAACAAAACAATCAATCAAGTAAATTTAGGGAAAATTAGAAAAAAAATCAAAACCAAAGTGTGTGGCTGGTTACCCAACACTGTGAGCCCAATGACGCCGATGTTGCGCCCCCCTCTGTCTGGGAAGTTGTTGACCAGGCACTGGTACGTTCCAGTGTCAGACAGCTGAGTGTTGTTTATGAAGATGGAGGCACTTGTGCTTGGCATTGTGGTCACAAAGCCCACACGACCGTTGAGGCGGTTGGCGAGACTAAACACCTGGCCACCCTGGTAAATGATCACCTGATTCAAGATGAAATAAGGATCGAATGGGTGATGGATAGATCCGAAAAAAAGATGTAGAAGGTTAAAGAGGAGACAGAAAAGCATAATGAAAAGAAGGAAAGAAGAAGACAAAGTATATCAATCAAAAATGCATCTTTTTTTCTTTGAAATTAAACAACAATTTCTTTAAAAAAAAACATGAAGAAAATGTGGCTTCTTGGACATCATTCTTGAATATTTGCTGCACAAATGTGGTCACTAGAGGGAGACATGTCTCTACTGGGAGGTAGGAAATCCACAGTAGCGGGTTACTAATGCAACAAAGTGACTTTTATTTCCAAAGAATAAACAAACAAACAGACTGAAAAACTAAAAAACCTTTTTAAGTGATTTTTCTTTAGAGGGTTGATTTCAAGGGGAAAGTACTGTCTGAAAGTAAGCTTTTAGGATGAGGCTTTTTAGATAAAAGCATCTCCTAAATGGAATGCATAATTGAAAACATTTTGGAATACATGAACTACAAATCTGAGTAGGAGAGTATGCAGAAGTTCAGATCCACCAGGAACTTTAAGACAAACCTAGACCTTATTTATGCCATCAGTGAAACAACGTAAGTAAAGCTGTAAAGAACACGCTAAAAACTCATTCGCAAACACTCGTTTAGCATATGGTGTTCACACTGGAAAAGCAGGGAGGGGCTTCTTCTCTTTTTCAACTGTTTACTAGCGCATTTCCACCTACAGTTGGAAAAAGGCTTGGTGTGAAATGTCGAAATGGTGCAAATCTAGTCATTTTTGTCCTTTTCTTTCACATCTCTATCCCCTGTATATGAAAGACTTGGTTTCTTTCCGGCCGGGCACAAACCGCAAGTGTTAATATCTCCTCCATGAACAATGTTAAAACAGTTGGCACTTTGGTGAATTAAACAGATGCCATCCATTTGTAACTATCAAATCCAAGTTCCTGATTGGTCAAAATTCAACCTGGTTTAGTTGTCAACGCGCGTTCAATGGACGCGTGTTTTTTTACGTAGAGCCTGATAACGGTCGTAGAAACTTGCATGAATGCGGGAGATTTGAACACGGAAGCCCAAAATGTGCAGGTATACGTGTTTCATAGACTTTTCATTGAAATTTGTCGCTTGGACGCACGTTGCAGAAGGCGGTGTAACCGTAGCTTCACAAACCACTTGAGTAGATAAAGCTCCACTGCTTCTGGTTGAGATAATCTTCTGTCGGGGCCTAATCAAGGAGCAATGAAGAATCGGCTTGTTTGAAAGCATCTCTCCGGCTTCACGCTCAGCCTGAACAGTTCTCTTGTGAGGGCGAGCCACATGCAAAACAGCTCTCACCCCTCAGCTGGGCCCACACAAAAGATGAAGGAGCTTCGCAAATCCATGTGCACGCAAGCACGCACGGAATAACTCGCACTGGCACGGTGGCATGGAGTGGAATCAGAGAGGCTATTCACTTCTCAGAAAAAAAAGTCCCCAGTGAACTGTTCAAAGGCGCAGCCAGAGCAACAACCAGCACCAGTGTGTTCTTCTGTGTGCTTCCACTGGAGTGATAGCTCTGATAAAAGTACAGGCGTGTGTGTGTGTGTGTGTGTGTGTGTGTGTGTGTGTGTGTGTGTGTGACTGTGTCCCCAGTCACTGCCTAACGATTGTAAATTGCACGGCTGCAATTTCCTGAGTGCAGTTCGCTGGCTTTGTCCTCTTATGTGCAGATGAATAGACGTCTCCTCAGCTGTGATGAGAGTCTGCAACTGCATCCCTTCCGCAAGTACATCTCAGAGTAGACTCATTTACTAACACCCATTTTAAAGTTGTGTATGTGCCAGAGTGTGTGGTTACCCCACCACAGTACCTGCGACCCTGTGCCTAATGCTATGTTCACACGGGGCTTGGAAACGCAACCGTTCCAGTGAAAAGTCTATGTGAACGCAAGTAAATACACGTTTTGGGCTCCCGCTTTCAAAACTCTCGCGTTCATGCGTCGCTACACCAGTTTTTATGTCCTTTTTTGGGATCTATGTACAAAACACGTGACTATTGAGCGTATTCATAGTAGTTAAAATTTGACCAATCAGAAACTTGAACCATGAAACTTGAGCATGAACCTTCACGGTTGCTAACATGACCTGGTTGGCTTGATGGCCGTGAACAGGCAGAAAAAGAGGCCATGGCCGGCCTTCAAATGGCGTAGAGCCCTAAGAACTCTAGCTGGACTAGCTGGATGCCCCACAGTTGGCCCAGCAGTAAACCCCTGTTTCATCCTTTCTCTCTGAAAATCCTGCACACAGATACGGAACAAGCTTCTGCACACGTTGCCCTACATCCTAACTTTCACCGTGCTCTTACAATCCTGGACGCTCACATAAAGAAGACATTCTTCATCACACACCAGCTACATGATTATACCGTTTCCACATTAGCTGACCTCATAAGAACTCTTTTGGCATATAGACACAAGGGATACTGCCATATACGCTATAGCCAAGATAAGCTCGAATAAATCTCTTAGCCCCCCTGTAGCTCTTTTCAATTTACTGCCTGAAAGCTGCTAGTGTTATCTCTTTTGATCCTCTGAGACATGCTGAAACAATATGGACACATTTCACTAATATCTATCATTTAGTTTCTGGTTTTACAGGATTCGGTTGACAGAGTATAAACAATGGTGCAAAAGTACAATTTTAGTTTTGTTTTTACAGCACAAGTGGTGTCCAGAACACCCACTAACTTTGTTTCAGAGTTAGAACAGTTCACTGGTACAATCAAATCACACATAACTAAATACATAACTAAAAACAAAACAATGTAAGAGGAAGTATTTAGCTAATGCTTTAGCCATAACTGCCCTTACAGGTGGATCCCGGCTGTCTGCGGGTGATAAATTGGCAAATCAGTTTGGGGTGTGTATAGGGCCCACAGGAAATAACAAAGTCATAGACCTATGGGCGCGCTGCTAGCGACATGTCATAGCGAACACGTAAGCTATGCACACAGCAACCTCGGCTGTTCTAGCAACCACTTTTAAAAGAAAAGTCAATGTAAATGAAAAAGTAAGCCAGCTTCTGGGCTTCTGCGTTCTAAACTCTAAAGTCACTATGCAATTTTTTAAGCCCGTTTTCCCCCAACTCGTCAAATATGGTCACATGAGTAGGGACCTCCTCCACGTCACATATTGACGCTTTGAGTGGGCCAACTCATAATTTTTTGATGTGCTAAAAATAAGAGATCCTGAAACACTTTTGGTTAATTTAAAATATCCTAAAATAATTGTTTGATGTATCAACAAAAATGTAGGATATTTTAAGAGAAAGCAACGCATCGAGGGCTGCTATAAGACTTTATCTCTGAAGTCATTTACTTGATGCAGATAGAGCAACAAAAAACAACGAGATTTGCCCACATCAATATGTGATGTGGAGGGGGTTCCTACCCATGCGTCCATATTTGACGAGTTGGGGTGAGAATGTGTTGTTTTTTCTTCAACCAGTTGCACTTTGAGCTGCTTGAATGCTAAACAGTTGAACTTTGACCAATCAGGAATTCGAGTTTGGTAGTGACCTATGGGACCTATGGGTCACTACCAAATAGTTTTTGTAGATGTCCTATGAGCGTTCTACAAGCACTAATGTATCACTTGCATGTATGTGCAGCATTTGCAAGCAGTCAGTAATGACTAGAATATAGCACAAGGTCACGGTGTGACAGCATCACCTGTACATCATAAGTGAGTGTAACTTAGATCCTTACAAATACTTCATGATGCACTTAACACACACACAAAAATGTCCATGACATTCCTTGAGGTGGCCACACAAGCTTCATGGGAAGTGCATGACAAACCTGCGCTCATCTTAAGATACAGCCCCTCTGGTCTACGACCCTCTTCGGGCCCTGACAATCCAACAACCTTCCGGCATAAGGTGTACTCCTGTATGCAGAGGTAATTGGTCTAGATAAATGACTTGGGCTAAGAAAAACTAGTCAAAGGACCTACTTAACCAAAGGGTTGAGTGTGCAAAACTGTGGTCAGAATTACCAAACTGATTGTATATTAAATAGTCAAAAATAGTTTAAAAAAATCAATCTTAATTAATCTTCAAAGTGTTTACCTGACATGAAAAAAACAACATGGTTGTCTCTGCCAGAACATGCAAAAAGTTACATTACTATCACAAACACTACGTGATTTATTATATGAGGAATAAAGGTTTGCATTTATGTATTTAGCACCACATTGACTTAACTTGTGCAGACCATTGCTCATGCTACATCATCATTCTAACTTTGAAGTTTGCACCTGTTATTGAATTGCAACAGCTCATCTGTCCATTTTGTGAACCCCCTTTAGGGGTCATGCTAGAGTCCATCTCAGCTACTGGGCAAAGGTGAGGCATAGCTTACCCTGGACAGGTCTCCAGTCCATTGCAGGGCCTCACAACCATTTACTGTAGATACAGTTGTGACTTTGGTGCTTGGGAACACCCTGGTATTGCTTGAAGTTTGTAAAAGACAGACTTTCGCAGTTTAGTGACATTGGATTGGGCGTGAAATATTGAAAACTTTGCATCTTCATTTTGCTTCCTTTGCAGAGCAAACTGCCTGGAAATGTTGAGAATCTCATGCAGCTGGTAGTGTAGAGATGGTACTGGGAACTGAGAAAAAGGACTCCAACTCTGACTATAACACATCAATGCTTTCACTTTCTCATTAGACCAGGCCATGCTATTGGACATGTTCCAACCTTTGCTGGATTTGTGTTTATTTAAATTTACGTAGTAGGTTTTTCTATTGTGTTGTTTCGTCAAAAAAGCACAATGCCACAACAGTCATTTATTTTGTTTACACCCTTGTTTTTAGGCAAGAATTTGCTTATTTGGCCCACATATGCATTGAAATAACCTTTATTACCCTACATAAACAAACAGATGATCAAATCTTCAATTAATTTGCCTCTTCGATTTAAGAACAAATGGCATAAATCTTAATATAGAGCACTTGATTGAACCTAATTGAGATTTTAAACTGGATGTCATAACTATTTCCAATAAAAATGGGGACTTTGCTAAACTTGCCATACATTTGATAGCTTAACAGCAGTAATCTTAGCAGGATAATGGAGACTAAAGCCACAGAAATCCTGTTTCAATCATTTATGAACACCACAAATGACCATTTATAAGATTATGGTTTGACGCTAGTCCTATAAGTCATTGATATATAACAGTTTGTCATTTGTTGCAGCACAAAAAATTAAAAACATCTCACAATTAACATTTCTTGTCTTTATTTTTTTCTGAAGATGACTGTAAGACTCATGACATCAGTATTGTGACACTTTAATAAATGCAAGTTTGAGTTAATCATCTAAAATAATGGAACAGAACAGAATTCCTCCGTTACAGATTCACTGTGACCTCAATTTACCTTTTTTTTCTAAATGTTTAATCAGCTCAGAGATGATTAAATCTCTTTTTTGTGTCTTTCCATATTACACTACCTGAAGCAGAGCAGAAGACCGTAAATGCAAGGATTTATGGGTATTTATAACCTTGTGTGGCCCACCAGATAAAATCCATTCCAAACTTTTAATAGATGTGCTGTTTTGATTGTTGCTACGCTTCAGGGATTCATTTTACATGTGCTGGAGGTGGAGCGTAAACTTAGAGCTTTTATTAGGAGTATAAATAACTAATATTCACTAAGCAGTTTAAGAGCTACAACCCATTGTTAGGATATGTGTGTTTATCTGGATTATCTCACACCTCCTGGTCCAGAAGAAGGAGGGTTGGACATTTGATCCCAACAACAGCCCGATGGACAGATTATAAACACATACAATGACACATAAAGACCAACACATCAAAACACACAGGTACACTCCAAAGTAATAGAGTGTAATCTAGATTAGATTCATGAATCACAGTAAATGGCGAACACTTGTATAGCGCTTTTCTACCTTCCTTTAAGGCCCAAAGCGCTTTACAGTCACAACCCCATTCACACATACACACACTCATGATGGCTCCACTGCCAAACTCTGGCCACACAATAAACAAATGGGGCCACTGCCAAAGTGTGCCTGAGTTTAACATAGTTGAGATTTATATAATACATTTAGCAATGGCACAAAAGCACAATAATAGAGTCAAACCTAATGAAAGAGACCCTGTTCCCATTAATTCAAAGACTGAGTGAGCTGCTGCAAGGTCAGAGACCAAATTTAAAAAACAGCACAAACACATGCAAATCTATTAAAAGTAGAAACAAAATGTAATAATATGTTGGTTATAGGAAAACAAAAATAAGAAAGTGAGAAACAGGAATTCAAAGGACAAACTGCAATAGTTTAAGCCAATAATGATTTTTAAAATAGTTCTTTAATGCAGGAAAACGTGTGTTCATCATTTAATGTGGGTGATGAAACTTTGCCTCATTTGTGTTAATTATTTCACAGATCTAACATCTGCGGCAAAACCACCTGGCTGTTACATTTAGACATGAATCATTAAGTCACACGCTGTAATTTAAAGTCAATGGAGAAGGCTTTAGGCAGCCGAGCATAAGGCGAGGCCTTACACATGTTACTATAAACATCAAGGATTAGCAGGATTAACTTGGGGGGAACAACAAACAGCCACAATTGCACAGAAGCTAACAATCTCGTGCTTTTGGCTCCTCGTGTAAGGGCGCATCCTTTCCAACAGACTTATCTGAATATTCAAATTTGAGCAGAGAGATCTAAGTGGCATGAGTACGCTCTCCAAAGTGCTAATGTGAGTCGTGCAGTTGCTCTGTTCAGCAATTGTTAATAGCTTTTACCATCAACTATAATCATCCGCGACACTCAGGATCCTCCTAAAACGACCTTGTGCTTGTTCTGTCAACCTGCACCATTCCGTGAGCCACTAACTCTTTGTAGACTTAACTTAACCATTCAACAGATTTGACTTGATGGTAAAGCCTTTTTAGAACTGCTATACTTCAGGTGCACAGATTGTTAATCATTCTCCTGATACAGGTGATGTTATGACATTTTTAGAAGAAACAAGGCTTTGTGCATTTGACATTTAGTGAATGAGAAAGCAAAGAGTTGAAGCAAAGTTACTGAAATATAACCTTCTTTTCCAATTTAACCAATATTAGTCTTGCATTTTAAGGTATCCACCAAAAGGTACAAACCTAAATAGTATTCTATCCTCTTTGCTTTGTGTTTGATGCTTTACTGTATACCCATTACTATCCGATTTCATACTCACATTTCTGAAATCCCAAATGGTAGGCTCCAAACTTTACTTCAAAACTTATTGTATATCACTGTACGTTTGCTGTCCTGTAGTTCATCGTCATTCCACTGGTGGCAGTAGAAGGGCTTTTCCTGGTCATTTCAAAATGGCTGCTTCCATCTAATCTCAAAAAAACTTTTAGCTGGAAAAGTTGAGCTGAATTTATCAACGTCATGGTGAGAATAACTCATCTATTGTTATGCATTTTTAAAAGACTACTTGTTGTATTGAAAGAATGCAAATGTAGCTGATAATTAAATCTTTATAAAACAGTTACAGCATGTTTTAACAGCTTGTGGATTCGATTTGAGACAGCAGGTAAATAAAGTGTTTGTTTTTCCTTTCCTGGACACTCATGTTAATAGTTTTGCATCTTAAGCTAACACTGTTGTTACCAAATCATTCATAATATCTACATCTTATAAAGAAAATAATCTTGCAAAATGGTTTTTGCAAAGGGTTTAAAAACATACGCTATTCAGGGTTTGCGGATAAAACGTTTCCCCAAGCTGCAAGTACCGCTGAGTTGTCAATATATTTCTAGATGCTCCGAATAAGAAGCATGCTGGTATTGCAATTAGCACAAAGTCAGTATAGAAACAGTTGACATGCGTACTGTACAAAAGTCTGCAGCATATATTTGCCACAGGAACAACAGTCTGTTCAAGGCCAGTTCGTGGGCATTTGTGTTTGCCAGTCTTTTTTTTGTGTGTGGTGGGAACAGCTGCCGTGCAGAGCCTGTCGTGGGCGTGAGTTAATTAGTGCAGAAGATGATTGTGTTATTTGGACGGCCGACCAGCACTGGGGTTCAAAGTGAAGGGAGGCAGGTGAGCTTGTACGCCCTGCAGCTGCATGTTAAACAACTCAAATGGAATCACAGAAGGACCGCATGGGGAGCAGGACTGATTGAAAGTTGGAAGAAGGTGAGAAAACAAGATCAGAAAAAAAACTACCAGAGAGATACTAAATTAGCTAATTTTGTAGCAAGCCATCCAGTTTTTACATTTTTTATTTGACGCAATGCTTTGGAAAAGGAACAGAACATAACACAGGTGTTCCGCATAATGTGAAATCAACGACTTCCCAATAATTAGGCTGAATTTAAATCTGTAATCTCTCTCTTAGCCTTACCTTTTTCAAATAGTAATGGTGTATTCTAATTGTTTTTAGACTGACTGACTGACTCTTACCCTCGCAGCTTCTATATTTACAGTGAATTAGGAAATAACAAAAAAGGACTAATGTATGGGTAAAATAAATATGACCATAGTCTTTTTCAAGCAATTAATCAAATTTTGTTTAACACACCTAATAGATTCATCCCATGTTGCATGTAAAAAGGCAAATATGTCTATTCATGAGTAAAAGTAAATTACAATGGCATCTTTTACATCTGTTTTTTGATGTTCATATATATATATATATATGAATATGCATTTTGTGTGTTGTGTGTGTTTTTTTTACCTTCTTCTACTTTTTTTTTTTGTTTATTTTGCTCAGTAATCATTTTATAACCAAATACCCTAACGGGGTTTGTTCTATGCATTTTTTGCACTACAAGGTGCACTTATAAGCCTTCGCTTTCGCAGTGCGCCTTTTAATCGGAAGCACCTTGAGTATATGGTGATGTCAAAGCGATTTTGAGACGGCACTCTGTCAAAATCTGTTTTTTTTTTTTAACTATTTGCAAACAAAGTTGGGTGTTTTTGTAAATGCGAAAATTTGGTTAATGTTAGCAGTGTCAGACTTTGTTTTTTTTTTTCTTTTTTTCGCAAAGTTAGCAAAGGTAACGTAAATACACAAACACAGCTAAAGCTTTAAACGTGGTTTCCTTGTAGCATGTTACAAACGAGTTGTAGAGTTACTGTGAATGCAGTTAATATTGTCTGAGTGACTGACTGACTTATATCTTACTTATTCTCATTAGCGTGCCTTATAATTCAGTGTGCCTTACAAAATATGTTAAAAAATAAACCATTCATTGATGGTGTGCCTTATAATCTGGTGTGCCCTGCAGTGCAGACATTTCTGTATATATGTAGGCCTACGTCATTTTTTCTTTTTTTTTTTACTTTGGTTGCATTAAAAACAATTCTAATCCAATTATGCATCTGAAAAAAACCAAAAAACCTGAATGGCTGAATACATAAAATAATCTTTTTTTTTTTTTAAATGCTACAATTTTAACCAAAAATGTTTTAATTTTACCAGGGACACCCGGTATGACTGGAATTCAAACTCACTACAGGTTTAAAAAAAATCAAACGGTATTCCTGAGGTGGGGTGGATTTTTCATTTTTTATTTTTCTAGCGTTATACCTTAGCCTCTTTCCTTTAATGCGCAAAAATTTGAGATAATCAAAGAGGCAGGATCAAAGGTGAGGCCCAGGGGTGATATTGAGATTAAGCAGTGGACTACAAGCACATGTCTGCTTATAACACAGCACAGCTTAAAAGTCTGACACTTTTCCTTTTTTTTCTTTTATCAGTATATAGAGGACCACAAACAGTTACCTCCCAAGCCCCAAATATACATGTTTACTTTAAACGAGGAAACTTTTAAAAGATGAAAGGAAATATCAGACCACTGCAGCATAGGGATATGCAAAGGATAAAATATCCATCATCTGTTTAAAACAACAGATTTACCTTTGGTATAGTTAGTTTACTACACAGGAAGTGAAAAGCAGTCGTGTCCATTTTGAAGGTCGTTGGTATTTTCCTTTGTACATAACAAATCTGTTTTCCTGGTGTGAAAAAAAAACAAAAGGCTCTTGTCTGTCTGAAGTTACCAACAATCCCTTAGTGATTTTTGTGGTTTGGAACGTGCTGTCGTTTGATTAACCTGGAAATGATGGCACCTGGCTCAGATTTCCACTTGACCTGAAGGTCAAATTCTTGGAGAAACAAGAGATTCTAAACACCTCACAAACATTAAAGACTACTGAGCATCTACATTATTCTATGATACATGCTATGATTAATGCGGCTCATACAAAGGCGCTCAGTTGCACAGAAAAAAGATATTTGTGTCTTATTACACTTACACTGGATCTGACAATATATTAGCGTTGGTGTCCATATTTTTGCTAAAATACTCAAATAAATGTTGATGGCATTCCGTGTGGGGGCACAATAGAAATAACAACAAGAGTGCACCCGGTACACTTAACCAACAAACACAAATATGCATTTTCTAGGGGTAGTGTGATAGATGATGTTTAGCAGGAATCCTCCAAATAATAATCGAAAAAAAAGAACTACAAATGTGATTTTTGTGCTGTTTTTCCCAAAAGTGCACTTTCACTTAATAAATTGATTGTCAGGAAGCCAGATTTAGCTGATTGTAAAGCTCTGTCTGTGGCTGACTCTTTGCATTTGAGTCAGCTCTGAGGTTGTCTTTGTGCTGTGTCTGAGAACACCTTTAAGCAGATTCGCTCTCATGTACCTGCTTTGACTGTATTGTTGCAGAGGAAGCAAAGGCCATCCATGTGATGCACAAAAAGTAATATTGCAAACACGTTAGGTGCATCTATAGAGAATTTCCTAGTGTTACTTTTTTAAGACATCCAATTGAAACACTTAGCAACATCACAATTTCTAGCACAGCCTCACTTCTGCCGACACTTACAGTAACAGTAAACTACAGTATTTTTCAGAGTATAAGTCACAGCTTATTGCAGAGTTTGGTCAGGGGTGTGACTTATACTCAGGAGCAACTTTTATTTATTTATTTCTTTTAAGCATACAACAGGCTCATATATTTGTTATTTTCCCACCAATAACTGGTTTACCCTTTAGCGGTTGTTTCCCACTAACAGTCAACAGAGAACGCTGTAGGTGTGTGTACCTCAATTTCCACTGACAGTAACGCAGAAGGAGAAGAGCCGTCCAAAGCAAACATAGAGGAGAATCTGATAGTTCTACTCCTGAAATTTATATGTATATTTTTTTTGTATCAAGACAATTATTCTTGCTTTTATTTTTTCCTTCCATGGACTGCGAGACAGAAATTCATCAAACTGGGTTACAGAGACATGGAAGTACTGCTGATAGCGCCTCCAATCAGACACAGCTGAAACGTGATTACCGATGCTTTTGTAGAGCTCTTCAAAATAAATAAACCTGATCTCTAAACTTCATCCATGTCTTCCATGCATTGTAAATGCTTCAGTGTAGTAATAAGGCCAAAAACTTGATGGTAGCTTCTCTCACGCATGACGGCAGCGTCTAGTTTATGAACGCATTGTGTCAAAAGATGCAGTGGACACAAATTTGACGAGTGAATCCTGATCTGTGTGAACGCAAGATTTCGCCGAACTTGGTGGATTTGTTCAGAAGCGTTGCACTTTTTTTTTTTCCCAAAAGTGCACCTATACTTCAGAGAGGCTTTTATATGTTTTTTCTTCTTCATTATGCATTTCGTTGGCTCCTGTGACTTGTACTCCAGTGCGACTTATACTCCAGAAAATACAGTAGATGAACGGGGGTTGTTCATACCTGTTCTGGCTGGTTTGCATTAGATAGGGGTATCACCATCCAGATGATGTTGAGGTTGTTGAGGGCAGCACTGGTGGTGAAGGAGCATGGCAGGATGGCAGCCTGGCCACGGGCCACCTGGATGCTGCTCTGGGACACTGTCACATCCAGCGCCCGAACACACACTAAGGGAGGGAAACACAAAAAAAAACGTTGTCGTCACTGTCTTTTCTGTTTCACACAATTTGTAGAAGTTCTTAAGAAAAAAATCCACCGAATGCTGAGTCAACTGAAGGATAAAACTATTGCAGAGCAAAAGAAAAAAGTAACTACTTGAACTGTAAGAACAGCTTTGTGGAAATACCAGCAAACCTGTAGTTTGTTCGTGTTTGTCTTGATCAAAGTATGCCTTGAACACTAAGCTGCATAGGTATTAGAAATTGGAAACAGCCTCAGCAGATTGTCAACATGAATATCTTCCAATAACAAATTCAAAATGTTTATCTCCGAACACAATCATATTTGACTGCATTTTAATATTTACTTTGCCTGGAAAAGCGAGCTCTTTTTGAAAAGCAACTTAAACAGACACCAAGACCACACAGTGGAGGATCACATTAAATATGTATCAAGTAAAATGGAGAAACATGATAGCATGTCTTCTAAGTTTTTGGTTTTTTTTTTTCTTTGTCCTTAGAAAACCACTTACTTCTCAATGGGATCACAAATGCTGTCAATACATGGTAAATGAACAAGACAAGTGGGAGGCTAGTGGTTATCTTCTATTCTGTTTACTGCTTCCTGCGGGCATACAGCAGAATACACATGATAACTGGTTTTCTTGTGCAAAGAGAGACAGTAACTTGGGATCTGCCTTCCTCATCTGGACTCTGGAAACAAATATGTACGTGCTGCATCTATTTCTGGACCAGCTAAAGACATTAGAACCCAAATTGAGTTAGACCTCCCCCGCAAGCAGGGATCCGTGTCCAAAAACCCTGATGGGAAGTAATCGTATCTAAACATGGTGAGGAGGATGATGCACTGATATGATTACAGATAATTGATCACATCCTATGAATAGTCCTTGCAACTCATAATGTAAGATGATGACCCTAGTATAGGTCATCAGAAGAACCCGCCAGAGTTTCTAGAACGGATGTCAGAACTTTTGCAAGGTACCTAAGAGCTTGTTATTTGTATGGGCTAGTTACTGGGGATGCCAGGGTTTTAAACACAAATAAATAATTTGTCATTACAGTTTGTTTTAAATTGCAGACATGCTTTTCTCTGTCTTTTCTGGTCTGTCTCAAAAAGGCTGGCAGACACCACAGGCTCACAGCAAAAAAAAAACAACAAAAAGAAAAATCGTCGAACTCCTACTGCCCTGCACAGGTTTTTGGCAAACTCAAATGCTCAAAAGATTGCCCATAAATTATGCAGACAATTTCACTTAGAGGCATTATATTCCCCTGTAATGTCAATATGTATCATTTACAGCAGCAAGGTTCTTTGCTGTGACTCAAATGCTTGAAACGGCGCACATAAAGCAGGACGGTTTGCTAGCGTGGACCTATTGATCTCCCATCACGTCCTATGACATTTAAAGTTGGAGGCCACCCTTGTTTTGGATGGCAAACTCTTAGGTCATTCCTTTAATCTGATCTTCTTATATTCTTCGTGTACACAGTGTTCACTTTCAGAACAGAACCAATCTTTGTTATTATTGGAGGATTAACATAAAGATTTATGGCCATAAAACAGTCGTGCTGCCATTTTGTGTTAGTACATTTTATGGACTGCTGTATGTAAAAAGGTTATTAACCAGGATTTAAGAATAAAGATGACGATTATAGTAAGATTAAAAGTATGGAAAGAAGAGTGAAAATGGAAGAAGCATCTTATCATCTCCAAGTTTCCTTCAAGCCTGTAGTCTCTCAAGCCTTCAACAGCTGGAGGGCTCATTTCAAAACACTGGATTAGAGAACCTCCGTGCCCAAAGCCCGTAAGCTCCCACAACCCAAGAACACAATCAAAAACACAAAGGTACATACACACAGCAGACAACTTCCTTACACACACTCATCACGTCTACTGTACAGTGTCATCCCAACTCTGGAGGCACAGGACACGTTAGCTTCCACCACTTCTGTCCATTTCCTACTGTGGTCTTTTGGGGTAAGAGTCCAGGACATGGAAGCCGCTGCATTGAAGGCCATTGCCTTCTCATTGCACTTTTGCCCACACTTCATGCCAGCTCTTTAACTTCACACTTTAACTGCTCCTCCAGAGTCCACTGTGAAAAATCTTTGACAGGCGAGAAATGGACAGTGAACCATTGACTTGCTGAAATGGTTTTCCTTCTAAAAACACATGTTGTAGTATTGTATCACTGTGCTAACAATAGAAAGAACATTAAACAATGGTGAAAAATAAGTAAGAAGGGGGTTCTTGACATCCACTTAATTTTTCAGAGTTGCAGTGCAAAACTTTGCCAGCATTTGAGGCCAATTCAAAGTACCAAATGTTGCAGTTCCTTTATTGACCACTAGTCGCTAAATCCCAAACCCTTAAAGTGCAGCAGCTGTGGGATTATTGGGAAATCATCCAGCCTTACGGATAAGTCAAATTTGGAATCTTTGGTTGTTGTCCTGGGCTCAGTTTACTTCTCCAAGTCAGTGGCCATCGAGTGCTCTCTGGCCATAGGACTAAATGCAATGTAATGTAAATGGAGCATTTTTTTAAAATCTAAAATAAAGTAAAATGTCAGGTTTGAAAGCAACCCTTTTGAAACTATATGTGGCAACATCAACACTTTTCTTACTTAGTTTTCAAAATTGCTGCTCCATATCCCCCCGACTGTGCTAAAGGTGTTCACCACATTCTCACACATCAAATTCAGTGTCACATTCATTTTCATCATGGCTGCAGGACATCTTCCATCTTCAGGTAAAATATAAAATAGCTTTTTTGGATGCATGCTTTTTATGCTCCTATCAAAAGTGCAGACGAGCCATATTTGTTACATGTTTAAAAAAGATACTTTGGGCATGCATGGCGTGCACAAATGACTATCTTAATTGGTCACCTTTCATCATACTGACGTATCAAAACAGCAATATTTGAACCTTTCAAAACTGTCAATGTGTTTCTATCCGGTTCTCACTTTAGTTAGGACTGCCCATTTAACCGGGTTTGGCCTTTGTGGCACTGTCTTAAAAAACTGCACAAATATTTCTGGTTTTCTACCAGCGGACCTGCATGTTTGGCATGCAGATCTGCCTTGATGACAAAAAAAAGGAAGTGTTTAAAGTACAATCATAAAAGAAGATAATAGAATAATATAATCAAATATAAAATTTGATGTTATATTGTTGAAAATGCCCCTGCGACAGACAAAAATAACTGACCTCTCGTGAAAACCTCCTGTCCACACTTTAGTACTGGATTTTTCAGCAAGTTTTAGCCAAAGTGCAAATGTTATTCAGAATCTGCCAATGCCAGTGTTACCTGTGTGATACATTGCTGTGAAGTGTTACATGTTTTATACCTTCTTTTAAATAATTTAGTTACGCCATCTTGCCTTGACTTTTTATAACGTGCTCACTAGCTAGAAAACCTTCTTAAGGATGAAAACATGTCTGTTACAAGGTATTATGAAATTAGATAAGCAGATAGGAACTATTTGCAAAATCAAGGTGTTTTATTTCATATTTTAAACCGTATTATTTTTTCCTATAATGAAACAGATTAATATAAAGTAAGTTTTCTATAGCAAGAAAAATTTAGGCCAGAAAAATAGCTAAAGTAAAAGAAAACAAAGAAAAAAAATGTCTGATAGGTGAAAAGATTAGGAGAGAGAAAAGAAAGAATAACAGTAGCTGTGGGAAAGAAAGGGGAGCAGAAAAGATGCTGGTTGAGGTCTAATTGATAAAGTCACCTGAGGCAGCACTCAGTACGTTTGCGGAGCTAAAGAAAAGCTTAACACAACAGCTCTGTTAAACAGCTTTTTCCCCGCTTTCAGGGCCCAAGTTTCAAGACTCCTGTTGATTAATGCATGAGAAAAGCGCACACCTCAGAGAGGCCGCTGCATATGTGTGCGAGTGTGTGCTCACTCATTCAGTCAAGCTGAGGTGAAGCCATGATGGGGTTGAGGAACAAACGCAGGGTGAAATCAGCACTTCTGCTTTTCCACTCACTCAAACGCAGACCACACGCGCACGCTGTTCCCGCTTTGGAAATAATTTGCATTCAGCGCTTTTATTCATGCGGCTGCTTTATTCACTGGTTTTACTTTTATTTCAAGTTCAAACAGATGCCCTGCAGGTGGAATGAGAAGAGCCTCTGGTAGATATAGTCGAATGATTGATGGTAGTGCAGTAAAACAATTAAGAAATGACAAAACTTGAATACCTATGTTAAAATAAGGTAAAAGACCTCTTTGATTTTATCCTTTTTCAAAGTAACAAATAATGCTTTCTTTTCTTCACCTTAAACTTTGAAATTTGCTCTCTTTCTCCACATAACTTTAAGGGGATTTAATCTGATTTTTCCGTTGGAAAAAAAAAGTGCTTCACAGAAAGAATGGGATCATTGAATTATAGCCAAATATGTCCGAAAAGAGTTCAAATCTCAACTTGTTAAAGGATTAAAGGAACAAGAACAAGGCAAAAATCTTTCGACTACAGTTTATCTGCACTTTCATGTCATGTACACACTTGGCATGCGATGTGCGTTCAATAACGTGCCACATGTGAATTTTGAACACGCTTTTGGAATATTGTGAACATGCTAAAGCTTCTAATGCGGCTGAGGTGTCGCATGTTACAAACAAGATTTAGAATTACTGTGAACACAGTTAATAAAGCCTGAATGACTGACAGATTTATCTTTGACTCCTCTGTCTTGGTCAATGGACCTTATAGTTCAGTGCACCTTATGTAGGACATCATTTCAAAAATAGACTATTCATTGATGATGAGACTTATAATCTGGTGTGCCCTGTAGTGTGAAAAATACAGTAAGTCTTCTATAATTTTAGGAACAATCCCTTTTGATAAACTAAGACTGTTCTAATGGCTTCTGTTTTCAAACCTACAAACCACAAAATGGTGTGAAGAGCAGAAATAATTAAATAAATATCAAGACCATAGATTTAAAGCCGAACCATGAACACATGAATTCATGTGATGCACCTGTGCCATCCAACTAACAGAGCTTTGCGTTCCGTTCTCTTGCAAAACTCCAGGGGCCTTTGTGGTACGTTGTGTTTGTGTGGAAGCGGACCTTGTGTTGCTGCCACTGCCTGTGGGGCACCAGGGTGAACCAACAAGCGAGCAAAGACATGGCCGCGAAACTCAGGTGGTATAATTGTGTACCCAGCTGCTGCATGAATCAAGTTTGTGGCTCAAAGCACTGTTCAGGTAAAAAAATGTTTTAAACAAAATCATCTGGTAAATCTTTTTGCAAAGCTTTCATATTGAGGGCCTTTGTTTAAACAAATTTAAAGCTTCAGTGATTTTTGGGGGGGGGGGGGGGGGGGGGGGGGGGTGGTGTTAATTAAGAAACATTATTTGAAGTTTTTTGCCTCTTAGATATGATCTTTGAGTGCATTTTAATCACATTATACAAAAACTGGTACTTTATGGTTAATCAACTTAAATAACTAAATAAAAAAATGTGAAGAAGAATAAAAGCGCCAGCCCCCAGCAGTTTCTCACCTTCGATTGCTAAATTGCAAAACTCATTTGAGCGGCTGTTTGTGTTTGGGCTGTTTGTGCTGTTTACACCTCTAGGCAGCAACAAGAAGTTAAGTGCGACTTTGAAAAAAAAAAAAAAAAAAAGCTTCTTGCAGCTTTTCTTTTCTTTCAACAATGGCAAAGGTGGTCCTCCACAGGTGGGGGTTGAGCACGGTGGATGCAAAAGCACGTCTAGAGACAGAATTTTAACATACGCTATTTTTGAGGGTCTCCTGAAGAATAATAAAAAAAGGTGGTTTCAAATGAGGCATGGCAACTAGAAAAAAGTCAAAATGACCAAATTTCATAAATTTCCCTGTCAACATGCCCTGTAAATTTCTGCAAAAAGGTTTGCCACGAGAGATGACAGCAGGTAAATGCAGCACTTTGATGCACTGCATGAAACCAACCGAAGAAGCGATGAGCTACAGTCACAGCTGCTCTGCAATGATTTTTGGTGGATTGACCCCCAAATTTGAACCCACAATCTCCTGATCTCTGAGAGAACACTTAACTGAGATTGTGCTAAGAGTAATAAATCAAGTTTATTCTTGTGACCGTTTATTGTTACCTCTTTTAGAACTTCTCTGTCTTTGTACTGTGCAAGCTAAATCGGTAAGCGTCTTTGTTGTGCCAACAACTAAAAAATGGCATATTTTCCCTTTTCTGTCATTATTTTTCTCCATTTTTCCCACTCCAGCCGATCCACCGAGCGCACACCCGGCGAACTTGCTTTAATACCTCTTGCTCATCCTGTCCCTCATCCGCTGCCCCACCCTTACCAGCTGACCTATTAGCCACAAAAACCAACCTCTGAACAGGGCCTACTGACTAGCCTACATAGATTTAATACTCTTCTCTTAACCTTACCACATCTCACTAGCACAGCTTATTGTAGTGCCCACTGTACTGATGTTGCACAACCTTATGCATGAACCCTCTGCTCACAGATCTTGCATATGCGTGAAGTCATGGTTGGAGACTGTACCAAGTAAGTTTGAATAAAAAGGAGCATCATCAGCGTATTACTCAACACATAAAACCAAAACTGTTTGCTGAATACACTACTGGCACACCTTGCTTTTCATGAAAGAGGCAATCCACTTAAATAAGAAAAATTGAACTGAAAATGCCTGCTGCTCCACAAACGAAAACATTAAAAGGAGAAACCTGTTTTAGGACAAACCCAAACCTCCACTGTGCCTGCTGCTGCAAATGAACTCAGAAATGACGGCGACAATCAAGACGGCTGACGATCAAACGGGCTATCGTGCTTAGACGCCTGCACTGATGGAGCAGAAGGTTAAAGTAGGTCACGGCCCTCGTGCACAGATAAGCCTGGGCACTGGAAGACTACTGCTAAAGCAGCCCACAGATGGCTCTGCACATGCAGCACCAGACTGCGCCGCACACACACATACAACACATCAAGTTCCAACTTCAGCGGAGGATGCTGATTAGTGATCACAAATATGTGGCTTTAATCTGAAACATCCTTCACACATCCACTCAGTGTGCCGCTTTTAGAAAATGAAAAACCTTTGCGCTAGTCACATGCTACCATAAAGGCTGCCTGCAATGACAGCTGAAAACCAGAAAGCCGTTTCCCCGAAGAAACAGTCTTTCTGTTATGTCACATCCTGCATACCTTCTGAATTGAGTTACTTCAAGTTCTAGCAGACTAGGATGTTTGGCAAACCTGTCCCGGAGTCTGCATGTAAATCTACTTCCTGGCAAGCACACAAGTTTGTCAACAAGATGACATGATTGGCAACAGGCTGTGTTTTTCTATAAAGCAGCTGCTATCCTCGAGTCTCTTTAAACTACTTTGCAACAGCCTGCTTCTGCAAAAATCATCGCCGAATAAAGCATAGAGTCTGTGTTCCAAGAAAAAATTATATAGATAATAGCAAGGGAAAGCAATTAGAGAGAAAACTACAGCTCTCCCAGGAGAGCTTTCATCTCCTTTGATAAGCATGTAAAGATGCACCATACACATTTATCTGAGCACAAATTTGCAAAGGTCTTTTATGCTTTTGCAAAAGCATTAAATTACTCTACTTTTACAGAACAACTTGTTTGCATCATGTGTTTCCCTTTTTGTCTTTTGGTAAACCCGACTTCCTCTTGTCATCAAGCCAGAACCAACAGATACTATTCCTGGAACTAGCATTTAGCCTAAGGTAACCTCGTCTGATGCCATGTAGTTATTAATTAGCTTACAGTTAGGGGTTGCTCCATTTTAATTTTTTTTAATCTCTAATGCTGCTTTGTTCTTGCCTCTGTTGTCTTTCCCACTAATTCTCTCAGGTTGGATCTTGCTGTGCCTTTTTTCACCAATGTCTTTCTCTACTTTAGTAGCTTTCCAAATGAGAACAGTGATTTTAAAGCAGCCAAGCCGCTCTGGAGCATTAGCTTTTCTGCCAGTGAGTTGGTCAGAGCACTTCTCAAGCAATAAAGGGTTTTATTTGATTTATCATCTGTTCCAGTCCCTGCGTGGCTCACCTTTTACTATGAACCTACATGCTGCTGGTGCGTTTTCAGAAGGAACTGTGAAGTGGCTGAGCGTGGGACTTCTGTGTCAACCAGGGACTCGGTGGAGAGTATAAAAAGCTATGGTTTGATGGCATGGAAGTAGAACAGGAAGGTTAATGATTATAGTGATAAGTAGGTTTGCATGGATGAAATGCGACAAAGAAGTTAAGAAACAACAGAATTCATACATATAGCCATGCAACACAAAAAGGTTAACCTATTTTATAACTGGTTTGATAGTTTTGAAGGTTTAGCATTTGTTTATCATTGAAAAAAAAACTTTTTTTTGGCTTAAGTAATGCTCAGAATTCAACGTTTTTGAAAGAAAATGGTTAACAGATGTAATATAATTAAAACTGAATACCTCTGTCATGCAAAAACTCATCACAGAGCGTGACATGAGAGTGAAACATAATTAGGTGTTATAGGGAATTTGAGTGATTTAAAAAACATTTTTCTAATCAACTACTGGTTTTTCAAAAGAAAAATAACCTGCACATATTTTCAATCTTTGATACTTGATCTATATTCATTTTTTTTTTTTTCTAAGGATAAAAATCTGGACTTGTTTTTACATTTTGATACTTGATTTATACTGCTTTTCTAATAATAAAAATAATAACAAAAATTATCTGAACATGTTTTTAAACTTAGATACTTGATCTGCATACTATGATATGATGAATTCTGAAATAGTTTTTTGTCCAGTGTCATGGTCATTATGTATTTCATCTTATCATCTGATTTATTGAAGCTTAAGGATTTTTAATGACCTGAACCTGTGTTGGTAACGTATAAAGGTCTGATTAGAAGTTATGAACCAGATACTGATAATACATGTAAAGTAAATGGTTCAGCGATTACCGGGTGGGATTATATAAATTTGCTTCCTTCCACTCCCTTTCAATGAATCTACAACTATCCAATGTTTGATACGTCTTTGTTTGGATTTAAACCTGTGTTGATTTTACTGTTTATGCACTATTTCTTGCTTTGATTGCTTGAAATAAACCATTTCAAATCAAAATTCAAATCAAATAAAAAATGATAAAGTAGCAGCACAAAGAAGTATTTCTGTTGTTTGTACAACAATTAGAGAAGTCAAAGTTAGCTAAATGTTTAAGTTTTGAATGTTTCTTTTGAAATTGAGATGTAATGTAATTGAAAAAGGAAAATAGAACCAATCATTTGAGTAATTACTGATTTGATGTGTTAACCAGATATTTAATTTAGACTTTTGAAATCAAATTGTATATTAAACAACAAAATGCACTGAATGGAAATTGTAATTGTGTTGAAATTAATTTAAAAGTAGTATTTTTGAGGATGAAGAGAGTGATGGTGTTGTTCCTGCTCTGAGACACCTTTTTATTTTTCCAGACACTATTCTTTTCGTTATTGTGGTCGCCACAATCAGGCTTTGTTTCCCAAAAGTAGCTTTAAAAAAAAAACTCACTGATGTTTTTACTATTCTACTTGAAGGTCATGAATCAACATAATGTCTTTCCATTTTGTTACAGTATGCTGAAGAACGATGCCTCCCTCAGGGCACAGTGGCATCAAGCAGTCAAATTCTGCACATAGGGGCCAGCTCATATGAGAATTCAGATGGTATTGCATTATGTCATTCTGTGATTGGCAGGCCATAAGCATTTCTAATAATAGCAACGCTTAATGTCCTCCTGTTCCATTTTTTTCTTCCGAAACATAGGTTCACATGTAAATACGGATCACTTAAACCCTCATCATTTCCAACCTTCAATATAGAACGCGATGAATATATGTTATGTCAGAGCAGAAACAAAGTGTCCCTCAGCCTTTTTTTGTGCTTATGATCTCAAAGGCACAAAGTAACTGTAAAACTGAAGTGCATTTAAAATTATAATTTGAAAGCCCTCAATAGTCCCTTTTTGTAGAGAGTTAAATTTTTTTTTTCATTCAGCTTCTTTGATGTGTGCCTGTGCTGAGGTGCTGACCAGCATAGTAATGCTTTCTTCCACTTTTGGATGTTTGATGTAGGTCAAATGCTGGCTCAGCAAACAGTGAAACAGCCTGTGTTGTTCTCATTCTGCACACTGGTCAAATTTGCATCCTATTACATTCAGAGGAAAACTTTACTGTACTGAAACACACTCATACACACTGAGAGGCACAAAACTCCAAGCCACTTTTACGATTCAGCGAAAAAAAAAGCTCTGCTCTAAAAAAAATATTCATAAACATGCTGAGTGTGCAATCTTCAGGATGTAAGGGCTTTTCTTAGAAAAAGGAAAAGATGGCAAAGAATCAAGAACATCGAACTTTGATGCCTAAAATGGATTTCCAAAAACCTGATCAGCTGAAATCCATTTGTCTGTCCTCAAACTCCGGGATGTCAAACTCCTCTCTTAAAGGGCCAGTGTCCCACTGGAGTTCCAGATGCCCCTACCGACCGCTGATTACCTGGATCAGGTGTTTTATTAAGAGGCTGCAAGAGCTGAAACAGGAAGCAAGGCTTAAGGACAAAAGTTTGGATGTTGTTTGTTTTTGTGGGCGTCACGCAGACACGCTGCTAAGGCCGGCTCTATGATGATGTCATGAAAGAGTGACATTTCGGGTAGGAAAAGACCTCACAAAATTATCTCATACTTTCATTCATTCATTTTCCAATCTGCTTTATCCCTTTCGGGGTCACGGGGTTGCCGGAGCTTAACCCGGCTACTCATGGGCGAAGGCAGGGTACACCCCTGGACTGGTCGCCAGTCTGTCGCAGGGGTCACAATCACACATCCATGCACACTCACATCCACACCTAGGGACAATTTAGAGTAACCAATTAATCTATGAAGCATGTTTTTGGACGGTGGGAGGAAGCCGGAGTACCCGGAGAAAACCCACGCATGCACGGGGAGAACATGCAAACTCCACACAGAAAGGTCCCCCAGCCAGGACTTGAACCGGGAACCTTCTTGCTGTGAGGCAGGAGCGCTAACCACTGCGCCACCGTGCAGCCCTATCTCATACTTAATACCCAAATGTTCTTTAGTGTCCCAAAGGTAATATATGATCATTTCTATAGATATTCACTGAAAGGCTTAAAAATAAAAGGATTTAGGCTGATATGATATTTTCATCATGTGAGGAAAACTTTATTGGCGTCCATCTCATCGGGGTGTCTCAGTGCTGTCACTCCAATGGCCAGCATGGCTGCATGTGGGAGTTAGATAATACTGTTGTCAGTCAGTGACCTCTTCCTCGGTTCATAACACTGTGAGTGTGTGTGTCTATGTAAGTATGCATGTGCTTGATAGAGCAAAGCCTCAATGCTAAGCACATCTGCTCCGGACGCCTCTGGCGCAGCCATATGGCTGG
The DNA here is from genome assembly GCA_036245035.1 of Adrianichthys oophorus. Classification (NCBI taxonomy): domain Eukaryota; kingdom Metazoa; phylum Chordata; class Actinopteri; order Beloniformes; family Adrianichthyidae; genus Adrianichthys; species Adrianichthys oophorus. The sequence goes on along the minus strand of BSAI01000072.1, from coordinate 26,140,784 downwards.
CAAAAACGCCTCAGACTCCTCCTCCACAAAGAGAGGAGCTTAAAAATCAAAAGGGGAAATGAGTGTGTGTGAGAGAGAAAGAAAAGTGGGTGAGAGTCGGCGCAAGCAAAGGAAGACAAAGTAGATTGACAACTGATGGGTGAGAAGCTGCACGTGCTTCCTATTACAAGTCCATTTTCAAACAGTCTGAAGTTTTAAAGACCCATTCCAAAGAAAATCATTTTTGTGGTGTTTTTAACATTTTCTTTTGGCATTTGTGTCATGATGGAGGACATAAATAAAGAAAATGTTGCTCAAAATTGCATTTCTGAGTTTTTAAATCGTGAATCAGGATCAGACAAAAAAGGCAGTTTGAAAAAAGCACAAGCACAAATAGATCTGCGTCTGTCTTTGTTTTCCTCGTCTGAGCTGCCATCTGGATGAAAACTGTGCGGCTGGATAGCTTCAAAATTGCTTGTCATTTTTGTTGCACAGGTAGTGTGTTGTGGTTGTGAGAGGCTGTAAGCTACAGGGAGAGAGTGTAAACAAAGGGATCATGGGAAGTAGTGGCAGGCTTACCCTGCGCGAACAGTCCTGCCCACAACTCAGAGGCAAATGTCTGCCACTCCACAGAAACTATGTCACAGAAAACCACATAGGTTTTTAAATTTTGACCAAAAAAAACCAGCATAGTCATAATAAAAGACCACTGAAAACCATTTGAAAAGAGATCAAAAGATGATGGGAGTGGGACTTTGAACCTCTCATGTGACTCCATCCACCAATTCATGATCTTTCAGATTACGTTGTTTGAAAAAACACTTTTTTTTCTTGACTAGAGAGGTAAATGACAGGAAAAGTGAGCTTCTGCTCTTTCATTTTGAAAGGGAGTTCTCCAGCACTCGAAAATCCCATGATTGAAAGATTAGAGAGAAGAGGACAGGACCCTGTGGTACGATGCATGACTGCTGCAGAACACAAGCAGAAGCCCTTTCAGCTCTGTATTTGTCAAATGAAAGTAAAGAAAAGCCTGAGGAAGTCTGCACGTGGGTTTCAGAAGGAAGAATAAGGCTGATTTTGGTACCAAAAAAGGGCTAAACAATAATTAAACAAATAGGGAGCTGCAACAAGAAACTCATGTGTTTCAAAACTTCAAAGGCCAGAGCATGTCCTGAGTTTTAGATCTGGCTCACATCAGACTCTCATCTCTGTGATGATGATGCGAACTATAACAGACATCAGACGTTGCTTCACAAGTCATTGCTCTTGCCCTCCTCCCCCTTCTCTCCATATCTTCTAATCTTTCAACAGTTTGTACTCAGATTGAAGTGCTGGTTGAGTGATCACCTGATTTTTCATGTATTTTATCCATAATGTGTGGCCTTGCTGTCCTACACTAAAAAATGCCATTTTGGTTTCTTCCATTTTTGCTCCCCCCCCTTCACTTCCTATCTTTCTACCCTTTGTTCTCTCTGCTTTGCTGCTGACGGCGATTCGTGAAGGGTGAATTGATAGGAGGAAATCAATGGCTTTACAACGATGGCTGCCGAGAGACAGGTCAGAGACTTGCCAGTCACGATTGAAGATCACAGCGCGCTGGATGTGTGTGTGTGTGTGTGTGTGTGTGTGTGTGTGTGTGTGTGTGAGCACCGGAGGCGCATTGTTCGATATTGTTGTTGTTTTTTTTTTTTTTTTCCATGTCTTCTTTGGAGTGGGAGGGCCCACTGAGGCTTCTCCAGGCCTGACGGACAGGCGGTCACACAAGCAAGCTGAGTTTTGGAAGCATTGTGCATGAATACTGGCTGAAAGCAGCAGTGACAGCTATCAGATAGGTTTTTATGGTAACATATAGATCCTGTGTTCTTACAAAAAAGAATTGATAAATCCAGAGTAAGATTACATCTCCTCCACATTTACCTCTGACTGCCAAAAAACACAAAGCACTTTAATAACCTCTTAGCTTCCAGAATATCTAATCTACGGTAGCCAGAGCACACCACCAAATCACTCCACGCTAAAACATATTAAAGATGAAGATGACAATTAAAAAAACAAAACACATCATGAAAAACAACATTACATTTTATAAATCAAAACAAAACTCCAGAAACCAAAACAGGATTACAAAAAAATACAATTAAGGTAAAATGAAACGCTTCAAAAATCCAGAAATCACAATGAAGTGTAAAAAAGACGAAACCAAAAAGAAATCAAAAATGATAGTTATTATGGGACATTGCTGATTGGATGCTGATGTTTGAGCTCTTCAAATGCGTCTTTAATGCCGGCGTACTAATAAACGTTTTATGATTAGTACGGAGCATGTCCAGTATCGCTTCACAACAAATGACTTTCCTTTGAAACGATGGACAAACATGATCAGCCAATCAGAAATGTCTCATAGTGCCTTCCTTTTCCAGTTTCCATAAAACGATGAAATAAAATGTTAAAAAATAAAACAAAGAAGTAACGGGAAAGGGTACTGTATATGCTTTGCTGATTGGACGATGATCATTGTCCATCATTACAGCCGAAAGTTACAAGTATTTGGCATAAAGAAATCCTGAACATCATTTATTAACATTTTATTTTCATGTCTGGAAACTAATGTTGTTTTCCAAAACATGTCATTTCATTTGTTTGGATCTGTGCTTTGGTTTCTGGAATTTTTTTTAAATTTCTAAATTGCGATGTTGTTTTTTTTTTTTGTTGCTATTTTTGGGATTTTTAATATGTTGTAGTATTGAGGGACTTGTTGATTTGATTTGCACTTCTGAGCCACCGTATTAATAACCTTATGATCTCCACACGCCATTATCACCACTTTGCACCAAACAAAAAAGATTCAAGTTTCCACGGCTTTGTTAGATGAGCAAATATATTAAACCAAGTTTTTGGATTTATTTGGTTTTATATTTTGTGTAAAGTTGTTTAATTAGGTTTTAAATAAAAGAAAAAGCCACAGCTGGAAAAAATATTTGATTATTTTGCAATATCAATGAATTCATCATGTTTTAAAATTTAAATATTTGTATTTACAACAGTTAATGTTTTCTCTTGTGTATCTTTTTATATGAAAAAATAAGCTGTTGTGTTGCATTTTTCTGGTATAATGTAGCTCTTTTTTTAACTAATATTTGTAATTTTCCTGGCCCAGCTCACAAAAATGTATGGACAATATTGACACATTTTTACTGTATGTTTAATCCCGCGGAGTTTAAAAGCACAGTAAATAAAAATCATATAGATGGGAGGTAAAGGTTAAATCGACTGGATTATGAAAAACATTTTATCCTGTTTTATCCCCTCATTCAAACGTTCACACTCGATGGCTGCAGCATGTCATGCGATGAGCGAGTGGATCACGTGGAGGGGAGGAGTCTGATGGAACCAGAGGAAGGGGCCACGTCCAAATGCACTGTTTACGTGCTGCATAAATATAAAAAATCTTCTGACAGCAGGCAAGCTCTCAAAAACGAATACAACTTTAATTTTAACCTTGCACTTTTGGGATTCACTTCTAATTTCTATCAGTTTGACTTTTTTTGTAGGAATTTATTTAAAATAGTCATTTAACTACGCAAAAAAAACCCATGTAGCTCTGAAATCTTGATTTCAATAATTCAGGACACAAATCTCTTTAAGCTCCTACGGTCTACACTTCTTGGAAAAAGGAATTTCACTCCACACCCAGATTTAATTACTCCAGACCAGTTTTGTTAGGAAATCACTTCAAGTTGTCTGATAAAGTGAAGCATGTAAAACACATATCATCACAGCATGCTGAAAAATAGGAGACATTCAAGAAGACATGAAAAAGAAAGTCCAGAAAGTGCTTGGGATTCAGTGGAATTCTGGTGAGAGCCACTACCCATAAATGGACATTTGACACAGTGGTGAATCTCTCCAGGAGCGAAATGACTTTAAGAGAATGACCATGACGCATCCAACAGGTCGTAAAAAACCCACAGAACAATATGTAAAGAACTGCAGGCCTCGAGATTTCATCCTAAAATAGAGACTGCACAAAAACAGATCTGAGGGAGACACAGCAGATGAAAGAAAACACAAAGCCAGTGTCAACTTTGATTGATGGAAAATAAAAAACACAACTATTCCAGTATAGAACAGACTAGTCAAACATTTGTCTGGAAAAATCATGTATTTATTTCAAAGCAAAACAGTTATTTCCTTTATTTATAAAGTTTCAGTTAATGATTATTCTCTCACAAAAACAAACCACTACTAATAATTGAAGGTGTAGTCTTAAGTCATGTTTTATAACATTACAGAGATGTAATGTTGTTTAAACATATCACATTTCTGATCTCTGAACTTTTTATGAACACAAGCCTTTCTTTAAGGCATCAACTTACTATTTATACGAACATGACATGGGGAAGTATTAAATATTGATCAATATAAACTGTTTTTTTTTTTTGTTTGTTTGTTTCTCAATCCCAATGACAATTTTGGGCACAAAGCATCAAAGTCTGTGGGTGACCACTTCACGTTGTGGGTGTGGTCAACTTTGTGGCTCGGAGTCTTTTTTCAAGATATTTTTTAAGGACTTTTAAAAAAACAAATCATGGAAGCAAACTGCTTTCAATGAAAAAACACGCCATGTGAAGGCAGACGCCTTAAAGTCCTGGTTGTGAGTTTGATCCCTGTGTCAGAGATGATGAACAATGCCTAACCCGCCAAAGTGGCTAGTGAAAATGTTTTTCTACCTGGCAAATCAGAACGCTTTTACAATAGAGCAAAGGATGATCAGAGTGGGACTTTAAAAAATATTTGAGTTCAACATAAACTGAATACATTTAGAAAAACAGAATCTTCTTAAATGAGGTTCTACTGGGATCATCTTTTGAACAATTTTCAAAGTGTTCCCAGTAGTCTTTCATTTATGATTATTATTACCTGTGTCGTTTTCTTGGAATTTTTTTTCAGAGGCACGAGTTCATTAGAAATTTCCCTCTGAGTTGTGGGCGGGACCGTTCCTGCAGAGTAAGCCTTCCCCCACTTCCCATTATCCCTCTACACTCTCTCCTGCTAGCTTACAGATCCTCAAACCCCAACCTAACATTAACAGGCAGGCAATATTGGATCTATCCAGCCGTACAGTTTTGAGTCAGATGCCAGCTCAGACGAGGATCTATTTGTCTGCAAATGATGCATCAGAATGGAGCGGCGCCGAGAGCTTGTTGCCTGCCAATTGTAGCTTCTATGTTCCTGGCACAAACTTTTTTCAAAAGCATTTCATCATCTGGACCAGATTCAGGTTTCAAAAAGGAATACTCAGAAATGCAATGTTGAGCTATTTTCTCTTTATCACAAGAACGTGTTAAAAAACACTATTTTCATCAGAGTGGAATTTTAAAAATCCAAAAAGCTAATTATGGTGGAAGTATTATGAAGGAACGGGACAGAAAGGTATCTTTAGAACTTGCTCAATTGATTAAAAAGGAATAAACTATGAATTTGAAACCCTTCTAAACATCCTCAAAAAGAATCTGTGTTATAGTTCAGTTTCTCTTCTCTTTCCTTGCTGTGGTTTTGTGCTCAATTTTTTTTTTTTTTGTGTCTGCAGAGCAGGGGGCGTGGCTGTCTCTCATCCTGGTGCTGCCTCCTTGCACACCTGCTCCTCATCATCAATTTCCACCTCTACATAGGCATGTTCCTGGCTACTTCTCCCTGCCAGATTATTCCTTTTCAGTTGTTCAGAAATAAACTGTTTAAACTTACCTTTACATCTGACTCTGCTCTGGGATCTGCTTACTTACCCTGAAAATCTGTTTATTATTAAGCAATTTTAAGTTCATGGTTCTAGAGTAATCAAACACACTGGCAAATCCAAATGGTCCTGTAAAACTGTAGTTTTTTTCATGTGTCCAAATTTTGATTGACTACCAAAAATCATGGTACTTTCTAGAAATCTTTTGCTAGATTTAATGAAAAATTCTGCAAAGAAAATTAAAAAAGGCAAATCTTTCAAAGCCGTGTGAAAGGCTCATGGCCGGCCCTCACATGTCCATTATCCCACAATGATCCACTTCTCCCCATCTCTGGCACTCTCTTCCCTCCTGTTGTATCCTTGAAGAAAAATCCTTATGAGCTGCACAGCAGAACTGAAGCATTAATGAAGCTTAACATTTATTTCACAGGGATTTTAAATGCTAAAGCTTGCTGTAATGTTTTGCCCTCACTGAGAAAATAGTGTCCTTATATCTTAGCTGACTCAGTGATTTTGCATGTTATATATAGCTAAAAATCAGAGAGGCTTGGGCGTGGCACGCGACATGTCGCCACAAAAGCATCTTATTTGGAGCTCAGAGAAAGAAAGAACAAATCCAACTTCAGTCTCTGAGATCCCCCTTTTAGTGGAGCTTATTGCTCCCAACACACACATACAGGCGCACACAAAGAACACACACACCCCAATAATCAGCTGAGCTATTCACCGCTTGGGGCTATACACACAAAATGAACGCATACGCATGCATTACGGTGGAGGCAGTCACACACTTCATCAGTCTATTTCTGTCTGAAAGAACCCCGGAGAGAACAGCGAACACGTAAGATTTCCACAGATATTATGGGATTCTAATACCTCCATCCGAGGAGAGTCAGGAGAAACAGGGTTTCGAAAGCATCAAAGCCCCGTCTTGACATCCGGTTATAAGAAGGGCATTTAGAGAAGGCAGATGTTGGATTGGTTGAAAGCTCTGCCATGCAGAGAAATCCTTCTAAAAACACAACTTTCTTCTTGGCCCAGAAAAGTAGGAGATGAGCTCCACAAAGTCGAAAGTCATAGCAGCTGGGAGATGGAACGGTGTCTGAATGGGATGAGATGATTTAAAGGGAGCAATAAAAGAGGTGAAGTGTTAATGCAGGGTGATGTGTGACATTTTGGCTCAGCTGACCGGAGACTTGCAACAGAAGGATGATGGAAACCATTGGTGGTGCCGTGTAAAGACCTCCAAACGCCTGCTCATACAAAGCAGGGGCTGGAAAGTGATGGTGTCATAATCTCCTAGAACCCTGAACTACATATACCTGAAAGTCTGATTCTACATGTATTTTTGAATGTTTAAAATAAAAAAACAGAATCTAATTCAATCTAAAAGAGCTGAAATGGCTGTTTAAAGAAAGATGGTCATACTTATTTCATCCTCATGATAAGAATGATTTTAAAAAGGTGGAATATTTTCTAAAAAAAAACAAGCCTTTAGGGAGAAAACACAAAAAGATGACACAAATGAAGAAAAAAATTGGACAGGAAGGGGAGTGGATGGGGATGGCACGCTAACATAACAGAAGCAGTGGAGAGTAGAATGACAAGTAAAACATATCAAAGTGAGAACGGAGATATTTTGACATGTGGTTACCCTGCTTGACTCCTCACTTGCAGAGTTGTAATAAAGATGGAGAGGTTGCATTCAAAAAAAGAAGCTATGACTGAGGCCATTCACTGAGTTTCAGAGAATATCATTGTTTTGAAATATAACTTTGTCTCTGCAAACCAAAATATTGAAATCAGATTGCAACAACTTATTTTAAAAACCAAAAGGAGATGCTTTCTAAGCCCAGACAAATGTCAGCCATAATTTAATTATCTGGTCCATATCTTTTCAAAAGAAAAAGAAAAATAACAATAATGATTATGCACAGTCTTTTCTAGAGGCATTCAAATGCTGGTAGTAGTAAACAAAAAATAGAAAATTTTACATCAGAAAACTAGTTGTGCTCTATCATTTCTATAACGCTCACAAAAAAGCTCCTCTTATTTAAATTATGCTTAGATTCAACCAACAGTCCCCACTCAAGAGTGAAAAACCCGACGACTAAATATGGGAGAAAAGCATCGGAATGGAGCGAAGCAGCGAGCTTGTTGCCAGCCTGGTGTATTTTTGACGTAACAAACACATTTTTTTCCAAATGTAATTTTCTTGTCTGCTCCTGATTCACAACGATTTGAAGAAGTAAACACTCAGGGATGTCATTTTAAGCTTATTTTCTTGATTGCCCTCCGTCATCAGAGAAATGTCACAAAAAGATGATAAAAATATGCTTTTCATTGGAGTGGGCCTCTAAAGACACAACCTTTAATTTACAAAATAGTAATGTCATAAACTCCTGAGTTGTTATTTATCAACAGTTTAGTGACTTTTTTCTAAATGGTTTTACTTCCCCTTTGAGAAAGAGTTGTTCAAAATACCATAAGACTGAGCTTTGTGAGTCTGCGGCAGACTGTGTGTTGTCCATGTTTCAGCGAATGATTTGTAACTTGTGTCATAAATGTGCTCGCTGATGTTAAACACAAATTAAGAAATTACTGTAAGACGTGTATTGATGGAATCATTGACTGAACCCAGCGAGTGACGACATCATTTAATTACATTCTGCGGCTGTAAAAGTCTTCAGAAGAAGCGAGCGCTTCTCTCTTTCTCCCTCCCTGTGGGTTGGCGCAGACATCAGGGGGTAGAGTGTGCGGTATCGCTGTGAAATTTGTGTTGAGGCCAAGAAAAGCTTTCCCATCACTGTATCATTTACATTCTAATTAATTCCATCAAAAGCAAAGTGGAATATTAAGTGAGGCAAGAGTGGAACTCGCTGTCATCACCCTATTATTTTGATAAGGACGGAGAGATGAGGAAGAAGAGCCCGACAAAACAATGACAGGAAAAGTGAGTTCAGTAAGGAACCTGGAATCAGAAGGCTCACGAATTGATCGATTACTTTAAGATGTTGGTTTAAAAAGTAAATGTACACCAACAGTAAATATAGATTTTACTCATCCATCATTTAATGATCACTGTCATATCTCTTGTGCCACGGCAATTATCCTTATTGAACCACTGAGATCAATACCACAGCTTTGAAGTCAACCAGAACCACACTGAAAGCCTTAGAAGGAGCTGCCCAGAAGATTGCCTGGTGTGGCACAATTACACTGCATGTCAAAATAAAAAAAAACGCGTCAGTGATGGCTTTGCATTTTAAAGAGGCCAAAACACCTAAACAGACTTCACTCTTGGGGCTTCTTTTCCGCACTATAAGGCCAAGCCATTTTTTTTTTTCAAAAAACAACAGTGAATCTTTCAATCAAAGATTGTTTTTACTGAAGTCGAAGCATTTTTTTTTCATGGAGATATACAGCGCTCTGTCCATATGTCAGCCTTTTTGTTACAAGTTGCAAACGGTTCGGTGTTACAGTGAATATGCTAGAGCAGCTAACACGTAGCGCTGTCGGACTGTGGGTTTTTTTACGTGTTACTAACAAGGTTGGGAGCTAGCATTGTCGCAGAGACAGTTAGCGGTATCAGTCTTTTTTTTTTACATGTTGCAAACAAGGTTGGGTGTTATTGTGAGCGTAGCCAATGTGTAGCTTGTTACAAACAAGTTATAGAGTTAAAGTGAACGCAGTTTTTTAAGTCCCTGACCCCGTTTGTCTCATTTAATGCCCCCTATATGAAATCATTTTGAAAATGAACTGATTATTAGCAGTGTGCTTATAAACCAGTGCACCTTATAGTGCAGAAAATACCATATGTCTTTTCTGCATGCTAAGAACAAAAAAACGAAAACACGATTTGTTTGAATGAGGTTTTCTGTGTCTTGAATGTTTCCATTTGAAACCACATAAACTAGTTTTGCATTTTAGATTAATCTATTTCATACTGATGAAAGCCAAAGATGATTTTCTCTTTTTTGCTTTTTTTAGCACTGTATAAAAAAGAGACAAAGCAAAGCCTCCTATCTTACTGATTTTTCCTTTACTTGATGCATTGATGCACCTCTTTCCCCAGCTCCTGTCGTCTTTAATCTAGCAAAAGCATGAGATGGTTTACTCTAAGTCATTCTTCCTCAGACAAGGTTTCATAGTTGCATTTTGTTGCATGGTCAAAGTATAAAAAAAGTAGGGCTTTAACATTTTGTATGCTCTTTACTGTTTTGTATTGTTTTTTTAAAATTTTCATTTCTGTTTTTCTTCCAAAAACTAAAAAGCAACAGTGTTTGGGTTTGGTTATCCAAGATGCATCTTGACTCCAAAGCTACATTCACACTAGGCATTTGAGGCATGTTCATCACGTGGTTATCAGGGTGTTCACATTGGACGAGAAAGAAGGGGCTTTTTCTTCTTTTTCTTTTTCTGTGGTTTACGAGCGCATGTCCGCTGACCTACAGTTGAAAGAAGCTTGGTGTGAAATCTCAAAGTGGTGCAAATCACTTTTTTCTTTCAAGACTTTTTCTTTCACAGCTCTATTCTGATATATGAAAGACTTGGTGACATCATTCTGGTCAGACACAAGCCGCAATTATTAAGATCTCCTCCATTTTGTACATAGAACCCAAAAAACAGTTGTGGAAACTTGCATAGTTACCCATGAAGGCGAAAGCTTTGAACGCAGAAGCCTGAAACATGCATATGCATGGGTTTACATAGACTTCATTGAAAGTGGTCGCTTGATTGGTCATAGTTTCGACCTGGTTTCAACTTTTTTGTACGTAGAGCCTGAACAGAGTCCCAAAAATGTTCATAGCTATGCATAAACGCGAGAGTTTTGAATGCAGAAGACCAAAATGCGCGTTTACAAAGACTTTCCATTGGAAGTGGTTGCTTTAACATGTGTATTCGAGGGGGATGTGAACATAGCTTAAGCTAGCACAAGAGAAAAAATTCCACCTTTTTCATCATCCTGCAGAAGATTTAGAAAGAAACATGGATGGATGGACATTCTCTGACATCAGCATTTGTGCATTAGCATCCCACTGAACACAAGTCAAATGTGTGACTCTTGCATTGACGCACATCCACAAGCATGGAGACAAAAACCATTGATGGCAACTTAGCCTGCATGATTACTGTGACTCTAAGCTGCTTAGGGGTTCTGTCCCATCTGGCTCTGGTGTTTGCAGAATCATTCACCTCCCTCTCCACCCCACACACCTCAGCCCTTTTTCCCATCCTCATGCTTCTCCCCTCTGCACCCACTATCCCTGCACTCCAACTCTGAGAGGGAGAATGGAGGCGGCGCAAAAGAAGCCATAATCCCGCGTAATCTGGGTTTACCAACTATTAGGGCTCTGCTTTGTTTTCTTACGTAATCTAATCATCCGTAGAAACGTGCAGTCATCCGCAGGAACAAGCATGGGAGTGTGTTTGTGGTGGAAGCCGGAAGGGATGCCTCCTCATGCCACCTGGTCCATGTGGGAGGAAATGCGCACATGCACAGGCCAAAGTTCCTCACGCTAATACACATAAATATAGATTAATGTCTAGAGGCACACATATGGAAGTTAGCGCTTAATCCACGTGCAGATTGCTTTGACCCTTCCCACTTTCTGATGTCGGCACCAAAACACACACATATGTCATGTCAAACAAGATATGAACATGGAAATGGATACAATGCCATTCATAGATTTTGTGTCAGAATCACAAAAAAGCAAGAAATCCACACAGATAGATAAATAGATAATATATGTGTCTCTTATGTTGATTGTCTTTTTTTTCATGTCTTTTGCAATGCAAGTAGACACAAAAAATGTTCATGAAAATGAAAACTCTATAAATTACATAAACTTTTCTACCTTGATGGAGGCCCAAAAAGCTGAAATAACAGGGTCAGCCATTAGTCTATAGCGCAGGCTAACTTTAAATCCATTACAAGTATCCATACATTCAAGGAGATTTTAAGTTGTAATCCAGTTTCATATTCAAATCAATAATGAAAGTCAAAATAATTTAAATTTTTTGTTACAATAGAAATGAGTGATGGGATGCCCAAGTAAAGGCCTTTAGGGCAACTCCCTGCTTTATTGCTTTTTATTGTTTCTACCAATAGGAATGAAGCCCCTTTGTAATGACATCTTGGCTATAGTTTTCATGGTAACCCATTTTGAGAATGACTAAAAACACAGTTTTAATATACAAATGTTCATGCTGTCAAAAGTTTTATTTGAAAATGTAGACACATAAAATGCATAAAAAAACTTTAGGAGACACCACTGCACTTTTGCGCATAACATTTTATGCACAGTAGATAAAAAAAGTAGAAAAAAGTGTTGTGTACCTAGCAAAATGCAACAATAGTATATTTTTTAAAAAGCAAGATCCAAGGATGTTATTAAATTAATTTGTAAATGGTTTCTATTAGAGAACCATGAAGCAACTATGTGTCCTTATTTTTAACTGTAAAAAAGTTTAAAAAATGTTAGTGAACTTGCTGCTGTGCATAAAAGGACCTGACTATTCTCCTTTTTGTGCATCTAGATAAATGAAATCCCAGAAATGCTTTAGTACAATGAAGCTTTCTCATAACATAGCAAAACAAACAAACAGGGTGAATTTTTACCAGCCATGATCCTAATGCCATCCACGTGTCATGCTGTGACAGCTTTGGGAAGCACTTGTTTTTACAGATCGCGTACATGCATTATTTCATGGTGCTCCCTGTGCCCTTTCTCCATAATACATCATTCACATATTAGATTAAATTTTCACTATAAGACCTGACATGACAGAGCTGGCGACTGGTTACATAAACCCAAATGGCAGAGTTGACTTCAAATACACAAATAATTAAAGTTGGAATATCACGCAACTTTCAGTGAAATACTTAAAAAAAAAAAAAAAAACTTTTCCTGCCTATACGAAAATATTAAATATTGCATTGTGTAATCTTGTTTCTTTTTTCCCAGCAATTTTACAGCGCATTCAGCACTCCCAGCACTCTAAACTGAGCAGATTGTGACAACAGCATACAGTTTCTTGATTTAGCCCTTTAACATGGATAAAAAGGGATTGAGTTTGGCTATATAATACGTCATGCTGCACTGATCTGCTGCAGTGCTGCATAAGACCAAGAGATCCTACTGAGAGGGATGGACGGATCACTTGAACATTGTCAATGTGCAGGAAGTAACATGGAGTTTAAATGCACTACACAGATTTAATCCCAAAAAGATGTTCTTTATTTGACGTGCAAAAGTAACAATTAGATCTTTTTAAAAGGTAGGGGAGCAAGTTCAAACATAGATTAAAAAAGCTATGCAGGTCCTGCACTGCAAGGAGACTAGAACACATTGTTTTGAATTATAATATAAAAATGACATTTTTCTGTTTATTTTACTTTATTTAAAAAATTGCATTGTCGTAGAAAATACAATGGTTGTTTTCCTAATTGACACATTATTCTCAGATTGATCATAGGGCATGGCAATAAAACGATAGCTATCGATATCGCAATAGTACTTCTTCTTGATAGTAAAAAATAGTCTTTTATTTTGAAGGATCTGAAATTAACGCTCGCCAGTAGCGAGCATTTTTGCCTCTTTGGCAATTAAGTCAGAGGGTTTGTCACCACATGGAGAGTAAATGTTTGTGTAAATGTAGTCATGTTTATTAGCTCTTCTTCTGGTGAATTTCTTTTGTCCTATTTTTTTATTGTCTGTACGCGAGGTAAACAAAACACGCGAGGCAAGACACAACATTCACGTCACCTGTGCAGCGTTTAGTTTGGTTGATGAAACAGCGGAATATGTGACGATTTATAACATAATCCAGTCAGAACTGGAGAATAAAGCTGCTTCACTTAAAGCAGCAACAGACACATTCATAACGTGTTGATTTGGAGACAGCGCTGTTGTTAGACACTAATGCTATGATGCTAACTAGCTGTTCTGTGTGTTCTCATGCACCGGTTTAAAGTCGGACAGTATGTTCACAGACAGTGAATAAATACAACAAGCTTAATTCATAGAGCATTCATAAAAACGACAGAGTAACGTGCACTGCAAATTGTGCAAAAGGCATGTTCATTCTAAAACGGGAAATACCACCAACCTTTTTTATCACCTGAAGCAGTTCCACCAAACATGCTCAATCTCAGACTGAAATAAACAATAATTCTGCAGCAAAACAAGAAAGTTAAAACCTTCACAGCAGCAACAGTCTAAACTACCAGAAGAAATTCAGATAATTTGCTTTTAGTTCCTAGCTTAGTCACAGGATGTTAACAAAAATGTTTGTCAATTTGATGTTTGTTCTGTAAAACTTGAAAACATTAGAATTAATTTGTAGAATTATTGCTTTGATCAAGCAGTTTAGTGTTCTGTTTTATTTATGTTTTCTTTTCAAAATTGATAGCTTTTGCTTATTTTTCAGTTTAGTTTGTAATATTTATGCTTGTTTTTATTTTGCAAGGGGGACAACTGCTGCATCATGTTCCTTCAGTGCATCTGTTATGTTTAAAGTATGATAGGAAATACATATTTAAATCTAAACAACCTGCTGATGATTATGCACTGCTCTAATGTGCCACAAAGCGTTCAAATTAAACTAATATACGCTAGTTATTTAATTTATATTGTGATATATATCGTTATCGACTGATATGACAAAAACAATATCGTGATAAAAAATGTCACTAAACGATTGCCTCAGAAACTGTCAAGCGACAAACACACCGGCATGTGACACAGGTTCAAGAACGCTGTTGGTTGTGTTTACACTGGACGATCAGGAAGGGGCTTCTTCTTCTTTTTCTACTATGTACCAGCCCATGTCCGCCACCTACAGTTGAAAGAGGTTTGGTGTGAAAAGTCAAAGTGGTGCAAATCTGATGAATCTTGCTCAGGCATTTTTTTGCACCGCTCTTTTCCAATATATGAAAGACTTGGTGTCATAGAACTCCAGCCGGGCACAAACTGCAATTATTAGCTTCTTCTCTATGATCAATTTTCAAACAGCTGGCAGTTCCATGAATTAGAAGGGACATCATCCATTCGTCATTAATAAATCTGAGTTGACTTGGTTTAACTTTCATCGCACGTTCTGTAACGCAGAGCTTGAAAATGATCTTAAAAAACGTACAGAACGTGAGTTTTGAACACGGAAGCCTGAAATGGGCATTTACGCATGTTCACATAGACTTTTCATTGAAAGAGGCCACTTAAGCGTGGTGTGAATTTCGCTTTAAGCAGCTGTAAGCTTAGTTTTAACCAGTCTGTAATATAAAATCATACATTTTTGGTCCATGAAACATATGACTTAATAAGATCTCTAATAAAGAGAGCGAAACTGCTCTCACAGATACAGACATGTTGTTCTATTTGTTTAGGATTTTTTTTGTGTACTATTTTTACAAAAGTTATCTGAGAGAAAAGTCAGTTGTTGTAAAGCATTATCAAACAGCAGCATGTACTTAATACTTAGTGTGTGTGGGAGTTTCAAACTGCATCCATGCAATGCATTTAATGCAATAGAGAACAAAGTAGAAGACGCTGCTACTGGATTTAAATCAAAACAGAAATCCTTGAAGATGATGACCATAAGTTGGAATACTCAGGTGCAAACTCTGCAGCTGGTCATCCTGTGTCTGGATGTCAATGGCCAATAATGGCCTGCCAGAAGAGAACAAAGATGGGCTACAGGAGGCATTGAGGGCTCTCGGTGTCAACTGCCTTAGAGAGCAGCAGCTTGGGCTTGGAGAGGAAAGACAGCGGAGAGATGTGCGCTGAAGGAGAGGAGCAAACTATGTCTAATCTGCTCAAAATAATGCATAATTCCATACTCGTCCTTGACTTATCCCGCAGTTCCAAAACTGCAACACTTAAAAGATGACACGGCTAAACAATCTTTGCCTCTGGCATTTCAAAAGTATTTAGAAAAGCAGAAAATATGTACTCTATCCTTTGCCTTTCTTGGGTTTTAGAATTCCTCCTTTTGTGAAGCATTACTGCCATTTGTGCTGTTGCTTTGCAAATTAAATCTGCATTTCTGACATGCTAAGTAAGAACACAAAAGCAGATGTTGCAATCCAATTTCACGTTTGATAAATGGCATAATGTGTGCTAAGTTTATCTGTATGCAACTAACTCTTGGAGTGTATATGAATATTAATCAGTCCCTCCAGGAATTTGCGATTGCAACTATTAACAGAAATTTAAGCAAATCCTACGAATTGTTTCACACCCTTTCAACTTCACATTT
The DNA here is from genome assembly GCA_036245035.1 of Adrianichthys oophorus. NCBI lineage: Eukaryota > Metazoa > Chordata > Actinopteri > Beloniformes > Adrianichthyidae > Adrianichthys > Adrianichthys oophorus. The sequence goes on along the minus strand of BSAI01000072.1, from coordinate 26,124,808 downwards.
TCACTGATATTTTGACCAGGTGATGACATTGCCTCATGACTGTTTTTCTCCTTCCTGTGAGATGTGTTTTTTAATCTTTCTTTTATCTTTTAGTCCATTCTCTTTTTCCCTTCCAGCTGCGCGTGAATGGTCAATAGCCTACATACGTGTTCCAGTTGAGCACGCGCGTGGGCGAGTAGAGGGTGCATGTGAGCTGAGCTCGCGTGGGGCCAGGTGAAACAACAAGAAAATAAATCAACATAAAAACGTAAAGAAACTGAGTGACACTGGAAAAAGAAGCAAGATCTGGAACCATTTCACTTTTTTTGATTATACAAAGGAAGAGTGTAGAGTCTGCAGGAAAATCATTCCATATCTAATCAAATTCAAATTAATTTTATTTCTAAAGCATCTTTCATGTCAAAAGAACAGCTCAAGGTGTTGTGCATAGAAACAAGCAAAAACATTAAAACACCATTCCCCACACATGCAAAATAAATAAATACGTAAAATAATATGAGAAACCCCTCACAATAATAAACAAAGAAACAAGCAGATAAAATGGAAAGGATTGTAAGAGATTGCTTGAATGTAAGATTGTAGTAAAACCGTCTCCATAAGAGAACCTTCTCCAAAACAGAGCAGATCATTACTGATAGAAGAAACCAGATCAGCTCATCAAAGTCTTGGTCTTCCTCTACCACAACCAGAGATTCACCAGTGGTGCTTTTGAAATGGATAAAGAGGAAGATTCTGGGGACGACATGGAGATCTGAGGCTTCATCTGCTTATGCCGTTTTGTTTTTAGTTTATAATTCTTCCCTGCAGAATGTCATTTAAGTATGTTTAAATCAGTGCACACATATTTAGGTTATTGTGAGGAGGGAGGACCAACAGTTCATTTTGGGTTTTACAGTTCTATTTATGTTAAATTAAAGCTCAATAATGTTGTATTTGGTAAATGTGTAATATTTTCCTAATGCAAATGTCACAATAAAAAGACTTGAAGTGTAAGAATGTGAAGTTTATTTCATAATAAAATTTTTTGAGGTGCATTAAAAAAATATGAAAAATATTGCAACTTTTGTTGCAACTTTTCACAAAAGCTGCCGTAAAATCAGGCATTTTAGGCCACAACAATAGCAAAGCAAACAGAGACTGAAGAAAATATGCCCAGTGGATTGCACTTAACTGCAGACAAAGCTCTCCTGTATTAAACAAAATCATCAAAATAGACCAAATGCTGTCTTGTTTTCCTCAGTTCTTCATGATGGTTTAAAGTTTCTTAATAGTTTTAGAAAATAGAATTATGTTAGTCTTGAACACTTGCATTTCAACCTGTACATTTTTTTTTCATTTTTTTTTAAATCTTCTGCTTTGTCCGATATACTGTATGTGATCTTAAATCAACTCTAGTTTGATCCAAAAAAATGAACCGGGCCGTAGGAACCGGTTCAAGTCCTGGTGTTTGGACACTTTCTGTTACGGTTATCATGAAGTGGTGGTGGAGGACCCAAAATGCAGGAGAACAGGCTTGGTGACAGAAAAGTAAAACATTTAAAAAATAAACTGAACAGTGACAAAAAACATGGAGAAACAAGGAGGTGACAGAGCAGAACAGATGGTCTGACAAGAATTAACTGAAAACCAGACACTTAAATAGGCTGAGGGTAATTAACAGAAATGAAACTGGTGACAATTCAAAAATCACAACAAAACCCAAACCAGACTTCGCAGTCCTTTTTTGACTATGAGTCGCTCCAGTGTATGTCACAGAGGCGAAAAAAAAAAAGTATACCGGTAATAAAGAAGAAAAAAATCATGTATGAGTCACACTTTTGGGAGAACTTTATAAAAAATATGGGAACAAGACCAGACATTTGATCTTGAATGGTAAATTATAATAATGGAATAGATAACAATATTAGACTGTAGAAATGCATGTTTCTCTACTGTAACAAAGTGATGCCATTTTAGGTCCATGAAACATAGGAGAAATCTAGTGTATTAGCACAACATACAAGGTTGTACAATTATTTTGATCACCGTAAAGAACATAACAAGTCAACTAAACTCTTATATCACTTCAGTTCTCTAAATCTGTTGAATTCTCCATCCTCTCTGTTGCTTTGGAATGACTTCTCTAAGACTGAGCCACGCTTCTTCTTCTGCATTGCTGTCAGTAGTAAATACAGATGCACACACCTACGTGCCCTCAAGTGATTGTTGCTATTTTTTTTTAATCCCACGAAAGTTGCACCTGGGCGAGGACACAAGAAAGTTTGTAGATTAAGGCTTAAGTTAACCCAGCGGTCAACTCACCTTTGTCAAAACAATCAAAACAGCTGATAAAAAAAAAACAAACTATAACACAGTTGTCATGAAAAATTAAAATATTTAAAGCAATAACATAGCTTCACAACGTGAATACATATATTTGAGGTGTAAATTTGGACTTTTAACTTAGGGATTCAATAAAGATGTGTTCCCTCTGAAGCTTCCTTCCACTGCTCTTTTGAAGAGCTGCAATATGAAGTACTTCCTGGTTTGCTGCAAGTTTAGGAATGAAAGTTGGTGGATCGTAGAGTAGAAATGAAACAAGGAGAGTAAGTGCTGCAAGTGCAGTGAATATCTAGTACAGAAAGCAGTGGCTTTTACATAACCATTATTATAATTGATGGAATAACTAGAGAAGCACATTGGTTTTCTTTTTCAATTTTATCGCCTCACCCCTCAACCCCATGCCTCAAGTGAGAAGCTGTTGTCACTGCATGACACCTCCTTGGTTCACATCAATTGTGAAGGCAAACCACACAGAGTGAAAGTGCAAACATTTTCTGCATATGTTTCTCATTTAAAACCAGGTCTGCGTTACTATTCAAAGTGACATCCTCAAAAAGTGCATCAATACACAGAATTAATAAACAGAATTCAAAATCCTTCTGACAGGATCTTCCATTTGGGAATAAGCAGTCAGAATATCCAAAGTGGCTACAAATGAGACAATTTATTAAAAATATTCTTTCTTTTTTTTTGTAATGTAATTAGCAAATGCTGCTTTTTTCGCCCATTGACTGTAAATTAGTTCTGTCTTCTCACACTTGTAAATATTCTAAGCATAAAAATAGTTCTAAAAAGTGGAGAAAAAAGTAGAATTTGATTTAGAGTATGTTGGCAGGTTTTGGAGGACTAGACAGATGAAATGTGTGTATGTGCAAGCGAGTCCAAAATGAATTAGAGACAAAAAGTAGTGAAAGCGATGGAGAGATGAGGAAGCCATCATACTCGGGGAAGATTGCGTTATGAATGATTCATGCTTTCATCTTTAATAATATTTGAAGAACTTTCGATTTCTAAAATGGATCACTCGTCAACCCCTCCATTTCCATTTCACCAGTTAATATTTCCTTCGAGAGGGGGAGATGTCTTTTTTTGTTCCAAACATATTTTAATTAAAGCTTAATTTATTCTTTCTTTCTTGACATATATACCACAGCCTTGAATGTCCCTTTAGCAGCTTACCTTGCAAACGAGCAAAAAAAAGTCAAATGATAAGTTTTGAATGCGACCTTTGGATAAACATATCTGAATGTGATCACTTTATTAGATAATGAAAAAGACTGGTGGTAGCTGCATGACTTTGAACAGCAGAGATACTGCTCTTTTGTTAAACAATAAACTCGATTCATTGTTGGGGAAGACACAGGCTGATAAAAGCACAGTCTGTGCTGGCCATTGTACAGTTCATTATAAATGAAAGCCCGGGAATTCAACCAGGACAGTACGTGATTCAATGGACAGCATAACGACCATCCAGCACCAAACGGAGGGAGAATAAATGCATCTTGGCTACACGGCTGAGCTCCACATGGAGCTGTCAGCATGAAGACAGATATAGGCCTCATGTTTTGTGGTGTCTTTCCATTTCTTGGCAGATTAGTCCCATGAGTGGGCTGCATGTAATGAAATCATGATTGCCCACTTTCCACGTTGGGCTAAACAATTAAGAAGCAAAGAGAAAACCGATCAGTCTTAGTAAAATACGTCTCCCTTCACCTGTAAAGTACCAATTTGAGGATGCAGAGGAGATCTACATGCTGTCGCTTCTGTTGCAGTTGCTACACTTAATTTAAAAGGCGCCCATGAGCCACAGGAGAATCAATGGAAGATCATTGCGGATAATATTAGTGACGAGCACAAGACTTTGAAAATTAAACTGAAACTCCACTGGGACAAGAAGAAGATATGGTGGCGTGGATGTATGCACGATACCTTCAGCACCCCACCCCCTTCATCCCATTCCTCCTACAGCCTTGAGCGCTGGGTCATGAAGAGGAAAAAAAGGGGGGAGTCCGACTCCGTTCTGAAAGCTTTGACCCACATCTGTACCACAGAACTGTCACATGCTGGAAAATTAATGGGTGACCTTGGTTGAAACTCATACCAACATCTTGGGGATAGTCCTAGAAAGACGGTTGGATGTACTTTTACACACCTTTTGAAAACTGTCACTGTAGTCACCTAATCGCATCAAGGAGTTCTGCAACTGAAATGTTTTGGTTACCAACAACGATGGTAAGAATGTTTCTTTTGTGTAAGGATATGACCCTGTTAATCTCAACAGAAAGGCATGAAGGACAACTAAAAATAATGTGCGAAAATTATGAGAGTGCGTAAAGGCTCACAATGATTGTCAAACAAACGAAACTACGTCTACACCGCCCTCAGCATTGCGCGTTCAAGTGACCACTTTTGATGAAAAATCTCGGTAAAAGTGCATATATGCACACTTCAGGCTTCTGCAACCAAACCACTCACGTTCATGGCTAGCTTCAGACATATTTAAAACCGTTATTGGGCTCTTCGTACAAAACGCACATCCATTAAACACGCGTTGAAAGTTAAACCAGGTTGATCTATGATTTATCAGGGACTTGGATTTGGTAATGGATGATGTCCTTTTTAATTCAGGGAAGTGCCAAACATTTGATAATTGATCATTAGAGAAGAAATTAACAAATACAGTTTGTGCCGCGATGGAATTCTGTGACACCAAGTCTTTTTATATTGGAATAGGACTGAAAGAAAAAGCCTGAAGCAAGATTTGCGATATTTGCACTGCTTCCACATTTTGCACCAAGCCTCTTCCAACTGTAGGTGGTGGACATGCGATCAGTATGAACATCGTAGGCTAAACACACGTTCAAGAACCTGCATCACATGCCCAGTGTGATGTGGCGTGAGAGAGACAGCGTAGTCAGAGCACTGGAGAGAGCTGCAGCGATGGATATCATCTACCAAGAAGTGCCTCACATAAAAAATACATAAACAGACAAAATAAGTTACATTTTCTCTCGCCATGATCCTGTCCTTGAGGAAAATGTTTTGTTTTTCCATGGTGATGTTTTCATTTTTTTTCATTTTGCTTTGATCCTGTACTGTTAAATAGACCTGGGCTGCCTCAGCAGTGGACAAGCAAGTTTTTTTGGAACTAAGGAGTTCTCTGAAATTCCGTTATGTTGACTAAATTTTATCCTCATACAAAGAACAAAATAAAAAATAAAGATAAAAAGCAAGAGTTTAACATGAGAAGGTGAAAAAGTTACAACTCTGTGCTTCACGTTTGACTCATTTGAGAGGTGTACATTTCAAATTCAAATGATAAAAACTGTACTGAATAAAATCCCTTTCAACTCCAAATCGAAGTCAAAGTGGCTGATGGGACAGTGGGACGTCATGCACTTTTTTCAACTGTCTGTAACAGCTCCATGAAGCTTAAAAACATTTCAGAGATCCAAAGACAGCAAACTAAACCCAATTAGCCGTGAAGACAGAGAGGCTTTACAAAGTCCAGAAGAGAGGAGACATTTATTACTAGGACAGACAAGAGGGGGATGATCAGCACATGATCTCGCCCTATTTGACAAGTTTGTGCCTTGTAGAATCAGGAAAACACACACACACACACAGATTCATACAAGCTCCGGAATCCACGGACGGAGGGGCAAACAGCTCACAAACACATATAGACACGCATTTCTGGGTTGACAGGCACAGCTGGATGATATTTCATGTCTAGACAACAACTCTGGAGCCAAATCTGCCACATGAGCTGAAAGACTTGGACTCTGCGGACTAGCATCACAGGCTGGAAAACTGTGCTTTGAAAAAACGAAAACAATAAAAAGCATTTTCATTTAGTGGCAAAGTACTTGAAAATGTCAACTCTTTTGAACTCTTGTGCAGAAGATATTACAAAACAGAAAACTGCAGCTTATATCATTTCAAGTGTCTTTCTCACAACACGTCCCTTCTGGGATGTTAGGTCTGTAAACCAGGGAAACCAGATCCAGAAGAGTGAGAGACACAGAGAGGAGATTGTTAACAAATTTGACTTCTAAAAATATAAAGTGACATTAAGCTCCACTTTGCAGTAACCCTCTGACAGACGCTTGTTTTCACACTTGAATTCCATAGAGGCTTGGATTCAGTCATAAGCCTCTCTACAGATGCATTTTACCTCAGTGCAGATTCAGATGATACTCAGCTTCAAACACAGTCCTCGACAGATCCCCGAAGGAATCCTATACACCTAGATTCGATAACGCCATGTCCAATTCTCTTGTCCAGCTTTATGGGCCTTAAAGTTTCCTTTGCTTTATCTATGACTAAAATTCAAAAATAGACCAAAGACAAATAAGTTCGACTAATAAGTAAAAAAATCAATCTAAAGTGAAATGTACACAGGAAGAGACGATCACCTGATGGATGTTGAGCCTGAGGCGGGTGGCTCACAAAGAGAGAAGCTTCAAAAAATTTAATTCTAAATCATGACCATCTGTAACCATGACAAAAAGTCATTGAAATTGCAAATTGGAGACAGCAGACCTTCATTAATTCCACAGTAGCTTTTTTTTAAATTGAAGTATAGCTCAGAACACAGTCAAAAATGGGTGCTGGTTTCACGGAACCGATAAATACCATGATTACGGCAGACGCATTTGACCGAAGGTCTAAAGGTTGATTGCATCCGTTTATAGCCCCCAATCAGAAAAATCTGGAACAGAATAAAAAATGCAAAGAAAAAAAATAATTTTCCATTTTGATATTCAGGCCTGCAGCGCACAAAAAAGTGGGTATGGAGGCAATTTCATGCAGGCAATGAGAAAAAAGAAATTTCTTCTTTTAAATGACAGACGTTCACAGGTCATTTTAATCATAGCATTTTTTAAAAAGCATTCATGAAAATTAAATGGTTTTAAAATCTTACCAAATGTTCTGCAATTGATAGAAAGCACATTTGTAAAGTCAATTTACTAAATAAAACAACAGAAGTCACACACTACAGGAGTCATTTTAGTGTCAAAAATCAAAGTATTTTAATTGCTGTTCATTAAAAAAAATGTACATTTTACATAATCACATTCTACACAAATCAAGAATCCCTGATGCAAAGAACAGGAAAACCTTTGAAACTAAAGCCTATGTTGAAAGATAAATGAACTTACACTAAAGGCCTCACTGGCATCTTTCTAATCTGCTCACAAAGCCCTGATTCTTTAAAGAAGGTAATTGAACTAAGGTGCAGATCAAAGAAGCAAACCCAGGACTTGAAAACATGCTTCAGCTCAACAGAACAACAAAAAAAAGAGCATTACAGCACCGGGGCATTGTGATGCAAACATGTTTTTAAAAGGAAAAATGAAAAAAAGCTTTTTTTAACAATAAAACAGGGAAAGAGAATTGGGTAGAAGTGCCAAAAAGGCATTTCCAAGCCAGTGAGAGGGGAACTAGAGATCCAAATGTTTACCAGCCCACTCACACCGGGGAATTTGTACCATGGTCGATTTCATTTGACCCCAAAGTACAGTTTGTTTGGCAGCTGTGATGGCTCTCTTTTGTGCTTTGAGGTGATTTAGTTAACCTGCCAATGTCACATTACAGAGGTGGACCTGGGTACAGATAGGTGGACAGCACAGATCCAGTGTGATCTCTAAAAGACTTTTCTAACCCCAGAAAGTTCTACGGACAGCTGATGCTGTTGTTAGTGCTTTCCTGGGTCAGCTCTGAAGCTTGCAAGGAACCCATGTGTTGTTACTTACACAGGGCCTAATCAGTGGAACCTTGTTTTGTCGCTTAACCCCTTTAAACCTGGACATGCGATACAAAATAAAACACACTCTTCAACGTGCCATAACTCTTTGACCATTTATTCAATTAATATAATTTCAACTGATTCAGAAGCGGAAACAAAAACCTGCTTTTTTCACATTAGAACCAGCTGATTTACGTTGACTGGGGAAGCATTTTACTGCTGTAAAGTCTTGCATCTCAGCGTAAAGCTGCTTTCCTCAGCTTCAGAATCTGTTGAAACTACATCCGTTTAAGAGTTACGGTGGTCCAAAGCAGAGTCTGTTTAGCAGTTGTGATCCCTCTCTTTTGTGCTTTGAAGTGATTTAGTAAACCTGCCAATGCCACAATGTTTACAAAGGGTAAAGGGTTAAATGTTGCATAAAGGGTTATTACACCATTATGCAACAGAATTGGCAGAGTGGAGGATTCTTGTCAAGAATGACATTTAAAATCTGGAATTGGGGATTTATTTGTCAAAATGTGCCCACTCTGTCCACAGTCCCTTTTCTGGTAATAAAAATCCTTTTTGGACTTCTTCAATTTGTTTTACTGGTCTGCACTCTGGTAGCTGGTAGCTGGCTGCAACTGACCTGGTACTTGGCCTAGCTCTGTTCCGAACAACCAGCACAGCCAGGTCTGTTGGAAAGAAACTTGAGGGTGCTGGGCACCAAAACTATGATGGCAGTCAACTGCACAAAAAAGTTCAGCTTAAAGCCACAACATAAAACAAACTGGATACAGTATTGAAGCTTTCCAAAGCTTATATTATGTTCCTTCAGTAATTCTACATGAAACGCCACCTCAAACAGAAAACAAAAAGGCAAAGGTTTTTCACACTGACAAAGTGCAATGTAAAAGTGTTGATGATAGACTTAAATCATTACGTGTTTAAACAATTATAAGACCATAATCACATTCACTTAGCAAGTAGTCTGCTAAAAAAAAAATGAGAGTTTAGGTTAGTTGTAAGTGAGAGAGTTCTTGCAACAGTGTGACTACAGTGTGTGTGAATTGACAAGAGACAAACAGAAGATCACAGAAATATAGACTTACTTACATTCTGGCTAAAAAAGGTTTTTGGGTGTTCCTTGTTATGGTGTTAGAGCTGATATGGTGAACGATGATGTTATCATGTACACCTGCCGTTCCTCAATCATTTTCAAGCTCGTTTGTCTCACCTTTGCTTAGTTGCAAACCGTATATGCTCTAATAGTAGCCCCGGAATGTATGCCAACTTAATTGATAAATCGATTCATAATTCTACAATCCAACCAGATTGATCTGTCTGAGTTTTTAATCAAATCGGCCTTTACCATGATACAATTATTTCAAAGTTAAATACATTGATTATATTGTTATTACAAAATACCATTTGGATCAAGTCATCATTACAGTCCATTGTGTGGAAATACTAGCAAAGACACGTGACCATACTGGATTGATTTTAGGTCAGTAAATCAGATCATTCAAAATGAGCCAAAATAGAAAATGAATTGTATCAGCAACCATATATTATGATATGAATCGAAGTGTTGTTAAAGTGAATCGTTACACCTCTAAGTTCCAGCAATCATCAAGTTCTGTCAGATTCATGTTTCTAAACCAAGCAGCATCCCTGACCACAGTTCCTCCCGTCTTTGATCTAGTTATGCGAGTCTCCCCGTTGCTGACCAAATTTTTGTCCTCGACCAAGCTCCTGTGAATGGCCCTGTTTATTGATCCAGTTCACGTCTTGGAGAGTTTCCTCCCCTGCTCCCTCCAGAAAGAATCTATGCCCACCATCCAAATTCATTAAAAAATCTTCATCAGTGACCTGAGTTGTTTCTGGGTTGTCTGTTTTCTTAGCGTGCAGGTGCTACAGGTATATGCTGTAAGACCTGAAGTTTGGATTTTGTTGGAGCTCCAGCATGTGTCAAAGATGAGGGTGAATTTTCTTTTAGCTGGGGGGATCGTGGTTTACAAGTGATACAGGAACTTGAACCTTTATTTCACATCTAGAGAACATTTTTAGATCGCCAGAATTGCATGTTGAGAATGCAGTGTGAACAGGGTCTTGACTGTTTGTACTTGAGTTTCATTTATTTTTGTCATGTGATAAGGCTTCCCTAAAAATAAAAAAGAGCAGGTTTTTAGGTTGGTGTAGCTTCTATGCAATTCTTGAGATTTTTTTCACACTCACTCCTGTGAAAAATCACACTCATGCATAATGGCTAACTGTCTATTTTAAAGACATAACACACGAATGACTGACACGCAATCATTGCGTGCACACATATGCAAGAAGATCACATCTGATCTGTGGATCTTTATGCAGGGAGAAAAGCATTTAAAAGGCATGAGCAAATCATGCAAATGTATTATTTCACACCTTTCACCAGCTGAGAGTGGGAGAGGAACGGAAAGAGAAGGGTCTTGTGTGTGCTCACTCGATTGGAACGGAGCAGTAATGAGCAAGTCAACTTCTTTATGAATCACGCTGAGCATGTAACACAGGAAAAACATTTTTGGCCAACAATCATCATAAATTTCAGAGACTGCTGTTCTTCCTGCATAACTAATGTTGTTGTTTGTTCCTTTGTTTTATGTGCTTTAATAATTAACTTTGAGGAGAAAAACACATGGTGCAATAGGCTCAATATTTATTAGACAGGCTATGTTTGTGAGAACTGTGATTATCATCCCTTAATGTCATGTCCCTTTAGGAGGCCACATTCAATTCTATTCAAGATCTAAATGACAGCAGTAGGAAAGGATTCTGCCTGCCAGTGTGGTTAGCAATGACATATTTGCTGTAATCCAGCTGGCAATTACATACTTGTAATGTTCTGTGGATTTAGGACTAGTATGAAAGCTATTTGTGCATTCACGGTTGACTCTAAGCTGATTAACAAGCACGGTGATCGCTGGTTAAGACTAATTATTTTTTGAGTTTCTGTTCTTTGCTCTATAGATTCGGCAGTCACTAGGAATATGTGCTCAGGTGTTGGGGCTTTTAATTTGTAATTCATGCTTAGTGTTTGATAAATGGCCCAATTTTGAATTTGGGGCAATTTTGAAAAATCAAGGGTGCCCACACTTTTTTAGCATGCAAGCTACTTTAGAAATGACAAGCTCAAAAAGATTTACCTATACTCATATATACATATTTTCCTTCAACAGCTAGTTGAATTGGACCCATATGTTTGTAGTTTGTAGTTGCGTTACTGGCACCGCAGTTTACAGCGTACCGGTGTAGGTACCAGATCTACTCGGCCAGTCAAAACGACTCGGGGTCCTGGGACTAATGATGACGTCAGACTATTTGATTGGCTGTTAGTTGACGTGTAAGATAGTGATTGGCCCAGACAAATCGATAACGACAATTAGGATAGTCATAACTTGCTGTTAATCATGAGAAACATGGATGACTTGTACATTGAAATTTCCCACTACATTGCACAAGAGACTTATCATAGCCTCATCTATTTATTTTTATTAATGTTTGATGTTTTAAAGTTTTAAAACATGGCTGACGATGCTTGACAACAGCACAAAAACTGAAGGAAATTTACGTTGGCCACACGTAATATGTGCGGCCAAGATGCACATTGCTGCATCGGCCACAGGCAATTCAAGTCTGTCCTAGATTAAAAGATGTTGACGGTCGCATAGATTTTTTAAAAGAAATTGGCTAAACGTATTTTTTCTAAGTACGTGCTGCTAGTGTTGAACTTCTCTCTTGGCCGCACAGATCGGAGGAAGCCCAGCTAGAAGATGCAGCTCTCACTTTCTGCCCATTGACATAAAGCAAACACTGACGAGTTGTTAGGGAAGGCGCTGTCAATTAAAAAATAATAAAAGATGTCGTTTCTAACTTTTTTTTCAATATGGTAGAGTTTTACAAGTTGCTGCTAACCTAATTTTATTTGTATGCGTGTTTTTTTTTTCTTTGTACTTTGAGATGTCTTTAATAGGAAAATGGTTTGTTACTTAACTTTGTAAACTTTAATAACTGTTCATGCCATTGAACTTCATTCATTTTCCTCCTTTCTGGGCTTGGGTAACAAGCATTTACAAGCTCAGTTATATAGATTCTAGTATAAAGGCAAAAATCACAGATATTTAGAAGCTGTTAATATACGAACAATGCAGCCAGAGGCTCTCCAACGGCAGGCACACCATGGCGCTTCATGTAGTTGAACATACATGTGCACTGACAGACTGTATGTACCAGAGGATGTTTGTTTGGCCGTTCTGCATGTCAATCAAGTGACAGACTTCACGGCAAAGATGATAACCGGCTATTTTTATACAGTATATATTGCTATTTTGTTGTTTATTTTTGCTGGCCCGCGATCTACCGACACATCCTTTGAGATCAACCGATCGATCATGATTGACATATTGGAAATCCTTTGTGTAAACAGTCGAAGAGTTACGGCATGTGTATGTGTTATTTTGGTATCACCAGCGACATCACTGGTGCTAAAGGGTTTAAGCAGAGCAGATGCTCTATTAAAGGACATTTTGTATCTAGTTAAAGCTGGGCTCTGTAACTCTGGTAATCACACTAAGATAGAAAGCAAGTGCATGACAAAGTTGATCCATGTTGATAAAGGAGCTACAGATTGTCAATCAGGAAGATCTTCAAGTCACTTACAGGAAATACCAACATTCACGAAAGTCTTTCTCATCTCTGTCAGGACACAGATTGAGACTTCTCGACACATAGATCCTCTGGTATGCAGAGGCGTCTGAAAGATGGTTTAGAATTAGCATAGAGTCTTTGAAAGACACTGAAGACCAAGCCCAGAGTCTGGTATTTCAGCGTGAAAAAAAAGAGACTCTAGATGACTTCTTGGAACAGATGTCTCTCTTACTTATACTTGAAATTTGATCTGCTCACTTTCACAAAAAACTTTCTGCTCTTTTTTTCTAAACAAGGAATGCCTGTCTTAATTGCATGCAAACAAATTAGTTTGTATGTCTCGGACTGGTGTTTAAACTCTTAAAATAACCACAGACACCATTTCATCCACCATTTAAAAGCCTCAGCTGCTGGGGTGTAAAAATAGCACCATCTCTTGAGGTGTCTTGAAAGAAATCATTAAGTCAGATGTAAGGTGGTGATAGGGGATAAGACTTGATGCCATTGGAAAATGTCTGGTAAATTACACCCTGTTGACATGCAAAGATGTGAGAAAATGGGATAAAAATGTTACACAGATGATGATGGGTGAAACTTTAATTTCAAATAAAAGTCTTTTTATAAATGTATGTAAATATCTTTTGTATCATCTGCTACTTTTAGCCTTAAACAGAACTCATCAACAAAATTTCTGTTTTAAAAAATAAAAAAACTAACAGTTTGTGTTGATGTTTTACATTTGACTGCCAACAGTAGAATAAGTAGAAGTAGTCTGAACATAACTGAGGGAACAAATGACACCTGAAGATATTAAGTGTTAGTACAGATATTTGAGTGGAAGAAAATGATAAAAAGCTTTTAAAAAACTGCCTGTGTAACATAAAATAAACTAATTTAAGAGCAGTGCCATTGGACTTTTTGTACTGTTCCAGATTTTAACAAATGCATGTTGTTTTTTTCAATGCCATTACATTACACTGCCTTTGTTCATTTTTTTCTGTTTATTTTAGTCTTTTGTTAAATTACAAATTCATCATGTTCAGGAAAAGAATATAGGTTTTGACTTGTACACTCCATCAGCCGCTAAAGAAAGAACAAACAGAAAAAAAGCAAAAAAAGAAGGACACAAGAGGAGACTGCAGTGATTTAGTGCATTTAAGGGCAAAGATTGGCAACGATTACGGTATTATTTTGAGGACAATATCTTTTTAGCCAGGTACCTGCACACAGATTACTAAAAAACTATACAGCACGGGACTATCAAGTGCCCTGAATATTAAAAGCAATTCTGACATCATGCTCACTACTTTTTTTTTACAACAGCAACTACGACTTCACCAACTTCACAAAGTAAGAACCTAATAAATATAGTATGAACATTTTACAAAGACTATTTATGAATTCATTGTGTTCTGATGATGAAGATGTGGAAGGTTTATATAAAAATAAATTAATTGAAATACATTTTTTCAGAAAAGGTTCAAACGGTATGCATTGTGGTCTGTATTCGCCAATCTAGTGACCATCAATGCACACTGGTTTTTCACAAAGACTTCTGGGAAATTTCTTGTACACTTGACATGACCATCTCACTCTCATAAAGGTATCATACTTATATATTGATTTAAAAAATAGCATAAATTTAGGTCACATTCTAATTTTCTTATTTTTCCCATTCAATCAGAAATGATTCATCCATATCTATAAAATGTATTTAAAAAGGACATTTTATTCTTCCCACAAATTAATTTCCAAACTCACTTCAACGTGCCACCAGTCATCACGCAATCTTTTCCGTACTGCAGTAGATTGAGCTTTTTCGTTCATGCGTCGGTTGTATTTCGTGAGAACATGATTATGCTAAAGCAAACAATTCCAAAGAGGTCTCCTTAATTCCAATGCTTTAACAAACATGCTTGATAAGGGAAAGCAATTACTCAAATCAAGCAGCTCAAAGTCAACATGAACAACTGTACATTTCACAGTTTGTTTGAAGCGCCGCAGGCTACAAGCAATAAACATAAATAAACAACTGCAATGTCCACGAACAAGCTCCAGTAATTCTCACAGCTTGCTTCACACTGCGCTAATCTAACAAGAGCGCTCTTTGAAGTACAGTAGATGCTGTATTATAATTGTTGCCCCCTCCCTCAAACGACACCTCCCCCTCTGAAGTTTAGTTGAAAGCAGCGTTGGTGGATTAGAGCTGCTGAACTGAAGACCGGAAAGACTCAGGTGAGGAATAAACTTCAGTGTATGAAGAGCTGTAGGACTGAAACTAAACACATACAAAGTGAGAACAATTTCCTAATTCTGCCAGCTGGGTGTTAAACTGCCAGAACTTCAGATGTATAAAAGCAATAGTGATCCAGAAATATTTCTTACGAACCCAGGATGTAGACCACTCGGCAAAAAATATTCAACTTTATAACAAAGCCTCTCAAAATCTTCAATTAGACTTGGAATTCACTTGTTGGGTTTAGCAAAAGCCTGAGGGAGGAAATGAGCTCTGTGAAGAATTCACTAATGCTGCGTTCAAACCGGACGCAGCCAAGAGGTCAAATTTGCGTCTGCCGTCTCTCTTTTGTCGCGCGTCAGATTTACTGCTCGTTGCATTGACGCGCCAGCTGCTGAGCAACTGCTGAGCAACTGCTGACAAACTTCATTCGTTGACCACATTGTGGAAAACATGGAGATGATGAGCGAGTAGCTTGTGTTTATATATGTTGGAGAGCTCTACAGAGACGCCGGCAACCACGTCGTCGTGTCTGGGTTCACCAGATCCTTCAGTCTCTCGGTCAGTGTGCTTCACTCCAGAGCTTCACATGTTTTAAATGGTACTTCCGTCTGTCTGTGGCCCAGTTTGAGCATTAACTTGGGAGGAGAAGAATAAAGCTGGGGGATCTTTTTATTATTGCCTTGTGGAAAATAAGAAAAACATCATAAGCCCATGGATCTGGAGCCACCGCTCACTTCATGAGCCTTATATTTCGGTGCACAGTGTGCTGTATAATCCAGTGCACTTTATAGTGCAGAAAATATGGTAAATGAAACCACATATGTAAACATCTACAACCGGAAAAAGAGACCTCCGTAATGATCCTTGCTGTAATCAAACCATTCCTCGACCAAGAAGGACGTCTGAACCATAACTGATGTCTGGGCTCTTTTAGGCACAGTTAGGTGTTGCTATCATGGTAGGAAATGGAGTGACTACCCATTTAGCGCAAGGACAAGCACTGTAAACCAAGCGGAAGAACTGCCCCGAGCAGGAGGCAAGACGCTGTGTCTGTGTGTGAGACAGCGTCTTTCTGTGTGTGGCAGTAGCCCAACGATGTCACATCCTAACGTGCTTCTGAACGCAAATATAGAGCGAATGAACAAAAGGAGCAAAGAAAACACAAACTGTAGAGTGAGAATTGATGACTTCACAAACAACCAGAAGATTTGTTCTTGTGCTCTAGTGATAACGGGTGGATTCAATGAGAATTGTGTCTCAAATGGTGAAATAAAAGCAAAAAGTGCATAAAATAAACCGAAAGAATAAAGCAATTTTTTTATTAGAAACTGTTGAAATGTGGAAGTGTTGAAGAAAAACAGACAACCCCATCAAATACTAAATCACAAAAGATGCGTTAAAAGCTCCTAGTGAGCTAGCATAGTCTCATGCAGAAAACAGATGATTTTGGTCAGGAGCAACATGTTGACGATATTTAACTGTGGAATTTGTAGATGTTAACGCATCCATGCTGTGCTATACTTAGCAACAGACAGATCTGCTGTGAATATTGGGCTGAAGCTGTACCAGTGTGCCACACTGGCAAATATATTAAAAAATATCATTGTTATTACAAGAAACTGAAAGCACAAAAGAAGAAAATGCAAAAACAAGTAACCTTTAAAAAGGCCTATTTCATGCAAAAACAACTTTTTGAGTGTATCTTAATGTTCACTCCTCACGAAAAACAACCCCAAAGTGGTATTTTGTTTCATTCACACATCTCTGGCATTCCTCTAAAACCTTGCTCTCTGAGCACCAGCCCCACCTAATCCCTGAGAATGAAGTTCGTATGAATGTGGGGAACAGCCCCTTCCAGGACGAGTCTGTACTGTCAGTTAGCAAGGCTCACACACACCCACTTTCTCCACTGAACTAGCAGCGATCAGCAAAATGCTTTCATTTTAGTTTCATGCTTATTTTTTGTGGGCGAAACGCAGACACATTGCTGAGACTGACTCTAGGTTGACATCATGACAAGCGCGGTACCCACATTGAGCAAAGGCAGTGTCTAAGAGATCGAGGCATCTTACTTCCTGGTAGAAAAAGGGTTTGCAAAAAAAACCTCATATTTTATTGAAAAAAAACGTATTAATTTTCATGTCAAATGTAATGTACTATCATATATACGGAAATATTTTATTCTGAAAGGCTATAAATATATATATATATATATATATGCAGCAGCCTTCTAATTAAGTTTATACCGTTTTTAGCCAAAATGAAAAAGCTTGAATCTTTTTCTGGGACATAGTTTCTTCAGAGCAGCAGTAGTTTATTGGAAATTTGCCTCAGAGTTGTGGGTGGGACTGTTGGCGCAGAGCAACCCCGACTTCCCTGTTTCTCTGAGTTCTCTGTTTACATGCTCTCCGGCTAGCTTACAGCTCCTCACAACGACAGCCTAACATTACCGGTGCAACAGAAATGGCGAGTAAAATTGGAGCTTCTCAAATGAGCAAAACAAAGACGTACATGGATCAATTTGTCTACTAGTGGATGCATCAGCCCCTGCGACAGACTAGCGACCAGTCCAGGGGTGTACCCTGCCTTCGCCCATGAGTAGCCGGGTTAGGCTCCGGCAACCCCGTGACCCCGAAAGGGATAAAGCGGATTGGAAAATGAATGAATGAATGGATGCATCAGAATGGAGCGGAGCAGGGAGCTTGTGGTCTGTATAACAAATACGATCTTTTTCTAATGGCATTTTTTCATCTGCTCCTGATTCATAGCAATTTGAATAAAGAAATACTGAGAAATAGAATTTTAAGCTTAATTTTCTTTACATATGTGCTCCATCATCAGAAAAATGCTACAAGAACAAGTTCAAAACACCAAAAACACAATCCAAGACTGGATTATGTCAAGCTATTTTAAATAGTGTCCACAAGACTACAGACTTATAACAAACCATGGGTAATTTTTTTAATTAAAAAGAAATGATGGAATAAAGGTAAAAGTCATTGGAAGTACTGTGTAGGTAGAGAGTGCTGGAAGTTTTCTGTTGTTTGTCATGAAACAGTTGACTTTCATTTATCTAACAGCAGACATTCTAGTGTATTTGTTTCTTTCTTCTCAGACGCAACAGATGGTCAACTGTACTCTGAAATCTTCCAACAGTCCTAGTATTATTCAGAATGTCATTACCTGTAGGTTGCAACCATTAACATAAAAACAAAAATATTTCAAAGTTTAAAAAAATGTGAGACTGTGTCACAACTATAACTGATTTAAAAAAACCCTCACATTAAATACTTGAAAGCTGCAATGGATTATTTTGGTGTCTGACTTTCTTTTTTCATTCACCCTCCCCTCGGTTGTCATCATTAATCTGACATGGCACAGGCCATCTGTGGCTGACATCAGGACATCACTGCTCACATGCCGTCAGTGTGTCTGCGTTGGCCTTTCTCAGAAGTGCTGCAGGGAGTGTCGGTGGATGTGGTTCGCTAACTTCCATTTGTTCCAATCGGTTGTTTCCCACAAAAGAGCTACCAAAAAAAATAAATAGATAATAGATTATTACCTATATTTTCACAATATATTTTCAGCTATTTAATTATAGATCTTTTAATAGTTATGTGCAACAACCAACTGAATGCTGGTCCTCTGATGTATAAACAAGAAAACTATTAAAATGACATTCTACTTTACTTCTGTCTCTTTCCGAGGGCGCATAAACACTTCTTACAGCATAGATGGGACCTTGCAGAATTCACAAGCCATTACTCCTGCAAATGAAATGAGCATCTGCAGCTGAAGAACTACCTGTGATGCCTTTCTTTTATCTCTCCTGCTGCGACTCTCATAACGCCGAGCTGGAGTAGTATTTGTTGTTGGGTGATAACCACCTGAGTGCCCCTTCTTCTGCTGCTCCGCCACAAACTAGGGAATGTGGCTTTGGTGGTGCTCATCATTCCCCACAGAGTCTGCCCCGGTCAACTTCATGCTATCGACTCCATTCTACAAACATTGGGAAGTTATAGGCATGACTTTTTCTCATGTTTGATTGACAGGGTTGTGCAGGCATTATTGTGTAGCTGTAGCAGCCATGAAAGTATGCATTGAGATTTTTTTTTTTACTACAAACACAAAAGTACGGTGGCCCTGAGGTGCAAATCCTAGCAAATCACTCACGCAAAAACACAAAAGATCACGACAATTTGAAAAGAAACGCAAATAAAAATAATTAAAAAAAAACATTACATTTAAAAAAAACAAACCTTTTAAACCAGAAGTTATTTGGCATGTCAATATCTTTCGCTAGAGATATTTCTTTAAAAACAACTGTTTTTGGTGTTTTTAACATTCTTGTAGCATTTTTCTCATGATGGAAGACATATATAAAGAAAGTTAAGATTAAAACCACATTTCTGAGTATTTCATTGTTCAAATTGTTGTGAATCAGCAGCAAACACAATAAAGATGTTGAAAAAATCTTGTAAAAGCCACAAAATCCGCTCCAATCTGATGCTTTCACTTGTAGACAAATAGATCCTTGAACGTCTTACTGAAATCTGACTCAAAACTCTACGGCTGCATAAACTATGCAGAAGCAATGTCCTAGAAAACAACACAGGTTTTTTTTTATGATTTTGGCTAAAAACTGCAATTAAATTATAATTAAAAGACCACTGAGAAGACTATGAAAATCTGCCAAAAATGATTGGAGTTGGACTTTAAAACCCGTTTATTCTACATGTGACAATATTTCACCTGCATGTGAAACAATCAAGCCACAGCAAACATTTTTTTAAAGAAATCTTTCTGCGGGTTGTTTATTTTCACTTTCCACTTTTGATTTCTGTTACTGTAAGATTGAATGTTGGAAAAAGTTGCAAAAGGAGTTCAAAGTCCATTTCAAAACCTCCACCCTGTCTTGCTCCCTAAAATGCCCTCCAACTATTTGGCGCGACCAGAAGCTGGGATCACATCATTTCACAGTCTTTCATTTTAAATATTGGAAACATATTGCCATTTTGGAAAGTCAGTGCAAAAAATCTACAATACTATACTGGTCTATAAATGTAAAATTAGGATGATCTTTTTTGCTGTATAATACAGAGTTGTTTTTTATTCATTTGTCAGTCGGTCTTGCAAAGTTTTTTTTGCTTCTTCATTTTGCATAAGCTTTAGAACAAAGAGTTTCTCTAGCTGTTTCTGCAATGATTTCTTCCGGTTTTATTGTCTGTTTGTTGACCATTCAAAATGCAAAAGGATAATTTGGTGAAAAAAAAATGCTAATCTAATTTTCACCTTTTCTAAAGTAGTTCAGAAGAAACAGTGCATTTAGAGAGTGTTTTTTTCTGTCCCTATTTGCTGTCTTAGTGGACTCCTCCTGAGGTGATGTAAGGAAACCTGGGCTTCATGTCTGAGCTATGTCTGTACATGCCAAATCCTAATAGAGTTTACATCAAAGAGTTCCCTCCTGCTGTGACAGCAGAGTAGATGGTTACACACTTTTTCCCCCTGTCCTTCCATCCTTCCTCCCTGCTCTGCAGTGATTGCCATTCCCGTTCTTCTTCACTGCTATTTCTCCCCTCTGCTTCCCACCTCCAGTGGTGTTAGAGGAGGGTGGAGTGTCACCTTGCTCCGTGTCCACTGGCCTGTGGCTAGATGATGATTTATGGCAGAGGAGAGCAGGAGCTTGGGAGATGAAGCTCGTGTATGGCCATCTTTAAAAATCACTTGTGGCTGGTCAGGAGGCGGCTTCACTTGTGGCGGCGTATGAAAGCATGGCATAAAAGAATGGAGTCTACGCGGGCCATTCAAGATGATTTACTTCCAACATAAAATAGGTTTCAGTTCCAGCGATGGGCCGTGGAGAGCTTTTTCTTCTGACTTTGTGGATTAGAATGAGGAATGGTGGTGTGTTGTAGGGAAAAACCTTGAGGACATCCTTAAAAATGTCTTGCAAAAACAAATACATCTTTGCTTTAATGCCTCTCTGGATACAACTTCTCAGCTGTCAAGAACAGCCCTCTGTACAGAAATCAATAAAAAGTAGAGAACCTTTGATGAAACAATGTCTAAAGATTTGTTTACTCACACGCATGCCCCTCGGCAGCGCGCTTTCAAGTGACCACTTTCAATGAAAAGTTTATTATGTGCATGTTTCGGGCTCCCAGGTTCAAAACTCACACGTTCACGTGTCGCTACACAAGTTTCTACAACCATTTTCAGGCTATATGTACAAAACAGTCATTGATCATGGAGGAGAAATTCATAATTGTGGTTGGTGTCCCGTCGGAATCACATAACACCAACTTTTTCATATATTGGAACAAAGCTGGGAAAGTCAACGTCTGGAGAAGGATAAGTGCGATTTGCACCGCTTTGACATTTTCCTCCAAGTCTCTTCCAATGGCAGGTGGCGAACGTGCGCTACTGGATAGTAGGGAGGAACTTCTTTTTCTACTGTTTACTAGTGTATATCCGCCAAATGTTGAAGCGGTGCAAATTGGGGCTTTTTCTTTCACAGCTCTGATCTATGAAAGACTTGGTGTCATAGAATTCCAGCCGCACACAATTTACAAACGATTGGCACTTCTGTGAATTGAATTGAACTATCCTTGATTGGTCAAAGTTCAACCTAGTTTAACTTAAGATGCGCACTTTGTTCGTTGAGGCCAAAAACAGTCCATAAATATGCATAGCAAGGCATGAATTTTAAAAGTTTTGAACAAGGAAGAACAAAATACTTTTCGTGCTCTATGTGAAGGTACTATTATGGTGGTAAAAGACGATCATCTTCTCATGAACAGCCTCAGCTTTATTATTCTCTGAAGACGTTTCTTGGAGTCAGTAATCATTCTGCTGTGTCCTGCATTTGTTCTGGTAAGCAAATGGTGACATAACTGGACTAAATGTGACAAACTAGTAAAGAACTTGACTTAATTTAACAAAATTTAGATTCATTTAGTATCTGCTAAATTTAGATTCTACTCATTAGGTTTCTTCTTTCAAGTGTTGCAAATGAGCACTAACTTTTGCAAATAAGAATTTGTTTCTCAATTGTTTGGAGTTGAATCCACATCACCAATGTGTTGGGTAAGTAACTCGTGTTGGCCGAATCCAACCAGTGACTCACAGTCCATACTGTATGCATATGCCATGACTCATACAAGAGCGAGTCACACAGACAGATTGGACTCAGCTTTCCATCTGAGTCCTTTCACATGTAAGAGAAATCCCAGCCACATATTGTTACTCTGTTCTGTCATCTTCCAGCGAGCATATTGTCTGTCACGTCGAACTACCTTTATGAAAAGAATTATTTATTGTTTTGTCATCAAAGTAAACACAACAGTCTGAATTATGTAAGGCATTGAACATTACTGCTATTTCTAAAAATAGATGAAAATGGGCATAACATAAAAAAATTTTCTAATAATAGATAATGTTAATAAAAAAAAAAAAACAGCTACTTAGTTGTAATGTTATGAGGCTTAAAAAAACATTTGATCTATAAGAGGTGGATGCGATAGTGGGCCTGCTTTTCATACAGATGACCACATCCATGTCAATGTTTTCCAAAAATGCCAATTTTTTTCATTTAACGATGTCATTTTCTAAGAAGCCACATTTGACAGTAAGCTTTTCTTTTTTTATGTGTTTGTGAGATAAACTAAAAGATGCATGAGGTTGTTCATCCATCAGCTTCTTCAGTGTACGCTCTGAAATGTTTTTGGCCCAAGTGGCTGAATTCCCATTTGTGAGTGTGCTTAGACCAATACACATATAGCCTATATTTTATATATATATATATATATATATATATATATATATATATAGACATTACCAATCAAATCTTTGTTGGCATAGTGTAAAACCAGTTTTTCAGCGCTGCGGTTGTCACTATCTGGATATGACGTCACCAAAGCTTTCCCATAAAAGGGTCAAGGAGGGACAAACAAGTTGTTGGAACACACCTAGAACAGTGATTCTGAAGCTGCAGATTTTGATGGCAGTGTCTCAATTAAATAGTCATGCAATTTGTTTTTATTGTGGGTAATTCTGATCTCAAATATAAAAACTATAAATTCTTTAAAATGTACCCCCAGAACTGTTGTAATGGGTAATAAATCTAAACACAAGGTTTAAACTGGACAGTAAGTATGCTTATTGCTGTTGTACAGTTGGACTGTTTTACATTGGAGTGAATAGGGCCTGCCTTACTTGTGTGACAACTCCCAAGAGATCACCAAGTAAACTGACCTCTACTGACTTTTGTTAACTTACCTGCTGTCAAACAGGAAGTTAAAGTATTGCTTTCAGGTTTAGGCAAATTCTGTTGTAAATTAAAACAAAAAAAGTCAATAAAGATGTTATCCAAGTCATGTCATGACAGTATTGTCATGTGCAATAAAAAAGATTCAGCTTCAAAATAAGTCAAACAAAAAAATGGGGAAAAAAAAGGAACCCTTTATTAGGAGAGATGTTGTCAGAAACTGTGGTGTCAAACCCGATATGCAGGGACCTGGCTTTGTGGTTTAAACATTGAAATAAACTTAAACACAACAAAACCCATGGAGAAGCAAAAAGCTGACAAATCAGAGCAGGTGATCTGACAATGAAGAACTGAAAATCAGACACAAATCTCCTCCACATGAGCTGCAGATGATCATCAATATTAACCTGGTGTGACTGACAGGCGACAACTCAAAACAAAACACAAAATATCTCTGACAAAACTAAATCCAGGAACATAACCCTCACATATTTCGCCAGTGACCTGAATAAAGCATGCTCTTTGAACTACCAAAAGTCTTTAACCGTTTATGTAATTTCCGTAATACCAATGTATTCTAAAGCAGAGAAAGAAACTTTGCGTCAATGTGAAACACTTAAGACACTCAACATGGATCAGAATCAGTTGATTGCTTTTGTAAACACGCTCCCACTTTAAAGTGCTAAGTGCTTTAAAGTTATAAAACCGATGTTGCTGTGTATTTTCCGAGCGCTGGCAGCTACTGTACGTACTAACATAGATGACCGGCGACTATTGATGACATCATCAGGGGTAGTAATGTCGGAATATGAAGACACAATTTTTTCCGTATCTCTTCGCTTGGAAGGTAGGGATAGGGAGAAACTGTAGAGGTAGGGAAGCAATTTGAATTCAAGCCAACACTTGAGCTAAAACTCTGGTGATTAAGGGTTAACTGAAACTAGTTTTTTACAAATGTATGCATGTAGGGAGAAGTAGTGTAAAGAGTCACCCCAGTTGTTCTCAACCACCAAAAAAACAACTTTCCGTTCTGGACTCTATTAGTTTAGGCAAACTTCCCTGAACCCTGGCAGCTTAGTTCTGACTAACAATTTGTTGTGACAATTTGCTCTCACCACTGCTTAAAAAATATAGTGAGAAATTGCAGCAAAAGCAATTTGCAGTTCAGACTGGGACTGGAAGGAGCTGCCTTGCTCAAGCTTGATTCATATTTTATCACAGTGTTGGCTAAAACTGTCCTCTATCCGGGTATTTCAAAGCTCCACAACTGGCCCAATTCCTTGCATGTGGCGACAAAAGCGTCACCACGCAGTAATGAATCAAATTAAGTGGATTGTCAGCTAGGCTAACAGAGCTCTCCTTCTCCCCTCAGCATGAAAAGGAATAACTTCATGGCTCCAATTTGTCTTCCCCTGCCCTCGCTCGCACATATTTTTGCATTTCATCTAGCAGAAAAATGAAAAAAATTATGCCTCAGGCAAAGAAACGAGAAGAAGAACAGATGGGAAAAAATCTATTGAAAATGTAGAATATGCATTGATTTTTTTTTTTGGGAGGAAGAAACATACTGTAGGTAAATTGGAGTACAGAACAGGAGTTCGACACAAATATATGGCTTTGAAACAAATGAAATCTCAGGGTGGAAACTGCACCTGTACCTTAGTTTTCAATTTCCTGTCCTATTTTTCTTTTCTTCCTCTGACCCCTCTGAAGATTAAAGTACAGTAACATGAAGAGAAAGTGATAGTTTACAGCGACAGGTGAAAACACAGCTGATCTGTTGGTGATGAGCTAGAGATATTAAGATCTAAAAGAAGACGACTGGACAAGAAATGTAATAAAGGTTTTTCAGATTCAAATCAGAGAGGGAAACATTTTTAATGAATACAAATTCACTGTGGCGTGTGTACTCCAGTGACTGTGACGGCTCTGACATTCCTCTGCGCACAAAACAAAACTTTTACTTTCATTCCTTCAAAGCCCACTATATTAAATTGGAATGATGATGTTTGTCAAACCCTTTGATAAAATCCAAAAATAAATTGTTGCGACATCAATTTTAAATGTGATATTTAGTTTCAATTATGGTACATTTGGGTGATGTGGTAAGTTTTTTCTCTCACAACAATGTTAGCTCAAAGATCCACTCCAATGAAAATCGTCTTTTTTGTGTTTGCATTAGCGGTGTCAATCAATAAAAAAATAACCTGATTAATCACACTTTTGGGTTGTAATTAGTCACGATTAATCCCAATGTTTCAGGAGTGACATTTTAAACGACAATATGCAGCTTTCGAACACAAAAAGGCCAGAGAGAACATGTTTCCGTCATTTTAATTGTCTGACATGTTTATGCTAAATAAAGTGTTAACTCAAAAGTTTAATTATTGTGCACAAAACATATAAACAGTAAGATAAGCAGAACTGTAAAGACTTTAATGTCTGCAGTGTTACTCCAAGAAAACAAAGATGCTGATATACAGCCATAAGAAACAAACATTGTGTTTCTGCACTTTAAATGGCCCGGGGGAAGACCATTCTGACTCTGTACCGGCTCAGCGCAGCATTGATTTGTTACCGTGACAACAGACCGCATTACGTATCAAATAGTGCGCTTTTTGTGAAAAAGCGATCTAAACCTAAAATATAACAAGAATAAAGTACTGAAAATCGATTGAATATTTTTTTTGTAGCCTTCAGCCTGAACCGACCTAAGAGTGTTGCTTCGCAGACTGTAGTTAATTAGCGTTATTAAATATGTATACATATTTTTTAATTATTCGTGTGCTTTAACGCGTTATCATTGACAGCCGTAGTTTTTAACATGTTCTCATTGCGTTTTTCTAATAATAGAGGGCCTATGTAAAAGAATTTATGATTAAAACTGTGTTTCTGCGTATTTCTTAAATCAAATCGCATTGGATAAGGAAACTAAATGCATCATTTTTCAAATGGAGGATTACATTTTTAAATTCCTAAACTCAAGATTTTGTTTTACGTCACATCATGTCACGTCTCCACTGAGACAGAAAAGACTTTTAAAACTGAAGAAAGAAAAAGGATTTTTACAAACAGGTTATTAATGCGTTTCTTCAGAAGGAGCGACCATAAACATAAAACAAGGGAGCGACACATGGACTTCATTTATAAGTAAAAGAAAGTCAATGAAAACAATTTTGGTGATTTTTTTTTTTTTTTTTGTTCTCTGCTAAAGTTTGTAAATGGAAGAAAAATGTTGATATGAAATTTCAAGCAACACACTTTAACTGCTGCCACTCAAATGATGAATA
Organism: Adrianichthys oophorus; assembly: GCA_036245035.1. NCBI lineage: Eukaryota > Metazoa > Chordata > Actinopteri > Beloniformes > Adrianichthyidae > Adrianichthys > Adrianichthys oophorus. The sequence goes on along the minus strand of BSAI01000072.1, from coordinate 26,098,274 downwards.
ATCTACTCTGTAGGGTTCATGTTTGTAAATCTGATGACGTCAGCGCCTCACCAGCTGTGAACCTCACCGCACGTCATTGTAATTTAAAAGACTACTGGGAACAATTTTAGAAAAGAAAAAAATATGATTGGAGTTGGACTTCGAGCTGTAAAAGTATTGACACGAGCACCTTATTTACTCGATGTCTTTAGCATTATCCCTCCTTTTTTACATGGTATAACTATAATAAAGATTTGATTTTTTTTGTTTAAAAATGAATAACATTATTTTCCCCATAAAGTTATGAAAAATTACCAAAACTTTTTCCTGCCAAAAGTGTCTTGGAGATTTCATGGAAGCAGCCATTTTGAAATGAGCAGGAAAAGCCCATCTACTGCCCTCTAGTTGAATGATGTTGAACTACAGGGCAGAGAACACATGGGCCGAGTTTACGATGGTCTTTAGGATGCTTTTATCATGCTATTAAGATAGGAGTCTCAGAAATGTGTGTATCAAAAGGTTATGGTGAAAGAGGCATACGTCCTATATATCCATTAATTACACTAATCCATTAGTTTGTTAGTCTTTGGTTGACTCTAGACAAGTTGTGTAATTGTAATGTGACTCACCTCCGATTTCCACATTTTTATTTTTCCTTGGTATAAAAAAATCTCACAATATTGGAAAAGTTGAGAAAGAGTCTTATTTGCACATAAGTGGGGTTCAGGCTACCTGGATGTTGGTTCAAGAACTTTCAGACCAACATTTATTAAGAAATTAAACCTTTTTTTTGCATAACTTTTGATGACAATGAGATAAAAATCAGTCATTTACTTTCAAAGAGACATTTTAGAAAATTGTTTTTAGATGCATACTATTGGGAAATCATCATTCAGATAATGCAAAAGTGTTATCTGCATATTTTTGATGAATTACAAGAAGAAGCATTTTTGTGCTAAGTGACAGTGACACCAGCCACCAGAAGACAAATCATGCAAGAACTGAAAGTGAAGAAGTAATCGCTTCTTAGATTGATCCTTTTAAATCAGGTTTTGCAAAGAATCAGCATTTTCTACATGTAAAAATGTGCTTCAACGTAACAAGCCAGGAAGGTGTCTAAGAAAGTCACAAAGAGAGAGAACAACAACATGAAAAGAAGACTGAGATCATTGGTGGCTTTTTACTTTGCTTCTTGTATTCCATATTTTACCATGTCGTTGCCCTGAGCCAAGGAATCATAAGTCGTCTGTATGACAGTCTGGCCACTTAGATAAATGGAAAGAACAAAACAGAGCATATTGCACTGCAGGACAGACATGTTAATCTGTCTCTTTCATACTCTCAGCGTATGAGGTTACTATGGCTACTGCATGTGAAAATATGTGTGAGGGCACATTCTATTAAAGGTGAAATATGATTTCCGGTTAGGGACAGAATGTGACACAATCCATTGTAAAAAGAAAAAAAAATCCCCCTATTGGTATTTTATTTCGTCAAACCTTCAATTTACAAGGAAGGGAATATAAAAAAACTGGACCCCCAGAAACAGCCTGACTGCAAATGTCTTACAATGTTTTACTTCTCACCTGTTCTCACTATGGATCCAGTTCCATTTATAAAAGTGATGCCACTGGAACTTCTGAATTTTGCAAGCTGCGTGGCAGCGCAGAGTCTATTAGAACTGTGAGATGGAAACCAAAAGGTGTATTCAGTGACTTGAGGGTGCAAGGAGAAGATGAATAGGGGAACTGGCACAAGACCGGCTCTATATTTAGCAAGTAATCTGTCATCTCATTTTTGTCATCTCCCTTCCCCCTTGTTTTTGCTTTAAAGAATGAGGGATTGATGTTCAGAAGATCAGAGAAAGTAAAGGAGGATGTGGGGGGGATCACAGAGGCTTGGTGAGAGGAGAGTAAGTAGGTCCAGTGAATGTGTATGTCCATGTGTGTGTGTGTGTGTGTGTTCACCAGGAGCAGGAAAGGAGTCTCAGCAGAGCGATCGATGACTGATGTTTCTAGAGACCCAGATCCAGCTTAGCTGTGTATAAGACCACGAGTTCATTTACACAAATATAAGTAAAAGAAAAGAAAATTCAATTTAGTTCTGCAACTCCTCTGCCGAATCTTGTTCTACGTGCAAAAAGTTATCTTAATATATAAAACCTAAAGTTCTGAAATCAGTGACTTTTAAAGATCCCAGGCTGTAAGCTAGCAGGACAGAGTGTAAACATAGAGATGAGGGGAAATGAGGGGCAGGCTCAACTCCAAGAGTCCCACCCACAACTCCGAGGCGAATTCCTAATGAGCTCCTGCCGCTCTGCAGAAACTATGTCCTAGAAAATTACAAGTTCTTTTTATGCCTAAAAATGGCATAATAAGACCAGTGGAAATCCTTTTAAAACAGATTTAAAGAAAATCAGAGTGGGACTTCAAATGATTGGCATCTGGCAAATTGTTTTTTTAAGGGCTAACCCTCGCAGCTCTGTATCCCTCAATGGTAAATCATTTCACGCTTTTTCATGGAGGAGAAGCTCCGTGAACTATTGGTGACATCATCAAATGTCAAATGGGAGGACTGTCCGAATTTGAAGACACTATTTTTCCATAACACTCTGTTTGGAGGTCTAAATGTAGGGGTAGGAGAAGCCGTAGGTGTAGGGGAAGGATTTGGATTTAGCCCTAAACCTGGAAGAAAACACTCCAAATGAGAAACCTGCAAAGGTTTTATGATGCTCCTTGTGATCACTTTGATAAAAAACGGAGGAGCTCAAGTAAAAGAGGCAAAGGAGTGAAGAACATGAAAAACTAGTGGAACAAAAAGGTACAGAAAGAAACCAATTTGAATAAAACTTTCACAAACAATGATACCTTTGCAAAAATATTACTAAAATCTGCTTGATTCAAAAATTCTGCTTGAATTGGTTTGTATGCTTCTGTCCATGAACACACCAAAATTCAAAATCGACAAAGTTTCATCAAGAGAACCCAAGAAAACCTTAAAGTCCAGAAATACCAAATGCAATGTGGTAAAGTAAAGCGGTTACGTCATGAAACACTTTTCTTGATTCTTATTTTCAAGACACTTTGAATGTGGCCGTTAGATTATATTTCATTTAATGCCACATTGTGCCAATATAAATTCTGCAAGTATATTTAGTGCTGCAGTGCCACTTTATACTTTTTCTTTTTTTTTTACAAGCGTTACTTTACAGGGTGTGTCCAGAGTGACTAGAAGAAGTCCTATTTAGGGTTGCTCATGCTACATTCTCCAATCGCTTTGCTATCTTGTGACTGATATAAGCACCAGTAAAGAGCTGGGAACTGCTGGCACATGAATCATAAGACAGGTAACGAGTGGAGGGTAGAGGAACCTCTGAAAGCTATGCTTACACTGCCATTGGCCACGTGCGTTATAAGTGATCACTTCCAATAAAAAGTTTTTGTAAACTTGTACTGTCAATCAATTAAAACAATTAATCAGATTTAATCATACCTTTAGGTTGTGATTAATGATGATTAATCACAATGTTTTACTAGTAAAATTTCTTGCAGCTTTCGAGCAAAAAAAAAGGCCAGAGAGAACATTTTTCCTTCATTTTTATTGTCTGAAATGTTTATGTTTTTAAAGGGTTAACTCAGAAGTGTAATTTGTGTGCACAAAACACATCAACAGCAAGACAAGCAGAACTGTAAAGACTTTAATGTCTGCAGTATTACTCCAATATAAAGGCTGCAGAGCAGCTCTAATACATGGGGGGGGGCGAGATCATTACAGTTACTCAACTATCCATTGACAGTACCGTTAGCTAGCTAGTTCCATCTAAAAACTCTCTCTGTGAATAATTCAGAAGGTTGTAAATAAAATATGTCTAAACTGAAAAAACTTGCACCCAAAAAAGAAAAAAATTAAAACAAGATAGCTACTTTGCTGAGTAATGAGTTTCTCTGTAGTAAATGAATTCAGACAGCGTGGGACAGGGAAATACTGTACTTGAACAAGGAAGATCTTAACTAGAAATGCAGTTATTCTCACTGATATTAAAGATGGGTAGGAGACTGATTTATTCCAAGCTGAATTTTTTATCTGACTTTTTTTAATGAAATTTAAAGGAGGAATTGCAGCGAGCTTCAACGAGAGTCATAAGAGGAGCGATTGCAGTGATGCTTTGAGGTGCCATTATCAGGAGCAAAGGAAAACAAAAAGCAATGAGTGGGAAACAAAGATATCCATCAAACACGATCCCTTAATTCACCTGAAACAACACTCACTGCTCTTCCCTTCAGCAAAGAGTGCAATATTTTTTGCATAATGCATTAATGCTGTAAAATTGCGACTAAACGGCCAGAAACATCCTCAAGAAAAATAGCCCCATAAGTAATGAGAGGTAAATGTTTCATAAACGTTGTCCTGGTACAACAAAATGTTGTCACCGAGGGGGAGGGGGAGGAACAAGGACAAAAGAGAAAAAAATCAAGGCGAGAGAAGATGAATGGAGACCACAAGGGTCTTCTGTGTCCCACCGGTGCTACAGTGATCACACACTACGGTGATGTAGTCGTCATCCTGCGTGCCAAAACTACAATTGAGGAGGAGCAGAAATCAATAATGCCCTCCAGTCAATTGCTCACAGTGGCGCCGGTGATTCTGACTATCACTGCAGGTGACCGGGGTGTTGATCATATCACTTTGCTGGATCAAAGGTGCTGCTTCAGGCTCGCAAAGCTGTTTCGTTTCCAATAGATGAATCAATAACTAAAATGTGTCACATTCACTGATGATGCAATGATTGCTTTTGAAAGGGGGCAGTCAGATGAAAAGCTCTTTGTACCAACAGTGAGGACAAGTAAGCAGCCAAATTAGGAAGAATTATGAGGATTAGAAATGTTAAACTTCCACTCCAACCGTGTTTTGATCTATTTTCAAAGAGTCCCCAGCGATCTTTTAATTATGTTTATGCTGTTTTTAGGCAAAACCAAAAAACATGTTTTTGTTGAGGCGCAGAGTAAGCCTGCCCCCATTTCCCATCATTTCTATGTTTACACTCTCAACTGCTAGCTTACAGCCTCTCACAACTCCAACCAAACATTACTGGTACAAAAATGTGGCGAGCAACATCGAAGCTATCCAGCCGTACAGTTTCGAGCCCGATACCAGCTCGGACGAGGAGAACAAATACATACGTGGATCTATTTGTCTGCAAGTGGATGCGTCGGAATGGAGCGGAGAGCTCGTGGCCCACTGACTATAACACCTACGTCACTGTTACAGACTTTTTCAACAGTATTTTTTGTCTGCTCCTGATTCACAACTTCAACTATTCTTTGAATAAAGAAATACTCAGAAATAAAATGTTAAACTTAATTTTCTTCATATAAGTCATACATTATGAGAAAAATGGTACAGGAACAACACAAAACCACCAATTTATTGGAGTGGGTCCTAAGATTCAAGCACAGATCTAAAAATGTAGTTTTCCCAACATTATTTCTTTTGATATATTCAATCGGAAAAAGAAAGATGTCAGAGACACCCTTTTTCTCCATTCTGTCTTCATGTCTTTGTACTCCTCTTGGTGTCCAAATGCTGAGGAGAAACTTAAAAGATGCCTCCTGGTTGAGCCCTCTGAGGCTGACATCCGAGGACAGCTGCACTTCCTTTTGCCTCCCTCCCTCCTTCTCTTAAAGTCCCCTCACTGTCAAACACAGAAAAACTTTCTAACTCCAGTTTTTCAGCCCTACTACCCCTTCTTGATTTTCTCTTCATGTCTTGTCATAGAGAACCTTTGTTCTTGTGATTCCCCTTTATCTATCCTCTTCCTGAACACCAAGCACTTTTTTCCATTGAGAAAGAAGTTTGGTGCCAGTATCAGTCTGTCAAACGGAGAGGCAGTCTGTGAGGGAGCTTCGTACCGGGAGCTCCCTCTCAGCTCATTTTTCTCTGACACAACACTTTCTAAATTAGCTGCTTGACACAAACAAGTGTGTGTTTCATCTCGTGGTTATAAAGTCCCCCATACCTTAGGTCTTAGTCACAACTGCCCCTTAGGGTGGATACAGGCTATCTGTGGGCAAAAAATGGGCAAACCTGTACAGGGCACAGAGTAAATATCCAGGCCGTAGGCATTTCCATTCCAAGTGCACACCTCAAGCATGCAGAATTTGGTTGTCGTCAGTATGGAGCCAGTATTTGCACCTTACTAATGACTAGAGTGTGGCATAAGGGACCATATGACAGCAACATTTGACTTATAATTATTTCACGATACGCTTACCACATGCACATCAATTTTCATGATGTACTTTAAGGTGGCCGTGCAAGCCTCAAGGGAACTGCAAGACACACCTGCGCTCCTCTTATTGCTTTAGTCACAACTGCGCGCTATACGGGTGGATACGGGATGTCTGCGAGAGAAAAATGGTCAAACTTTTACGGGGCACGCAGCCCTGTAGTGTTGTTCAAGCTATAAGGGTGAACTTCTTGTGCACAGCCTGCGGACTCCGTGCAAGCAGCCTGACTGCTAAAAATGAGATAAGTAGACAATCAAAGTTTAGTTTGTGTGAGCGTCTTATGGGCACTTACGAATCATCTGCATCTGTGAGGGCATTGTTCGACAGCATCACACGTTCGTCATAAGTGCATTTAAATTACATTATCCCAGTAATGGTACAAAATGGTCCTTTCCATTTTCCTGACGTCCCTTAGGGTGGCTGCACAAGCAAACTGCAAGACACACCTGCACTCCTTTTAAGATGCGGCGCCCCTTTCGTTTTACAACCCTCTACAGGCCTGGACATTCCAAAAAACTCACAGCACTTGGAGAGTCAACCCCCCGTCTGACTAAAGCTTCATGAATTTAAAAAAAAAAAAAAAAAACGTGTCACATGGCGAGGTAATATTGCAGACTTTACGCACATAAATAACTGAAAGTGAAATACATACAATACAAGGACAAAATATTGCTAAATCAAGGTGTCTACCTTGTTAGGGACACTTTTAGGTTTGCTGTTACTCAGTCCAATGCAATTTTCTGCCACTTCTGAACCCAGTTCAGTTTGTATCCTGCAGGTTTCTGAGGCTTCAAGGTGCAATGATTAATGCTGGTGTTGCTGGCGATAATGAGCAAGCTCTCTTCCATTCTTCCATGCCAGCAGCTGGCATGTGCCCACTTTCACATGTGGAGAGTAAGCCGTCCTGCGTCTCGGCTGCAGGGCAGAGCAGAAGCAGCTAACACAGATTAATTGGACTAACAGCCTGCTGAGAGATCCCTCTGGCTTCTTCACCTCTGCGTTCGAGCCCTTTTTTTCATGAATTCGACCGTGGATTTGACCACTTCAAATACTTGCTCAAACATTTACACTTTTCTTTTTATTACAAGCAATGCCTTTGTGTTTCATTTGCTCTGTGGCAAAAATGACAATCACTGTGGATTTGATGGTGCCTCTGAGCTAACGACCTGCTGATATTGAAAAGCTATTAAAAATAACATCATTGATTTCATCAAGCTCTCAGAAGGACAGCAAATGAAAGGATTCCTCAAAATGTCAAACAAAATTTTCTGCAGCTCCCTGCAGACAATTTTTTTTTAATTTGGTCACAAACACAAGTAAACGAAAGGAATGTTATTGGAAGCTTGCAGAATGAGACAGCACAAGGACAGGTTAGTTCGTACTGGACATCTGATCGTTGACACAACAAAGACACAGGCGCTGCTAATTCATTGCAGTGTTGGTTTTCACTTTAATAGGATTATCAAATGCATGCTTCAGAATGGACCAAAAACAAAAGGTTAGGAGTGCGGGGTTATTTATGACACTGACAGACGATTTCAAGTCTCCCTCCACAGACTTGAGCTATTTCAAAAGGTGCAAATGCTCTGACCTGTGTCTGTCTCATAAACATGGCTTTCCTGAGGCAGGATTGGGAGATCAGTGAGCGAAAGTGAGAAACAGATGAGTTGACACTTCGCTAGGATGGGTCATGGCATTTTAGTTTTCCACTGGAGATCTCAACGCGCCACCATGTACTGCCATGTGGACTCAATAACACACATAGAGCAGCGTTCTCTCTGCTTTACCTGGCAGCAGCAGAAAAAACACTATGTTCTGTTTCACTAAGGTGTTCAAACAAGTGTGCTCGTTTTCTCGTGAGCTGAGCCAGATTCTTGAACATCCAGGTTGCATGTTCTTGAAGATGGTTCAAAACTTTAACAGCCTTTAAGATGGAAGCTCTTCGAGAACTTCCCGCTCAATTGGAGCTCTTTGAATTTCCTGTTCCAAAAAACAATTCCCAGCATGATTCCATCGGCATTCTCAAACAGCCTGAGCAAACGGATGCTAACTTCAGTCATTTCTCATTTCTGTCAGCTAACTAACTATTAATGCTAAGCTTAACCAAATAACTTTAGTTGCCCGGTCAAAAAAAAGGCAAATTTTCACTTTAACCAAACAGAAAAAAGATGTAAAAACAGGGACTTTGTAGTAAAACTACTTTAACTCACTTTACTTTTAAACTCTCAGATTTCTAGAACGATAAACAAAACATTTTAAAGACATTTGTTTTGATAATTAAAATCCATACATTTATCAAAGAATGTACTTACTTTTATGAAGTTTCATTGAATGTTATCATAAAGGTTCAAAAAATGAATTCCAATTGGTTGGCCCTCACACATTTTCACATCACAAATCCTTGCCCAAAAACTATAAAAAAAAAAACAAAAAAAACACTGAAAACAGTGAAAAAAAAGTGAATATTGACAGAGGAACTAGGCCTAACAAAGGTTTTTATCAGTACCTGCAAATTTTGTATTTGTGCTTTTGAACACGTCTTTGTCCCCATGTCGACTTCCTCGTCTCTTTGCTTCCCGCCCTTACCCCAGACTTTGCCATCCCTCTATTGTTCCCAGATGATATTACATGAACTCCATTTTATAAAGGGTGGTAATAGACTCCTCAGCACGAAGATCCTCTTTATTAACCGTCAACTGTGGACTACATCTCTAAGCTGATTAGTCAAAGCTGTCTGCTCAGTGTTTCAATTAGGACCGTTTTGAGCAGTCGGGGAGATTGCGTTGCTCATATTCATGTTTTTCTTCAGCGTCTTAGGCAGTGCTTTAAATACAGTAATCCTAAAAGCATATTATGGCAACACGGATGAAAAAGCAAAAAAATAAAAAAAATAAAATGGCTCCTATGGCAGTATTAATACTGCAGAGCAGTAATTTACAGCAGCAGAAAAAAAGAATCAAATTTTCTCACACCCCTTAAAAGTGATAAAGGAGTCCATGCTAATGTGTTGGAGCACCTCAGGAAAAGTAATTTTGGAGAGCAACATGACTTGGGCAGCAAAAAAAATCCTTTTGTAATGAGATAACTACAACTAACTACTAAAATTGTATAAATTGTTTAATTTAAACAAACTTTTATCCGTTTTTGTACAAAATACTCAGAAAAATGACAACATAATCACATTTCAACCAGAAATCATTCATACTTTGAACTGTAAAGCCATAAGAGTTAATAGAAGTGACTCTGAGCTCTTTGTGTGGTGTGTGACAGCTCAACATCTCTGTGTATCTCTGTTAGATGCACTTTTGCAGGAAAAGATTCTGGTCAAGGAACCAGAAGCTTGAAAAAGAGGTAAAAGTGAAAGCTAAGAGCTGGCAGAAGAGGTTATGACTCTATCTAGATTACATCAAATGATGTCCACCTGCAGACACAAGTTCATTTTTTTTAAATGTTCGCAAAGTATGATAAGGATTATCAGATTCTGTCTAAGGTATCTGGCTTCATCAAATATCCACTTGACATAGGAGTCACCCGTGTTCTCTCGTTCCGTCTGTGTGTGACTATCATTTTCATACACACGTACATCTGCCCATTAATCCATTCAGCTGTTAATCCTGCAGCAGAGACGTGTCATACATGGCTGGAAACCAAGCAGAAAGTGCTGCTGTCACACCTGTCTGTGCTTTGCTTGTCATTGCTGTCACTCCAGTTGATGCAAACTCCAGATCACTCTGCATGCAGCACACTAAATTTACCTCGGCGGAGATCATCTGTGTCACAAATGTGTAGGTCTGCGCGACATGTTGTTGTCATGTTCTTGGTTTTGTCAATCTTTGACAAACAGGCAGGCAGAGAGCAAGGCAGGCAGCGAGCAAGGCATCATTCAGGAATCCGAGTGAATCAGGGACACAATTGTGCACACTTGTGGATTTCTGCTGCAGTCGCATATCATTCAGAACAACTCCTGCAACAGGTGAGGTGGGACTTTTTGCAAGAGACCTCACCGATGCATTTGGACAAAAAATGTCCTCATATGAATGTTCTCTAGGCATATACATTTTAAGTGCAACAAAACTTACAGTTAAGCCAGGATTTAAAAGAGAACCGGTTATGCATAACAAGTAATAGTTTATGTCAAAAATAGTTTTCCATTTTCCATTTTTTATGTTAAAAATGTGTTTCTTTTGTATAATGTGGAAAGTATGTTTTATCAATTTCCCCTAAAAACGTATAATTCCAATTTGGTTGAGGAACTTTAGCAAAAAGTTGGACAAAAAAAACTCAGACTCAGCAGGAATATCGCGAGTACTCGTCTAATTAAAAGGTATGTAATACATGTGTAGTTTACAGCAAAGCTATCAGTAAAAACCATCTCTATTATTTGGGGAATCCAGCTGTGTAGTTTTGAAGTAGAGCTTGTTTAACTGCAGCACAAAGAAGATGCAAGCACAGGTATTAGAGCGGTGATTCATCTTCTGCCAAACTTGCTGCAGTTATCTGGAATTCTTATCCCAAGCCCCCTGGTGGGGCAGTCTATTGGAAAGCAGCTTTAATCGCCTTCTCTTTGCTCACACTAGCTGTGACTACATCTGCAAAATGGCTTTCATCTGATCGAAGATCGGATTGAACTGTGTACATCAGGAATACGCAACTCCAGGCCTCGAGGGCAGCAGTGTCTGCATGATCCCCAAATATCCAAGCCCTACTCATGACGTACTACCTAGTTCAGGTAGTTCAGCCAATTAAAACATGCCAGAGCGTGGTATGTTGGAAAACATGCAGGAAGGGTCCCACCCAAAACTCAGAGTACGCTGCAGAAACTATCTAAACTAATCTAAACATTTGCAAGAAATGTGGGGTTAAACAAGGACACAATGACTGCCAAGGCTGGAAATCGAACTACTGACCCTCAGTCGGCTATAGCTACCACATAAGAGAGAAGAAACTGAAAGATTAAGATGGAGTGGAGTATTAAAGAGCAATACGGACACGTCTTTTAGAGGAGAGAATGAGGAGCATCACCGGTACATGGAAACAGTGAAAGTGGTAGATTATCATGGAAACAGGCAGACAAAAACAGGAGAATTTTCAGCTGGAACTGGAATACGAGATAGCTTGGGAAATGCAAATCTCACACAAAGTAGAGGAGACAACCAGATGGTGGGGATTATTCCAGACTAAAATGCTCTGGGATCCACAGAGAGGCAAGGCTGCACACATAAACTGTTACAGAACCCATCTGCCAGAAGCAGACCTAAAGAAATTGTAGGCCCACCATCAGAATGATGATCAAACACTGTCTGGACACGGAGACCTAAAATAGCCTATTTTTTTTTTTGTTAAGATAATAGATAAAAAGAAAAATCGAATTCTGCTGCTCTGGATGAGCACAACAAAGCTTTATTTACCAGTAACTGCATCATTAGTCCGACATGTATAACGGCATAAAGACCAGGTATTCTTTAAAAGAACATTTATTTTATAATGAAAACTATTATAAGCACAATTGATGCATAACTAGTTAGTGTATTGTGTCAACTCACTGACAACAATGACAGTTATAAAAAATATATAAATATATATATATATTTCAGAAAGAAATGCAGCTACGCAAACTATTAGGGCCAACACAAATTAACAATATATATATACATTTAGCCTATGGGTACAATGTGTAATTTTAATAATTCATAAATTGATGAGAAATAATTTGTATTTTTTTAGAAAAAAGTCGTAAAAATTATGAGGAAAAAAATCATAATTTTAAAAAGTCATAAAATGGTCTAAAAAAAGTCGTACATTTATGAGAAAAAAATATGTAAAACTATACTTTAGCGTAAGGAAACTGTCAATAAGAAATGCATTTATAAAGACAAAGTTGTGCACAACTCTGCAGAAAAATATGAATACATCATTTAGTTTTACGTTTAACAAACCTATTTTGATTACAATTTGTCTTTGTTTTGAATAAGACTTTGTCTTGAAAATTAATTTTTCCTGTTAACAAACTGTTGAAAATACATCACAGGGTCACAGGCATATACATCGAGTCCCGGAACATCAACTGTTCACATTGTCCACGTGTTTTTTTTTTTTTTTTTAATTAAACTAAAATAAAATAAAACTTTTTAGAATGTTATTGATCCCATAACGGGAAATGATCTTTATAGCCATAGCTCTGTTGAAAATGGAATAAAACAGATCATAATACAGAGATCTCCAGTGGCATTTTATAGTCGTCAGGCGACAGCAGCTGATTCGTGCAAACAATGCAGCAGTGGATTGTTTCAGACCCAGAAGTGGTGGAAAACAGCAAAAAAGACATGTGGCTTCACTTATTAGATGTAAAAAAAAACAAAAAACATGTAATTCTTTCTTTTTAATTATCGCTACGATCGGTTGCCAGTTAGCCCTTGTTTAGCTCTAAGTTAGCTGAGCTGTCTTTGTTATTTTCCATCAGTTTTCTTAAGCCACTATACAGTATATCCCTTTCGGGATCACGGCGCTGCCGGGAGCCTGTCCTGGCTACTGTTGAGCTAAGGCAAGGGTATATATGGACAGGTCCAGGGGCTGGAGCGAAAGGGCCTGGAATAAACTGGCCTGCTAAGTCGGGATCCCACCGCTTCAAAACTTGATCTGCTGTTGTCGCTTGGCCAAAAATAAAAAGAGCAGAGCTAAAATATGAAGATTATAGAGCTACGGTATCAAGATTATTTCCCTGCCAGGGGATCAATAACATTTCTGTTGTAGTTTAATAAATGAGCCTTAACGCACATGCTCACTCTGTTGAATCGATGGTTCAGGACTCAATGTATATGCCTGTGACCCCGTGACGCATTTTTGACAGTTTGTTAACAGGAAAAATTGGTATTCAAGACGAGTAAGAGTCGTATTCAAAGCAGACATTTCCAACATAAAAATCAATGTTTTATTCATATTTTTCTGCAAAGTTGTGTACGAAGTATTAATTTGTGCTCAACTTTGTCCATATGAGTACATCTTTTATTGACAGTTTCCTTACCCCATTCTATAAGAAAAGAAGTTGTAAATGTATGAGAATGAAGTCAAAATTTTACAAGAATAAAGTTGTAATATTATATTAATAAAGTCGTAATTTTATGAGAAAAGTGTTTAAAATTATGAGAAAAAAGTCCTAATTTTACAAGGAAAGAGCCATGCTATTATAAAAATATACTTGGCCTTCTTCCTGATAACATGCAGATGAAATCAATGCAGCCATTTCTGTGGTTTGCATGTGCTATACTTGTATAACACCTTTGGACCCCTGCACTACTGTATACTGCTGACAGTATACAGTATACATAAACGTAAAATCCACTCCAGACTTTGTATTTCCTGATTTGTGAAACCAAGGCTGAATGAAAGACAATGTGATCTATCCTTTACGTCTGTCAGACTAAAACATCATGTAGATTCTTTTCTGTTGTTGTTGATAAACAACAGATTTTCTTAAAAAACTAACTTAAAAAACACAAGACTTTAATCTTGTTAATTCTTTATAATTGTAAAAAATATTCTTATTTTTATTAAATTACAACTCTTTTCTCATAATTTTAGGACTTTATTCTTGTCATTTTTTTTACTTTTTTCTTATAAACTTACAACTCATAAAAATACGACTAAATTTTAAGACATCAGACTTTTAAATGTACTTTTTTTTTTTTTATTTTAAAGTGGCCCTAAAACTGTAAAAATGCAGAAAAAAACTAATTCAGGAAAATTTGGTGCTTTACCTTTTCCTGTGTGCAGATCAAACCTCGTACCTGCAAAATAAAAAAAGAAACATTATTGATACTGTTATTAGACAGGAAATTTCTTCAGTGAAAAAGCCATGTCAGGTCCCACTCCTATCAACTTTTGAGCTAGTTTAAAAGCGTTCCCGGTGGTCTTTTGTTTTGATTTTTGATTTGAAATGCTTTATTTCAAGCAATCAGGCAAGAATAATACATGTGTAACACAATCAATCAACAGAGGTTTGCATTCATAAAAACATGTCAAACACAGCGACACTAAGCATCAAATGATGGTTGGCTTGAAAGGAAGTGGGAGGAGGTGAACTCAAAATATATAATCCCACCCCGACTAGACCACACCATTTTCTTTACATAAATTATCAACATCCGGTCTGTAACTTATGATCTGATATTTCTACCTTACTAACATAGATTCAGGTCATTAAGAATCCTTAAGTAGCAATAAATCACATGGCTATGCAAGTAGAAATAACACTATTTAAACTAGATCATAACATATGCAGATCTATTATCAAAATTCAAAAATATATGCAGATTATTTTTCATTAGAAAAAAATCAGCGATGTAAATACGTCAGCAATATAGAGCAAGTATCCAACATCAGAAACATATATTCAGATGATAATTATTATTTTCTTTTTTTAGAAAAAAATTTAATATAGTTCAAGTTTCATTAATAAATATTTATTTTACAAAAACCTGTATCAAAAATGTGTGCAGATTATGTTCAAGTCCCATCCCAATCATTTTTGTGCTCTATTGCAAAAGTGTTCCCCGTGGTCTTTTAATTATGATGATGCCCTTTTTTAGCCCAAATCAAAAAAACCTGTGTCATTTTGTCGGACAGAGCTCCGGCAGAGCGGCAGTAGTTTATTAGAAATTTGACTCTGACTTGGGAATGGGACCACTGACACGGAGCAACCTCTTCCCTTTCCTCTTCCTGCTGCAGATGTGACCCGACCAGCATATTTTCTACATCACAATAAAGCTCTTTTTCAAAAGGCGGTTTGCCGTCTGTTCCTAATTCACAACAATTTGAATACAGAAATACTCAGAAATGCAATTTTGAGCTTTTCTTTGTACATGTCCTCCATCATTAGAAAAATTCTACAAGAACACATTAAAAATGCCAAAAACACCATTTTCATCAATGGTTCACAGGGCTTTCTTGTTCAATAGGCAGTTCTTCTGCCTTTTTTCAGTACTTTTCTGTAATTGCCTGAAAAGCCATGTCACTCAAGACCTGTCCATTGCATTGCAGAAAAATCATGTGAAATGCTGCCTTTCAGTCCCACAGTTTCTGTTATGTATCGACCTATTCTCTGTGTGCGTATGTGTGCTTTTGTGCATTTGTGTTATTGACTAATTATCTGCCCTGACAGTGGACGGTTAATTAAATCCTTCCCTGGCAGTAAGCATGAAGTAATTATTGTGCATGGTTGAGTGTCTACCAAAAACAAGTCGTAAACCTCATGTGCTAAATACATGTGCTCACAGCTGCAATGAAAGAGCCTGTAACCGCACCTACTTCCAAAAGCTGTCAAATAGCAAGCCGCCATCACATTTTTGCATCATAAAGCTGCCATTTGATTATTTAAGGAAAAAAAAAGAAAGTTTGTGTAAGCACGTGCACCCTGCCAGGCAAAATAAAAACAGATGGCAACTGAATGTGCCTGCATTGACTCGCATGTGACAAACATCCAATGTCAACTTTCCTGATCTCGTCATTGCAGTTGGCAGCAGTCTAACTTCTGCTCAGAGCTGAAAGGAGGCAGCATTTAACTAAAGTTTGCTATAGATGTTCGGGCATGTGAGGACACGGGAAATGTTTTTGACCCGATTGGTGTGGTCAAACCAAAGACAGTGAAGAAACCTAAATATTTTGTTTCCCTAAAGTAGGGCAACTGTTTCAGTTTGCTGACCCCATATCCCTCTGTCAGAAGCAGACTGACAAGTGCCTGGTTGGTTTGTACAACAGATGCTGCATATTCTGCTGAATTTGAAGGGAGAATTGATGTTGGTAGGGTCAAGAAGTGGATATAATCAAAGAAAAGCTTTTTTCTAAGAGAAGAATGTATTTAGCATGGCTTTTTCTCCAAAATAAGAGTGCCTACTGTGTACTTCTGATGTGCTACATCAATCAGTCAGAAACATTTTGATGATTTTTATTTTTGGTTTTTTTTGTTTTTTTACATTCTTGCAAAGCACAGCTTTATTGTCAAACACTATGGCTCCTTTCACTGTGGGCTGAAAAGAGGAGACGGACAGCTTTGGTCTTTCTTCTTCAAAAGCCTTTGATTCCTTCCGGCAGAAAGCAGACTGACCACCCAGACTACAAAACATCTAAAAACAAAAGCTTTTGTCCTTTCTGCAGTTGTTTTTTTCTGCATGTTTTTAGCCTAAAATGTAGGTCACATGATAAAACGTCATACTAGTCATACCAGCACAAAATTTGGTTTCCTTTGCTTAAAAATATTTCTGTTTTGCTGCACACTAAAAACTGCGTCATTAAAAATAACCCAAATTGGGTTGTTTTTAACCAAACGCTACATTAGTATAACTCCAAAAATAAAGCCCAACGTGACAAAACACATAACTAGTGTTTGAAGAGAATGTAAACATCAAATAAATCAACTTGTAAATTTGAAATGCATGACAAGATCACAGTTTTTTTTTTCAAATAGAAAACAAAAAAGTAAGTTAGAAATACAAGTCAATTTCATTATTGTATCCTCATCAGTTTTGTTTGCTATTTAATGCACCATCATCATCACTGTACCTGCCTTAAGCCTTAGTCACCGGGGTTAACCAGAACCGCTGCTGCAGGTTTTTCTCTGTGGAGGGTCGTACAGAGGAGCAGCTGCATTTTAAGGGGAGCACAGGTGTGTTTTGCAGTTTTTGCAGCGGCTTGTGCAGCCACTTTAAGGAACGTCACGAAAATGGAACGGACCATTGATCGTGCGTGTGGTAAGTGTATCCTGAAATATTTATACGGATAATGTAAGTTGCACACACTCGTGACTCTAGTCGTTAGAAAGATGCATGTACGGACCCCACAAATGCCGCATGCACAGGTATGCAAATGATACATAAACGCCCGTAGGACTCCCACACAAACAACAATCTGATTGTCTCATTTTCTAAATTCTAACAGTCGGGAAGTTCGCAAGTAGTGTGCAAATGGTGCACAAGGAGTGTGCAGTTGGGGGGTTGAAAAAAATGAAAAATCCATTCGACACGCCTGTGTCTCACCTACTTTACCTTACATGTTGTTTAAGTGTTCACTAGGATGCGTCACTCGCAGCATGCCCGTGGAAAATAATGTTCAGGAACATTTTTGCTCCACAGGTTCGCCAAGTGGTCAACCACATTGCCATTTCTTGCAATCACCTGCGTTCCTCCTACAGATTTGCCCATTTTTCACCCACAGACAGCCTGTATCTACCCGTAATGTGACTAAAATTTTATAGCTTAAGTGGTCTCCAGGAAGGAAGAAGTCCTTTTTTCATTGGCTCTTCTGCAGCTGGCCAGGTTTCTAAGATGGACTGAAGGTTTATGGAGAAGGTAACACAGCTGCAGGATAAGAAGTTCAAATATTTTTTGGCCATGTCCATTTCTTAAGCATCTCTGCTTCTGAGCATTTTCACGGATACAGAATGTGAGTACAAGCAACGCACAACAGAATAATCACGACGTTTCCACAAACATCTCTTAACGAGAACATAACAGCCATCACTGACCGTCAAAGCAAGAAATGGCTTTTCATTGAACTAAAAGTGATATTTCACAGAGAGACTGGCTGTCAAGCAAGTGGAAGAAAACTAGCAGAGAAAGTGGAGAATGACAGCTACAGGCTTAACAGTACTTCCACTGTCAGAATGCCATTAAGCTCTGGTAAATGGTGTGATTAGTCACTGCCTGAGTGCACCTGAAGCAGGCAAGACTATTTCAGCCTTTGAGGCATTTTTCTGAGAATTTCAAACCATTACCCAAGCACAACAATTGGCAATGGTTGCCCCGCACTTTTAAGGGAATGTTAGTTTCCATGGAGATCTCGGCACCCCCAGCTGTGGGCACCAACACTCCCTTCCCTTTGACTTAAAAAAAAAAAAGAAAAAGAAGAATTTGATGGCCACATTTCAGCCGTTGAACAATGCTTGTATGTGTTGCTGGCTTTTCTGCTTCTGTTATTGGGCTCCCAGGAAAGAAATGCTCTGCAGCCTTTAAAGACGGGCTCCCAGTAACAATTAAAGAAAGAAGCTCTAGAGTTTGGAAAAACAAGACTAATCCAGAAAATCTGAAACCCTTTTAATGATATCAGAAGAAACAGGGATTTACACACACAGATCATGGTACACTTCCAAGACCACCAGAGTCTTACGGCAACCGAGTTGTTTTGTGTTGAGTGCATTTGACCTCAAATTACGCTTCATTGCTTGCTCTGATCATTGTTGGACTCGGAACCCTTGCCCTGTTTGCAGAAGGGTGTTACAGCACTGTTCTCTGAACTCCAGAACGGTACACTGTGTGCTATTTGTTTGTTCCTTTAAGGATCCCCCCTTACTCTTTATTATTGTTCCTGGGGTCCACTTTTAAAAATACATAAATGTTTACAAGAGTTTTAAATTAAGATGAAATGAATAGACAGCATAGTCATAGTCTTTACAATTATTCCAAAGATTTAAAAAAAAAACAGGCAAAGCAAAACAGCACAATGTACGAAGTTCTTCAATTAACAGAGATAAATCAGTTATGTAATGCAAGAGCATTATAAACTATTGACTTGCTTTGGGTGCAATGACGTCAATTAGGACAATTTCAGGCCATACAATGGGACCCATTGGTCCAAATATAGGCCAAACATGGGCTATAAAATCCCATGATCCCTTTAGTTACACTTTCTACCGCTAGCTTACAGCTGCTAACAACCCCAAGCTAATTTTACCTGTGCATCAAGAAGGGCGAGCAATACTGGAGCTATCCAGCCGTACAGTTTTGAGCCCAATGGCTGCTCGGACAAGAAAAGCGAAGACATTATTGGATCTGTTTGTCTTGTCTGCAAGTGGATGCATCAGAATGGGGCAGAGCAGGGAGACTTTGGCTGCATCACATTCAGCATGCTTTGGTCCCCTCAGGGAAATGCAGTTTTAATCCTAAATTTTTTTATACATCAAAAAAATGCCGCAAGAACATGTTAAAAACACCAAAAACCCCATTTTCATTGGAGTGGGTCTTTAAGTTGAGGTGCTTAAGATAACTTCAGTCTGATACTGTATGTATTGGTCTCTTTTAGTATAATGTTGATGGTTTTAATGAAGTTTTTGTAATTATTGCTTATTCCAAAACGTCATTACAGGAAGTAAACATACTGTTAACAGTATAAAATATTGAAGGGTTTTTACTTCTGAGATCTTTCTTGTCCAAATTAAATGAGCCACTTCAAGTTGAATTTGGCTTTAACTAAATCAAAGAGGAGTTAGCTTCCTTGTATTTACACATATTTACTTGTCAATCTGTATATTGATGTACATATTTTTACGCAAGAGGTAAAACATATTTTTGAAACAGGATGCCTCCTGCCAATGTCTTGCAGGCATGTATAAGGAAGAGAAAGCCCAATAGTTGACATTTGATATAGAAGGATAATATCTTTCAAGTGTTTTGAGAATGCTTTGGGGTCCTTCTGAAGATGTTAGAAAAAGCTCCAGTGGGTCTGTAGAACTACGATAATGAGGCAGAAATCTGGATGAAATAAATGTGGGCATTGCCTTAATGAACTTTTCTTCTAATTTGTAATTATATCACAACACATTTTGGAACTAAGCATTTTCATTTCATTTATCTAAATAAAAAAAAGAAAATAATTTTCTCTGCATTTTTCATTCCCAGCAGATTTATGTAGAAAGCCTGTAAACAGCCCTTTAAAAAGCTCCGCCTCCAGCCGAGGTTCCTTTCTGCTTACATAGTGATGGTTTACCATTAATAATCCAAAGATGTCAGGTATAATAAGAAATCATCCAAAGGGATCAAACAAGTTCTTCCACTTTTCTACTTTAATTGCATAGTGATGCTGCTGCTTGAAATAATTATTATTAGTAAAGTACTCTTTTAATTCCACGCTGGAGCTTCTGCCTCTTCACGTGTCTTACACCGTTTGTATTAATGAATTCCCTGGCAACATCTTTCTGGAACATGGTCATGCTATGAACACATAAACATGCAATGATCTGTGCATAGTTTACATTTGTACTACGAGTAATGTTAAAGCCTTATTCTACGTTCTCACCGGCCTCGGAAATGCGCATTCAAGCGACCACTCCCAATAAAAAGTCTATGTAAACACATGGAAATACACATTTTGGACTTCTGCATTCAAAACTCCTAATACGCAAGTTCTTAAGTCCGATTTCTGCCTCTACATACAAAATGTGTGGGCATTGAACGCGCGTAAAAAAGTTACACCAGTGGACCTTTGACCAATCGGGGACTCAAATTTGGGGTCCTTTTTAATTCACGGAGGTGCCAACCATTTGACAATTGATCTTGGAGGGGGAATTAATAATTGTGTTTTGAGCCCGGTTAGAATTCAACAACACCAAGTCTTTCATCAATTGGAAAAGAGCTGTGAAAGAAAGAGCCTGCATGGAGCAAGATTCTATTATTATGGTATTTTGTACCAGGCCCTTTCTGGGTGTGAGAACATGCGCTAGCATTGTGTAGCAACAGCGACAGATAGTCCAGTGTGAACACCATATGCTAAAAGTATGAGCACCACATTCCTGGTGTGTACGTAACATAAGTGACATGATCCCGTACGGTCAGGGCCGGCCCTGGGCTGCATGGCGCCCTAGACGAAAAAGGATTTTTCCTCTCTTGAGGCTTAAACGGCCACATCAAGGGACATCAAGAAAATGTAGCGTACTTTTGTCATTTGTTTAGTAAGTGTGTTGTGAAGTATTTGTACAAATAATGTAAGTTCCAGGCCATTGATGTATGATGTAGGTGTGATGCTGTCAAATGATGGCCTTGATACAGCACTACAGTGGTGTGCACACTGGCTCCTTACTGACCACAGGTTTCCCAAACGAACTACACTTTGACTATCTAATTTTCTCATCTCTAACAGCCAGGATGCACAAGGAGCATATATCTTTCCCTTGAACAGCACTAACAGGCTCCCTGCACAGTGCACACGGAAAAAGGAAAAAATCTGTGAGACACGCCTGCATCTCACCTACTTCCCTCTTACTTATTACATTTTTGTTTTGAGCGGTCACCAGCAGCATGCTCATAGAGAAAAAAGTGCATGTCCATTTTTGCTCTGCGGGTTCACCAGGAGGCCTGTGACTGATATCCTGCAAACCACCTGCCTGCCCAATGCAGATTTGCCCATTTTTCGCCGGCAGATAGCCCTTAATCTCTTGTAAATTACAGTTGTGACTAAGGCTTAAACAGCAAAAAAAAAAAAAAAAGTGTATGTATGGAATTAACAGATATTATAAAAAGCAACATTTTAGAAAAGTTGCAGAAATTCACAATCAAAATGTCTGCACATTTCTCTTTAACAATGCCACCAAGAACAACATTCAATAGATTTTTCACCTGTTTATTTTCTTGGATGAGAAGTACATGAGATCATTAAAAAAAAAGCTTCCAAACGTGCTTAAAGATTTGATTGAGCAAGAAGTTAAAAGGGTATGCAAAGGTAAAAACGATCTAATAATATGATGTGTAATTGCTAGTTTTTCAAATAAATCACAAGAACAATTTGCACACTTGCAAAACATAAGTAGAGAACAAGAAAAGACGTGTCCTAATGTAAAGTAAAGAAATACAGCTCCAAGGAAATCCCAGTTGTGCCTCTCAAACCTGTGCACATCTTTCCTGTTTGCGGACACTATCACCAGTTATCAAGGATACAGATAAAACAACAATCCAAAACAAAAGAAGAAACCTCCCACAGGAGGCAGGTTGCTTCCTGAAACCCTATTTGACAACACATCCCTGGAATAGTTTTAATGTTGTTTTGTGTGTGACCAGGGCTTTTCTCCTCTCTTGGGTCTTAATCAAGTTGTTTATTTTAACAGGAATTCTTCGGTTTGTCTCTGTGATTATGCAGACGTGAATGAGTCAGCATGTGTGTGCTTATCTGGCATTAGACGAGCACACCTCAATTGTTGCGAATGTGCCCAAAACCGTCAACACGGAAACAACAACATCCAGAAATCAATGAGGTTTCATTCACAGTCGTCCGTTTTATCAAAAGCACAAGTCATTAGAATGCCGGCTGCAAAGGAGGAGGTGTTAAATATGTTTGCCTTTATGGACAATGATTTGTTTGCTTTATATTCCAGCTCCCCGGTCTCTCAGGATGTAACCTACATTACAGCACAACATCTATTAATCTTTGATGATAAGCCCTTTTAATATTGCTCATAGAAAATTTATACACGTGAATAAAAATGAATTAAGCATCTCGATATAAAACACTGACATCAGATACCTGGATTTTTTTTTCTTTGCCTTTATAATTTATTGCTGCCTTAGATTTCACCCTGTGTGTATAGTCAGATTTGAGGTGTATTAAAGTGATTTTTTTAACTCCATCCCTCACAAATTTCACATCAACAGAGAATCAAGAAGGATCAGTTAATCCAACCAATCCCAATAACTCTGCAGAGAAAAAAAATGTCTCTGGGGCTCAATTAACCTGCTGTGTGAACTGAGGAGTCCCAAAAGCCAAGATAACACAGATCCATGAAGCGCAGAAGCTCAAGCAAAGGCCCGCCAAAGCAAAGATAATCCACACTAAGATGATAAAGACCAAAAAGAAGCAAAGGTTTCCGCACACACATCCTCTGTACACACAGCCAAGCAGATTTCTGTCCTTTCATCACAAGTCATGTTTTAATTGTAGAAAGTGTGAGGAAAATAGAAGTCGGGGTGGATCAGTCTGGCAAAAAATTTACTTTGGTGCTTGAGATTCTTGGAGACAACTCTGGAGATTGGAGCAGGTTTTATTTTCAGAGACAGTAAGTGGGAGCAAATCATATTTGCATTTACTCTTCATTAGGCTGCATTGTGATTCACCTTTCAACTGTCAAATAAAGGAAAGATGGGTGGGAAATTCTTTGAAAAACAAGTTTATATAATTTATGACCATATGGTAAAATATAATATCAATAGAAAGGAAGGAAATGACTAATTTAACTACATAGCCCAGAGGCTAATAATGAATTCCTTTTTTGTTGCTTCCTGGAGAGGTTTAGCTCCTTAAAGCTCACCTCATCTGTTCTATCTGATCAAACCGCAGAGGGAGTCTTTCTGTCTTCATAACACATGAAGCCTTTGCCACACTGCAGTCATTTTCTGCGTTACTGCATCTGTCAAGAACATGCTCATTCACGCAGAGTTCTTAGGTGTAATACAGCTAGCTACCCATCTATAGTTGGCGAGTGTGCAACCCGCTCACAGATGCAAGTCCGAGAATCCCTAAGTAGCTGGCGCAAGCACTTTAGAGTGGAATGGATGCGAAAGCATGCATGCAAAACTTCCACATCAACACACGAACATGTATACCTGCAACCCACATCACCCTGCAGAAAGAGCTTGACAACACCTTGGCTTTAGCATGTGCGCAATGGGTCGTGCTTTTAAGACCTTCGGCTACTTGGGCCTTTAAATTGGTCCCAGTGAGATGTGAGAGCTCAGGCCACAGGGCTGACCTCTAACTCTACGTCTCTGCATCATTGAATTAAACC
Organism: Adrianichthys oophorus; assembly: GCA_036245035.1. Classification (NCBI taxonomy): domain Eukaryota; kingdom Metazoa; phylum Chordata; class Actinopteri; order Beloniformes; family Adrianichthyidae; genus Adrianichthys; species Adrianichthys oophorus. Next base: position 26,074,472 of record BSAI01000072.1, on the reverse strand, counting down.
CTGTAAGCCCAGAGCACTGCTCTGCAGCAAGAGAAGCCTGTACGGAGACTATTAAAGAGTATTACAGTGCAGATGATGAAGCTAATGGCAAAGGCCACTCGCTTGGTGGTTTTCTTTGAAGCAAACGTATGATTTTTAAGGACTGTCTCCTCTGGCTCTTCACTGTGAAATCTTGTTAGGAAATAATTAAGAAATGCAAAAATCGGCTTCAATTGTTCAGTATGAAGGTTCTTTGTTTTGTTTTATTTGTTATAGTTCTGTTGTTAAAACCCAACAGGTGTCTGTGGCTGGGTCTTGAAAAAAAAAGAAATATTTGATATCAAAATGTATCTTTAAAATTAATAATCAATCATCAAATTAATATTTTTCTTTTAGGTATTTTTTAGATTAAAAAAAAAGCTTTAACGTAAGAATTTATCATTTCATTATTACAACGTACCACCAGCACCAGTGACATTTGCTGCCATTATGGATACTCCTATTGGTACATTTCACTGGATGTCATGTTATGTTTAAGTAATGTGACAAATAAAAATATCTTTATATTTAATTAATTATTTTTAATGGAAATGCAAAAACATGATTTTTAATTAAATTAACCCTTTAACTACCCAACCAGGATAAAATCAATAAAAAAAAAATATTATGGGTTAAATTGTGAATTTCAGCTCATTTTAAACTTGATGATAGCCGGCTCTACAAATGTCCCTGGAGGTTGTGGAGATCATCCAACCATTTTCCAACCTCCCTTGTTCTTGGTCAGGGTCACGGGGCTGTTGGAGTCTAACCAGGCTTCTTCCGTTCTTTGGACAAAGGCGGAGTACATGTTGGATGGTCTGCCAGACAACCGCAGGGCCACACAGAAACTGAGACCCACACACACTCACATTCACACCTAAGGAGCATTTTTAGATTCACAAGTTAACAGATGACGCATATTTTTTGACGGTGGGAAGAAGCCAAAGCACCTGGCGAAAGCCCACACACTCAAGAGAAAAACTGCAAAGGTCAGACAAAAAGGACCCAGCAGGGATTTAAACCAGGACTTTTTTGTCATGGGGCAAGAGTGATGACCACTGCACCACAGCATAACCCTATTGTGGATATCAAGTGTTCTACAAAGTCAGCTTGATGATGTGCACCATACTCTTTTGTGAAAACAACTCTTTAAACAGTTCTTCATTTAAAGACCCTCTACAATAATCTTTTTGTCTTTTTAACATGTTCTCGTGGCATTTTTCTCATGATGGAGGACAGAAATAAAAAAACTGAGAATAAAGTTGGGTTTCTGAGTATTTCTTTGTTCAAGTCATTTTCAATCAGGACCAGACGAAAAACATATCGTTGGAAAAAGAGCTTTTTCATAATGCACAAAAAACTGCTTCATTCTGCAACAGGGAAGGGAGGGGGCCAGGGCTGCTCCACATCAACAGTCCCGCCCAAACCTCAAGAGGTGAATTTCTAATGAATTCATGTCACTCTGCAGAAACTATGTCCTAGAAAACGACACAGGTTCTTTGATTTTGGCTAAAAACGTCTTAACCATAATTTAAAAAGCTCTGGGAACACTTTAATAACGGATCAAAGGTGAGCGGAGTGGAACTTTAAATGCCTCTAGCTGGCTGACACTGAGGAACGACTTGATAAAGAAGCTGTTTCTTTGGGTAACTTTGATGACACATGACTGATGTCTCCACATTGTGTCTACATTAAGATTGATACAGTGTCCTATCAGTTAAAGGAGCATAAGAGAGATATGGTAACTGCATTTTGTGACCTGCGGGAATCTTTCCAAACTAAGCAGGATTTTTGCATGTCTTGAAAAACAGTTAAATCCTCAAATTGGATGCTAATCACTGGTTTCCAGGTTTCTTGCATTTTTGTAAGATAATTAAAATATGTGTACAAACAAACAGGTAAACAAGAATGAATGTCAGATCCTTTCACATTTTAGTTTGATCAAGTTCAGCCCACTGTTGTTTTTCCCAATAAAAGAATCCAAAGGGAACATTATTAGAACATTCTACCACACTGTATGGTCACATGTCTTTGCTGAATTCAAAGTGTTTTTTTTTATATCGATTATCTATTTATGTCATTTTGAAACAAGTTTTTTTTTTTACGGTATAGGTTGATTTGATTAACAACTTGTCTCAGACGGATCAATCTGCTTTGATTTCAGGAATATAAATTCATTGATTAAGTTGATTAATTGTTACTTCACTAATGTCAGCCTTCAAACGAGAGTTTTGGTTTTTATGACCTAAAACCTCCTTCTAAGATGAGCCGTTTTTATAATAGATACAAAAATAAACAGAGACAATTAAAACATAGAAATTCTGTTTTTGTCATGACTATCCCATCCTTTTTTGATTGGATTTTTACAGAATTGTTCATGCAGTATTTCTGAATGTTTTTCCAGTTCATTCCCGCTGACTGATTCCTCACTGGCAGCTGAGATATCAGTACAGATGGAATGAATGAGGATGAGGCCAGCAGCAGTGTCTGCAGAGCTGAACTCTGTGAATTGTGCCAGCGAAGAACTGCACCAAGTTGAGGCCTGGACCATGCGGCGCTCTAGCCCTGGCAGAGAGAACAGAGGGGCCCCTTGTTTGGCAGAGGCCCGTTGACTGGAAACATAATGCATTCACATGATAATGAGTAAGGAAATGCATTGGGCTCATCTCGCTCTGCTTATCTCCCCTACTTACTGTATGAGTCTTTACGAAGAGTAAAACAAGCACACGAATCCACTTTACAGTGACAAACACACACACACATCCGCACAGTCGCAGCAAACATGCTGCTTCTCAGACCCCTCCATGCCTGGTGCAGAACAGGCTGATTGCCGGTCTCATCACCAAGGAGACCGGCATTAAGCGAGCGCCTGGCAGAGACAGACTGGCATTTAGCATCGAGGACCCCATAAAGCTTTCAGGCAGAGCATGAAGGCCTTTTCAATGAGCGCAGAGACGACGGAGAGAGTCACATGGACAACATGCAGAGAGACGGAGAGAGAAGAGAAATTATGTTTGACAATCACATTAAAAAGCAGAATGGTGTAGAGTGAAAAAGGGGAGGCAAAGAGCAGGTTGAAGGGATTAACCTCACTCCAGAGGGGGAAAGAAATTGGAGGAGCTTAAAAAAAAGCAGTGATACAAAAAAGTAATTATGGAAAAGAGGCAGGAAGCAATGCAAGCGGAACCAAAAGATTTTTTTTTTGCCCCGTTGTATGCCGACAAGTGCTTTACAGCGCTGACTAAATAACAGCTGAGCTCCTAACTATCATAAAACACCATGAGAGCGTTCATAGGCGCATGTGTGAACTCAGCTGACGTCACCGACGAGGGGAGCTAATAATACTTATGCCCACCTGAGTCTCCACCAGGCTGAGGAGGGAAATGCAGTGCAAATGAGCTATGAAAATAGAGAGCTTTTCTTGTCGCCGTTATCATTCACAGCTCCCCGGGCTGGGAAGGAAATAAACGGGAGAGAATCGAGTAAAAAGGCCTCTGCGCAGAGAACATGAGGAGAGGATTTAAAGTAAACGCTTACAAGGTGACAAAGAGCTGGTTCTGTGTCAAGCTCCTGGTGTTTTACACAGCAGTGTTACTTTGTGGGGAAGAAACTTTTTTATATTCAAGAAAAAGAAGTTAAATCAAATAAAAAATACTGAAATACAAATACAATAATTTTCTCTGTGGAAAAACTAAGAGTTTAAAGCCTCTAAAATGAAAAAGGCTCCAATGAACTCTTGTTTTTCCAGAAAGGCACCAAAGATTTGAACACAATTTGAGCGATTTCAGATCCCGCTCTACTAAGTTTTGATTTTTTTTCCTCCTAGTGAGCCAGATGTTCATTTCAGCTTGACCTATTAAAAAATTAACCAGACATTCCTGCACTCAGCTGCAGAATAAATTGGCCCAAAAACAAAAAGCTGCAATGTGACTGCAAAGACCACTCAGCTCTCGTGTCCCCTCTGACACACGTGATAACAGCAATAGAGTAGTCTGTAACATCCTGCGGGAAATAAGCCATTGATGATCGCTGCAGATTATCTGAAAAAGTTAACCAAAGAATCCCTTAGTGAGACAAAATGTGTTAAAGAATGTTTAAGTGGTACGGCACTCTGTCAAAGTGTTAGATTGGGTGTTAATGTGAATATGCTAACCCAGCTAACGTGTAGCGGTTTTAGACTTTTTTTTTTATGAGTTAACAACAACGTTGGGATTTAGCAGTCAAAGTAACGTTTGTTTTAGTGGTTAATTTAGAGCCCTGGTGTTATGCATTAGTAATGCAACAATTCCCTTTCCCCATGATTCGGTTCAATGGTGTAACATATTGTTCGATTTAAAACCAAGAATTGTGGCGTCTCTACTTTATAAAACTTCTCGTTTTGGTTGTTTGTTAAAAAGCCACACTATTACTGGGTTCACGTGCGAGCAAATCAAGTGCTTCTTTAGATAGACCAACTTTTGCTAGTTTAGTCAGAGTTCGGGTGAGCTTTCAAGCTCATCAAGTGACGTGAGCTGTCAGAGGAAATAAACTTTGTTGCAAATCAAACATCCTAATGTAAAAAAAACCTTCCACGTAGAGATGGAAAGATAATATCTGTCCTTAGCAAACCAGTATCACAGGTTAGCTGCCGAGTCTTATCACAGCTAAAGCATACATTTAAATGCCAATATTGTTGCTTTAATTAGCCTGTTGTTGCGAGTTTGATTAATATCTTCTTATCTTGCTTTGTCGCCTTTGTGCTGTCCCCGGTGACTTTCAGCCATTTATCGTGTCTGACAGCTGAGCGAAGCTTCATCAAACGTGCCAAATCTTTTTACACAAGAACACAAGACAAAGGAGATGCTGATCGGGACAAATGTTCCGCTGCATCTTTGTCAACTCAGGATAATGTGACACAACTCGCCATGACTTTAATAAAAGCATCCCTACGTACTTACACATAATAATAATAATAGGTGCATCAGCTGTTGTATTATGAGAACAGACATTCATGAAAAAAGAAACGTGTCATCCTCTAATTGTAGAACATACTACCTGCTCGCTGTTGTGTTCTAATTCAGATGTGTTAATTAAGTCCAGCTGGTATGAAAACAGATACACCTGCAGTCAGATTAGCACCAATTGCCCTGCATGTCACCTGTTGGAATAAAACATCAATGTTTTGACCTGAAGTAAAGAAACAAACCCTTTCTATTCATTTCTCTGGGTAACCGTAACTCCTCTTTCTCTTATTTTCCAAGGATCCTTTCCGTACCGTAGGGGTAGGGAGAAGCCGTAGGCGTAGGGGAAGAATTCGGATTCTACCATTTTATGGTGCTGTACCATTCTACAATTGCAAAATCGAGTGCCCTCAAAAAAACAGTGTGTATCAATTCTTACTAGATTAGTAATTATAAACCACAATGCACTGCGCTTGAACAATTTGGGAGAAAGAGTGTTATCACAATGGATTCCTAAATAGTCTTCGTAAAATGCTCACGCTGAATAGTTTTTTACTTTGTGAAATCCGTTTTTACGTCAGATTTGCCGTTGGGAAAAAAAAAAAAAAAAAAGTTTGTTAGCATGGTGTCCGAATTGCTTTTAAATGTCAGGGCACTAGATAGTCCCGAACTTTTCGTAGTTGGGGAGTAGGGAGGGAATTTGGACATACTCTAGCTCATGTAACAAATTCCCAAAAAATTTGATGAATCCTTATTTATATATAGAACTTTACAACACCACCAGCCACCAAAGTTCTTTATATTCAGAATGGAGACAAGACCAAAACTTCAAATAACAGCAGAACATTACAAAACGGAGTAAAAGACGTACAAAAGTGTTTTAAAATTAAATAAATGGAGTAAAAGAAATATTTATTACACATCAAAGTCTGTCTTCAAATGTGTGTTGTTGCTAAAGAATTCAGCTTTAGCTCTGTTGTACAAAATTTCAAAAATATTCAGGCTGAAAGTCGGGGACACCTCAGCCTGCAGTGTTGACTCTCACGGCTAAGAAAGAACAGCTGATCCTTCGTGCCAGAGTTATGACAGATGGTGCAGCATTTCAGGAAGCTGTCCCACACTTTTTTCAACAAGCAATGATCGTCCTGCTTTTTTAAATGCATTTTGGAAAAGTCGGAAAACTCCACTGACCCCTGGAGGCAAATTGGATATCTTTTTAATGACAGGGATCAATCAATCCATCATAAGGGAAATCATAGTTTTATCAGATGTCCCAGCAGTGTGACAGTGGAGCACATGGTAAAAATATTTTTAAAAATATGACAACTAATTTCTTCTCCATAGTCACAAGACTGCAGCAGAGAGAGGAGATTACACAGGCCACACGCAGAGACGCACAACGGTGGACAAAGAAAAAGTCCTGATTAAAAATGACCAATGATACTAAAAACACTTCCCCAAAGAAACTGCAGCGCTGCTCTAAGCTCCACCTTTTCACATGTTAAATCACTATGTTTGTTTTTTATTTGTTATTATTGGAAATAGCAGTATATTTGATAATCGTTCATGTCTTTTCTACTCAACAGTAATGGCTTTGGGATTGGAGGATCCTCCAATGACTGAAAGTGCTTCACTTTCAATATGTGTTTCTGTTTTCTTTGTCTGTTGTGCAATGGGTACTGGTTTGTAGTATAATACTTTAAAGATTAAAGTCTGCAAATTAGATGTGAAATTCAATAAAATAATAAAAAATATTACTTCCAGTGATGATCTCAAAACTTCAAATTTGAGTCATTTTATGTCTTGAAAGAAAAGCTTTTAAAATGACTTTTTAAAAACTTTTTTCAACAGAGTTTCATCTGAGTTTGAACGAGTGAATCTTTTTTGTTGAATTTACAAAAGTACTTTTATGAAGTTGAACTCATCTTAACACAAAAAACAGCTTTCTGTTGTGAATTGTTTTCCCCTTTAGCCAAAAACAGAAGGTGCTTTTCTTTTATTATTTATAAAAAATGATAAAGAAAAACAAGTTGAAGTTACAAAATCACTCAACACCCACATACTCCCACTAGCCATCCCTGATGCTCTTTCAGGAAAATTCCCAACATGCATTGCAAAGAAAAAAGAGATCCAAACAAATAGAGAAGTAAATACAAAAAAAAAAAAAAAACGTATAATCGTAGATTATCTTTATTAAAAACAACCTGGTCACATGGCAAACAAATCCCTAATAAAACTGTTTTCAAAAGTAGAAATCAAACAGTGCTACAAATATGCGTTTGAATTTTGGTTGAAAGTTTGGCCTCACCCTGATAAAAGTCTGACGGGGGGGGGGCTGTTTTGAAGTTTCTTTTGAAATTTGACAGAAAACACTAAGACGAATTAAAATGCTAAATTCAAATTAATGCAAAATTAATGCAAATTCAACATTAAATTGTAAATTGCAAAATGCATTAATAATCATCAAAAACCCATGACAGTTTAAAAGGCAATGGATTTTGTTTTTATTTTGTTTTTTTAAATGTAAGGGTGAAATGTAACCGTCCAGTTCTGCATGGGAAACAAGAAAGTAACTTTTACATTCTATATTTTAGAATTATCAACCAGTTTTGGGACCTCCCTGATCTCCTTGAGGCTGCAGTCTGAGCCCCCAGAATACCAAACAGAGCAGGATGGGTGAAGGTCGGATCAGACCTGACGAGGGGCTGTGACAGAATACCCTGAAGGAAAACAGTTGATTGTTCATCCACTCAGCTGATGGTGGCCCGCCACTTTTTGTATAGCCAGCTAAACAAACATCTCAATGTGGTATTGTTGGTTTAACTGAAAGTTGGTTAAATAGGAATGTGTCCCAAGCAAAAGGATGTTCTAATCAGGCTTTTGAAACCTGAGGAAATGCTGCCAGAAGACTTTTTTTTTTTTTTTTTTTTGCAAAAAGAAACCTTTTGTTTTCCCAATAACAGAATCTTTCAGTGCATTATCTGCACAAAGCTAGTTCAGTGTGGTTTTGTCTGGCTGTAGGTGTTAAGTCGCATCTGGCCCTCGATTAAACTGGAAAAACAACACTAATCCTGAACTTTGCTTCTTATCAGAGCCTCTCTGAAAGGCTGGGAGCTGACAGGGATTATGAAATCATTCTCTATTAGAGTGAAGTCTATACAATATCATACAGATCTGACAAGTTGCTTGCCAGCTGCCTTAGCTTCATTTTGGCCTTCTCATCTGCAGCCCCACACTATTTTTTTCTCACTAACACTCCTTAAGAATGTAGCTCTCAGCTCGCCACCCCCATCCTCCAAGTGTCTGTGGCGTTTTGATAACCAGCTATTAAACACAGTCTGCCTCACCTCATCTGCAAAGCCCGCTCACACTCTCATAACTTTCATTTTTCATCCTAACATGAAAAAGCAGTAATTATAATCATTTTTCCTCCTTGCTCTGACTGCTGGTGCTGTAATCTGTCCCTGTTTTCATTCTGTCTTCGCAACATGCATTCATGAGCTTTTATCTGAGCCCTGTTCTGCTGTAACAATGGGGACGAGCATCCCGGGTGGCTGCGAAGGCACACTGATGGCAGTGTCATTGGGCAAAGCCATTCTACACCATACCCTCAGTTAAACAAAGAGTATTTTTCCCCATTGTGCTCTAATACGGGCACACATCTCCATGTCGTTCTCATCACCCGGCGCTGGAGTAATAAAGACGAGCAATATCTCTCCCTGCCTGCGCCTGCCTCTGCCTCTTATTCACTACGCAGGCATCAGGCTTTATGTTTCTAACAAAGCACAAAAGAGGAAGAGCATCTCATGTCACAATAGCCGACGGAGACCCAAATTCCAAAGCAAAATTATCCTCTAAATAGGTGGATATAGTTATAAACAGGAGAGTGCCCCATGTTTTTTCTGCCCCCTTCAGCTGAGCACAATGGCTTCATTGATCATCTCAAGTCATCGTTAAAGCCCCACGTTTCATCTCACTGCCTTAGTAAAAGGAAAATGTCAACCGTTTACAGGCGAGGTAAGATGAATGGCCTGATATTCTGCCATTGATTATGAGCTATGATTCTTTAGAGACGGCAGCTCGCAGGACCCAGCCAGAACACGCAGCTGGCTGCGACTCAGCCCGCCTGGGTTCCACCGAACCGTTCCTGTCTGAGCTAATACATCGCAGATCGAGGCTTCATCGTGGCAGCATGCTGTATCATCCTCACTGACATCACATCACGGTGGAAAAGATGACAGCGAGCTGTAATCGCACATCATTGTTGCTTTGCCATAATTACTGCTGTGATAGTGCACGAGGAGAAAACGACTTAATAGTCTTTGGGTAATTACCCCAATTGACTAGATGGTGGCTAATTGGATTGTTTGACATTGTGTGGACGTGCACATATGTGCATGTAGGTATGTGTATGTGACTCGCTTGGCAATACAATTGATGTTTGGCCTGTCAGATCGGTACAGGGGCTGCGGCTAGTGATGACGTTGCAATATTTGATTGGCTGTACATTGACCTTATGACGTGTAAGATTGCAATTGGACAAATTACTGTACAGTCAGCCCAAGCAGATCTTGACACGTAGGCCATGTCTGAATTCCCTCCCTACTCCCTAACTACTAAAAATATATATATAGTGCAGAGCAAGCTATTGCCCTGGGTTTTAAAAGCCGTTCGGACACCATGCTCACTGCTTTTTATTTTTTTAAACAGCAAATATAACGCTACCAAATTCACGAAGTGAAAACTTAATTAATACAAGGATTTTACGAAGAATATTTCTGAGTCCGCACTGTGTTCTAATGATGAAAAATTTGATGGTTAACTAGAAAAAATAAATTTTTTCGCTGAAATTGTTGGAACGCAATGTATTGTGGCCCATATTCCCCAATCCAGTGAGCATCGATGAACACTGGTTTTTCGCAGAGAATTCTGGGAAATTTCTAGGGCACTTGATTTTGGAATTGTAGATTCGAACAGTACGACAAAATGGCGAACGCACTAAATAGTGAAGTAATTCATACATAGCTTAAGTAGTTTGTCTAAGTGGTGTTTACTGTAGTCTGGCGTCATTACTTGCCCCCCTTCCGATCTGACAGGACGAACACACATGGTACTTACACCGACTGAATCTTTTTTGGAGTCACTCCTAATCATCAATAAACTTGAATAAACCTGCAAAGCATGTTTTGGACCAGAAACCAAAGTGCCTGGAAAAAATCCAATGCAAGCAAAGGGAGAACAGGCAACTTTACCCAGAAAACTCCCAGATGAGATTCAAACCAGGGTCTTTCAATGTGAGGTAAGAGCGCTAACCTCTATATCACCGCACAGCCTCTTTGATGTTTCTACATTGGTTTTGGCAAAAAAAGATGTTGGTAAGTTCCAGTAAATAGTCGACTGAAACCAAAGTGATGGAGAGAAACGCCAGACAGAAAAAAGTCTAAAATCTGTTCATGAATTCATTGGAATGTTAGGACGACATCGTCCTCGTCGTGTGTGCATCTGACAGCCATCCCTCATCAACGAAAGCTTTATGCAGGAGTTCTGTTTACAGTCTGTTGACGAATCAGTTTTGTGGTGAAAAGCCAGAAAAAAATCGGCAAACAGGTCCGGGTTTTGAAATTAAAAACTTCTGTTGTACTTTCAAAATAAAAATGTACATCATTTTATTTCATTTCTAAGGTAACGTGCCCACACAATGATGCACGTTAACGCCACGAGTAACACCGGCATCTATTTTCACCATGGACGGAGACGGTTTCATTTTGGAAGTTCAACGTGATTTATAACAGATAACGTGTTTTGCAAGGCCTCAGTGAGGAAAGAGAGGGGATGGGGCCTGATTGTCAAAGCATTGGAGGAAATGCTCAACACGCTGGTGGCACGACAAACCACTCCTCTGGGAGCCAGAAGGGAGGGAGACCCAACAGAAACCATGTTAGCTAACCGATGGTCATCAGATGGACTTCTCACAAAACGCAACGCTGTTGCAACGTAACGCTTACGCGACGCAACAGAGTTCTACTGCAGACAGACTGGTGTAAAAGCAGGACTCAACCACATAGACATGGAACCATGGCATATCTACCAGTCAGGCTTTTTATTAAGCATAACACTATTAGACCTTACTATAGAAATGAATTCCCTCAAGGTTTTCTTTACCTCAACTTTAAAAAACAGAAGAGAAATAATAAGAAAATCATTTTAATTTAAACTCTAAGGCTAATTGCTCAGGTTATCCTGTCTGATCCTGAGCCTTTAGTAATCTGGGTAAACTGAGTTTTTCAAAGATTATTCAAAATTATTCAAAAGTTATAAATAATTTGGGGGCACCTCTGTAGGCCCAGACTGCAGGGTATCTCATTAGATTAATTTTGTTTTATTTAGTATTCATAATTTGACCTTATTAGAAGAGGTTTGGACAAGTATTGATGGAAGAAATCTCAATGATTGAGAATCCATTGGGTTCAAAACAATCTAAAAAGTTCAGCTTGCATTGATGGGTTTGTCTTTATTTGTTGTGTTGCTCCTTGAGTTGAAATGTACATTTTTACTTCATGCTTAGGTCTCAAAACTATTTGCTACAATGATTAAAGACCTAAAGGTTTTGTCTTATGACGTGCTTGCGTACATTTAAGCCTTGTTTGTTAGACTACTAAATTACAAGATTTAATGTCCATCACACCCAATACTGCTTTGTGAGGGTTTGATCCCCCTGCAGATACCCTGCCACTTTCACTGGCTTCCAGTTTGCCCCAGATCTGATTTCCAATCCCCTCTGCAAGCACAGGAATAGTAAACAAGCTTGCAAAATCATATTTATCTGATCTCATCATCCCTTATGTATCCTGCCATGATTTACATTCACAGAGAGCTGGCCGGCAGACGGTCACCAACAATCAGGAGGAAATTAGCAGCCAGTGGAGAACACGTGTCTTTTAGGAGCCACTCTGGAAGATCAAACCCACGATATGCTCGGATCTGATCCACTGCTTTTCACGCTACTGTTTTGGGGTTATTGTAAAAAGTGCTGTAATACAAACCCATGTTTAGTTCCCTTTTAAGAGCTATCTCATTGTATCAATTCACTATGAATTGATGTTCTTTTAGATTGTAAGGAATTTTCAGGCATTTCTGAGGTTCTGAATGATGAAAAAAGGTTCTCATCCACAAATACTGACGTACAAATGATAGATGGTAAATGGTGTATACTTATATAGCGCTTTCCTACCTTCTTAGAAATACCAAAGCACTGTTCAGTTCCATTCACACACTGATTGCGGCTCCGCTGCCCAACACTGGCGTAAACCTATCACCACCAGCAGCAACGTAGGGTTCAGTGTCTTGCTCAAGGACACTTTGACACGAGTGGGACAAAACCAAATGATTCCCCTAATTCTACTTTTTTGCTAAAACTGAGGAAAAGTAGGGGCTGATGACTGCTGATCAACAGTTGGCAGCCTTTACAAAACACAACAATTTTTGAATAATCTGGATCAGAGAAAGACAACATCAATTATCTCAGCGTAGCAAATGCTGGAATCTATTATCTAAAATTGCATAGAAAACACGATTCTCAATAAATTGAGTCATTTTTTCAACTAAAGAAAGGATGTGTTCTTTGGAAAAGTTACCGAACAAACAAGCCTGTTTTCTTCAAATGTACAATGCTTTCCAAAGCTACGTTTGAACGCACCTTTTCAGGGCAATAACCTATGGAATAGTAGGACTAAGGCCATATTGTAAAGGTATTTCTATCAACAAACATGTTTTGAACCTGACTGTCAAAAACCTGGTTGAAGAGCTAAGGTTTGGGCTTGGTTTGTGGTCACAAGAGCTGAGAACTTTGGATCCATAAACTTCTCTGAACTGAATGTTTCTGAGGTAAACTTGAGGCCATCTGTCCTGCCTGGCTGAAAATGGGTCACACACTGGACTAATAATCTCTGATATCACTCATAGGAATCTGAACGGCAAAAGCTAAACTTGGAATGAGAGGGATGCATCAACTGGAGTTTACTTCATCCAACTTAACACTACAGAAAATCTGCAGTTTGAGTGAAAAAAAGACGGTAAGAGTTTTGTAGAGCTCACACTTGGGTCCACTAACCTGACAATTAAAGAAACACTCTCCAAAAGCACAAGTCTGGTCTCCAAAAATCCAATTCAAGAAACATATAAAATGATAAAAATTATCCGTTCTCTCCCTTTTAAAACCAGTCTCCAGTAGTCATTTCAAGAACTCCAATGCTTGGTACTCCTAAATTTACAACACAAGAAAGCAAGTTAGGGGTTTGGTTACACAATCTGCCTGAAACACAACAGCTAAAATATGCTAACTTTAACAAATCAATGCTACACTGCAGCCTGGCTAAAATGCCTTCATAGTGGTGTAGGAGTCTGAAAGCACCTGAACTATATCTACTCTTAGGTAGTTAAATACCTAACTGGTCAATGAGATTAACATTGATTTATGTGGATTTCCTCTGCAATCAAACCAATTTTTCTGCAAGAAAACCTTAGAATTTAGTGAGAGCAGGGGCGGAGCTACAAGGTGATAAGGGGGCCGCTTCCCCCAGCAAACCCCAACCACCAATACCACACAAAAACACACACACGCCCCCAATTTTTGGGTCAATATTAGTATATTATTGACGAAAACTAATAAATCCTCAATCCAGGCTTATTTAGACATTAATAATTGTACCTTAGCGTAAAGAAGTGCCCTATTAACGTTAATACCAATAACACTAATAAAACTGAAATATGCATTTTGGATCCTTTCATTTTCTGTGGCCCTCAACACCTTTGCCATATAAAATGTTCTAGCTCTGCCAATGATAAAGAGTACTTTATCTCTATGCTGGGGTCAAGTCATTTGGATGAATTTGGTCTAATTGGACTTTGAAGCTTTGTAAAACACAAAAAAGACATAAATCAATCTACATAAGATGATATATACATAAATAACTTTTAAAATTGTAATAAAGTCTTCCTTTACTTTACTGCTGGACATTGTGCACGCATGAGTACTCATATTTGATATAATGCTTATCTGCTACTGATCTGATAAAATGAAACCAAAGCCACATATAATCTCCATGAAACGAGGTCACAGAGCAATTGACAAACGTAATCTGTAGCAATGCCCATCTTGGCAGAATATTTGGGCCTTTGCTCAATAGGTTACACATGTTAACCATGTTCACAAATCATCTCTTGGCAGGCATGCTGGATATGGATCAACAGTTGCTGCTCATCAGGATGAGAGAAGTCCCAGCCTCCTCAGAAAACCAAAAAATTTGAGTTTTTTCAGATATACACCTACAGGGAAAAGAGGGGGGAATGTCACATTAGACAGGGACACATCAGAGTAAAAAGGAAGGAAAACAGGAGAGCGTTGGGACAAAACTGTACTTTTGTCTGACATGGTGAACTACTTTTTTTAGAGTCTTGATTCATACAAGTATAGGTCAGTCTGCCTCATCTTTCTTTTAATTCTTTAAAGACCCACTCTTATGAAAATTGTGTTTTTAACATGTTCTTGCAGCGTGTTTCTGACACTGGAGGACATAAAGAAAGAAAATTAAACTTAAAATATAATTTTTGAGTATTTATTTAGATCGTTGTGAATCAGAAGCAGACAAAATATATGCTTTTGAAAAACGGGTTATTTGTTCTTTATAGAAAATATAGAAAATAGCTCCGAGCTCTCAGGTTGGGGAGGGGATGTGGGGGCGGGGTTACTCAGCACCCACAGCTCAGCGGCAAACTTTAAACAAACTCCTGCCGCTCTGCAGAACATTTGTCCTATAAACACCAAAGGTTTTTTTATTTTGTCTAAAAATGGCACAATCTTAATTAAAAGAGCACTGGGAACGCTTCACAACATATCAAAAGATGATTGGAGTGGAGATTTATAGGACTTTGAGTAATTGTGTCTTACAACATCTACTTTTTCTTTTGTCTGTTCAATCACAGGTTGTATTCGAATCCAGCATAACAAAGTAAGAAAGCATGCAATTATTACATGCAGTTTCATTATCCATTAACACTCCCTGTTTATCGCTTCTTCAGTTTAATTGCGAGATGTTTTCAGATACAGAAGCTTTACAAACTAATTGCAGTTATCTCAGTCCATGAAGAGAGATGGAGAGAGCGATATCTCTGACAACTTTGACAGCAAACATCACTAAGTATTTAATGTGGCACATGATTTAGCCTTGAGGTGCATCGACTGGTTTTCAGAGTGGAAGCCGACAGCAAATAATTTGGCCACACACTGTCAACTGGCGTGTGTTCTCATTAGCAGCACGTCAGTGTTCATTCAAGACGATTCGTTAAGTGGGAGTCTTTCATCACAAAGCTATTATCCCTTTTAAGGCTGTTATAATAGAATTTGAGTTTCTCTACAGACAAGTCTATTCGGGACCATATTCTGTTATTGTTATGCTCACTTTAAGCTCCAAGACTGGGAACTTCAAACATGCTTTGAGTGGAAGGCGCATTTGGAATCACTGGGCATGCGTTATTGCTTTTTGTGATATTATCATCTAAATTTGTGCAAAAGCAGTACGGTTGGATGTGAATGTGTGTGAATTGGCAGCCTAAGGTTTAGGTGTTATGATGTTTGAAGGAAAGATTGTGGTTTTGGCTTCTCAGCAGGTGTTTCCTTTGTTTTCACCGCCTGTCTCAGGATTTTCAGAAGACTAACCACATAAAAACACACATGAAGGCCACTTTGTACTTTAGGATAATAAAATTAGTGTTGTCAATTTATTTAAAAAAAATAATCAGATCAATCACACTTTTGGAATGTGATTAATCACAATTAATCACAATGTTTTACTTGGTAAATTGTATATGCCAATATGGAGCTTTTGAGCAAATAAAGGCATAATTGTCTGAAACGTTTTCATTTATAAAGTGTTAACTTAGATATCCCAAAAGTTTAATTTGTGTGCACAAAACACATCAATAGTGAGATAAGCAGAACTGTAAAGACTGTAATGTCTGCAGTATTACTCCAAGAAAACAAAGATGTTGATAAACAACCACAAGAAACAAACATTGCTTTTCTGCACTTTAAATGGTCTGGGTGAATACTCAAATCTGATTAGCTGCTGAGTGGTGACACTCACCTAAAAAAGAAGTTCCGGTCACATAGGCCAAATGTTCTATATCACTGCGCAGGCTTCCTTAAAACAAACTTTTTGGTTCATCTTCTGGACAAAAACAAGCGGTAAGAGGTGAACTTCCTCTCTGAACTGATTACATTATTGAACCTATCGTGACGATCAGCGTTTATATAACTTTATAACACCTTCCTTTGCCGCTGCAGTGATTCTCGTGTTACCGTAACAATGGGCCACAACACCCATCAAATAGTCCACTATTTGTAAAAAGGCGATCTAAACCAAAAACGTAACAATATACAACATTTATTTCTTTTGTAAGTGACCATGTTATAAGCAGTATAGTGCCCAACAAAGTGTGCATTTTCAGATATTAACGCACACCGTGAAAGCCTTACCCACCCGGTGCAAAGCAGAAGACAGTCGCTTCTGACGTGTAACAAATTTGCGTTAATACATTTTAAAGCGTTCATTTTTTTAATTGTTTGCCTACATTAACGTTGACAGCTCTTTAAAAAAATGGAAAAAAAACACTTAAGGAAAGCAAAAACCTCTCCTAAATTCATTCATATTATCTTGTCTTTGGGTGTGTAGGAGTTTAAAAAGCTTCATTCACACCACCCTCATCAACACTCGTTCAAGAGGCGACCTCCAATAAAAGTCTATGTAAATGCCTGTTTTGGGTTTCCGGGTTAGAAACTCTTGTGGTCACGTGTAGCTACGCAAGTTTTAACTTGACCACTTTCTGACTTTTCTGACCTCCATAGCACGTTGTCACTGAGCGCGTTTTAAAAGTTAAACCAGGTCAAACTGTGTTAGTGACGTATGAATGCCGTCCCTTTTAATTCAGGGAAGTATCAACTGTTTGAAAATTGATCATAGAGGAGAAATGAATAATTGCAATTTGTGTGCAGCTGGAATTCTCTGACACCAAGTCTGTCATATATATCGGAATAGAACTGTCAAGAAAATGAAAAAGCCTGGAGCAAGATTCATAAGATTTGTGCCGCACCGAGCTTCTTCCAACTGAAGGGGGTGGGCATGCACTGGTAGACAGTAGAAGAAGAAGAAGCCCCTCCCTGCTTTTACAGTGTGAACACCATATGCTTAACACATTTTCTTGAACACGTGTCAAATGCTTGGTGTGTACATGGCTTCAGAGGATCCATCACGTATTCATATATGTAGGAAAACACAAGTCCCTCCTATCAGGAGTTGTATTCAACATTTTGAAACTTCGCACACAAAAAAAGTTGTGTTTGGTAGTGAGTCTCTCTTTTTTTTTTTAGAAAAAGGTTTGGGACTTGTGATCAATGTTCATTTGCTTATTTGTTTTGTTTATTTCCAGGACATTGCGTCCAGGATTACAAATACAAGCTGTCTTTACAAAACCTTTGCACTGAAGATGCAGAAACACTGCCTGCCCGTTTTTGTGTGACCACAAGCTGTTTAAAATAATTAAAGTATGATTTGCAACAACTCTGTTGCAAAGACTTGGTGTGAACATAATGCAAAGTTTTTGGACTTGACTTGATATCACATTTGTAAAGAGTGTGCAGTTTGGTTGGGGGGAATCTGAAGCAAACAAAAGCGTAACCTTATACTAAACGTAACTGAAACAAATGATAATACTGACAGAAACTTTTCTGGAAATCTTAGCATTATTGTGAATAATAACAAGAAATGATGTTCTGTTGGTGAGCAACCTTAAAATCCCCCCTTGATCATCTTTTAATCTATTTATAAAGCGTTCCCAGTGGTCTTTTACTGTAAATATTACTGTGCCGTTTTTGTCCAAAATTTAAAAATAAAAAACTGTGCTGTTTTCTTCGACATAATTTCTGCAGAGTGGCAGGAGTTCATTAGAAATTCACCTCTGAGTTGAGGCTGTTGGCACGGAGCAACCTTTTCACTTTCACATCACGTATAACTAAGCAATATGTTTAAGTTCTCTTCCACTAGCTTACAGCCCCTCACAACCACAGCCTAACATTACCGGTGCAACAAAAGTGGCAAGCGATATCAGAGCATGAGCTTGAGAGCTTGAGGCCAGCCCACTGTAGCTTCTATGTCACACCTACAATCTTTTTCAAACTGCTTTTTATTTTTGTCTGCTCCTGATTCATGATTTAAATAAAAGATACGCAGAATTGCAATTTTAATCTTAATTTTCTTAATATAGATCTCCATCAACAGAAAAATGCTACAAGAACATGTTAATAAAAAACAACAAAAAGACAATTTTCATTGGAGTGTGTCTTATAGGCAACAATACAAGTTCTTCAGCCTCATAATACAAAATGTAAAAGGCCGTTTGCCAATGTCTCACATCTGTTTTATTTGTTTTTTTTTTATCCCGACAGGGAGATCTTGCAGCTTTTTGTTTAGCTTGTTTTTCAGTGATGTGATTGAAGCATCCCAGCTAACTGAAGAATCTTGATTATTCCAATCAAAAATCTCTGTTGTTGATTGGGATTTTAAAGCCTCACATTAGACTAAATTTCCTAACTGGGTATAAAATTTGGAAATATTTTAAATATACCAGAAAGTCTAATAAGATAAATAGAACAGACAATCTAGTGATTGGTACATTGGTTGCCACGGTAATGGTGCAAGCTTTGGTAACAATTTCTTTGATTTTAGTGAAAAAATTGCAAATCCTTTTTTAGATTTACTTTTGTGATTTACATTTATTCTTGAAAAGGGCAAAACATTACAAATATACAGAACAAAACGAGATGTATTCAAAAAGTAGCACATGTATAGTGAGGCAGCCTGTCAAAGAGCTCCAATGCAAAGGCCAACTTTACAGATAAAGGCAAAAACACATCACACTGTGATGTAAAAATCAAGTGAGTTTGATTTAAAGTTGTTGAAGGCCTCAGGTGTTGCTTTGCATGCATACACATGATCATCCCTGCACGCACACATACTAGGAGCGGAAAGTGTTTCTGTGAATGCTTGGATAAGCACGTGTCGGCTCTGCCAATGCCTGTCAGTGAGATCAACTCGCATGTGAATCCGAATGTGTGTGGAGAGCGCATGTTCCCTGCTCGGTCACAGTCCCACCTGGTGCCCCCTCCTGATCTTTGGGAGGCAGCCGAGACAATGCCACTGTGAAGTCGGCTGTAACAGCACACAGATGGGATCTCCCCTCGCTTTCCCTCTCATTGTGTGCCTGCGGTGATCCGCCACTCTTCCTGGCTGTTCACATGCATCAGATTTGACATGCCTATTTGCTGTCTGTGAGGCCAGAACAACCAAAGACCACTTTTCAGTCTCCTCCTCATCCCTGGGAAGTGACTTGTCCGTCCACGGAGTGTGTGGGAGGACAGGGCGGCGGAGGCAGGCAGCGATGTATTTCCACTGTGTGGACGGGAGTGAAATCGAGGGTGAAAAAGAAAAAACAGTGGGACTGGAAAACAAGAGAAGCAAAAATGGAAAGACAAACTGCTGCAAAAAAGGGCATAAGGTGCATACAAGTTGCAAAAAGAAACAAAAAAGAGATATTCCTAATTAAAAGTTAGCTAAAATATGAAGATTATGTCACCTTTTGGTGTTCCCACTTAACAGTCAATACATGCAGGAGTGTACAGGTGCAACTCGGACCTATAGAATTTAGGAGAAAGGTGCGCACAGTTTTAGATTTAAATTCGATACAAAAGCAGTGTTCCATTAAATTTCAAGAACAAGAAACAGAACTGTAGCTATGGAAACCAAATAACCACTTTTTGGCTCAGCAACTTCCAGTGTGAAATACGTTTGAAAATAGACCAAACAGATGCAGTTCATTAAGTAACCATAAGGGGCACAAAGCAAAAGATTTTCACCATAAGCAGTTTGTCAACTGATGGAAAAATTCTTTGTGTATCCAATGAACAATTGTTGTACCCTTTATTAAAGATATAAGATGTTACATTTGTGGTTTACAAAAACGTGTTTTTTTTATCCTAATAAAGTGTAACAGCTACAGAAAAAAGGCTGATATATCAGGAAATCAGAAGTATGGAGCGTTGTTTACATCATGATCAGGGTTCACTGAATTATTTCATTTCTCTTCGAAGTAATTACCCAAAGTGGAATGCTTTGATTTTTGAAAACAAGACAGCCTTATGAGTCTGTACTGACCATCTGGGCTGGAGTAGCTGTTGCACTGACTGCACTTCCTTCCTCTTGGGGCTCAGCCGGTGGAGCATCTCCACCATAAAAGAGGGTCAGGTTGCATGCACCCAATTACCTGATTTATGGAAAAAATAAAACCTGGTATACCACAAAAATCAGGATACAGGTTTGCATGAGCGTCCTCCGCTATCCCACGTGCACACTGTGTTTCAAATGGATATGCAAATTGTATTTAAGCATCAAAAAGATATCAATTTTTCTTTTTGATATTGTGTCTCGGAGCTCTTTGGATCACTGAAATAAATCTCAGACACCTGTGATCATTACTTTCCATGTGAGCTCCAGTAAAGGAAAAACTCTTAAAGAAGGACGTTCCACATTATTAAGGAGATCAACATTTTCAAGCAAAATGAGAAAGAAAAAGATCTCTGCTGCTGAAAAGCGGGAAATTGTTGAATATCTCGGACTTGGTACGGAAACCTTGGATATTTCAAGAGATTTGTGTCTGATTCAGGAAACACACAGGTTGGTGCAGATAAAGGCAGAATGATGAAGGTTTCTGTCAGACAAATACATCGGACTGAGAGAGCAGCTGCTAAAATACAATTAAAAAGCATCTTTCCGGCTGGTTAAAAAAATCCAGTTTTCACTTCACATGACATTTGAAAAAACTTAAGTGCATGTAAACACACCCAGAAAATCCCTTTCAGAGTTCTCTCCTGTCTCTGCTAAAGTCACTATACTCCACCTTGAATAGGAAAAGCTGAGACCAACTGAGGAATTCTGATTATCTAACCTCATTTTTCTGTTTGTGACAGCTGCTGGATAAGCTATAGTGCATAAATCATCCTACTTTTGCTCAATGACTGTCTTCTTGATTGTTTATTTTTCTGTAAAGCTAAATAAGATGTGTCAAATTCCTAGATCTTACAAATTAATTACCAAATAAATGGAATTATTCATTTAAATTTCTTCTGCCTTTAGAAGAGTTTTTTTTTTTTTATTGTGGTGACACACTGAATACTAATACAGAGAGCAGATGCACTGGAGCACAGAAAGAAAGGAAATAAAACAACTGTACGTTGCCCCGGCAGCCACTTTATGAATTACCAATGGCAGTGAAAAGCCCTGAGCATATTTAATGCAGGAGAATATGTCCTTTTTTTCTCTTTGTTCGCCTCTGTTCTCCTTCTCTTTGCAGTATTCAGCTTTCTTCACTTCATTAGTGGCTCAGCATCAGTGAGCGTCACGGCAACAGACAAGGGGTTTGGAGCTCAGCTCATCTGCACTCTGACCACACAGCTCCCAAAGAGCAGGATTACTTCATCTTGAAAGGCACAACAAAGGATTTCTCAATCTCATGCTGCCGTCTAAGGGATAAAAACATGATTCAGGAAATTTCCTTAAGCACAAAGAGAGACTGTAGATGCAGGACCACAAAGCTTCCCTGAGCTGGCTCATTTTCCATCCTTTTTGAAGTGGCATTGTGCTGGTCGAGACCCTCAGAGGCTGCTTAAAACTCAAAGGAGAGGTAATTTTAGTCATTACGGGTGAGCACAAACAACCCATCCAAAATTACATCCATGTGAAATGTGTCTTTATGGAGTCTGGAAAAACCTGAAAGTGTTTGCCACACACTCGAAACGGGTCACAGCATCTGTTTGTCAACCAGAGGAACACAAGTTCAGGCTCTGGGTTCATCAATGGCTTTGAGGTCATTGTGTTGATTGATTAATGATCAATTTCAAATTAGAGCTGTAAAGCCAATGTACTCCAGAGGATAAGTAAAAAAAAAAATTCCAATCCACAGTCCTTGCCTAAGGACAAAAAGTGTAAATGAGTGTTGTCCTGGAAGCAGCCAAGGGCTGAATCTGCATCCTTCCTCCCAGCCTGAAGCGAAACCTGCCACCATGTAACAGTCTGTCAAGAATCCTGGGCTGTCTGTGTGGGGAAGGTCTCTTAATATCATTTTAAACACCCTCTCCAATGAAAATGCTGTTTCTGTGTTTATAACAGGTTCTTGTGGCATTTATCTGATGACATATAGAAAGAAAATTACCTCAAAATTGCATTTCTGAATCTTTCTTTATCCTAATCATGGTGAATTAGGAGCCGATAAAAAAATGCAGTTTGAAAAAGATCGTATTTGATGTAGAAAATAAGATGGGCCAAAAGCTCCGCCCCATTCTGCTCCATCTGCTTGTACAGTGGATTACGGGGGACAGGAAAGGGGGGGGGCTGGGTTGTTCCGCACCAACAGTCCCGCCCACAACTCAGAGGTGACTTTCTGATGAACTCCTGCCGCTCTGCAGAAACTATGTCCTAGAAAACCACACAGGTTTTCAGAATCTGGCTAAAACCCACTGAGAACGATTTTATAGTAGATCAAAATATGATCGGCCTCTGTCAATCGGCCTCATGTTACACCTCTGCCAATAGCAGCCTGCTTCAGAACGCTCCAGTAACAAAAGTACATGATCTTTCCTATAGTCGATCAATCAAAGCATCAAAAAATCAAATATCTATCTCGTTTGGAGTTTCCAGTTATTTTTCTGAGTTAATTTCTAAAGCAAAGTGTCAGATTTAAATGTGAGCTTTACAATGTTTTCTTCGCTAAATGTGTCTGATTTTCTGAGGGCGTTGTTTAGACTGCATCGTTGTTATGAATTATTCATATCAAATCAGGGCAGATTAAGAGATGGGATGGTTGAAGTACCAAGATTAGACAGCGGTACCTTCAGTTTATTGCATTATTTAGCAGAACTGTGTGTTTAATTTGCCTATTTAATTTAACAAGTGAATCTAATTGTGCTTGATTCTAAAACGACTCAAAACAGAACACAAAGCAGATCTCTGAGGTCATGTGACTGTAAACTAATGATTTGCAATGACTGGATCAGCCTGATGAGGTCACAAGCGTCTGAGAGAAGCCGACATCCTTTGGGATGAGGGGCTCTTTTTTTTTTCTTAAATCCTGCGCCAGGCGGGAATAACAGCAGCACAGACACCCCCGACTGTGACACACACCTGTGGGAATCACGTGCACTCAGGGAGCATTCTCCCCTTTATTGATCTGAGCTCATAAAGCCGTCCAAAGACAAGCACGACAACTATTCCTCGTAACGCCGGAGAACGACTTAACGGCCCTCTGGCAGTCATTGACGGAGAGCCGCAATATATCACTCACACACACAAGAACGTGACAGGTGCACGAGGGCTTTTGTGAATTATAAGTCAATTAACATGGATTGTTACGGACACCGAGGCTTGAGTGGATGCCCTGCAGGAGGAGTGAACCGCACTATTTCTGTCAGGTTTAGGAGGATAAATAAGAAAGACCTTAATTCAACTCCAGAGGGAATACTTTCAGAGGAACTACTGAACGCCCTCGCTGGTTCAGACTTTATACTAGGAGGTTTTCATGCATTTTAGCTTTTTAATTCTGCATTTTCATCTGCTTGATCCTTGAGGTCTTTTAAATAAACAAATTATTTCCCCTTTTTTTGTTAATATGCAATCCATGTAAAACTAACACACCAAAAGCTGCAGTTACAATGCTGGATCTTTCAAGCGTAAAGGAAACAGATTACCATCTGACAACTTCTCAAAACACCGGGAGGCCTGCAGAATCAAGGTGATCAGCCTGATGTTGCACCTGACTGGAGCAAACATCTCCAGAGTTACTGATGCGCTAGGCAAGTGCTGACAGCGAAAGCCATGTCAAACTCCAGCTGCCAGCAAAGCAAAAACTTCCATTTCAAAGGTGCCATCTTCAGGATGCTTTGACATGACGAAGACATCCACTTTAAAAATGCATAAGGCCCCGACTCACAGCACTTACACACACGCACACACATAAGAAGTTAGAAAGGAAAATCAAGCTAAAAATGCTCAAATTTGAAATCTACGACCTGTCACAGTTTTATGGATAAAACTGTCGTCTTTGAAGCTACGTTCACACCGCCCTCAGCAACGCACATTCAATAAAAAGTCAATGTAAACACGCATACCAAGGCTGGATATAGGCATGAGACAAAGCCCCACTACATGTGACACAAAAATCTACAATTACTTAAAGAAATAAAAAATACACACAAAAAACAGAAAAAAATCAACTTAAAAAAAAAGCAAAAAAAATCTGCACAGACTGACAGACAGATTGACAAATACATTGACATAAAAAGATTTTAAAAAGAGAAATGTAGCCTCAACAAGGCACAATTCAGTGTAAATATTCACTAGTGCCTGTCCCAAGCCCGGTAAATGCAAAGGGTAGGGTAAGCAAGGGCCAGTTTTTGGGCTCTACTGTACGTACAAAACACACGTCCATCAAACGCGCTGAAAGTTAAAGCAGGTCGAACGGGACTTGGATTTGGATGGCGTCCTTTTTAATTCACAGAAGTGCAGAAGGGAAATTAATAATTGACTTTTCCTCCCCGCTGGTATTCTATGACACCAAGCTCCGGAAGAACAAACCTGCAGCAAGATTTGAACCGCTTTACATGTCGCACCAAACCTCTTCCAACTGCAGGCGGTGGACGTGTGCTAGTAAACAGTAAAAAAAGAAAAGGAAGCCCCTCCCAGCTCGTTCAGTGTGAACACCATATGCTAAAGGCGCGTTCGAGAATGCTTGTTCAAACGCTCGTCACATGTCCGGTGTGAACGTATTGACTCATAAGCATGTGGGTTTGTATTTAGTACTTATTGATTAACTTTATCAGGTCTGTAATTATAAGGAGACACTCCAGCAGGACTGAGTCACATGTTTTAAGTTGCCTTTTGTTGTTTCTTAATCAACATGAACGCTGAAAATGACTTTTATCGCACTAAGAAAATGAGCTTTGGGCTCCAGCAAACTGAGATAAAATCTGGCAGCTTCTTCCTCCCTGATGGAATGTCTTTAATGTCTAAATGCCAAAATGGAAAAGTTAACACCCCCCCCACACACACACACATCTGATTCTTATCAAAGTTTAAAGAAGTTGGACATGACACACCTCAAAGCAGAGCCTGCAGAAGAGGCCCCGTTTTAAAAAGTGACACCCCGATTTCCCCAGTAGTGTTTCATCATCACGTCCACCAAAAAAAAAAAGAAACTGATTATTGCAGAGAATTGGCATCAGGCTGCTCCCTACACGCTCACGAGTTTTCCCTCTCATTGAGGTACAACCAACCCCAAAGCCCCTAGCCCCCTGTAAAGGCGACCTCGTCTGATGTTGGCTTCAGATGCTTGGCCGTGCCGCAGAGCACCCCCCCTCTCTCCCTCCCCCCTTCGGGGCCTGGTTTGTGTGCTTAAGAGGCGGTGGGACAGTGCTGCTCTCTCCTCCAAATATCTGCCCATCATTTATTCATTTACACTCCCAGGACAGCCGCTACTGCCATCATCCCAGGGCCGCGTCGTCTGAAGCTCTCCGTCGCTCAAACATGACCCACACAAGCATGCACTTTGCGAGCGGTCCCAGAGGTTTTTTAATTTTTTGAGAGGCTATTTTTAGTAGGAAAAATAATCGAGGTGGAAAGTTCCATCTGTCCAACACTCTTGTTCCAGCTGCTCCTTTTTAGTAGCAGGCGGAATGAGAAGGCAGGGGGGGGCGGAAACATTACTTATTAGATGAGAATTACACAGGCTGGATTTTTTTAATCACATTTTGCTTCAGCAGAAAGACAGGATGTGTTCTGTAAAGTGCAAAAAAAGGGAGATTAAAGTGCGAGCTGAGCTGTGCCACCTCTTAAAGGTATTTTCCTTTTGAAATCCATCGTCAGTCTGCTGAGATTTTGATGAGTCATCACAAAAAAGGATGTGTGTGAACAAATTACACAAATCAGGAAAATTAAGAAAGAACCACAGGAAAATGTTACACCGTCCCCTAGAAATAAGTCCAAAATTCTTCAAATTAAAAAAGAAGACAATTCTTTAAACAAAACACTGCAAATGGGATTAGAAAAAAAGTTTGACCAAGAATTCTCACTTTAAGAAAAAGAAATCCGGTCACTAAGATGTATTTTCTTAACCCTCAGTAGTCCCTGAACTCAGCGCTGCGTTCACCAATCACCTCCACTGTTTACACTGATCCAGCAATGACCCCCCCCCATAAGCATTGGTTTTTATTTAGTATTTAATGTAAAGTGTCAAACTGCTCTCAGCCTTAAAATGTTGAATTTAAAACAAACAGAATAAAAGTTAAGACCCATAACTGTGGGATCAATTCATAGAACTTTGCATAGCGCTCAGGAGCTTTTAGACAGTTTTCACTTTGTTTTGACCTTCTCTTCTTTGTGGATTTATGCTTTTTTTGTCTATACATGTTAGATGTTTTGCTGTAAAACACAAAAACTTTGGGGATTTTTGCAAGAAAAAAATGACAAAATGTATCACAGTTTCAGGTTGACTGTGGCTGTATTGTGTCATATATTCAAAAATGTATCTGTCAAACAAAGAAGATGGATACAAAGAGATGGGTATCTGGCATTGCCACGAAGCATATTCCATTGTTCTTGAAGCAACGGTCTTTTTACTTTCTTATGATTCTAACTGAAATAGGTTAAAAATTGAGAATTCTTCTTTTAAGAAAAAATTCTACTCAGACGACCTTTCTTAACCCCTTGAAGCCTAGTGATGCAAATATACATCAAACCACTTCCCCTCCAAAGTACCTTCATAATCCTGACCTGATTTTTTACAGCTGGAAATACATTATTTTGCTTTTAAACTTTTCCTATTACTATTATTTTCCTTCATGAAAGAAAATGAGACAGTTTTTCTGGAAACAAGGGTCAAGATTCTGTTTTTGTAGAGTAAAACAGATTTTTTTTATCCTAAACAAACTGCATCTTTGACCACAAAATCCCTTAAAATCTTCTTAATGAAAAAAAACGGAGTGCAGTAAATTATACTTTAAGGATTCACTATGAGAAATGTAATCAGAAAACAAAACAAGATTGCAAACAACAGTCAATCCCGGCTTGTTGTGTAATTTCATGCTGGGACGTTAAGCACAGTTTCAAAGGTTAACAGCCTTACAGTGGGATTTGGCCCAAGTCTGACTTTGATTTGGATATAAATGCACAAAAACAAACTTTTTTCCCCCAATTTGTGGGTCTTTTCTTTTTTTTTTTACTGACACCCTCATATAAAGTGAGGACAGCAGGATTCTGGTTTCAAGGCTGGCGTGAATGCATACCTGCTGTGTTTGTGGACAAACGCAGCAGTTGAAAAGCTCAGAAGCACAAACCCCGCTTGAATTGAATTTGCTGAATGGATTGAACGTCCAGATCGGTTCCTGACATACCCTTGAGGGGGATTTTTTTCGGGGCTGCATTGTTCAATCAGAACATAACGGACAGAGCTGGTGGTGTTTGAGGGTTGTTTGTTGTGACAACAGCTGAATCAATCGGTGTGCACGCCTTTGCTTTGCCAAACTCATGAAAACTTTCCTCAGATTAAGCGCTGCATATCCGAGTGACTCAACATTCCCTAGAAGGCGGGGATACAATATTAATGACTAACTGCTGAGCGATGACAGCTGAAGAGGACACGGCCCGTCCTCTATCCTGATGCTGAGAGTCGGAAATGTCCTGCCATGCACCGAGCAAGTCACTTAGGAGTTTTGGATCCTTCCTGAGTTCAAAGTTTTTCTGCTTTTCCAAACTTTTCAGAAAAAAAAACTTTCCACTGCTGCAAGAAAAGTGGGCTCCTAAAAGCGTACATCATGTCTGTGGAAGCAAATGTTCTCATGAGAGCACTAAGCAGTCCACTGGCATTGATCTGATCCTTCAAGTGACAACGTCCGACATGACAGGTCAGAACGTGAGTCCAAAGCAAGCCTCCGTGATCAATACTGGCTCTGCTGCATCAGAGCTTATTTATAGCAACACCAGCAGCCAGAGGAGGCGAGGGGAGCGCTGTCCAGCAACTGCAGCCACTTCAGGAGTTAGCACAACTGCTGCAGTCATGAGTCCCTCACTCTGTGCACCCATGGACGAGACAGACATCATCCACTTAGAGGAAGAAAGAAGAGAGGAACGACTGCAACTCCTTGTTTTGTGGGATTTTTTTTTTTACCTAAACCATTTAAAGTCCCACTCCCATCCTTTTTTTATTCCTTGTTAAAATGTTTTTAAAATATGATTGTTTTAAAATCTAAAAACCTGTGTTGATTTCTAGGACATCATTTCTGCAGAGCGGCAGGACTTCATTAGAAAATCACCTCTGATTTGTGGGCGAGACCAACTCACGCCCATAACAGAGCTCTCTGTTGACATGCTTACAGCTTATTACCGATGAAACAAAAAAGGTGAGCAATATTGGAGCTGTCCAGCCGTACAGTTTTGATCCAGATTCCAGCTCAGACGAGGAAAACAAAGACGTACATGGATCGATTTGTCTGCCAGTGGATGCATAAGGATGGAGCGGAACAGAGAACTGGTGGCCCACCCGGCGTATTTCCTACGTGACAAATGTGATCTTTCTCAAACTGCATTTTTTCCTCCTGATTCACAACAACTTAAGAAAGACTCAAAAATGACATTTTAAGTTGAATTTTCTTAATATGTGTCCTCCATCATCAGAAAAATGCCACAAGTACCTGTTGAAAACACCAAAAACACTATTTGCATCGGAGTGGGTCTTTAACTTCACCAAGATCGAGTGTTGTGGTAAAAGTCTGACCGTGGTGCTGCAGCACAGTTCATGGACTGATGTGTGTGGGTTCCTGTAACCTTGAGTCCAGCTGACAAGCAGCGATACATGCAGAGACCACTGAGCTACACAGCTATAAGAGAGCAAAGCACCTGGCCAATCAGCAGCTAATTCAACCCAACACAGCTGAGCATCCTTCTGACCTGATTTTGACATTTCTCCTTTTCGTCTTTAGTCACAAATATTGGAAAATGATTTAACAGTAGAATCACTTAAATGTTAATGCTTTTAATTAGTTAACAAAAGACACAATTATTAGGAATTTTTAGTTGTGATTGGATTTTTTTTGTTTTTGTTTTAAAAAGTCTCCCTTACCAAAAAAAAAGTCTAATGGAGTCGAGATGTTATGTTTGTATCCAAAAAAAACCATAACAAACGAACAACTCCATCTTAAAATAAAGTAAATCTCTCTGTTCTTGAATGGCTTCTATAAAAACAGAAGCTTGGTTGCTGTAAGTTTAACTGCAGAACCAAAACAACAACAAGGGAAACAGGAGCAATCACTGACAGTTCACTCATTTGGCAGACGGTAATAAAGCCAAGCAAATTTGGAATTCCCGATTCAGCAAGCAAATAATGATTAACTAAAAAGAGGAAACACTCAACCCAGTCTTACTTGGATTAATTAAAACCAAACTTTAAAAAAATGTCACTACACTGAAAAGATGCCGCCTTGTGCTTGAAGATTTTTAATTAAATCTACAAAAATGTGATTACATTTTTTAAACAAATGTTTATGCACATATATGCTTCTTTATCTGATTATTTGATTTCTTAAACAGGAAAAGATGAAGCATTTTCTGGCGTGACTCCGTTTAAAAACTGTTCAGGACATTTTCAAAGCGCATTATTTAGACCTTACAGGTGTGAACTGTATGATTTCTGCTTTAAAACATGAACAAACCAAACATATGAACACGAGGACAGTATTTTCGGCGCGCGCGCTTCCATTTGCTGGACTGTGGACCGACGCGCTGGTTTTCCTGCGGGGTTACCGCGCGCACCACATAGCCTACTTCTCGTTAATCGGGCGGATTACCCGCGCATCTCTCCACCTTCTGCTCTGCTTCTATTTCAAAACACACTACTACTACAACCGCACCACGTTCCCAGGTCCACCAGCGGCCGTGGCGCACTCCAAACAACTCCTTTCTGCCCCTCTGGCGGAGTCAAAGCAACACTTGGAGACAAAGAGCCCGTGGATGAGACGCGCGTGATCTTAAAGTGCTTTGGACAGACATGGCGGAAGAGGGAAAAGTCATCCAAACGGTGCTTTGGTTTTTCTGTGACTGCCGGGGATTTGTCCTCCTGATCCAAACATACAGTAGGAAAGAAGAGCGGGATCAGAGGTCGTGGCACGCTCTCTTGGAGAGGCTGGACCATTGGCACAATTTAATTCCAGAGGCATCTGTTTTATCAGGGAAGCAGATAGGGCTGCAACAATCATTTATCCTGGTTATAAAACATCTGTAAGCCGCTTAAAACACTGTTGCTGTCCGTTTAGGATCTTTTTGGTAAGGTATTTGTTGGTATTTCTGTGCGCAACTTACCTTCCATGCAGAAAATAACCATCCAGGCTATCCACAGGTCTGAGTTTTGAAACTTTACCATGGTTTCGCGCTGAGCTGTCTGCTTCTCTGTTCTGTTATAAAGTCACAGCTGCGCTCCCGGGGTCTTTGGGGGGAAGGAATGGTTCCTTAAAATGGCCTTTTAGAGCCAAGAAATCTGGGTTTTACGCAGTGGACGCCAGCAGCACTTCCTCTCTAAAACGTCCTTAAATATGTCCAAATGTGAGGAATCAGCTGCCACTGGTTCACTTCTCTTCACCCAGATCTCGTCTCCACTTGTTTGGTGCTTTGCTGGCAACTCCAAGACTATTTATTTTGGCTCCCCGCTCAGGACCCTCCGGTCAGTTTACGCACGCTCGGACTAAACTCGGTGTCCACCTGCTGGCTGTCCCAAATCTGCCCGGAGTCCTCGGAAGAGACTTAAAAACAGATCTGGGCTTGGCTCTCCTCCCGTCCGCAGGTCGAGTCCCTCCAGCGCGTCTTGTTGCGCTTCATGGTTTCTCGTCTGCTCCGCTGCTGCCGAGCAGAGCCGAGCGCAAAACCGCACAGCGAGGCTCCACTTCCGCTGGAGGCTTTCCAGAATGAAACACCCTGAAATTGCAAGACCCTATTCTACTAAGTTAGTATTTTTGTCTTCCACTGCCTATCAGTCCAACTGAGTCCGATTTTACAAATAAACAACAAACAAACAAACAAAGTAAAATAAAAACGCTTTTTGACATGATAACATTGTTTTAAAAGCGTTAAATAAATATTTACACCATCATTTTTTTTCTTTATTAATTTCCACCAATAAATGCTACTCTACTAATTCCAATAACTGAAAAAAGTTTAACTTACTAATAATATCCCAAAAAAAATTAAAAGGGCTTTTATTTTGTAAAGGAATCGGTCCCCTTCGCGCGCTTTAACCGGACTGAGTCTGCGCAGCTTGACTGCACTCAGCTGAAGATGATGAGAATGAGCTGTTGCTGGGAGACCGCTGACGCCAGGCTAGACAGAATCGCGCGCGCCCTCCTGTGGCGCGCGGGGAGAACAGCAGAATAGAATAGAATAGAATAGAATAGAATAGAATAGAATAGAATAGAATA
>BSAI01000072.1:26021093-26036846 GCA_036245035.1 Adrianichthys oophorus | reverse complement strand
TGGTCGGACTTGTCCTTATGGTCGGACTTGTCCTTATGGTCGGACTTATGTTTGTCATCACTCTAAATACAACAAAAAGTCCATTGGAACACATCAACACCAAACATTTCTTGATCTTTTAAAGTTTATAATAAAAAAATGGTTCAAGCCTCCTTACCTTGCTCTTGCCCTTGTCCTTGTCCTTGCCCTTGTCCTTATCCTTATCCTTGTTTTTGCTCCAAGGCCAGCTTATCTCATCCTTCTGTGCATCCTTCTTTGTCACCTCCTGTTCACCAGCAGCTGCACAAATCAGTGAGAGAATGATGAAAATCCTGACAGGCTGCACAAAAAAACTGTACACAAGCGAAAGCTCTCAGATCCAAATTGCTTCATATTTTAGGTTTTGAATGGCAAACTGTGAGGGAAAAGTTACTGACCTTCCTCTAAGTTGAGCTCCATGTTGATCTCGTCAGAAGTGGCTGACCTGAACTGCCTCCATCTGACTTTCAACCTCTTTAAACTACCAGGAAATGTGGCCACACCTAAAACCCTGGAGAGGAAATAAGTAAAACCAGAACACACATCTACAACAACAAAAACCACACCCTTAAACTCATCACCTAAACATTTTCAGCCGCACGAGAAGATGCATTCACTGGAGTTGGGAAAGGACAGCTTCACAATTGCCCACTCCCTATAAAACTTTCCCAGCAATTTATACACAAAGGTAGGTGTGGGGGGGGGGGGGCGTTGGGTCGCTCATGCTCAGGCTCGCTGTGTACGTGTATGGAGATAAATTAGTATCAGTCCGATTTGTGCGTGCGTAATTTTGATTTGTGCGTAACGTTAGATTCGTGCGTGCGTAATCCTTGATTTGTGCATAACTTTAGGTTTGTGCGTGCGTAATCCTTGATTTGTGCGTAACTTTAGGTTTGTGCGTGCATAATTCTTGATTTGTGCATAACTTTGGATTTGTGCGTGCATAATTCTTGATTTGTGCGTGTGTAATTTTGATTCGTGCGTGCGTAATCCTTGATTTGTGCGTAACTTTAGCTTTGTGCATGCATAATTCTTGATTTGTGCATAACTTTGGATTTGTGCGTGCGTAATTCTTGATTTGTAACTCATAAAAAACATTTTGTGCATGAGTTCAAAAATTACAAAATATTAAAAAATACAAAGTACAATTTACACATGCACAACTTCAAATTACGACAGCTTGAAACTAACTACACGCACAAATCTTAAAAAAAAAATATGCACGAATCACTTGTTACGCACACACAAAACCACATTTACACACAAATCTGATTTCAGACTCTTTTCACGTCTCCCAGATTCGTGCGTAAGTGATGCGTTTAAATGCTACTAGAATGCTGGTTCATCAGAGTTTTCTGATCAGCCGCTCTGAACTTAGACGGTGAATAATATCTGGTGAAACTTGACATTTTCCAGCTTTCTAAAACAGATGTGCCGGCTAATTAATATAAAAAAGTCTGAATATGGGTTTTTATTACACTTGTCCTTTAAAAATAAAAACATTTTCAAGAATTAAACAATTCATCTCTGCAGCCCCGCCCCCGACAGCGTCTCAGACACGGGGCTCTCTCCCGAGCAGGTAACCCTCCCCGCTCTGGTCTGGTCTCACGGCGGAGGTTCTCCGCGGCGAACGTGAACCCACAGAGCGGAGATGGTTGATCAGCCCACCGGCCCGTTCGATCTGCGACTTTATAGAATGATCCAGCGGGCAGCGGCACCTGCTATCCCCGTGACTGGTGACCAGTGGTCGGGAGAGAGCCCCGTGTCTGAGACGCTGTTGGGGGCGGGGCTGCAGAGATGAACCGTTTAATTCAACCATCAATTCAATTCAACCATCTCCGCCCTGTGAATTACGCACGCACAAATCCAAAGTTATGCACGAATCAAAATTACGCACGCACAAATCGGACTGATACTAATTTATCTCCATAATCATCTTCTCTGACACGGGGCTCAAACTCTCAGAAATTTTGCAATCAATGCTCCTCAAAAGCACAAACAGGCGTGTTCGCTTTCAGCCAATCCTATGGCTCCTTAGATTTTCTCCACACTCAAGTGTGAATGTGATCGCCTGTTTCGCTGATGGTTTGATTGACAGATTTTTTAGCTAATGACGACACTTTTAGACCTGCTACATAAGGAGAGTCTCAAAATTCACCAGAAGGATTTCTCTCACAAATGTGGGGAAGTTTCATGCACATTTTGTGTGATCTGTGAGTTTATATTATAAGTGTACCTAAAAATGATATTTGTGAAGCATTTTTTGTGCTTCTGTGGAATATTTATTTATTTATAAAATTTCTGAAAGATTTACTGTGTATTTATGAGACACAGCGTGCATATTTGAGAGACATTTATTGTGTATTTCTACTACATTTGGTGTGCAATAGTGAAATACAGCATTTGCACACTCAAAAAAATGATTCACTGGATTAACTCAATTTAATTGAGGGCAGTTTTTTCATCCAATAAATAAATATATGTAGTGTGAGCTCAACTGTATACATTTATGCAATGTGATGTAGTTGAGTTAGACCAACAAACGTATTTTTAATTACTTTAAATTGAAATAATTGCATATAATAAATGTAAATTATTTATGTTAGTTTTACTCAAAATAATGTCATTCAATAGATTGAAATTATTTATTTTGTCTTATGAGAAGTGTTTTGTGGTCCATCAATTCAATTAAATTCAATTCAGTGAAAGTCAAATTGTTGCAATAATGACATTAAATAAAATTTGGTTTGATTATCTCAATTTTATTTATACTTAAGTAAACAAAAACATTTTTTGTTTCTGAAAACAGTTTTTAACTGTTAAGGAAACTATAAAAGAAAGTGTGCAAACATCTAATTTACTTTAGATACAAAATAATACTTCAAAATAAAAAAACAGAGGTACTTCTGTCAAATAAAAATATGTTGAATTAAATCCAGTATAAAACTGTCTTCACAATACATTAACATGCATATCCTGACACTTTAACAACATATAACAAATAAACCTCTTTTTTTTCACAATACAAACGTGGACTTCAATCTAAAACCAGTTTCACACTACAAGATTTTAAGTAGATCTTGAAAAAGGGAAATACTAAAAAAAAAAAAAAGTAGACAAAATTAACAGCCAAAAACTGATATATGAAAAAGATTCATTGTTTTGTGGGATTCCAAAAGACCTCAACGCCGATGACAATAATTTGGTTGGTTTAGGAGAAAAGGAGTTCTTCAAATGAGTTTATCTGAGGATACTTTAATGAGTGTGATAACTAGAAAAGTACATACACAACACAGAGAAGGCAAGACTTGGTAAACTTGGGCACATCAATCCTGGTCTTTGTGAGCTACCACCCTGACTGTTTTCCAGATCTCCAAGCCCTGCTTGAACTGCTGATTTTTTAATCAGATGTATCCACATTCTGACTGAATGAACATACCTGGTCCATGTAATCAGCAGCAAGCAGTGATGGTAGAGATGGAAAACATGCAGGGAGGTAGATCTTGAGGACCAGGATTGAGCAGCCCTGCAGTAAACTGTTTCCATTTCTAGGTCGACTGATCCCAAGCAAGTTGGATCACAATGGTTGATGACAAGAAACTTCCGAACATAATAAAGATGATTCATTGATGAAGATCAGTCAACCAATCGAGTTGTAAGAAAAGTCTTGTAGTGTGCAACATTTGGGTTCCAAGCAGCCTTAAAGTTTGATCCCTCCTTGTGTTAATGTCATCACACTAATGGAAGGACAATAAGACATTTATCCAAATGTGAGTATGGTATAAATTTGCTTTGCATTTAAACATGGAAAGAAAAAGAGAAAAGTCATAGGTGTTAGACTGAGAGTAGGGACTTTGAATATTGGAACTATGACAGGAAAAGGTAGAGTTAGTTGACATGATGCAGAGGAGGAAGGTAGACATACTGTGTGTCCAGGAGACCAGGTGAAAAGGAAGCAAGGCTAGAAGCTTAGGAGCAGGGTTCAAGTTGTTCTGTCATGGTGGAGATGGAGAGATAAATTGAGTAGGAATTATCTTAAAGCATGAGTCTGTTAAGAGTGTTGTGGAGGTAAAAATAATTTTATAGTGACGAGTCTGAAGATAAAAATGGAAGGTGGGATGTTTTATGTTGATATCAGGCAGGTCCCACAGGTAGGATGTGAGCTGGAGGAGAAGGAAAAATTCAGTTTGGATATTGATAAAGTGATGATGAGCATCCCTAAAAGTGAGAGAGTTGTCATTGGCACAGATTTCAATGGACATGTTGGTGCAGGAAACAGAGGTAATGGGGAGGTGATGGGCAGGTTTGGTATCCAGGAGAGGAATGTTGACAGACAGGTGGTGTTTGATTTTGCAAAAAAGATAAAACTGCTTTAGTGAATATGTTCTTTGAGAAAAGGCAGGGACATAAGGTGACCTATAAAAGTGGAGGTATAAGCACACAGACTACATCTTGTGTAGACAGCATAATCTGAAGAAGA
Source organism: Adrianichthys oophorus (assembly GCA_036245035.1). NCBI lineage: Eukaryota > Metazoa > Chordata > Actinopteri > Beloniformes > Adrianichthyidae > Adrianichthys > Adrianichthys oophorus. The sequence goes on along the minus strand of BSAI01000072.1, from coordinate 26,032,348 downwards.
TTAGTGACTGCAAAGTAGTGGTGGGCGAGTTTGTTTTCAGACAGCATAGGATGGTGGTGTGTAGGATGACTCTGGTGATTAAGAATATGAAGAAAGAAAGGACAAAGGCAGAGAAGAGGACAAACTGGTGGAACCTGAAAAAGGAAGAATGTTGCATGACATTTAAGAAACAGTTAAAACAAGCTCTGGGTGGTACTCCCAGATAGATAACTACAGCTATCTGATCAGGGAGACAGGTAGGAGTGTACTTTGTGTGTCATCAGCAAAGAAAGTTGATAAGGGGACTTGATAGTAGGTAGTACTATAGATAGTACTCCTGAAGGGAAAAGACGAAAGAAAAATATGATTTTTACTAACCAAATCATTGTTTGCCATGACATTCTTTATCCTTTGCCCCTTCAATCCTCCTTTGCTCATGAAAATCTGTATCAGCTTGCTTGAAAAGTGGTCCAGCTGAGACAAAAATGTTGCTTGTAATGGCTTTGTAGTGATCCACATGAACTCTGCATTCACATGAAAGATAAATGGAGAAGAAACAAAAAGATATTTTGAGAACTGGTTTCTAATTTTTCAAGAATAAATTAGATAAAAATGTTTTTTTTTTTGCCCTTTAAGAATTGCTATATCTATATTTAAGATGTTTTTGAAATTTCCTTTTTAACAATGACATTCAGAACCGTTGCCATTAACACCAAAAACAATATAGAAACATAAAAAAATGGTTAATTACTACATAAAAATCTACTTACTTCATTTTCTTGGAACAGCGCAGGCCACCTGTTCTTGAACTCTTCAATCATTGGCCTCTTCTCCACAATTTCAAGTCGCCTGTGGGAGAAGGTTTTTTCCATCTTTGCTTTGATTAAAGCTTCATTATTTTTATTACAATTCTTTCTTTGTCCAAGCTTTCTGCGTTTTCACCTTTAGGGTGCAAAGGAATGTAATTGACCTCAGCCTTTCTACGTTTTTTTATATTGGCTGCAGCTTTTCCTTGACCTTTTCATTTGTGCTTGAAAGAGTTCACACAGATTTCTGGGTCTCCTAGTCGCCCAAGTTTTGTCCGGTAGTTTTGAATTTTGTACTTTAAAGACTGTTTCCATCCCCAAAATCCTGTCTTGGATCCTAGTTGCCCCAAACAAGGATGGGTCCTTGTCAATGCTGCTGCCACCTCTTCACACTGGTAATCTTTTGGATATTTTGTGTATTTCAACATTTCTTGGGCTAACCCATCGAGGATGATGCCTTTCAACTTTAGACCGGGGTTGAAGTGTGTGCCATTTGTCTCGTACTCTGCATTCTTTTGCTGGAGCTCTAACTCTGCCTCATATGTGAATTTGGGGATCACAACACACTGGGCCAAGAGGACAGTTTTGACAGTTGAGTCTCTGGCGATGAATGAGGAGTTGATGTGCATAGTGTATCATCAGTGCAGGATGAGGCAATTGAAGATCTTGGGCTCTGAGGTCCTGGGCAGCTGCAAACTTCAGAAGTACTGTTTGTGTCAACTGGGAGCAAAGTGATGAACTGTTCTTCAGGTGCTGAACTAGGGCTAAGTATCACTTTGAGTGTGCTTTTGTCTTTAACTTCAGATACTGACGTTAAGTTCATAAATGCGTTAAAGTCTACATCCATGTACTGCAAGCGGAAGTCTTCTTTTAAATCAAAGAAAATGTATTTATGGATGCATGCAGCTCTGATAGAGTTGCTGGAAGTCCAGAGGCCAGAGATATTTTTCTGGAGTCAGATTCATCCCCAAAGATGACTCGTAGAACAACTGGGCTTACCATTGTACAATACCTTTACTCTTTGAAAGAAACGGAAGAGAAAAAAATTAATTAGTGACACATTGAAGGAACCCATCACACATTTTTGGAAGAGTAAGATCTTGGACCAAATTCACAAATATTACATTATCATTGTTACATTTGCTTAAAGTATTATAAAGTAATCAAAATTTGAGAGGAAACTCACAAATACAATTCCAAACTACTCTTACTTAGGAACACTTACCTTTGACAACGATGAATCTCTTTAACATCACCATACGCAACCCCTCCACTATGTGGTCCACAAGGGGACATGGGTCTTCCAAGTCACCAAGCTCAATTATGGCAATCTCTCTTGTCGGTGAGGCAGACAGCTCAAAACTACCGTAATGCTCCCTGTACCAAGAACATAGATCTTGCACTATGAAACACAACTTCTCCTTAATGATACACAGCTGAATGATCTCATTAAACTTTGGCAGCCGTTCATATGTCCGTGAACTATCAGCATCCCTTCACTGTAATGTATGCCACTGCAAGTTACTTTCTTTGCAAGAGGAATTTCAGAAATATCTGGATATCTTTCTTTCAGAGCAGATACTACATTCTCATTAAGAACATCGACAGGCATGACAGATACATATTTAACTTCCCAAGATGAACTATGATTGGAGGACTTTGTATAGTAGGCAATCATGAACTGGTGTTTAACAGCTAGTGAACGAGCAATGTTTTTGAAGCAATTTCTATGACGAGTGACTTGTTTAAAGAAACTATGTTTCGCCTCAAATCGTATTGTCCACAGTGCAATGAGAGGTCCAAAGCGTCAAATCACATGCGGATAATGTTCTAAATAATGATGTTTTGGCAGGAGCTTGACAGATGGAAAGAGATCAACATAGAGCTGTTTGTGATCATGAATCTTTGCCTCAAGATAAGCTATGGTTTCATCTGTGTGGATGGGGGCAACAACCAACTCAACAATGTCTTTTAGGTATAGAATTACCTGCCATGCTGGCTCATTTTCTGGCAAAAGTGTTCCAATAATTAAAGGAAGCAATCTTATTAAGGCCCAGTTTTCATGAGCATTGCCCCGTATTGTGTTGTTAGATGAATAAGTACGCGGCATGGCATGAGGGCGATTGGTTTTGTCACTAAATTTGTAAGGAACTGCTTGGATCAATGTATTAAGGGTGTCAAGTGTTGAGTATTTTTTTGAGATCAATAAACCAATACAGCGTGCCAGTTCAGTAGGAACAATACCTTCAAAGATATCATGATGAATATCAGGGGGATAACCAGTGCAGACATGAAAATATGATAGATGTTCTGTTAAAACACAAAGCTTTTTTACACCATAGCAATGTGTTGCATTTTCTTGAGCATGACAGACATGAACTTCATGGGTTTCTCTGGTTCGAAGTTGGAAACTGTCAGACATTTCATCCTTACTCTGAAATTCTGATTGGTCTCCTGTACAAAACCTACATACAGACCCACTAACAAAGCTCTCGACAAAACCACTAAGTCCGTGTGCTGCAAGATTGCCCGCTATGACACACTGGACAGAGCCTTTTCCAAACTGACCAAGCTGAGACACAAAAACACCATGCTGCTCTAAAATACTCAAGTCCTGCTGGAGAGGTTCCAAAACATTTGAATAACCAAAAGACTTGGCGTCATCAGACTTGCACGGAACTGCTAGGTAGATTGAGTTTAGGGCGAAGAGAAACCTGGTGGTAAATTGCCTAAAACCCAATAGACACCACAGAGCTTGTGCTTCTTACGAGATGTTCCAAGTGAGTTACAAATCTCAAAATCATCAATATAAAGATGTACTGCAATTCTCAAGTCTTCACAACAGAAAAAAGGGTTTTGCTTATAGTACTCGCTGTCTCTTATAGTTCTGTACTCTTTGAGAGAAATCACTTGTTGGTTTTGGCATCTTTGAGTTTCAATAAGTTCAAAAGTATATTTCTGAGAAAGTAACAGTTGCAAAGATTGTAAGAATGGAATATACTGAAACGTTATATTGCTTGATGCATCTAGTATGTACTCCACTGGCTCTACAACACCAAAATAAGAAAGATAATACTGTTTTCTTCTATATGCTGTAGCTAAAGGGCCATCACTTGCTATCGCTAAGCAAAAAGGATTGGATTTACATAAAACAAAATAAATTTCATCAACTACAGACTCTTCAATTTGAAGATTTGTATTTTGAAAAATCTCAGAAATTATTGTTTTTGTGACAGGTAAAGATGAAGTACTCAGTAAGTAATGAAGCTCTGAAAGGAGTTCATCAATTACTGTCTTTGGGACATGAACAATATTTTCCAACTCCAAAAGAAGACAAGCAATTTTTTCTTCAAAATAATATGAACCAAGCAATTCTGCCGAAACATCACAATTTAATTCGTCATGCACATAATCAATTCTGCAGAACTATCTGACTGGGATTGGTGATCACTAGTGCAGATTATATCCATTCTAAAATCCTTCAATGAGTATTTATTGTGTTTTCTATTTTTGTGTGTATGAAAAGTACTATATATATTTGTTTTAAATTTACAATCTAGAAACACACATTGGACGATTTCATGATGCCTGAGATGTTTGTTAATATGTAGAAAAAACTCTTGTTCAGATGTCAGTTGTCTATACGAGCACACATGACACTAGAATGTAATTAATTCAGTTGACTTCTTATTTGTCTGTTCAGAATGATTTTTGTAGATGTGATTTACCAGCTGACTCCACAAAGTAAATGTACATGGACAACCTATATATGGACACGGAAAGCGATGACTGCCCCCTAAATGCCCATGAGTCTGCCTATAATGTTTTAACAACAAATAACTCCAAACTCCATGCTTTGCATGTCCACATACATCAACCTGAAAAAGACAAAAGCACAGAATTATCACTTAAATAAATGCAAAGAATACAGATTATCAAGTGCTAAGAGAAAACTTATTATTTACTTACCATTACTAGGATGGTGCAACAGATAACTTTGTGACTTGGAAGTGATAACAGGGATGATCACTCTGCAAAACATGGAGACAAATACATTATAGTTAAATTAAACATACTAGAATAATTGGTAGAAGTTTATTTAAATTAAGTCAAAATTGCATATGACGAAGCCTAAAAATGTAAATTAACTTAACAATGTCATGAGAAATATTCTTGTTGAATCTGTCAAATATATGCTAAAAATCAGACAGTATGAAACTACAATTAATATTATTTTGTTAATGGGCTACTTAAACATTTCATTAATAGACTACTTATATACACACACGCACACACACATATATATATATATATGTTTATATATTAAAATATATTAATAATATGATATATTAAGATATCAAAAATTAATATTTATTAACGCAGATTAATCACACGTCAGAAACGACCGTCTTCCACTTTGAGTTCTTACAATTATGTCTAAAAATACGTGCAACCAACATTTAGCCTTGAACGCACATCGAATATGTGAGGACAGTGCAGCAATGTGTATCTTGGCCGCATCTGTTACGTGTGGCCAACACGAATTTTCAACAGTCTTTGTGCTTGGTTGCACTTAAAATACGTACAAATAACATTAGCCTTTTTTGTGGGATCAGGCGGTATTTAGATTACTTTTGGGCTGGAAAATCGTAACTATCTGGCAACATTGGGCCCTGCTATTTTGCAGTTTACTAGCCGATTTAGCATCATGGCGCCTTTTAGTGATCTCTCTGAAAGTACATTAATTGATCAATCTCTTGCTCACTGTGAACAAAAAGTCATAACCTTCTTTCAAAAACTTACTGGCTCAGAAGCAATATTCCGTGCTGCTCGTAATACGGTAACAACAACAGCTACGGTTTGCTAGCCAAGCTAGTCCGCCTTTTTTTTTAAACAAGAAACACGCCGTTTACACTATTACAGTAGTTATACATAAAACCTCGTAATTTAATGTACTGTGCCTTATTGATACTGCCTATACTATCATCAGCAAACCCGTAAATTCAAAGATACTTACCAGAACTCAATTTTATTTTCAACCCCGATGTTCGACGTGCAGCTTCAGATAGTGCGGGAAGGAGTGGAGGAAGTGCAAATGAGAGCGTTGGAATATACGCATGCGCACGTGGAGGAGGGCAAAATAAAACTTATTAATTTTGAGTCAATTGATCTGAGGCTGTTTGCTATGAAATAATTTTACTTAACATAAATTAAATTTAAATATTGTTATAATTAACCACTAAATTTAAGTAAGATTAATTAAATCTAAATGTGTCACCTTTAAGAGGGGCTTGAATCATTTTTTGAGTATTTGTGTGACCTTTAGCGTGCATTTTCAAATTTATAGTGCACATTTGCATTCAATTTTATTTTAACAGAAGTGTATGCATTTCTGACACAGAGTGTGTTCATTTCTGAAATATGAGACTAAACTGACTCCATACTTTTAGGGGCTGCCTGGAATTTCCGATCTTATGTGCTTTCATTAAGAACTCACTATTGCTGCATTCAGGTGCGCTTGTGATTTCTAGCATTTGCTCACACTGACCTCAGCCAACACAAACACACACTCACTTGTTGCTCCACGTCATTATTACTCTTTGAAATGACTAAGACTAACAACTACAACACACTGATCTGTAAGAACACACAATAAGGCAAAAAGTTGCACATTTTTCAATATCCGCATGTTTTTCCATGCTTGACATAAAAAAAATAAAGTAATTGTTTTATTTATTGTTTACCACTAGTTTTAATCTTTATGGCATGATTCTGACTTTCATCTGCTTAAACTTACTTTATGGGCTGCACGGTGGCGCAGTGGTTAGCGCTCCTGCCTCACAGCAAGAAGGTTCCCGGTTCAAGTCCTGGCTGGTGGACCTTTCTGTGTGGAGTTTGCATGTTCTCCCCGTGCATGCGTGGGTTTTCTCCGGGGACTCCGGCTTCCTCCCACCGTCCAAAAACATGCTTCATAGGTTAATTGGTTACTCTAAATTGTCCCTAGGTGTGAATGTGAGTGTGCAGGGGTGTGTGATTGTGGCCCCTGCGACAGGCTGGCGACCAATCCAGGGGTGTACCCTGCCTTCGCCCATGAGTAGCCGGGTTAGGCTCCGGCAACCCTGTGACCCCGAAAGGGAAATGAATGAATAAACTTACTTTATAACTTCTACTAACTGATCATATTTCAGGTTTTTCTTTTAAATTCATGCTTTAAATCTAAAATTCAAAATCTCACGGTTACCATGAAAGCTTTTATTTTGAAATTCAGTCTAAATTCCTAAAATTTTGAATTTTTATCTTCTAAAAATACTAAATTAATCTCAAAATGGTTTTTTTTCCCCAGAACTATCTAAATATATAGTTTTTTTCTTTATTTTGGTCAAATTCTCTTAATAAAAAGCACTTCATGATGGATTACCTGAATTGTCAGACAAATACATAACAACAAAGAAAGCCAGCCGCAATAAAATCCATCTGCTTTATTTCACACTTAAAAAAGCCTGTTGGATATTATTGTATGATTGCAACTTTGATTTTGTTTGTAACACAAATGGACCACGTGTAAAAGTAATCCTTAATTTCTCAGCTTCTGATTTCCAGGAAAGCACAGATCCTCCCTCATGACGACTAATCAGATTTAAATTCAAACAAAAAGCCCCAAACCCTTTCATGACTCAAAGTTGATGTTTTTTGCATTTCATTTTTCCTTAATCAGGAAGTTTTCTCACAAAATAGGAATCTGCAGATCTATAAACTCTGGGTCCTTTGAGTAGTTCAGATACGCTGAGATGGGTGGCGGTGCGGCCGGTTCCATCTCTGACCCTGGAGCTCCCCATCAGAGACTCCATGGGGGTGCTGACCGAGGCTTTGACTCCAGCGCTCGACGAGAACTCGGAAGGTTTCACAGGATTCAGCTGGCCGTCAGGTTTGGGTGGAACGGATGTGCTGGAGAGGCTCTGAGCACCACTCGGCTTGGAGCTGGCACCAGTGGATGCAGGAGGGTCCCCGCTGGTTGAGCTTTCAGCCTTCGTCTTTGGATCGCCGCTCTGCTGACTATCAGGGACCTCCTTGGAGGTGATGAAAACAGGGAGGCTCACAGAACTGACCATTCAAAGATTTAAAACATTTAAGCAGGACTGAAGTCATTCAACTTCTCTTTGCTCTACACCTTTACAAGCTTTTCTCAAAATAAGCTCATTTGGGAATCTTTTAAGAGCTCCAGAACGAAGGGAATTATTCTCATTAAAATGAGACTAAATCTTTTTGCTCCATCCTCTTCACAAAAGAAAAAACTTGGTTTAAGAATGAAAAAAAACTCAAATTTCACTGTAATTTTGGATTCTGTTCTGAAGACTTTTTTTTTTTAAGTTCAATAAGTGTTGAATTGGGGCTGCACGGTGGTGCAGTGGTTAGCGCTCCTGCCTCACAGCAAGAAGGTTCCCGGTTCAAGTCCTGGCTGGGGGACCTTTCTGTGTGGAGTTTGCATGTTCTCCCCTGCATGCGTGGGTTTTCTCCGGGTACTCCGGCTTCCTCCCACTGTCCAAAACCATGCTTCACAGGTTAATTGGTTACTCTAAATTGTCCCTAGGTGTGAATGTGAGTGTGCAGGGGTGTGTGATTGTGGCCCCTGCGACAGACTGGCGACCAGTCCAGGGGTGTACCCTGCCTTCGCCCATGAGTAGCCGGGTTAGGCTCCGGCAACCCCGTGACCCCGAAAGGGATAAAGCGGATTGGAAAATGAATGAATGAATAATGAATGAAGTGTTGAATTGTGGACTTATGTCCTGAGAATAAGTTGTAGTTTTAGATTTCATGAGGATTTATTAAGATGGGCCGTCTTGTACTAAGATCATATTCTCATTTTGTTCTAAAATGACTAATTTCCACTCATTACACTAGTTTTTGTCACTGTATTCAAAATAAACTACAATTAAGTAAACTCAAAAATACAAACCATTTACTTAAAACTAGCAAAAATTACTTCTTATTGGGCTACAAAACATTCAGTCTGAAGTAATTCTATCTAATGATTAGCTTTTTTAGATGATCTTTCTCTTGTATGGAACTCCTTAGATTTTGATATCACAAAGGGTAATAAGTACAGTACTTGCATCGTGAACAGATCATTTTTCTACTTTCAAGTGATTTTCTTCTGAATATTAGCATTCTTTTCCTATTTTTAGGCTACCTCTTATTGGAGTCTTCATGTTTTACTCTGCAAAAACTGGATTTTAAAAAAGTTAAATGATTTTTGTTTCAAGAAAAAATGTCCAATTTTCTGCCTTGAGAAAAAATATTCTTGTCAAGAAAGTTTTGTTTAACAGCAAAATAATTTTAGTTTCAGAAAAGATGTCTTAGTGACTCGAATTGTTTTCTAAAAATGAGAATTATTGGTAAGAGCTTTAGTCTTAGTGTATTGGCAAATTTTTGTTTGCTTTTTAATTTAAAATCTGCCCATGGTACAAGAAAAACCAAGTTAAAAAGTAAAAGATGCAAGAGATTTTTTTCTAGTTCTGAGTGAATAAATGTCTCATGGACTTTTTAGAAACCTTGTTAAGGTTTCGTTGAATACGTAGTGATTCCCTGCTTTGTTGAGACTAAATGAAACCCTAAAATGAAATATAGACTCATATTTAGGTATGCTAATTGGAAAAAATGTCTTAAAATAAAAATTATGAAACATAAGAATATAAAAAACCTTTGAAAGAATGGCGACTGTCAACAGCCATTACAAATAAAAGGATAAAAAATACTTACTTCAAACTGTTGTATTAGTGAAGCACATAACTTGAGGGATTCACAATTTCATTCAAAAACATTGCTTCGGTTATTTCTGAAATGCTCAGTGAAGCTTCAATTGATGATTTATTCATCTTTGGCAATAATGACTCTAATATCGACTCATAAATTGGAGGGGAAGCTTTTTCTGGGGCCCCCCCTGTAGCTCCGCCCCTGCACATCAAGTGTAAAGAAATATTTAAAGCAGAAACGATACAAAAAATCTTGGTCAGATTGTCTTTTGCAGGGCTGGTCAGGCTTTTTGACGTATAGAAGTCTGTTTTTGAGCTGAAAAAACAGATGTGTTTTTCCTGCTTTCTGCAGTTTTTTTTTACCTTTTCCTCGTCTTCCTTGCTCTTCTTTTATTTGTTTTCCTTGTTGCTTTCATTTGAATCAAAGGAATCCTGCTCATACACAAGTAAAGATCCATCTGACAGCTTTCACACAAACATTCTGTTTTTGGTTCATCACTTCACTGTCATTCCACTTCTCGTCATTATCACTGCCCGTTACAGAACTAATTTTAGACCTCCACACAGCATTGGGAAATGTTTACCTTTTTCTTGTCTTTCTTTTTCTTCTTTTTCTTATCCTTTTTCTTCTTCTTCTTCTTCTCCTCCTCACCAGAAGAATCGCTGGAAGAGGATGAATCCTGAACAGAAGAAACATCATTTCCTCCTCGTTTGTCATTAGGCGTTCACACGTTTCTTTTCACCTCTCACATGTGTTGCAGGTTTTTGTGACCCACACATTTAACAATATTCACAAACTCAACCAAAAAGATGAAATGAAATTTAAAAAAAGGTCCCACCTTCTTTTTCTTCTTCTTATCCTTCTTTTTCTTGTCTTTCTTTTTCTTTTTCTTCTTCTTCTGCAATATCGAGACAGGATTTACAGATAGTTTGTTTACATCACAGTCACGCAGGGCTTGAGATCGCGCTCGCCGGTCTCACCTCGTCATCACTTCCAGAGGAAGATGAAGAGCTGTCATCAGAGGAGCTGCAGCTCTGAAACACATTTCAGTCCGTCAGATACATGACTGTGACCATAAATGCTTTTTAAAATGCTTTGCGTGTTTTTTGATTACCTTCTTCTTCTTCTTTTTCTTCTTCTTGTCATCGTCACTATCAGAGGAGGAGCTTGAGTCCTTCAAACAGAGCAGAGGAAGTTTATTGTGAAATTCAGAGAAATATCCTACCTTTATTTTCTGGCATTTTTCTGATGACATTGGACATATGTAAAGAAAATTAATATTGTATTTCTGAGTATTTCTTTATTCAAATCATTGTGAATCAGGAGCAGATAAAATATTGCAGTTTTGAAAAATATCGTATTTTTTTGACGTGGAAAATACGTGGGGCAGGCCACAAGCTCCCTGCTCTCTGCAACGAGAAGGGGAAGGGGGGACGGGGTTGCTCTGCGGCAACAGTCACACCTACTGCTAATATTGCTCTAGCAATGTTAGGTTGGGGGTGTGAGGGGCTGTAAATTAGTGGAAAAGAGTGTAAACAGAGAACTCTCAGTTGTAGCCGACAGGAAGGAGAGGTTGCAAAATCAGAGACAGGTTTATAGATTTCTGACAGATCAGAAGACGGTCAGAGGGGACTCTAAAGAACTTAATTACAAAAGAAACAAACAGAAGCAAACCTTGTCCTTCTTCTTCTTTGCCTTCTTCTTCTTCTTCTTCTTCTT
>BSAI01000072.1:25952632-26021083 GCA_036245035.1 Adrianichthys oophorus | reverse complement strand
TTATTTAGATTTCAGTGAAATATGCAACCAAAAACAACTTTATTACTAACAAACTTCAACAAACAGATTCAAACCTTGTCCTTCTTCTTCTTTGCCTTTTTCTTCTTTTTCTTCTTCTTGTCTTCCTCACTATCAGAAGAGGAAGAGGAGCTTGAGTCCTTCAAAAAGAGAGCAGAAATGTGTTTCGAGTGGATCGCAGTAACATATAAAAATTAAATATTCAGTCACAGAAGGTTCAATTAGAAGCAAACCTTGTCCTTCTTCTTTGCCTTCTTCTTCTTCTTCTTCTTCTTCTTCTTGTCATCCTCACTTTCACTATCAGAAGACGAGCTGGAATCCTGTCAAACAGAGGAATCCACAGTAAACATTTTTATGAGTTTCAGTCAAATACACAAAAACAGAAATCAGAACAATTGAGGTTCTAACATATTGCCAGACCTTATCCTTCTTCTTTTTCTTTTTCTTGTCATCTTCAGAGTCTGAGGAACAAGAGCTTGAATCCTGGAAAAGAAGAGCAACAGGAACACAATGAAGAGTGCTGCCCAGCAGCTAGAGGACCACATCTGGGGACGCTTGTTCTTTTCAAACACATGATCACCTTCTTGTCCTTTTTCTTTTTCAGCTTCTTCTTCTTCTTCTTCTCTTTCTTGTCCTTGTCTCCTTCCCCCTCATCATCCCTCAGGTGGCCCTCTTCGATGAAGTCAGGGGATACCTTCACCCCCTCTGCTGAACAGGAAACATTATTACACTGCAAACTCTGCAGAAAGGGTGGGAATCTTAACGGAATGAAACTGCTAGAAAAATCATGTTTGCATAAATAATACACATATATTCTGTGTCAGCCTAGGAATGTGTTTACTTCTAAGGTTTTGTGTTTATTCAAATACTGACTTTTAGGGTGTTCCTGTGCAGACTTTGATGCACAAAGGAGGCAGATGAGATAAGGTTGCAGCTTTTTACGCCAGGCAAGAAAATCAAACCTTTCATCAAAGGAATTATACACACTAGAATGAAATCTTATTACATATGGAATCTGTTTACCGAGAGAAACTTACTAAAACGTTGGTGCCATTTCAATGAGGAAGATCTACTTCACTGCCTGGTTACATTTAGAATTTTTACTTCTGAACAGCAACTAGACACTGCAGAGCAGCAGAAGATAAGAAAATACTCCACTCTGACAGTAGATTAAATCTCTGACCATCATTTTGATCATATGACATTTTCAAATTGTAAAAAAAACCTTAAGTTACCAAAACTACAAATTCAGTATTTATTCAAACCATTAGAATCTCTCTTTATAAGCCAAAGAGCCACAATGGAGGGTTATACTCTAAACCAACAACTCTGAACTAATGGCTAAGTTCCCCGCCTTTTCTTCTCATCCAATCATATTTATGCTTTTAAATGCTCTATTGATCTATGATCCGAAATTATTCCACCAGCATGCAGGACGCCATCGCCCCAGAACCCCACCGCCAAACACTGTGGACTTGTTTCATGCACCTCTTTTGTATCACAAATAAAATTCTGAAAATTCTGTGCAGTCAGACATCGTAGTCATTACCAGGCAGTGTAGAGGAGGGCTGTCCTTCAAACTTCGTGACCTGCCAGAGGGAAAGGCAGCAGTTATTTCCTGTCTACACATTTACATAGCGTGTGATTTGTATGCCTGTGTCAACATTTCACCATGTCTTCCTCTTCTTTTCTCTCATCTCCATCACAACCTGGTTCTGCTTTCTCCCCACCTGGAGAGAAGAATACATTTCAACCCTGTAAGCTGAATAAAAGCAACTTTCAACATTGGTTTTCCTGTTGTAGTCTAAACGAAACGCTTACTTTCTGCTGAAAGACCAGAGGAACTACAAGGTTCCTTCTCCTCATCCTGTATCAAATGACATGCAGTCAGGCTTTTGGAATGCTCGTTACACTTTTATTAAATACTGATATTGTAGAAAAAAATCCTAACCTTCTTCTTGTCCTTCTTCTTCTTCTTTTTCTTGTCTTTCTTCTTTGTTTTCTTCTTCTCACTCTCACTATCAGATGAAGAGCTTGAAGATGAAGAGCTGGAATCCTGCATCAAAAACAAACACTACTGATTTAGCAATGATGTTTTTTTTCCCTTAAAAACTATATTGAACAGACTCAAACACAACATCTAATGTTTTTTTTAATTGTTCAAAGTATAGATTGACGTTTATCAGTGACTTAGTAAAAAATTAACAAGCTTTACAAGTCCCACTCTGATCATCTTTCTATTTAATTTAAAAGCATTTGAAATGGTCTTTTAATGATGATTTTCCTGTGTAGTTTTCTATTCATTCAGAATGATTTGATAAAATAAATACCGATACTCAGAAATGCAATTTTAAGCTTCGTTTGCCTCATACATGTCCTCCATCATGAGAAAATACCACAAGAACATTTTAAAAACAGTAAAAAAAAGAAAAAAAAAATCTGAATGGATCTTTAGTGATGAAAATGAAGCACAAACATTGTTGCATCATTTACCTATGACCCTCTAAAGGAAAATGTAGCCTCTGCTACATAAAACTCCAGTGAACACCAGTTTCCAGCAGAAAGGAGCACCAGCAGAAAGCTGTTGTAATTACAGGAACGACATGTGGCTTCTTTTATGTCTCCAGCTTTCTCAGGTTTCACCACAAGCTGTGTTAAGTTTCAGTGGTTTGCAAAGATACAACCGAGCCTCACTGACCATAAAATGCAGATCAGTTACTGAGCAAGGGCTTAGACATCAATATTTTACACTACAGTAGAAAATGATGAGGTTTAAGACACTTTAGTGTAATAAAAGCTATAAATGCTTCATCTAAAACGTCAGTTTTCCCCTTTATATCAAACCGTGGGTGCTTCACCTGTCATTCACTGATGGATTTCTTTTTAACTTCTTTATAACTTTTTTTTTTTAAAACAAGAATTACTAAGAACATGCTGAAAAAAGTATCAGATCAAGAATGGTTTTTCTGACAAAATGAATGACTGAGCAATAGATGTTTGTTTCTTTATTGAGGTCTATGAGATTTTGGCTTCTTAGGACCAGCAGGTATGTCCTGTTTGGAACGCCGAGGGGGAGGAGTCACTCAGTTCAGTTCTCTTATACAGTCAATGACTGCAATGTAACAAAATAAAGTGAAAAAACCACCTGTGCAACAACGCCCCCTGTATGATTTTATGGACTCCACAGTAATCTAAACCAAAAACAAGTTTGGCTCCAACAGCCATTTTTCATACCTTCTTTTGCTTCTTCTTTTTCTTCTTTTTGTCATCCTCACTATCAGAAGAGGAAGAAGAGGAGGAAGAACTGTCTGAAGAACTACTGGAGTCCTGCAGAACAGAAATTAGGTGTATCTTATATATCTTATATATATATATATATATATATATATATTTGTGTGTGTGTATTTAAATGGTGTAATACCTTCTTCTTTTTCTTTTTAGATGCTTTTTTCTTCTTCTTTTTCTTCTTTTCATCTTCACTGTCAGAAGATGAACCCTCAGAGGATGCCTCCTGTGACAGATGAAGCAGGTAATCTTTGTCAAATGAGTTGATACTTTTGTCATTTATTTGTCTTAACTAGTATTCAGGCAGTCTGACATGCCTTCTTCTTCTTCTTCTTTTTCTTCTTGTCTTTCTTCTTCTTTTCCTTCTTCTTGTCATCCTGCAAAAACATGTTAAGCACGCATTTGCTGATGTATATCATTAACAATGGAAGCCAGGATGTCGTTTTTTCTTTTGCATCAGGTGTTGCAAGATTGAGAATGTCTACATGTGCATAGGCAGAAGCCCAGAAATTCCCTCCTGAAATGTGTTTAATGAACAAAGCAACACACACAACGTTTGTCTTCACAGCTCAGATGAGCTGGGCAGAAGCAGAGTTTCAGTGTTTCACAAATGTTTTGTGTATAAACAAATAAATGACTCAAAATGTCTGATGTTTCTTTTTTTTTTTTGGTCATCGCAGGTAAGCGCTGAGTCACTTTCCGGAGTGACATGGTTTTCCGCTCCCACCATCAGAAAATAAGGGAACAGCCGACTATCACAATATGACAGGAAGCTCTTAGTCAATGAGGCAAATATGGAAATACCTCACCTGTGGCATGCATTGGCTTTTGTAAGTGTATTCTGCTACATTGTTCACTGATGAACTGGAATTGCAAAATGAGTTTTACAGTCATTCCCAATTAAATATTCCCAAAACAAGTTGATTTGCAAGTAAGAATGAACCAGGGAGCCATGCACAGTACCAGGGTGGTTCAGCCTGAGGTAATGGAAACTGCCCACTGGCAAGGCAGCTATGACAAGTTAGAGCAAGAAGACAGTCATGACATTTAGGAGGGAACTGCCCCCCATTTCTTAGATCTGTATCCAGCCTTGGATTCAACTAACTTTGTTGCAATACATTCATTCATTCATTCATTTTCCAATCCGCTTTATCCCTTTCGGGGTCACGGGGCTGCCGGAGCCTAACCCGGCTACTCATGGGCGAAGGCAGGGTACACCCCTGGACTGGTCGCCAGTCTGTCGCAGGGGCTGTTGCAATACAATCAAGTTCAATTCTTTTACCTTAATGGATACAATCCTGATATTTATTACTTACTTGGTATTTAAAACTAAAAAAAAAATGTTTTTTTTTCACAGAGAAACTCTTTTTTTTATCCTACCAACACTTTTTATTTTAAGCAAGAAACTATGTCAAAAGGACTGCTCAAAACACTAAAATCTGACATTTTGGGTCTTTCTTCTTGTTAAAAAAAAGTCTACAGCTATTGATTTATTAAGGTTTTGTTTGATGTTCTGTATAATAAAAAAAAATATATGCTGAGTGAATGCCATACATATCCCTAACTGTGGTTCACCTTCAGCCAATTGTAATTGAACTGACTTGGTAGAAGCAAGCTTGTGATTGGACGTTTATTTGTTTGCATCATATGATCATAAAAAGACACAACAGGAAAAGAAACTTTACCAGAAACAGATTATTTACTCTCTTGTCAATTTGAAGAACATTATTTTAAATCTGTGGTTTTCTTATGCTGCTGTTACTCTCAGTACTAGAACATTCTTTGATGCGTATCTGTCTCCGTACATCCCTCCATACTAGACTGTCTGATGAAAAGTATTTCTTAAAGAAAGAAAAGCAGGCGCGTTTGCAGGGAAATTAGTTTTTGGAAAACCTAAATCATTGTGAAAAAGTGAAAGTGCAAACAAAAAAAATGTTTGAAAATAGAATAGAATAGAATTCAACTTTATTGTCATTGCACTTGCAGTACAGAGCAACGGAATGCAAATCTGAGGAAGCCAAAGAATTCAGTTGTGATTACTGACTTTTAGTTACATGTTCAATAAATAAATTCAAAATAACAATATCATATCTTTTTATTTTTTGTTGAAAGTCTGCTTGTGCTGCAAGGGTGTCCTTTTTATATAATCTGCTGTGACTTACCTCACTATCACTGTCAGAGGAGCTACTGGATGAAGAAGAGGATGAAGACGATGAGCTGGAGTCCTAATGAGAGAGGTAAACGCGTTATCAATTGAAAACCTGCAAAAGCTCAGACATCTGCTCCGCTGCTGGGGGACAAGGGAATTTAAAACAGATGAGTCATTGAACTGTGAAACAGGACTCTGGCACATGACCTGAGAGGAGGAGTTTTAGTCACCAGCATTAGGGTGGAGCACCTCAAATAATTGACAACGTACAAAAGGAAAATCACAATGCACACACCTATTGGAACAATGCAGTGAGCCAATATTGCAAAAGTAACCGTTGCTTTCCATACAATCAAAAAAACATGTTTTCTTTGTTGTCCATGACTGCATGTTTGCCAGGTGGAAACTGTTGAACTTCCTCTCATTCCTGTGAGCAGGAGTGGAATTTTTTACACACAGGGAAAGAGGCTAAGCCTTGTAGTCACTAAACTGACAGGGCTGCCATGTGCTGACAGGATTTGATCTTAAGCAGAGTGCAGATTTTAAGCAACACCACTTCAACCTGAAAGAGATTTTTTGCAAACACATACTTTCTTCTTCTTTTTCTTCAGCTTCTTCTTCTTTTCTTTTCCACATGCTCTGCTTACACTCTCATCATCACTGTCCGGGGAGCTATCACATGAATACATTTCCTGTTGAAATACAGAAGAAAAAAAGTTCCTATTTTGCAACTTTTTTTTAAAGATTCTGCCATTTATCAATTCCAAACAAGTATATTAACTCACCACTCCATCATCTATGTTCGAGTTACC
Organism: Adrianichthys oophorus; assembly: GCA_036245035.1. Taxonomy (NCBI): domain Eukaryota; kingdom Metazoa; phylum Chordata; class Actinopteri; order Beloniformes; family Adrianichthyidae; genus Adrianichthys; species Adrianichthys oophorus. The sequence continues at coordinate 26,014,819 of BSAI01000072.1, read as the reverse complement.
GTCCGTGTCCTTCTTTTTCGCCCCCTTTTCTTGGTTTGCCAGCTCCACCACATCACCTGAGTGGAGGTCGGCTCCATCTGGAGCTTCAGATATATCAATAAACGAGAAAGACAACAAGCAGCACACAGAGCGCAATCGTTCTTCATCATTTCTTTTATATTTAACTCCTGCAAGCCAAAAAAAGGGCAGAATTTAGAGGTAACTATAATGGAAATTCAAAAACCACAAAGGCAGAGGCGCCATTGTACAATGACAACTTCCGTGTTAATACATTTTTTTAAATAATCAGATTAAAGCTCAGAGAAATCCAAATGAAAAGTTCAACAAAAGTCAGCAGTTTAATTTGTTTTCTGCTGCTCTTTTCCACAAATCCTGTGTAGAGCCTTTTAGTAGAATGTATTTAGAGAGCTTCCTCATTCCACTTTGAAAACTGAAATAGTTTTTGTCATTAACTATACTTATTATTGACAGATAGTAATAAAAAGCTGGAGTAATAAAAGAACCGTTGGCTTTATTTATTTACTGTTGTCCTCTAACAGCCGGAAAAGTCATCAAAAACAGTTTGACATTTCAAAAAGTGTACTTTACAAAATACTACATATAATACAGTCTACATATATTACTATATATGAAATACTACATATAATACAGTCTACATATATTACTATATATGAAATACTACATATAATACAACCCAGTCTGCAGACCTTTTGGGGGGGTGGACGCCATCCGCTCCTGACAAGTCCTCTATCCAGGAGGGCTGGGTCTCCTGTGAGACCTGTGTGCTAAGATTCAAGTCTGTGGAGAGTTAGGGTGGAAAACTCAGGTGGGTGTGAACCGAAGCTGAGTTTCAAAATAAATCCTCATTGAAAAGGCAAACCAACTATTTATAAAGGAATGTCAGTGAAATGGTTGTCTTTTTTTTACATCAGCCACAGCTTTTACAGCATACTTCCTGTTTTTGGTGCTATATTTGTTTATTGTAGGCTAAAGTTGATCGTTTTTTTCAGTGTTGGTTTTACTTTGAAAAAGATGCATGAGTGTGTGTTTCTTTATGACTGTTTGTGGTGTGGCTTGTTGATCTGTGCAAACAGTTAGTGCCTGTTCTAATGCTCACTTATTCCAACCTCATTCTGCGGCCAAGTAGCTGCAGGGGTTTCGCCCGAACAGGTAAACACATCCTTGAGGCAAAAATCTGGTAAACTTGATGGAAACTTCATTCCAAAAAACCTTATCAGAAAGGCAGAAGATTTAATTTCTTTATCTAAATTCTGTATTCGTTTGTAAAAAAAAAAAAAAGCATAAAAGATAATAAAATTAGTTTAAATATTGTTTGGCGCTATGAAGAGAATCACCTTCAATTAACTAGAGTTTTAACAGCTAATCGATAAATGGATTTCTGTTCTTACGATCCAAGCAGATCTATCTGGCTGAGGTAGAATCGAATCGACCTAAACCACTAAAAAAAATAGTTTCAAAATTAGACAAATCAAAATTTGTAAAAGTAAAGCAAAGTATTATTTGGATTGAGACATGGTAGGTTTAGTTACTATAGTGTAAAAACAACCAACTTCAATCACAGCGGACAACACACATGCGATGGCAACAAAATCATTCCAGTCGAATGTGTGGAAACACTTTGAATTTAGCAAAGACATGTGACCAGTGTGGTTTATGGTTGTAAGGACGAAGCTGAGGCGTGTTGATCCATATGCAAACAGTTTAATGAACAGCACAGGAGGACATGGCAAGGCAAGGCGTGGTCGAGGCAAAGGCAGGCAAAGGCAGGCAAAGGCAGGCCTTAGACTGCAAACTCACTAGGAAGTTCAAGACTACGCATGGAACAAAGAGGTGAGCAGGCATATATGCAGTGGTGGCAAGCTGATGAGAAGCAGCTGGTGCAGACAAGATGGCTGAGGTCCAATGCATGCTGGGAGTTGGAGTGTTCAGAGAACAGAGGCTCTCAGTATTCTGGCGATGGCTCTCTCTGGTGGTCGGAGAGGGAACCGGCCGACTGGATGTTGACAATGGCTCTAATTATGTTCCCTTTGCATTATTTTGATGTAGAAAAACAACAGTGGGATGAACTTTATCAAACTAAAATGTGTGTGGATTTAACATTCATTCTTGTTCACTTGTTTGTTTGTACACATATTTAACTTACATTTGATTACCTTTCAAAAAGATACAAGGAATCTGGAAAACTTCACTTGTAGTGTTCAGTACCAGGTATTTATCTCTGAGTCACACTGGTTAAAGTTTTGGCTAAAGATGTCCTGGATCCATTTTAGGTCAGAGAATTGGATCTAACTGGATCATTCAATGACCAATTCAGTGAGCAGGGTCATGTTAGGGACTGCACCATAGCTTCACTCCCAAGCTGGTTCTACAAGTGTTCAGTGAGGTTTCGAATTAAGCTACATTGGACAGATCCATTGACTGTCTCTGAGAACTGGACCGAGTGAGTGTGATGTCCTTGTCCCTTTCGGGGTCACGGGGCTGCCGGAGCCTAACCCGGCTAATCACGGGCGAAGGCAGGGTACACCCCTGGACTGGTCGCCAGTCTGTCGCAGGGGCCACAATCACACATCCATGCACACTCACATTCACACCTACGGACAATTTAGAGTAACCAATTAACCTGTGAAGCATGTTTTTGGACGGTGGGAGGAAGCCGGAGTACCCGGAGAAAACCCACGCATGCACGGGGAGAACATGCAAACTCCACACAGAAAGATTCCCCTTTGGTGATGCTGTTACAGGTCCTTCAGCCAGGACTTGAACCGGGGCCCTTCTTGCTGTGAGGCAAGAGCGCGAACCACTGCTTAACTGTACAGCCCTGAGTGTGATGTCACCCATAGATAATGGCTCCAACCAAAGTCAATTCAGTTGTATAGATGTCATCGTGTTGGAGCCACATAACATCATCAAGCAGTGATTGGTCTGAGTCGATCTGAGTCAACATTTCTATGGCAACTACACTGGCCAGTCAGGAGTGAGCTTGTTGAAGGCCACACCTCTACCTCTTGAAAGTGGGCTCAGGAGAATCTGTCAATCAAACATTCGGAACATTGGATGTGAGACCACATACTTTTATTGAGGCATCTGATTAAACCAGTTTATAACTTGTAGAACTTGCAATAAAGAAAAAAAGAAAATCTGTGTTAGCAAGAACAGGAAGACAAGAATGGTTATTCTATCAAAAAGAATGACTGCTGTTTTTTTCTCTATAAAAGTCTATTGGATTTTGGCTTCTTGGAGCCAGCCTGTACTTCCTGTTTGGCATGTAAGGGGGAAGGACAAAGCAAAACAGAGTTTTGTTTAGTTCTGTCTTGGCTCTACCTGCTGGCAAATCAAAAAAAGAAAAAACAAACCTCACTAAACTGAGCTTTAATAAAATCAAAATAGATTATGAGGGAACGTGGGAGTCAGACTGATGAAATCTCTTGGATGAAAAGTGAAATGTTTGAAAGAAAGCCGATTGTAAGTCCAGCTGCCATGACTCAACTGAAGTCAATGCCACCAAGATAAGTGAGAACTTTCACCGACATACAGGAGTCAGGGAGAAAACTGTCCCTTCTGAAACTAGTCTTTTGAGGAGCTTTAACAATTTTGTGCTTCTGGGGTTCAAATTTGTGAACAAATGTGGGTTGAGGACTGCCGGCGCACCATTTCATCCTCTCTGCTCTCAGTTTCACTCTCAAGGGTGTCATCTTCTTCATCTTGACTTCGCTGCGTGTGTCAGAGATCTCTTTTATGTTGAAATGGATTTCAGTTTGGAGAGCATTTTTGGGCTGACAACAAGAAAATCCTGAACTTGATTTTGCAGAACACCAGTTTTTGAATTGTGCTGTTGTATGAGCCGTTTGGATGACTCCTATGTGGCATGCTTGTGTCAAGAGTTCAACACAAGCATCTGCAGCAACAGTAACATTGTAGTTTTATGTTGACAGAGGTAAAAATGGCATTGGGCACAAGCCATGCTCTCATCTTAGCTGCTCAGTGGTTAATGGATTTCAGTGGAAAATATCCAGTGTAACGAGTTGGTTTAGGTTCGTTAGCAGCAAGACAACAATTACTTCCTTCACTGACATACCTATGATAGCTTTTGTTGCTCATTCTCGTTAGTTTTAGCACACGCTTGATTCAATTTGAGATGACTTTATTTCACAACACAACACAAAAATGAATAGGCTTAAGTGCTCTTAAGTGATCTGCAACCTTCAACACTAAGAGTCATTCAGGCCAATTTCTCATTAACAACAACTCAGAATGAGCCACAAAGAATTACTTGAGAGAAACTGATTTGTATTTATGTTACTAATAAAATATTTGAGAGCTTTGTAAAGGACATTGTTTATCCAGCTGGTTTAGAAGATGATCAAACTTTATAGAGATAAAGCCATAAAGAAAAATGGCAATTTCTTGATTTAAAATTAAAATATGATAATAATACAAATGGACTTTTAATTTTCCAATCAAATAATGACAAATCATCTACACTTTGTCATATCCATGTATAAATGTATATCTCTCTCCCTTTTTTGTGCTTTTTCGGTTTTGAACATAGAAAATGTTTTTAGGAACATTGTATTACGGTCTATGGTTTTGATTGCTTGAAATAAATCCATTGTCCGTTTTATTTTGAAAAGCATCCGGAAGTAGTATGTTTCCGACACATTTTTAAGCGCCCCAGCGCCGTCCAGACTCTTGTTTTGTAGTTTAATCTCTCTGTATTCGTTTAATGTAGAGTTTAGGTAGCTTTCCCGTAGAAAACAAAGGTTAACAGGGGAAAAACAAAACAACAACAACAAAAATCTTCTAAAAAACATAGTAACACTTGTGCCGCGCGGGGATGTGACGCTTTTATTGTTTTGGAGCCATGTTTGGGGAAATGTTGCATTTTCGGGCTGACGTTCTTCTCCTCACGTTTCCAGGATGAGCGAGTGAGAGGGGAGGCTATGACGGGCAGTTAGGGGTAGGTCGGTGTCTCCCTCCGAGTGACTGACTGCGGACCACCATGGCAGCCCGAGCCGTGACCGTGAGTGTGCTGGCCGCGCTGTGGGTCTGTACGGGTCCGCGCGGAGCCTCCGCGGCAGCAGCAGGCTGTGATAATGGAAAGGTAGCTGAAGGGAACACGGACTACATTCCCTCATGTTTAGGTTTTGTTTTAAATGATATGGTGCCTTCTACAGCTCTTTTTGGACACAGACCTTCCTGTGGCTGCAGGTACTGAGGACTGTGGACTTCCTACCTGGCTAGAATCCACTCAGGTAAACAAAAATAAACAAGACTTTCAATTAACTTGGTTGAAATTGGTCATTTGGTGAATTTTTCCATACATGTAAAACCATTACAGTCATTTGCATAGTTCTTAAAAGTAGAATGCCAAAGATACACACAGCAAATATACAAAAAATTGTGGGAAAAGAAATCCACCAATAAATCATTATGTTCAAAGCAACAATAAAAATACACAATAAGCAAAACTCGGGCAATTGCCAGCTGGAATAAAATCAATAAAACCAGTTGGAAGAATTTAGATATATTTAGTGGGTGGAGCTTTTTCAATGTGTAACTGCAGAAACTCTGGCCTCCCTTCAGTTTTGGGTGAAACTTGGAGAACCCGATCTTCAGGAATGTGTAGCTATGATAGTTGAGCAACTCAGAAAATTAATGATTAAAAACATTTCAAAAATAAATGTCTTTAATTGGAAGCCAGTGAACGAAAGTCAAACCTGGACAGTCCTCTCCTTTATGGGTGCCTGTTTGAAGCTACAAGCGCTTCAGTCATAAAAATGCATCACAAAGTGAGCTGTAGTGAATGACTTCAAGAATTTGCAAGATCATCATTCTGGACATTTGTCCCCATTTCACAACTGTACTTATCTGTTTGTGATGATTGGGATCTGGGTCAATCTTTTCTGCTACATTTGCGACTAAAGACTTTTAAAAAGGTAGTAAGGGAACCATGGTCTCATGGGAACGTATCATTGACTGGATAAAGGTACGTTCACGCCGCCCTCGGCAATGCTCATTCAGGCAGCCACTTCCAGTGAAAAGTCTATGTAAACGCACTTTTATGCGCGTTCAGGCTTCCATGTTCAAAAATCTTGTGTTCACACGTCACTACGCACTTTTTAAAGACAGTTTTAGGTCTCTACGTACATAAATTGCGTCCATTGAACACATATTGAAAGTTAAACCAGGTTGAACTTTGACTTTTTGGAGTGACGTTTGGATGGTGGCCCCCTTTATTCACAGAAGTGCCAACCATTTGAAAATTGATCATGGAGTAGAAGTTAACAATTGCAGTTTGTAACCCGCTACATTTCTATGACACCAAGTCTTTTATATATAAGAATAGAGCTCTGAAAGAAAAAGCCCTGAGCAAGATTCACCAGATTTCCACTGCTTTGGCGTTTGGCACCAAGCCTCTTCCAACTGTAGTCCAGTGTGAACACCATATGCATAAGTGTACTAGACTGAATGACCGATTCAGACCAATCACTGCTTACTGTTCTCCGTCTCTAACATGGCGGCGCCCTAATTTAAAAAAAAAAAAAAAAAAAGGGGTGACTAAATTGACTTAATTCGGTTGGAGCTGGAAATAAACCAATTTTCTATGGATGATGTCACACTCACTTAGTCCAGTCAGTTGAACACATTTAAAGGAACTTGTAGAGCCGCTCATGTAAATCATTTCTTTAAACAGCTCTAATCACTTCTTTGCAAGCAAAATGTTGCAGTCTGTGCATCTCTACAATTGTGTGTGTTTTTTTTTTTTCTTATTTCAGCTGGGACTCCCAAGTATTGAAACTGTTTATAACCCAGAGGTGAGTAAACATAGTTACTGCCGAACACTCAAACATGGTCGTAAGATGCTAGTGGATAGATTAATACAAAGATTTGTGGATTTTTTCTTTTAAATGTTTATTTACTTGACTTTTTCTGCCTCAAACATCATAACATATTTATTTGGTCAACATTGCAATTATTTAATCATTTGATTATTATCTTAGCCAGCCAGGAAAATATGCATGGATGAACCTATATCCTACAGTCACGCCATTCCTAGCAGGTAAGTCGTATACTCTGCAGTTCAGCTGAAGCCTGAGGATTATGTCACACTAACTGTAGTAGTTTTTTTTTTTTCTTGAAGTGGAGCGTTCAGACCCGTTGGAGCACAGAGTGGAGAGTATGTGTACTGCCCCCCCCAACGCTGGCTCAATAACTTGTATGTAAGTTTGCAGGATCAAATATTGTTTGTCTTATTTGACTCAGAACAGGTTGGGACAGCAGACAGCAAACGCCAATAGTTTTATGTCTATGTGCACAAAGGGCGGGGGGGAGAATAGACCCGTCTTTAAAGCTAAAGCCAGATCACTTTGATGTCAACTGTAACAGTCAAATGTTGACCCATAAAAGTTACAACTCAGAATATCAGATGTGTGAGGGTTTGGATTGACACACTGACTTGCAGCATCCATCATACAGGTGGATGTCTCTGCCTGAGTTCTCAGTGTTTACTTCAACCCATTTGGATGAGCCTCCACACAGTTCATGGATTTCTCGACCCAGTCTCTTCTGGTTTCTTCCCGTGTATCCTTTAGGGGTCACCAGAGCAAATCATCTCATCCTATCTTCAGAATCCTCCTCGCTCACACCATCCACCCTCTTGTTCTCTTTGCCTACATCTAGGAACCTCTTCTTTGGTCTTCGTTCGAGGCCTCTTTACTAGTAGCACCAACCTCAGAATCTTTTACCAACGTGTCCAAATCATCTCCATCTGCTTCCCTGCATTTATCTCCAAAACATCTACCACGATCTGTTCCTCTGATGGACACTTTCCTGATCCTATCCATCCTCATTACTCCTAAAGAGAACCTCAACATCTTCATCTCTGCTACCTCTAGGTCTGCCTCCTGTCTCTTTGTCAATATCTAAAGCAACAACGTGGCTGCTCTCACCACAGTCTTCCAAACTTTTCCTTTCATTCTTGCAGGGAAAAAGGTAGTAGAATGTAACTTGCCTTAAAATCTGAAAATCTACTGTGAATCCGACCAGATCTTTTCTTCTAGTTTTCTACATGGTGGAAACCAGACAGTTCTACAAGGAGAAAAGCTAGTGTTTAATTTGAACAGTAATTAGCTTAATTTTGGCAGAAACCTTGTAATAAATGTTGGAACAAACTTAGCTGTTCTTCTGCAGCATGGAGCTGCTGTTTTGCTTTACCATCCCTGTGCACAACTCCGAGACCGTCGTCTCCTTTCTGGATTGGCACGCTCCTGTCTGGAAGACTACATCATCACACCACACCCACAGATCAGCAGACACCTGGTGAGACGTGCATGAATTAGGATTTGTGTTATCAGCACAGTTGGGAAACCTGTTAGTTGTTGCATTTGTGAGGTTAGTGTTCACCGTTTGCTCTGATCTCAGCCTGTAGCCGTAGTGTTGTGGGGTCGCACTCTGGAGCTGATCAGTGCCGCGTCTCTGGACGTCTGTGATTGGCTGGAAACCACAAACTCCAGAAGACTCGACCCTGACGGTGGGACACAGACCCAGAAATATGACCTCCTGCTGACTAGTCCAGCAGCGTTGCACCAGCATCAACTAAACAAGACGAAGGTTGGGATCATGATTTTATTAAATGTCACGTTTACATGAGAAAGATTCAAGTAATAATGAATAATAAATCCTCAGGGTTCTCTGAAGCAGTGCTGTGTCCAGACCATGTCCTCTTTGATGGGAAAAGCTGCAGAGGTTGACACAAAGGAGGAGCGGTCCACGCAGATCAATGCCAGAAAGATGAGAACTGCCATCAGAAAAAGACGGGAGAGTGACCTGGAGACTTCAAAGACATCTGGAAATGCCTCCAGCTTTTTGACCAATCAGACCAACAAAACGCTCCAAGATTCCACAGGTAGTAGCAGCTCATTTAGATCATCAGCAGATTCCCTTCTTAGTCTTTCTTTTCCAAAACGAGGTGTTGATTCTGAAGACATCAAACAAACCAAGGCCTCTGCTTCCATACCCTCCATGAGGAGTACACCACGAGCTAGCTCGTTGGGTTTTAGGGCTTTTCGTTCTCCAAAAGGCAAGCTGATGGCAAATATGGAAGCACAGAAGCATGTTTGGAGTGAAACTGGTCTTAAACCTTCAGATGTTGCTGCTGGGACTCCTCATTTTGGAGATGGAGAGAAAAGCGTTAACGCAGCCATCCTGAAAATTGTGGAGGCCGCAAAACACAAAGCAGAGGAGAAGAAGTTAGATGGACTGACGAACAACAACGAGGTGTTTGTGGAAGAAAGAGATGTGGAGAACAAGCAAAGGCTCAGCACCACACATTCTCATCACAGAAGTGAAACTCGTGGGGTTGAGTCTGTCTCAAAATTCCAAGAGTCTCAGAATCATCCAAACCTGCAGAAGGTTGATCACAGCCGCTCTGATGACTTAAACTGTGGCATCTGTGAGGAAGGCAAACCCTGTGCCTGCACCTCAGGCAAAAATGCTGCCGCTGTGAATAAAGGGTTCCCAAGAACCCCGATGACGGATGAGGCCGTGTGGGCAGCAGGAGCTCTGGGCTTCCTGCTGACTCTTCTCACGCTCTCAGTTCTTCACACTCGCCTGTACCGCCACTGGAGGACCACGCCGAGTTTTTACTGGCACGACCCGCAGCAGGACTACGACAGCGTGGCAGGTGGGTGCGCCCGGTGAGCGTGTAACATGAAGACTTCTCCCTTTGTTCTTCATCCAAAGCGTTCTGTCTTCTTGTCCTCCAGATGTGATCCGCAGGAGGCTGAGGAATGCGAAAGCAAGACGAAAAAGGGGAAGAAGGCAGGAATGTGTTCTGCTGCCGAGCTCCTCCAGTTCAGACGAAGACCAGTAGACCCAGATGGTCCAGAAAGTGGAAAAAAAGAGATGCTGTTCTGCACCGCACTTTCTCTGATCGCTTTTTGGATATTTACTGCAGTTTGACTAAAGGGGGGAAATGAAAAACAGTGAGGTATATTGAGCATCATGATTTGGTAGGATTTGTGTGGATTTTACAAAGACAACAAAAGAAAAAACAGCTATAGCTTTTATTCCACGTGCTGCAGTTTGAGGTGCCATTTTCATCCAAACTCCAAAACATTTTTCTGTCAAATCTGTTATTACCTGTATAGGGATACAGTGCAACGCATTGCTGTTGTAAGCAATGCAGTGTTGTATTTTATTGTGAAACATATCACCTCCATTTTTAAAGAAACACTTTAAAACCTTTTAAAGCCTGCTGCACTGATTGTTACAAGAATGCATTCCTGCTCTCTGAACTACATGAGAACAAAGTCAATAGTCAGACCTTGTATTTTACTCTTTATCATTTTAGATGATGCACAAAGGGGTGTAGGACGGGTTATGTTCTCTTGAACAAACCTGCTGCAGGTAAGTTGTGGTTCTTTATGTTGGAATGCTCTTATTTCTGGTGGTTTGCAAACACAAACAAGAATCTTAAGCCTCCTTTCCACTGAGCGGTGTGGTTCGGTACGGTCCAGTAAGGAGTGGTCCAGTTAATCCCGGTGAGTGTTTCCACTCAGTTAAACCTCGCTGTCCCCGTCCCTTCTTCATCAAATAATAAACACCTGCTCCGGATGATGATTATCCTCTCCGGTTATCTTCTTCAAAAGCTTCATACAAGCAACTTGGGTTGTCAGAGTTTTTGTGATGAACCGGAAGATTCGCGTGACTAAAAAAGAAAAATCTACCAATACGTGAAACCGTGAATAGAGAAATGCGAATATGCAGGGGAACACTGTACTTTTGGTACAGCGTGTATAACAGGAACTTAATATTTGAAAAACAAATGCAGGTGGCTAAGAGGAATATCGCCGTAAAAAGGGAAAAACGGACCGGACCTCTAAGTGGAAACGAGGCTTAAGGGTGTATTCCAACTAGATCTTGGGGTCGAGATGACTCCACTCCCAACGTTACCGTGCCTAGGGTAGCACAAGGGCTAGAAAAGTCCATTGGTCCGGGCCGAGTCCGCTTAAGTTGGTCCGGATCAAGTCCTGGACCCTTTGGTCTGTTTTCAGACCGTCGTCAAGTGCACTGTCCTGTTCAAGACCAAAGCTTGTAAACAAAACCATGTGACTAAAGATCTTTTCACTCATTATCCAGGAATTATGAGGGTGAGGCAAAGCAACAAGACAAAGAATACGCTTTGCAATCCTTGTTGGGATAGTTCAACCAGATTTTGGTCTGGTGTATTCAGACTGAAAATGTGTTCCAGATTATCAGGGGAAACAAAATCTGGTTCACTTTTAGGGTGAACCAAATGTGTCCAGTCGGAATAGATCCTAAAAGCTGAGAGAAAGTCATTCAGCTCCAACCGCCTTTATTTCACGAAGGTCAAAACTCTACTCCAAACATTTGATTTGAGGCTCTACTTAACTGCATTGAAGTCTTTTTATTTTTCCCTCATAAAGCTGAAAACTTAACTGAAAAGACAGAAACATTTTTGACAGAAATCAGGAATATTAAGTCTTGATTGACTTGACTGATTTAACCCTTTTTGTATTTTTGAGACCCCCATCTCATTAGCATGGTCCAAACATTCCTTAAGAACCCGTGGTATGGAACTTGGTCCGTTTTCTGCACTGTAGTTCATCATCCCCCCGCTTGGGGCAGTAGAAGGACTTTTCCTGCTCGTTTCAAAATGGCTGCTTCCATGAAATCAGACACCTGGCCAAAAAAGTTTTGCTAATTTTCTAAACTTTGAGAATGCTTTATCTATTGACATTAATTTTTTAAACATTCAATTCTTTTTTTTAGTTGCATGTTAAAAATGCGTGGAAAATTTTGGGTCCGTACGTAAATAAGGTGCTTTTTAAGATAACATTGTTGTGAGCAAAAAATTATCACGCATTGTATCCTAATTAATCCTATTATAGGTCTTAAAATAATGACATAGCAAAATGTATTTCGTAGATTTCAAATGGTTAAAAAAACATTTTATTTTTTAAAAATGGGGGGGGGGGGGGGGGGTTCTTTGATGCACTAGGCTGCTCAGGGTTAAAAAAAAAAATAGAATACAGCAGCATTTTGTATTAATTTCATAACGAAGTAATAAACTATTAGCCAAACGCAATGGCAATCTTCAAAAGTCTAAATGACTTTTAATCAATAGGACTGAAGTTGCAGCTTCTGTTCAAAGCACGATCAAGCTCATCACTGTAATAGAAAAGGAACAGTTGAAGAACTTAAAATGCAAAGGAAAAATGAAACCTTAAGACAATTACATTGTTTATTTTATTACAAATGTACAGCTTATGAGTTTCCATTACAAGTGACCTTTTTTTAAAGTCAGTCATTCTTTATAAGTCTTCTGTTAAAAGATGTCTCTGCTGTCACCCATCTCCCAAAGCACAGGGCAGTGGGGAAAAAAAAGACAAAAAAAATCACAGGGACAGCCATTAGCACAGGCCACACCCCTTTTGCTTTGACCTAACAAAAGGGAGCAGGGTTTGGGAGAACTGGCAGCGTTTGTTGTAAAGCTTCTAACTTGCACGTGAATTGGTCAAACTGATAAGCTTAGAGTGTGACTAAAAGCTGAAACGTATGTGCTAAATTCTGGACACAAGCGTAGAAAGTCTGTCAACTTGACAAGCAGATGGAACCGACCTTCGCACTTTTCGAGCACCCTACGTAGTGTTCGCTAACTGGAGGGAGGAAAGGCCATGTGCATTTTTGACCTCCGTCCTCCCCTTTTTGAGATGATTCTAGTCCTAAACTAAAGTGTGCTTCAGGTCTTTCCCCATGTAGGCTATCCCAAAATCCGATCCCATGTGTCCCACATATCAAAATGTCCTTAAACCGTGTTTGCACATACTTTAATCGACTAGTGTTTGAAAATAGTGCAACAAAGACCACAACGCTCAGCTCCTTCCTGTGGCTCCTCCTCCTAGCTACCTGTGGATTCCAGTAGGATTATGAAAATGTACAGTATGACTACCCAGGAGGGGGGAGGCACCACTGTGTAACACCTGAAACGTCTACAGGTACGTCAAAAAGAGCAGAAAGAAAACCTGGTGACCAGCCGTCACAGTCCCTCCCCCCCCCCTGAGGCCAATAAAGAGACAAATGACACAAATATAGCTTCATAGAAAGAAATAAAAGTTTGTTCATATATATATATATGGCTCTAACCTTAACTGTTGGCTTCTATGAGTTCAGGTTTTGAGTTTGTCAGAGACTTGTCAGTCAGGAGATGATGTTCAAAAGGCTTTTTTTTAAAACAGAAATGAGCAGTAAGCCATTGCCAGAAAAAAAAAAAGTCAGGGAAGAAATCTTTCAATCAAAAGGCTAAAATACAGTAACAGTGCCTTGCTTAAAGGCAGCACATTCTGAGGCGCAGCTGCTGTGATCCCATCCTTCAGTGTTTGGTGAAAGTTCCAACAGTCGGGTCCTGAAACCACAAGCACTTTGAGAAAAATGGAAAACAGATCAAGTTCAATCTTGAGTGGAGGAAGACAATCAAGAAGGTTGGAAAAAGGCTTCTTGGACCAAACTTCTACAGACACAAACCGCCATTTTTCTGTTTGGCACAGTACAAAAAGCTCAAAACACTCAAGTGTGGACAGAAGTGATGAGGAGATTTGTTCCCAATGGTGCCCCCTGTTGGCAGAGTTTAGTCACCTGTAGGTCAGTGCATCCATGGACCATTTGTGGGTTTAACGACTAAACAGCCTTAAAGCGAAACTAATATTTTTCAACAAAATATATAAAGCTTTGCAGTTTTTTTTGCCAGATCTACTTCCCAAGAGTTACATAAAAAAAGTACCTGTGACTGTCTGCCACTGCTGACCAACAGGCACGCAAAGGATGGCTGCCGTGTAAATGGAGGAGCGGAGCCAGCAAAAGAAACACAGCGCTCTCACGCCAGGCTTCATCCTCATGCAAAAAACTGGACCGATGAAGATGAGACACATTTTTAAGAGTAATCAAGTACAGAAAAAAAACTGAAAAAAAGAAAGAATTGGGGGATGACATGAAGAATCCAGATCGAGGGACCAACACTTTGAACATTATCTACTCTCCTTTGGCAAGAGTTGACCTCCAAGACAGATCCACACGATGGACGTTTGAGAAAGCAGAGTGGGTGTGGAAGCAGCACTTCAAGAAATGCTGAGGACCAGTTTACAGGTTCTTTAAAGTCATCCCTCCTGCCTTCCTCCCAGCTCTACATCCAAACCAGGAGACATTTAAACCAAACATATATTAACAATTAAATCAAAGAGACAGTCAGTAAAATTATCAATACAAAAAAAAACAGACATTAACAATAATTCACAATTATTCCAGTGTTAAGTGTTGTTTGAGTCAGTAAAAAAGAAAAAAAAAGTTTGTCTTCAAAGGTGCAAATCCAACTGATCTGCAAATGAAAAGGAGAGGAAGGAACGGAAACATGCCAGATCATGCTGTGTACCACCAGCGATTGAGAAGTTGTCACAGCAGGTCGGTGGTGGGTGAAGCTACACGGGTCCTCCTCCATCCCGCAAACTCATCGGAGCGTGGGGTAGAAACCCCGGGTCAAACCGCCAAAGGAAAGGAGGAGAGGAGCACTCCTGTTGTCTCGCAAGGAAGATGGCGTGGCTTTCCGACCCACTTTCCCACCAGACTCTCCGAGAGGACTGACCGCGGAGAGCGATGAGAGACAGAGAATAAATAAAGTGGTAACATTGCAGGATCCGAGTCACTGTACATCTCCCAGCGTGGTTTTTCCTGTACGCTCCCCTCAGTTTCAGCGGCTATTCGTACATTCTGACTCTGAGGTCATTGCAGGCTATAACTCCCACAATCCCACTCTCACTTCCACGTGGCGAGCTTTCTCTGTTTTCTGTCTATTGTAGTGTTCTGTTTATTAAAAGAAGTCGCTTTCATCAGGTTATTTTTCATGCATCTTTCCTTTGGCCTGTCCTCGATCCTACCATCTGCTCCGCCTTCTCCATCCTCCCAGCTACTGTGAATACAACGTCCCTCTCCTTCTCTCTCGTGCACAGATCCTTTCTCTCTATCTTTCCATCAGGTGCTTCATCAAGAAGCTTCATCACTGCTTCTTCTCCCGAGTGGTAATAGTGACCAGCTGCTTGGCAGCCTTGGCTATGTCGTAGGCGCACTGGATGACCTGCTGCGTGAGGAGCTGGTAGTCCACTGCAGGCGCCCCGGACTCCGACGGCACCGCCTTGCGACACTCCACCTGCAGCCGCGAGGCACTGGAAGCCAGCAGGCGCAGGGAACAGTGGACGGCATCCAGAGCCGGCCGCTGAAGGCACACAGGTGAGAAAACAACTCCTCCAGTTTAAGAAAAGACACGTCATCAGAAAAAAGACAAAGGTTTGAAACAGAAAAAAACCTACTTTAGGAAAGAGGGAAGCCATCTCTGTGACTGCAGAGTGGATCTTCTCTGAACAAGGGACAAAACTGGAGAGACAGTTTAGGTCTTTAGTCTCATGTAGTTGCAAAAACTCAGTAAACACATTCACGGTGAGCTGATCTAATAGAAAAACAGTGGGGATTGAAAGTTTGGGCGCCCAGACTTTTACACACACCATTATTTTGTTTTCTATTATTTTGAAAGGTTAAATGATGGAAATAAAGCCTATTTTTCTTTTTTTTCCTCAATCTTTCCTTGGGTTCTTTATGCACAATAATATAACATTTTACCTGGGGGGCCCAAACGTTCGATCCCCACTGTACGTCAATCAAAGAAATTTTGCTTCTACAGCTGCTAAACATTGTCAGTCGCTTCAGTCACCTACCTGTCGTGTTTAAACTCCTGTGCCGCTCTGAGGAGCTCCTGAATGTTCTTGGTCACCTGCTCGGTCTTTAATATGACATCCTCAGTGCAGGGTAGGGTGGGGTCCGGCTCTCCTGCTTCCACACCCCCTCCATCCTCAGACTCACCGCGACCTTCTTCCTCGCTGCTGCGACCCATACTTCATTAAACAGAGCAAACTTAAATTAACATCCTTCTAGAAGCATTGTTTGTGCTCCCTAAAACATTTAGAAATGTCAAAACAACAATGTCGTACAGGATTTGAGCAGCAAATTTGCTTTCTATGCCTCTGTTCTGATGAGCGCCAAATTTTCTGCTCGACACTTGTCCAAAAGTGTGTTCATAAATATGTTGCTCCCGCTGCGTGTGGGAGGAGCTTCCATCAAAAACTTTTAACCTCACTGCTACATTGTAAAAAGCATGGATGATATTGAGAGGGAAAAATATTGTGAAGTTCAGGAGGAGAACAAATGGACACAGTCAGTTTCTTCTTTGTGTTGGTTTTGGATTCCACCCGCTGATCACATCATAACGTTATAACCAAGGCGAGGTTCCTGATCACCAAAGTACAGATGTTTGAACTCTGGAAACACCATGCCTCCTGAAATGCATTAAGACCTCTGATGTGAACTTAGAAACTGACCTTAATGATGGGTCGTACACGTGCGTGTTGTCATAGTCGCTGTCTGTGCCACTGCCATGCTTCTCTGGTTTAGGCACCTGCAAATATAATTATTAGATAGGATCAAACCCCGTCCAGCTTAATGCACAATCACAGTATTTGTGAGTATATTTGTGAGCAGGGATGCTCAGACTTTTTCAATATGTGAGCTACCTTTGAAATGATTGTGTCTGAAAGATCTACCATCGAATACAAAAATGTTAAAAATAAATCCTTATGTAAATGTAGAATGGATTCATTTTGATGTATTTCAAATAGCGTCAAGCTGAAAGGGGAACAACAATAACAACACTTTAACTTTTTCCATGTTTGTGATTACTTGAATGATGATTACTGCTTTGATGATTTTACTGCTTTGAGGGATGTGTAGTTTGGGCAGTAGCTGCTGACAGCCAGTCTCGAGCACACTTCCAAATGGTCATCAATCATAATGGAACGGTACTTGGACTTGATGATTTTCATGTGGGAAAAGGCAGACGCGTATAAATAAGTAGAGCCAAATCATGCAGTCAAGTTGATAGCACATTTCCTCATGTTGAGGTACTTTTCCTCTGTGAGTTGGTCCTAAAACTTTCCATGATCTCTGGACTTCAGCTGAATGTCTGTTTGTAGTGTCAACATTTCTTCTTCCACTTTATCCGAGTTCAGGTGAAACAGTGTTATCATTTTTGATTCAAGTGACTCAGTCTCAGCATCTTCCTGAAATTGATAACACATGAATGAATGCGGCGACTGGCTCCAGCAAAGAAAAGTCTTGACAGCGTTTGTCAAACTCTGACAAACAACTGTCAAGCTGCTGTGTGTAGCGCGAACTGTTAAGGTGCACACAGGTCATCCCTTGGGTCTGGGTGACTTAAGGATGTTCGATTGGCCGTTCTGCATGTCAATCAAGTGACGTACTTCTGTGAGGATGTTTATTCATTTTTGATGGCCCGCGATCTACCATAAGCGTAATGCCAGCCTTCGAGAGCTGGAGTTCCACGGCTGGGCTTCATACACCTTTACAAAATAAAAGCATGGGGAGCCATCAATAAACAAGAACTTCAACTATGTCTGAACAAGATGGAGAGAAACATGTTCTTCCTAATCCTAATTTTTAAATATTTTTTCTTTATTGCAAATTATTCAAGTGACCAAGAATGGCTCAATAAAAGTATGTGGTCTTGTGTTGAACGTTCGACTGACAGATTCACCCGAGCTCCAACAAACTCACTCTGACTGGCGAGAGTGGTTGCCGTAGAATCGATGGCTCAGACAGACTCGGGACGATTTACAATGATCGTGTCTGCATTACTTCCCTACCTATATAGCACATTCACCATTTTGTACAGCTGTCTGAATCAGTTCAAATATTTCCAAAATTGAGTGCCCTAGAAATTTCCCAGAAGTCTCTGTGAAAACCCAGTGTGAATGGAGGCTCACTAGATTGGCAAATATGATCCACAATGCATTGCATTTGAATGTTTTTTAATGTAGAAAAAATGTATTTAAATTATTTTTTTTATAAACCATCCAAGTTTTCATCTTTGGAACACAGTGAATTCATAAATACTCGTTGCAAAATATTCATACCAATTAGGCTTTTACTTTGGGAAATCCATGATGCCATATTTGGCGTTTAAATGAAAAAGTAGTGAGCGTGGTGTCCGAATTGCTTTTAAAATCCAGGGCACTAGGTAGTCCCACACTAGATAGAAGAATTTGGATGCAGTCTACTTTTTGCTGTTGTGTGGCTCCAACACGGCAGCTTCCATATCACAAAAAAATGGCAGCTAATGGCAGCTAAATTGACTTTATTTGGTTGGAGCCAGAAGTAAGTTGCTTTCTATGGGTGACGTCCCACTCACTCAGTCCAATTCTCATAGACAGTCAATGGATCCAACAGATAAACGCAGCTATAGACCGTACCCCCCGAAACGTCAGCTCACCATGTATCTGCCCACCTCTGTGGAACCGGACAGAGGTTGGCCTCCATAGGTTGCTGGACCCCCCATGCCACCTTTTCTCACCTGGGAAGATGGGGGAACACAAGGATAAAGAGTCGACACAGGATGGAGGTAACTAACAAGCTAAAATTAAAATTGAGACCAAAAAAAAGGATCACAGCAAGACATAGGATGAGGAAACACCAGATCATAAGAGCAGCTCTCACATCACCCCATCATGACATCATCACCGCTTATCATCTAACAAACCAGCTCGAACTATACTGGCAATTACTTGACTACAAACATCTAATAATCTAATTACAAATCCGTACTGAGAACTCATTTATGTTGATTTCAAGCACTAAAATGAGCAAAAACTAAGCTAAATGATCTAAACCTCCTTAGATGAAATGAACAAAGCAGCGACAGACAGAATGCTTACATCCAGAGAATGCATGGTCACACTGCAGTGAGCAAAAGAGAGACGGGCCAAGACGGACACAAAAACAAAGACAAAAAGGTGAAAGACGGTCAATAGAAAACTGATTTATCACCACAATAGCCTCCTGTGAGCATGAGTAGCGTTTCTAACTAAATATTGATCAGAAACTTAACCAAGACAAAGTTTTAATCATTTTTTTAGACATTTGATAAAAGGCACTGAAGTAGAGATGAGAACATGCTGTAATGAGTGTGAGAGGTTGAGGGGAAGCAGCAGTTGGAGAGCCATGAGGTTATGAAAGGGCTGGAAAAGGGTGCAGGGAAGTGAGGAGCTTTAAAAAAAAACCAGCAGGCAAAAGAGCAGAGAAAACATTCCAGTTCTCTCCCACACCCCCCATTTGTCTCCTTGTGGTCATATTTGTGCACTCCACCCTTTATGGTGCTACAGAGCACCCGTATCTCTTTTTTTTTAGGGTGGAGAGGGTGTAGTGCACAACATGACCGTTCAAATGAAAGCAGCAGTAACTGAGGTGACAGAGAAAGGAGAAAAGGGGGGGAAACGGAGAATTTCCACGCATTGCTTTGGCCGATGACGGTCGATCGGGAAGAAAAACGGGAAATCGAAAAGGTTCCGGAGGGGGCGGGGTTCTAACTTACGCTAGGTGTGTTGAGGGGCTGCAGGCGGGCTGCCAGGGAGTCCAGGGCTGGGGGGCCATGGGCCGTGGGGCCAGGAACGGCCCCTGGCTCGAACATTGAAAAAGCCTGGCGCTCCCTCCAGTGGGGGTGGGAGTGAGGGGCGGTTGAAGAGGGCACAGAGAGCGATGGGGCGTCCATCCCTGGCCCAACCAAGCCTCCTCCACCTACTTGCTTTCCTCCCCCTGGCCAGTGTCCTCCTCCTCCTCCTCCACCAGGCCCTCCTACCCTATGGCCAGCTGCCCCCCCAGCCTGCTGGCACCCCCGCAGCACACTGTTCTCTGTCTGCATCCGGGTAATCTATAAGAGGCAAGGAAGGGAGCATGGGGGGATGACAGGATGGAGGAAGAGATGGAGGGAGGAACATGGGGAGTTGTAGGAATGGGGGGGGGTTAACTGAATGGTCAAAAACATGCCTGAAAAACCTCACAATCATTAAAAACAGGGGTTTTACACAGTATTATTGGTACTTGGGGGGAAAAAACCTGCTAAATAAATACACTTTTGTGTATGTAGGTCCTATGAGAAGATGCAGGACCTACCTGCTCATATGCATGATGCTCTGAAGGTTCAACAGGCAAAAGGAAAGCTTGCCTGCAGAGTGGTACTGTTTGCAGACACTTGTTTGTTTGTTTAACTACTTTCCAAAGTGTACTTTACACATATGCAGTAGTTTAATGTTAGTTTGAGTTTTTCTCTTTGAAGAACACACACGAAAGCTCACACAGAAAATGATGAGGGACAAATGAAATGGATCAAAACTGAACCAAAATGTCAGACATGATGAGAAAAGCTTGTTTGCAGCCTATAAGCTTCACACAGCTGATGTTTGCTAAAAAATACAAGAACAAATAAATCTCCACCAAAAAAGGATTATAAAAATGACATCTTTTTAATAATGAGGAACAAAAAAAGGTATAAAAATATCCATTTAATAAATGGTCTCTTCATTGCTGTGGTCTCATTCTGTCTCAGTCAGCTAATCTTTCTGAGTTCCTCATTTATTATCTGAGTTTTTCCCAAATCTGCTCATCAAGTCTTCTGCTTCTAATTTAGTATTTTTATCTTTTCTTTTTTACTGTTCATTTACATTTGTCTTTTGGATGGAATCTTTTTTTTTTTGCTTTCCTGACCTCTAATTTCATTTAAAAACAATTCAATTAACATTTACAAATGTAATTTAAATCATTTAAAATTTTAGTATATATTGGTTTTTTTCCAATTTCTATTCTAAAAATCAAATCAATTCGATTTTTTTCTGAGGATCAATTTCATAAACTTATGGATTTAAAATGAACAAAAATGGAACTTCCACTATTAAAATTATTAAACTCTTATGCTAAAAATAATTATATTTGAACATAAAAATACATATAAATTACGGCTTAAAATCAAAATGGTTTAAGTAAAAAGATTAAATCGATTCAAAAAATGTGTGATGGTTTCCCATTCGTTCCCCATACCTCCTTTTGTAGCCGCCGGAGCTCCTCACTCAAGTTGTTGTTGACCTTCATCAGCTGTTGCACCTTAGCTTCTGAGGAGGCCAGAGCTTTCTTCACCTCCAGGTACTCCTGCAGGGTTATGGGACCATCTGACAAGTCGGACGAGTCCATGCTCTGCAGGTTCAAAGGATGAAAAGGACACGTGAGTAAAAGGACAGAAAGATGGACATGAAAACATGGAACTGAGTAATATAAGGTCATGCTGCATGGAGTTATGGGTAAACTAAGCCTCCATCTGTGTAAGAGGAAAAGGATTGGTCCTCAGCTCAGGTCACATGGAGAGAATGGAGCCTTAGTTCTGTCTCTCAGAGCCGCATCCTCCCCCGCTTCCTGTGACCCTGAAAGACGGTCAGACTCCGAGCCAAACCACTGAAATGTCTTTTATAGACTAGGTTTTTTTTTCAAAATTACTCAAATCCACTGTTTACAACCAAATCACTGCATTCTTGACATTTTAAAGCCCTTCAGGAGTGAAGAAGCCAAGCTGCTCTACAGGCAAAACACGGTCATTCAGGTAGCTGGTTTGTCTTTTACAGAACTCCAAAGTCCGTTTTTGGTTTTATTTTGTAACCCTTCGTCTCTTTTTCCTCTCACTCCAAATTACACAAACTCACACTGAAGGAACAAAGCCTCTTTGAGGAGGACTTGGAATAGCTGATGATGTCAGTCAGGAGCTATGTGGCAGTCCCGACTGTGGCTGCTTCTCACAAAGCATTGTGGGAAAGGTAGTCCCTTAGCAGAACATGATACACAATGTATGCGTGCTGTTTTTTTTTTTTTTTTAAATTGTCACAAGAACGTGAATCTTCCATTAATATTGAAGAACTTCTAATCGACAACTGGGAAACGAGAAAGTTAGAAACAGCTAAAAAAAACAAAGAGAACGATAAATGATGGCAATATTTAAACAGAGCCTCAAGATTACGGTCTCTACCTTTGCACGGTTGCTGCGCTGTGTGTTGTTGTTGTTCTGGGTGGTGAGCTCGCTATCTGTATCTTCATCAGAAGCTACACTGTCATAGTCGTGCTGATCATCATCAATGCCCAGGTCCAACGGGTCTGAAAAAGCAAAAGGTTTAGTAAAAAAAAAGAAAATCTAAAAAACTTTTTAGGGTTCCATCTAATCATTTATAGTGTGGATGATCAGATAAAAATAATTGGCATCAGAGTTTTAATTAGATACTAAAGTTGTTTCCTTCATGTGATGAAACTGCCTGGTCTTCTTTATCATCCTGCAATTAGTCGATATCATTAGGGGTGACTTCCTGTTGTTCTGCTTTGATGCCGTCTTTTGATGTGTAAACTACAGGTCTGTAATCAGGTTAACTCATTAACACCAGCGCTTTAGTTCCAGAGTTCACATTCTTGTTCAGAGTTCACTCTTCAACACTTTTTACGTAATTAATGTAAACCCACTGATTCAGACATTAACAAAAAAGCTGTTTTGCGCTGATATGCAATACTTTACAGCTGTAAAATATTTACATAATTAATTTAAACAGACCATGTTGCCGTGATATCGCTGGTCTTACAGCATCAAGTCACATGACCTCAACAGAAAAACCTTACAGCAGTCTGTCAGTGAGTCTCACCAGTAGGACTCAGACCCTTCCCCTGCTGCCTCCGTTTGGCGTCGCTCAGAATGTCGATGATGAGTGTAGCAAACTCCCGGGCGTTGAATCTGGCCAGTTTCTGACGTCCCTGAGTGAAAAACAAAACTAGGACTTAATAATGTTTAAAACGCATACATATGAAGACGCTAAAAAAAGTCTGCAGAGGGCAGATCAAAGTCAGCAGCTCATTGCCTTGGCGACTCATGATCAGCTAGCATGAGCTGCTCACAGTTAAAGGTATCCTTACTGCACTTATTTATGACATACCTTAAATTACACAAGCATGCTGACATCGCCACAAGACAGTAAAGAAGTCACTTTTTTACACATTAGGCATACAGCAGGGACAAGCAACTCCAGGCCTCGAGGGCCACAATGTCTGCATAATTTCCAGCTATTCAAACCCTACTGACTGATTCCCTGGTTCAGGTGTGTCCAGCCAATTAGAACATGCCAGAGCATGGCATGTTGGAAAACATGCAGGAATGCAGCCCTCGAGGCCTGGAGAGGCCTATCCCTCTCTTAAAGGAGGACTATCAACATCCAACAAAAAAAATAGGTGTTTCATTACTCCCGGCTGTTATACCAGCATGAACAGCTGGTATCTCCCAACCACAGCAGCCGACTGAACGGGGCCAAAGAAACCACCGCTACGTGTTTCCGGGTACGCATGCTCTATTACAAAGTCAGAAGTCAGTGTTTACGCCAAGGAGCCGCACACATGTAGAGAAACTGTGCAAGTGGCCATGTGGCATTCTGACTCCCCAGCACAGAGTCAGGAGGGGAGGAGGGGCCTCAGTGGGATAGCTCTGGCAAACAGCTGAAGCCCATCTAGCACCAATTTCAAGCTCTGTCTCGCCCAGCTGTCATAAATACTTCTCAGCTGACATGTTTTTTGCTGTTTTCCATATGTTTTATTTCTCACCTTTGAGGTTTTAAAACAAAAATATGTTGACATCATTTCTGCAGATAAGTCGGAGTCGTGCACTGACCTGGTTGCGTGTGGCAGAGTATTCAGGGTTGACTGGCAGAAAAGGAACAGCGCTTCGTTCTGTTACCAGAGTGCTGTGGTTCTGTGTTGTCAACCACACTGGAAACGCAGGCAGAGAGAAAAATACACAAGACTGAAAACTGCTTTTTTTTTAATGAAGGTAATTTTAACCAAACACGCATCCAAACTTCCACTCTTTCCACCCACGCTTACATGACAACATCCAGGTAGTCAAATCTGAAGCGAAATCATAGTTTTGCTCTTAGCTAATCACAATGTGCACAGCTGGAGTGTGTGTGTGCGTGTGTGGGTGTGTGCGTGTATCCTGCCCACTTACCTGCGGTGCCTTCTGTCAAAAAGCACAGTTTTACATTGGTTGTTACCGAAGGAAAGACAGAGAAGAAAAAGGGAAGAATGGAGAGAGCAGAGGAGGAGAGACCAGAGTTTGTGTGGCACTTCCTTGCTCCTACTCTCCTCCTCCTACAACTCAGTCTTCCTCTAACATTCACTCTCCTGCTCACTTTTGAGTGTTAAAGTTCCCCACTGTGTGGAATATGTTTCTACCTGATTTTTTTTAAACTAAACTTTTGCCGTAAATGGGAAGAGTTACAGCTCACCTGCATCGTTTTCTCTGCGATCCACCTCATCATAGACGTCCATTGCTAGCTCCTCAAACAACCGGTTGTTAAGCTGGAACACACGGTGACACAAACAATATGACTTCACCACAATATCAGGCCTATTGCTCTACATATGTGCATCTTATTAGAGAGTTTTTAAGACTACAAAAAAGTAGAAAATAAGAACAGAGGACGAAAGAATCTAAAATGTAAAACAGAGTATTAAAAAAGAAAAATAGAAAGTTCACAAGTAAAAGTAAAAGTTGTGAAATTTTGTTATTTTTACAAGAAAAAAGTTGTAAATCTATTAAGATTAAAAAAAATGTGAGAATAAAGAAGTAAAATTATGAGAAAAACAGTCATTATTTTATAAGAAAAGTTTTACTGTAAGAGAAATAAAAATCAAAAATGTGTAAGACTAAAGTGGTAAAATTTTTTAGAAAAAAGACGTAATTTTACCAGAAAAAACTTGAAAAGTTATCATCCTAAAATAAAGTTCAAGTTCATAAATGATAAGTTGAGAATTTACAAGAATAAAATCTTACATTTAAGAAGACAGTCTGCACAGCAGATTAATTAACAACGTCCACAGCAAATCATGACTCAAAAGCTGATGTGCCGTAAAAAATAATTTTAAAAAAGCATGCAAAATTTGCACTGCGAGACTGCAAAAGTTGAACCCAACATAGCGAGGAACCCCTGTATACAAATTACATATAAACAGAAAAATGTAATTATTCTTTCAATAATCACAGAAAGTAAATATAGAGAGCCAGCTACTCATTTTTTTTTTTAAATTAAAGATTTCAAAATTCACAGATTTAGTAATATTTAGTGTTTTAGAATAAATATATAAAGTACATCATAAATGATGACTTCGTAGAATACAAAACAAATGTGTAAAAAAGATACCAGTTGTACTTGCAATTTAAAAGGCCATGCTATTTTCTAGAAACCTAAATTTAGAACTCAAGTCAAAAGAAAGATGTGTATACAGGGCATCACGCTTAAAAAAAATGTTAAAGATAAAGGTAATATTCCAGAAATATGAACAATAGGAAACATCTGTTTTTTTGGTCTATATATTATAGTTATATTTTGTGCTTGAGTTAAGGAATTCATCTGCTGCTGGTCGTTTTTATTTTTTTTATTGTTTTGAGAGACGTTATAAAATATACCAATAGCTTTAGTAATAAAGTATAAGGGGCAGAAATAATAAGTTTTCTTCTTTCTGTTCCCCTTTAATTATCTGTGTTTACATGGATACAAGTAATCAGAATAAAAGCCTGATTTGTACAGAGCAGCCGTACTCCGTAGCTTTGTGTCTGCGAGCAGGAAAGGGTGCTCTGTTATGGTTTATGCTCCAGACGAGGCTGTAACGCAGTCCGGTTGACTGCTCTGCGCGAGCAAAACGCCGGGACTAACAGGCGTTTGTTACTTTAGATGCCGGTCTTTAATAGTGGCCGGGCTCCTATAAGGCCCCACAGACGCCGGCCAAGAAACGTCCATTTGATTTAGTGTTTAAACTTCATACAGTTGTATACGCCAAAGAACATTCTGGTGAAGAATCTGCACCACATTTTGGGGTGGATCCGATATGTTTCCAACAATGGTACAAGCACATGGGTTTTGAGAGGTTGGCTGTAGAAAAAGGAGCATCAAGCAAACAGATTGCCTGGTGGAGATGCAAAGAAAGATATATTAGAAGAACTGGTTTGAACATGGATTATTGAGCAAAGACGGAAAGATAAGTGAGTCTCCAGGAAAAGGATCGGCATGAAAGCGAATCCTGAAATGTTCATCTGCTGTTGTTCTCTGCATTTTGTGACGGAATTTCATCGCAAAATGAACCCATTTACCATCACGCTGGTCTCCAATAGATGCCTGTCTCTATTAAACGCTGAGCTGGTGTAGGTACCATATGTGTTCGGCCTGTCAGATTGGTACCGGGGCTTGTGGATAGTGATGACATCACACTACGGTAACACAACTTAGACAAACTACACAAGTCTTGTCAGAATTCCTTCACTACTCACTGTATAGTGCGTTCGCCATTTTATAGTGCTGTCCGAATCTACAATTCCAAAATCGAGTGCCCTAGAAAATTTCCCAGAATTTTCTGCGAAAGACCAGTGTGCGTTGATGCTCACAAGACTGAGGAATATAGACCACAATGCATTGCGTTTGAACAATTTCAGCAAAGAAGAAGGTATTTAAACTTATTTTTTTAGTAAACCATCAACGTTCTCATCATCAGAACACAGTGGGCTCAAAAATGGTCATTAGTAGTTAGGGAGAGGGGAAGGAATTCAGACATAGCCTTAGTGTCTAAATCTACTCCCTACAGTAATTTACTAATCTACGTAATCTACAACACTGTAATTTGCTCAAGCGCAATCGTACACGTCATCAGGCCAATGTACAGCCAATCAATTATTGCCACGTCATTACCAGCCGCAAGCCCCTTTACCAATCTGACAGACCAAACACATATGGAACCTACACCGCCTGCCAAATTTTTGGAATAAATATGGGAAGATATATGGTAGTTATTTTAATAGTAAAAGCATGCTTAGAAGATTATCTTGCTACATGCTACAGGAGCCATGCTTGTTTACAACACAACTTTGCTACTACTTCTTCTACGGCCGTTTCCGTTATTTTAGATGGTTCTGCACATGTCTAACAATTCATTCTGATCTAACATGTGGCGGATCTAAACATTTGTTATAATCGAATAAAGTTTATCAGGGCCCACGTACACGTTTGAACAGATTAAAGACATGTACACCTGTACATGTACAGGCAGCTATTGTCACAAAAAAGGTATGCATGCTACATTGCTTTTTTTTTGTAATCGTCTTGTGGAAATGAAATTAAAAAATAAATGATGAAATGATGATGGTGAACAATCTTTAATGTCTAAATCCTTATTGAAACTCAATGAACCCTAATCCCTCACTGCCTTAAAAATGACGACAAAAATGGACTTTTATTCTAGTGAATTTCAAAACTTAGCTCACCGCTTGAAGCTTCTTCTTGGCAGCCTTCGCTAACTCCGAGAGGTCCAAACTTTGGGAGAAGAACAAAAAACAGAACCATGAGCAGAATAAAGTCAAAATCATAATTGTTGTCGGGGCAGGGAGAGTGGGAGAAAAAGCTTAAAGACAGTAACTAAAGTGGGATGTGGGATAGGAAAGGGGGAACTCTGCTACCATTGAGAAGGCAAGGGGGGACTTGGTCCATACGTCACTACCAAGTCTGGGTCCCTGATTGGTCAAAGTTCAACCTGTTTAACTTTTAACACTCGTTCAATGGCCAGGTGTTTTGTACATAGATCCCAAAAACGGTCAGAGAAACTTGTGTAGTTACCTGTGAGCGCAGGACTTTTGAATACAAAAGCCCAAAATGCTCATATCCAGGCATTTACACAGACTTTTCATTGGAAGTGGCCGCTTGTACAAGCAGCAAATTATAGCTGTCATTATTTCATTGAAATATTTCCTTTTTTTTAATGTGATTCAACAAAAAATGAAAACCTTTTTAATTTATTTTGTGTGTTAGTTACCACCACAACTTTCTGAAACTTTTAGATGCCAGTGAAAAGAAAACGTTACTCTACTCCCTTCTCAGGTAAATTAAGAGATCCCATCAATATATTCTTTTTAAGTAGAAAATCAACATTTTGCTGAAAAATGAAACCACACAAAAAAAAAGAATCCAGTATAGCAGAGGGAAGAGCTAAACGAAGGATGCTACTTTTAGGAACATAGAAAGTAAAGATACCTCTGTGTTGGGCACTTAGGACGAGCTCTGGCTCCACCAAGCGCAGCAAAATGGAGAGAACAGAGAACGAGTGAGAAAAGGAAGAGAAAAAGATAGAAAGGAGAAATAACCTACTGCAAGACAGCACAGAAACGCAACATCAAAACAGTCTTCACAAAGGAACCGGTCACCAGATCAGAACAGATACAGGTAGAGAGAGATTATAGCTGAGAAAAAAGACCCACTTCAGTTCACAGCTGCTTTGGCTGCAAAAATCCAAGGTTTTCAATTCCCCAGTTGGGTTTCTTTCTTAAACTCTCCTTGTTGAAAGCATATCTGCCTTTCTCAAATCATGATGAAGTTTATTCATCCACAAACTTAAAAAGATCCAAAGCTTAATTCTATTTTCAAACTAAACAGTAGCTTTTTTAACAAAAGTGTCTCCCTGACAGAACATTTTCACAGCAGAACCTCCAAACTGCAAACATCCTCATCATTACAAGAAAGAAAAAAAGCTAAAGCCTTAGTCACAACTGGCCTTGCAGGTGGAAACGAGCTGTCTGCGGGTGAAAAACAGGCAAACTTGTACGAGCCACAGAGGTGGCCCGAACAAAATATCAAGGTTGTAGATAGCATGGCAGAGCAAAAATATTCATGCACATTTTTTCTATGGGCATGCTGCAGGTGACAGGTCGTAGCGAATACTTATACAACATGCTATGTCATATGGTTTTTTTTTTTTTTGCATGCAGCATTTGTGCGCAATCCACAAGGGGCTAGTACTCAAACCTTACCAATGACTAGAGTGTGGTGTAAGGGAATCGTATGACAGCATCCCTAACCTCAAAAATACTTCACAATACACTCGTATGCAATACACGCACAACTATCGTACGTTTCATTTTCAACAAGTTCCCTGAGTTGGCCATAAGAGCCAAAAGAGAATCATAAGACACACCTGCACTCCTGTTAAGATACAGCCACCCCTCTCTATGACCCTCCACAGGCCCGGACACCCCAAAAACCTGCTTCCCAATATAGGTCAACCCCGTGACTAAGGCTTTGGCAAGTAAGGTAGCTGCAAGCAACAGATGTTTTTAATGCATAGACAGAAAAACTACTTTTCATACCTGTCTGCCATTTGAGGAATGATATAATGGCCATTTTTGTGATCTGGGGAGAGATCAGATAAATGTTTCCCAAGACTTAATCAAAGCTAAAATAATTGGTTAGTTCCCTGGTATTCATCCAAGGATGGATCAGACAGACACAAAAGGTTACCTGGACGCCGGCCACACAGGTAGAAGGCTAGCCTGTCCGTCAGTTCATACTGACACTCCACCAGACGTTCTGCTAATTCTACGTGACCCGCCTGCCTGCAACACACATAGATCTTTATATTGACATTTGTTCTTTAATTGCCATTGTAGAGGCATTTACTCTGGTTGAAATCTTCCAACATCATTTTCACTTGTACCTAGCGTAGTCCATCGGTGTGCGTCCATTGATATCGGGCGCTCCAGGATCTGCACCGTACACAATGAGCAACTCCGCTTGTAAGATTTGCCCTGCCTTGGCTGCCACGTGGAGTGGGGTAGTGCCTTTCTCCTGCAAAATGATAAAAGGTCAGTCAGCATAGCACATGTGGCGTAAATAGAATAACTTCATAGCATTTTTAACTGCTCAGATAAGAGTGTCATGCAAGGAGATTTTTCCCCACCGGATGAAAGAAGTTTGCCTGAGCGCCAAGGGACAAAAGCCGAAGACAGGTCTCTAAGCTCCCAGTCCGCACACTCGAATGAAGTTGCTAACATGAAAAAGAAAATGAGGAACAGGCAAATTAAATTAAATTTTAAAAAAAGCCAGAGTGGATAGAAATAGACACAAGTCTGGTTAATCCCGGGAAACAGCAGAGCTGTATCATCCAGATAACTTCCTGTCAGAACACATGTGGGTTCTCTCTTTTTATGAGGACGTAAACTTGATTTAATGTCAAGCCTGGAATAAAAACAATCTCAGTGTGTGCACAGGAAAAACCCAAATACCTACAACAAGTCCTGAAAATGAAGCCTCAGAACACTGTCATGGTGTTTTCTATATGTTCTTGTGGCATTTTTCTGATGATGGAGGACATATATGAAGATAATTAAGCTTAAAATTGTCATGTTTTGTACTCTATGTGTATTGTATTGTTGCGTTGTATTATTGTACAATTTGTTTATTCAAATCGTTGAGAATCAGCAGCAGTAAACAGAAACAAAGGTTTGAAATAGAGCTTATTTGTGCTGGAAAGCTCTGATATTGCCTGCCATTTTTGTTGCACTGGTAATGTTAGGTTTGGGGTGTGGGGGGCTGTAAGCTAGCGGAACAGCATGTAAACAGAGAGCTCTCTGCAACAGGGAAGGGAAGGGGTTTCTTCTGGACTACAGTCCCGCCCACAACCCAGAGGTGAATTATTTTAACTAAAAACTAGTGCTGTCAATGATAACCAACACAACTGATGAAAAAAACGCGTCAATATATATTAACGCTGATTAATTACACTTCACAAAGCAACCGTCTTCCACAATTTCAGACTTCAGCGGCGTGCGTCAATTTCTGAATGCATGCTTCGCAGACAGAATCTTGCTTATAATATTGCCACTTACAAAAGAAATCAATATTATATTGATTTTTTGAACTTTTATTCTTGTTATTTTTTTAGGCTCAGATCGTTTTTTCACAAAAGGCCAACTGTTGCGTCGTTGAGCCAGCAGGGTCGACTGCAGCGGCAAAAAAAAAACGATAAATGTGCCGATTGTCACGATAGGTTCAATAAAGCAGCAGTCCAGAGAGAAAGTTTACCTCTTACAGCTTGTTTTTGTCCAGATCATGAAGGAAACGTTTGTTTTGAAGAAGCCTGCGCATATAGAACATTGTGACTGGAACTTCTTCCTGAACAGAAGTCGCAGCCAATCAAAATTGAGTATTTACCCGGACCGTTTAAAGTGCACAAACACAATGTTTGTTTCTTATGCTGTATATGATTCTTAGGATGTATATCAGCAACTGTGTTTTCTTGGAGTAATACTGCAGACATTGAAGTATTTACAGTTCTGCTTATCTTACTGAAGATGTGCATTATGCACACTAATTAAACTTTTGAGTTAACAATTTATACATTTAAACATTTCAGACATTAAAAATGAAGGAAACATGTTCTCTCTGATCTTTTTTTGCTTGCAGCATATTGTCGTATAAAATTTAACTCGTAAAACATTGTGATTAAAGACAAAAGTGTGATTAATCTGATTATTTTTTTAATCGACAGACAGCACTTCTAAAAACGTCTTAATCATAATTAAAAGACCACTGGGAACACATTGAAAATAGTTAAAGAGATGATCAGAGTGGGACTTTAGAGCTAAAAACCTGAAATTTATGCTCATTACAGACATTAAAAAAATACATTCGAAAATAAAGAAATACATTTGGTTAAAAAAATTAAACATATATTTGCAACTGACTGAGAGGAGATAGAAGATTCAGTCTTTTGACTTATATTACATTAGTGATTCAAATCTCAATCCAGTTTTTTTTTATACATTGTACCACAGGAATCCATGCTTGGGGCCCTTTTCTTTACACTATATGTAAACAATAGACCACAGTTATGTCTGATAACATGATTCTTTGTGTGCAATAGTGAAATACATGCATGAAAAAGAGTTGCTTTTGTCCCGACATCTCCTGGCATCACAGTTTCAGAATGACTTTCAATAAATGTTAACACTCGAAAACTGCTTGCCTTAATTGCAACCCAGACAAATTATACCCAAAGAGTGATAGAGAACAGATCTGGTTTCAGAAATTCAATTTTTGTGCATTTATTAGATCTGAAAGCCATAAAAAATGTATTTCAGGTAACAAGAGAAAACTTTTACAAATTCACATTCATTAGTATTTCCAAGTTAATGTGGATCACAGTTATTTTTCCATTCTTATACATACTTCCTGCTTTAATTAAAAAAAAATCCACATCAGATGATTAACTTTAGACAACTTCAGTAAATCTTTCAGTTTAAGCAGTTTTAAAGGTTAATGTAGGACAACTAATGTGACAAAAGCTTAAGAAACATGCCTGCCCCTGTCAAAAACTCATTACCACACAAACATTTTTTCACAATAAGTGAATTTATTCAAAAGCCAATATTCCTTTTTCTGGCATTTAAAAAAAAATAGTGCACGGAAAAAAACAGCAATTTTTTTTGCATGAATACACCAGGAGCCATTACCTTACTGAGATCCTTGGTAGTGACACCATCATCATCACGACAGGGAAGCTTGTGCACAAATGCCAGCATCTGGTACTTAGCTCTGATGAACTCCGACTTAGTGGGGCTGAACAGAAGCAGAAGACGATAAGCAAAGTAAAAAAAAAAGACAGGAATAAATATACAGCTCTAACAGATCATGTACAGATTTTTAGGACAACTAATATTTCACAAACTCTAAAGTGGCTGATATACAGATAGCACAAGAAGCTATTAGACCAAAGCATTAATATAAAGCGAAGGATCAAGAGCTCAGCGAAGAACTGTGTTGGGTATCAACAGTTTGCTGTTAACAACAGAACACATCAATACTCTACATTGGACTATTTGCTTTTGTGTGATTTATGGTGGTTTACTTACTGGACCTTGTCCTGAGGGTTTGGTTTCCTACGACCGCTCTGCACTTGTGCAGGGTCCAGGAGACTGTGCTCCCATATGGAGTTGGCTCCGTTACTGGCCAGAGTCTGAACCATCTGAGGTTCAAGCAAAGTGTTCAATCAGTGATAGTTAATTAGCATGACAATTCACAATGCTAAACACATGTTGGATGTTTTTAATGTGCTACGCCTTACCTGCAGTAATGTAGGAGGCCATCCGCTGTGCCTGAGGTGTTTTACTATAGAGATATGGCGACCTAAACTGCGGTGTACTGAACAGCATTCGTCGCAAATCAGGACCCCTCTGTTGATACTAGTCCACCCCGGGTCTAAAAAAAAAATGAAAATACAGAAAGCTGATGAGACGATCTAACAACTTTGCTCGTGACTTTATCACCATGACAACGCAGGAGTTTGGGATACTCATGCAAGTAATTGCAACAGCCAACTATCAGTGTCTGCTCAAATGTGACGTTAAAACCTGCTGTTGAAAGGGTTTGCTGTGGCACTATTATGTAGAATGGTTCCAAAACGTTGTGGTAACCATGACAACAACATACGACTTTTGTTAACGCAGCAAATCGGTTGGGTCCTGGACGTGTGGGTAGCTTTTATTGATGTTAAGAGCAGTATCAACTTTGATCCAATTCTTTTCCAGAAACACCAACAGGTCTGTCCCTTTTATTAAATGTTTGTATTGTAACCAGGTGAAAGTAAACACGGGTGCTTGGGGCAAAACAGCTTCATGTGTGTTAGTAGCCATAGCTATGGTTAAACAACACTAGATTTAACATTTTATGGAGCTGCAAATGGGTAGTAAATAGGAACAGGCCAGGGGTGCCATTAAACAGGAGGAGTGAGAGGACGAGTTAATGAGAACTTGTAATTGTAACAGAAGAAGTGAGGTTTGAAAGAAATAAAAAGAAGGGAAGAATCTTTTTATTATGTTTATTCCAATAGGAGTAAAATCGTTAAAAAGTTTTATTATTTGCAATCAGGCAAACCATGACATGACCGCAACATTATTATGAACCTTCATTACAGTGAAATGGTGTCATGTGTTGTCGATCTCATCTCACCCATTTTATTTCCATTTAAGGTCATAGTAGAGCTGGGCGATTTGGCCAAAAACTAAGATCTCAGAATTTGTCACACCAAATATGATTTTTGATTTTATTAATTTTTTTTAACTTTCTTTAAAAAAACAAAATCCCAAATGACAGAATATATTAAACAAAAACTATTTTGTGTGTGTGGTTTGATGCTCCAAGGTTGAAGTCACAACCCCACTGGTCAACATTTCATTTTTGACTCATCAGCCAAGTTAGCCAGTAGATGAAAAAAAATCTACCCGACAGGTACATAT
The DNA here is from genome assembly GCA_036245035.1 of Adrianichthys oophorus. Taxonomy (NCBI): domain Eukaryota; kingdom Metazoa; phylum Chordata; class Actinopteri; order Beloniformes; family Adrianichthyidae; genus Adrianichthys; species Adrianichthys oophorus. The sequence continues at coordinate 25,980,711 of BSAI01000072.1, read as the reverse complement.
TTTAACAGACAATTATTACATTATTTTACAAAGAAAAACTATAGGTGTTATTTAAAAAAAAAAAAAAGATATTATATTGAATGCAGAGAGAGGACGTCACAACGTAACAAAAACGTGATAAAAAACAACAGTTTTAAGTGACTCTGATTTCTTATTAGTCTTTGCTCTCTGCTTATGGTATTTTCACACTCTTACCACCTTCTTACCATTTTCTTTACATGAATTAACATTATCCGGTTCATAACTTATTTTATACCTATTTTATATTTGATATTTATACCTTACCAACACAGATTCAGGTCATTAAGTATCAATGAATCACATGGAAGTAGACATAACAATATTTCAGAATTCATCATAGCATGTGCAGATCAATCAGAAATACCTGTTTTTGCCTCCAATATTTCCTTTTGCAACGGTGAAATATTTCAAAATAAAAGCAAGTCTGACAGGTGTTTGCAGAAATGGAAACTATAGAGGCTTATGCCAAGCTTGCAACAGAATAATTTAATCAATTTGTGCTAAAGTTTGGATTCATTTCTCTGGCTTTTCTTTTTTTTTGCATCCCTAATACTAAAACAAAATAAATCACACTATAAGAAAATTACTGGCAGAAAAGAAAAACATAAGGTAAAATAAAAAAGTACATTAAAAATTGTTGTTATAAAATGAAGCTTTTTGCTCCAGAAGATATTCTTCACAGGTTTTGACCCCAAACATTGATAATTCTTCAGCATCATGTTAAAACGTTTTTAAGTTTACACTTTTTCATTTTCAGTCATATTATCGGATGGATTACCTGCTGAGAAATGCTTTGTGACCAAAAATTTTAGATTAGATCAGATTAGAAATGGTTTATTTCAAGAAGGCAACAGTGAGAATAACACATATGTAACACAATCAATCATCAAAGATTTACATCAATAAGAAAAAAAAAAAACAATGTGTCAAACATAAGACATGGCATCAAGAGATAAACAGCTTGAAAGGGAGTGGGAGGAAGCGAATTTATATAATCCCACCCCGACTCGACCACACCATTTACTTTACATTAGATATCAACCGTTTTGTAACTTATGATCAGAGATTTATAGTTTACCGACAATGAATCAGGTGATTAAACATCCTTAAGTAACAGTGAGTCACAATGCTATATTTATAGATACTATTTTAAACTTGATTGTAGCATTTGGAGAATATAAAAAAAATCAACAATATGCAGATTATTTCCATCAGAAAAGTCATTTACTTAAAACATGTATAAAAAGATAAGTCATTTACTTAAATCAAGAATAAAAATAAAAAATATTTATGTGTAGATTATTTTTGTCAGAAAAGCATCACAATGCATTTTAAATATTAATCATTCACTTTGTATGTAAGAAAATTTAAAGGTGTTTGGAAGTTTTCTCTCTTCACACTTCGCACTCTAGGTGTGTCTACTGTCCACAAAGATTGTCTCTTCACAAGTGTAAAGGCTATATGATGAATAACAGAAAAATTAGACATTTAAGAACACTGCTGTGGTGTTAGGAAATAGAGGTTTTTCCTCATCTACTTAAATGTATTTGGAAGACACTTGGGGAGGAGAAGGAACGAAGCGGAGAAGTGAGCCTTTGGCTCGCCCATTGCAGTTTCTACGCCACAACTGAGAGCTTTTTCAAACTGCATTTTTTCATCTGCCCATGATTTATCACAATTTGAATAAAGAAATTCTCAAAAGTACAATTTTAAGCTTACTTTCTTTTATATGTCCTCCATCATCAGAAAAATGCTACAAGAACATGTAAAAAACAACAAAAACGCTATTTTCAGTGGAGTGGGTCTTTAAGGCCATTAGTTACCAAGAGTGAATTTAGATTTTTTTTTGTGGTACCAGAATGGAGAAAAAGGACTGATATTTCAGTAAAGTCCACAAAGTAAAGCAGGAGTAGCCATACCAACTGAATGCTATCAGCAGTAACCCAGTGGAGAGGGTTGACAGTTCAGATCACGCAGGACTTATCTTGGTCCTACCCCACCACAGCACTGGTGCAGCAATCCCAATGTCTACACCACCTGAGATGCTTTATAGACTTCCCTCTCAGGGGCTAAAAACCTTTAGTACCTACACAACAGACAGGCAGCAACACTTCCTGGTGCGGGTACAGCTCCCTGCAGGACAGTAAAACCCTTCAGAGTGGTGGGTTCAGCTGAACATACCAACCATACTGAGCTCCATGACCTATGGGTATCTACAACAAGCAGAAGATTGTGAAGGACCTCAAGCCTCCAACAATGGACTCTTTGCTCTGTTGCGTTTAGGAAAGCACTTTTGCTCCATGAAGGCGCACACAGAGAAAATGAGGAGGAGCTTCTTCGATCAGGCCATTCAGAGTCTAACCAGGAAACACCTAGAACCTGAAATGGATCTGTCACCTTAAGTCACTTCACTTCTGAATGTGTCACCACAGCATATGGATGTTTTCATTTTGATAGTCTTATCCATTTGAATTTAAATTTATTTTGTCAGTTTTATTCAATCGTGTGTATATACACAGAGAGATGTATTTAATTTCAGTTCATTTCATTTTCAATTTCATTTTAGATATCTCAGATTTTATTTTACAAAAGTAATAAAGCGGCACCTCCTTCCCCCTCACTTCTAATATTTTTCTATTGTTTTGGCGATAACTGGCCTATTTTTGTCCCACAGTAATGCAACAGGAAGTTTTTGATGTCGTGCAAAAAATCTTGTTTTCAAATTTGACCACATTCAGTTTACCTGCTCAAAATAATGAAAAACACAAAAGGCGCTGAAGTCTTTGAGTGCCAGTTTTGGGTTTGTTGACATACTGAAATTATTGTTTGTGATTTCAAGGTTTCCTTGTGTGGGAAACAATGCTTTTTACAGTTTATTAGCTGAGTTTATTCCATTTATTTAAGTATACTGGATGACAACATTATGCTGCGTTCACACCAGAAGCAATTTGGGCGTCAAAATCGCTTCTGCCCCCCTCTTTTGATGCACCTTTCCTAAAAATTTCCTAAAATTCTCTGCAAAAATAACAGTCTGCATTGATGCTCACTAGATTGGGGAATATGGACCACAATACATTGCTTTTGAACAATTTCAGCAAAAAAAGGTATTTAAATGTATTTTTTGACTAAACCATCAACTTTTTCGTCATCAGAACACAGTAGACTCAGAAATAGTCATCGTAAAATGCTTGTATTGGTTAGGTTTTCTCTTTGTGAATTTGGTGACTTCATATTTGCAGTAAAAAACAAAAAGTAGTGAGCATGGCGTCCGAACTGCTTCTAAAATCCAGGGCACTAAATAGTCCTGCACTATGTAGTTTTTTAGTAATTAGGGAGCAGGGTGGGAATTCCGACATGGCCTTAGTGTCGAGATCTGCTCGGGCCGACTATACAGTAATTTGTCAAATCGTAAACTTACACGTCATCAGGCCAACGTACAGCCAATCAAATATTGCAATGTCATCACTAGCTGCAGCCCCTGTACCAATCTGACAGGCCAAAAAAATATGGTACCTACACTGGCAGCTTGGGAGGCAGAACTCGCTAGCTCTGCCGGACCCTGGAGCTACCCAGTGGACCTCGCTCTACTGTCCACTGGGTAGCTGGCTAGTGTAGCGGGCGCAATCGCACCTGCTCCATGGGCTCTGTGACAGGCTGGCGACCTGTCCAGGGTGTATCCTGCCTTGGCCCAACAGTCACTGAAAACGTCACTTGCCCAAAGCTGAGTCCCCGATGTATCAACCCCGCCTTGTCTGCCGCCCAAATCATACTGGTTAAATCGTGCTGCTTCCAGACTGACTCGGCACACCTGATGCTGGAAGCCCATCGTCTTGCCAGTAACTGCCTTGAAGCATGCCTCCACCGTACCAAAGTAGCAAGTAAAAGGTGTTGTACCCGACGATGATACTAAGGCTGTCAGTTTTGTCGCATTAAAATCGCGTTAGATCAAAATACGTTTGACGCCGTCAATTTTTTTAACTGCATTAATCGCAGATTTTGAATTTTGGCTCTCGCACATTTTCATACCATCACGCCATTCAGGAGTATAAGGGAGAAATGGACGGCGAGAAAGGACTCCTATATGGCAAGTTTTTTTATAAGACCATGCAAGATGGCTCTCTGGGCAAAACTAAAGTGATTTGTAGTCACTGCCGCTGTGAGATGAGTTGTCATCGCAGCACGTGAAGTTTGAAGTACCACCTGCTAGCCAAACATGCTGCTTTCTCAGGGACCTCGGCTCAGCCCTTCCATGGGGATAGTTTGTAGCAAAAACGTCCGATCACCTCAACAATGAGCAGGGTTTCAGCGACTGTAGCTAAATGGATGGCTACAGCATATAGACCAATCAATGACAGAATCAATGTTTTAGCTTTATTTTTTTTGTTCAGAAAGCTTTTCTGAATACAATGTTCAAAAAATAAAGTATTTCTAATCAAAACAATACATTTTTGTCATTCTTGTTCTTATAAACAATGTAAAACTGCTTAATACTCTTTAAGTACACATTTTTCCAGCTACAAAAAGGTAGCATATCATTTTGCGATTAATTACAACTATAGACAATCATGCAATTCAACGGAATTAAAAAATTTAATCACCTGACAGCACTAGTTGAGACAGATGTTCAAAATCAGTCAGCAAAATATAAAGTTTGAGTAAGTCAACTGTCCCGACAAGGATTGCAAAGCGCAGGATTTTCATAACTTCTGCCTCTAGTTGCTTTGCCCCGGCCTCCTAATTCCTGGCCATAGACTGAAGAGATCTTTAGTCACATAGTTTTCTTTACAAGCTTTAGTTTAAAAGAGGAAAATACAACCCAAACGCCAAGTTCAGGATTCATTCCGGACCAAATTAAGATGACTCGGTTCGAACCAAATGAAGTCTGAATACACCCTAAAAGAACCTGCATGACATCAGCACACAAAGGAGGGGGTTCTCATAAAGAACATATTCACATATTTTTGAATTTTAAAGGATCTGCAGCCATCCTACCTTAAGGAGGATTAATAGATTATTGCAGGGCTAAACTGAAACTTAAAACCTCAGTGATGTGATAAGTAGCTTACACCTTTCTAGCAATCTCTGTAATATTACAGAAACTATGGGCACAGCATAAATTATGCGCAGGCATGTGTGTGGCCAGCATAGTCATTAGTCACTCCAGGGCTGAGATAAAACTGTCTCAGCTTAGAGTATTAATGGAGCTAAAAGTGTCCATCATCTGATGAACGGAGAGGCTTTGTGTCTTTTTGCCTGCAGAATAAATAAATGCAAAACGGCTTTGACGAGTGCCACTGCCCAGTTTTATAATGGCCAGGCTGCAGCCATTCAATTCCTTAATTTGTGGGATGCATATAAAAACTCCCCCAATCCAAGCCATCTGCTTGGCACCCCAGATCAATATGATGGCACCATTAGACTTGGACAGACTATTAGCAGTGTTTTATAGGCCAAACCGTCAGAACAACATAAATTTGCCTAAAGATGGTCTAATTTGTCAATAAAGTATTGACAGTTGGTTTTTTTTATACACCACTTAAGCCCACATAAAATACATAACAGTTTGTTTTAGTGGTGAAATGTCACGTGGGCATTTACAGATCACTTGCAGTTTAGAGTTAATGCAAACAGTCACATGCTTTCAGTTCTTAGTGGTTATTAGAGTCTTAAAAGTGGCCCAATCACGGCCTTAAAGGAAAGATCTGTGACTACTGATATTGAAGACCTCAAAAAGTACTTGAAGACTTGGCTGAGAGTGTGACTATCATCTAAATTTAACAGAAGCAGCTTTTGGGCTTAACGAATGAGTCGCAGAGTTTCATTCTACTCCTTTTCAAACCAATACACTCTTTTAGACAAACTTTATATTTAATAGATTAAATATGTCGTGCATAAGTAGAAGTGCATAAGTAAAAATGTTGATTTTGATTTAGAGTAATAATTTACAAATCTATGTGTCTATATGTGGTTGTGTATTTATATATATGCATCTCTTTTATTTTTCCAATCAAGTCAATTTTTCCAATCATCCAGAGTTTAATCTTTTGTTTTATCTCTTTTTTTGTTTTGATTGTTTGAAATCAATCAATTCAAAATCAATTTCAAATCAAGACTAGCTTATATTAGACAAGACACTTTTTCCCATTTATTTGAAATGCATTCGCTTAGTTTTAAATAACCACTCTAAAATCCAACATAGGACTAATATTCATCCTGCCTGCTGGGCTCTGGTTTCTATTAAAAACAGAGAGAATTAAAATTTTTTTTTAAAACTCAAAACTCATGATAAAATATCACCAAACATAACTCTTAACAATGTGCGTATGAAATTAGAAACTTACTATTTCCATATGCTGACAATTTGCACAAAACTCGCAAACTCTCAAAAGAACGGCTCAGTTCCTTATTGCCGAAAACCTTGGCACAGTGACAAGTGTAGAAGCAAGACTCAAAGAGAATGAATGAATTTGAGTGTCAGCTGTGATTTGTAGTCATGACAGCAACACACACACACACACACAATGACACAAGGCTGGATAGTGGGAAGGTGGCCTGTCACTAGAAGCTAGGTCAGCATTTTTTAAGATGAAGTACGTGTAGAAGCATGTCATTGCAGGGAAAGGTTACATACAAAGGGGGAAAAGAGCAGCTGCTTATAAGTACAAGGGCACAAACACAACATAATAGTGAAATATGACACATTACATCAAGATCTTTAAAGTGAGGATAAGTCTGTGAACACTGAAACTTAAAGTTGTCATACAAAAAAAGGGGGGGAGATCAATACACCATTGCTAAAAACGTCAAATCTTCCTTATTGTTACACAGTGAACTATGCCATGAGTGAAGGTCCATTCCAATTTAATTTTACTATAATAATTTTATAAATGAAATATATAATATATAAGCCAAGGGGCTTTCTGTATACCAAAAGAAAAAAATTTATTTGGGAGCAGCAGTGAAAAGAAAAGCTAAACAAGACACACAGGACTAGCAAGAATCAAGACTGGATATTTCAGGATGTTTGCATCTATTTAAGACAAGGGAAATGAGAAAACATTTCATTTTTGATTAAGTTCAAAAAAGTTGAACTTAATAATATATATTTAGTACATATTAACTACGCGTTGTTCAGCTGCTTTTCTGCCATATTTCTGCATGTGATGCTTCAACTTCTTCTCATCATACTGAATTGGGTTAAGTTTTTATTAACTGGGTTTTTCTTTTGAGTTAATTGACTAGTGCCAAGTCCATAAGTATAGTTTAAAATAGATGATAACATAAATATTAACCAAAATATTTTTTGTGCAATAATAGATGACCAGTCATCGCGGGGAGCTGACGCCTTAGCTTGTTGAGAACTTGTCTTAGCAAAAGTTAGCTGGAGTAGCTAGCATTCGGCGCTAACCTAGCTAGCCTGGTTACGAAAACTTTAAACCCATTGAAAGAAAAAAAAACGGAACCATAACACGGTGGTGGGTGTGTATAATCAATATATTAAAACTCAGTCCATCAAGAGTGTGTTAAAACAAACTAGATAAACGATAAGACAAAAATGTTGGTACCACCTTGCTAATCATGCTACGCTAAGAAGTCTGTCCCACTCCCAGTCACGAAAATCAAAACAAACGTTTTTTCCCCCCAGAAAAAAAAAAAAAAAACAGCGCTGGCTCCTACTTCCGCTGTTCCTTCTGTATTAACTTTGATCAGCTGGTAGGTAAAGACACTCTCCGTTGTTAACACGCCTATTTTTCACTGTTTATTTGGGGCCTATCCGACGCTCGGGAGCCCTGGCCGCTTTCCTGCTCTGCGGACCCACTGACAGTGACAGCATCCTCGGCCGCGTTAAGCCTCCGTACAGCCTTTCCGATGTATTGTTTCGCCGCAATCATGGTCTATTTTCATGTGTCCCCCCTTCCCCCCTACCTGGCGCACTGCAGTCAGCGCAGACTTCTGTCCTTTGGAGCTTTCTTGACATGTCGAAAGTGGCTGCGGAGACCGAGAGGTGGATGTCTCCGCCGAGGTTGGATATTCTCCCCCCCCCTGAGCTACCGACCGACGTCTGCCGTCAACCGCTGCGGCCCCGGAATCCCCGGAAGCCGGGTGGTGTGTTCGGCTTTCCCGGCCAACTGAGGACCAATCTTTTTTTTTTTTTTTTTTCGTTCAGTAGTCTCCTCCTCGCCCACGTTCACTCCCGAGCAGCAAATCTAGATGAAAGTTGTGCATGAATCTGCACGCACGGAACTCGTGCCACAGCACCGCTTCATGAAATCCGGTTGCTGCGCTGCCATCAAGTCACCGAGGGACGGCGGCGCTTTACCTGCCTGTCTGCGCACACACCCTCAGCCTTGCAGCCCACCTACGGAGAACCGGGGCGGGTCGAACCGGATTCATGTCCAAAACGGAAACGGGCAATTTATGACAATTCTAGTGGGGAAAAACAACAACAAAAAGTTGACATTTCAGACCAGATTAGTGCGTAATCCCTGTTTTATAAAAGAAATGTAATGTTAGTAGGCTAATTTGTGAGTTATAGTGGTTAAATTACCATAATAATAATAATTATAGATGTTTTGTTTGTTTCTTTTTTTTACTGTTGTATTTTTTGTATTTCCGGTCTGTGTTTCCTGTTCGTATCTCCTTGATCTTGTTATTAATTAATTAATTAAATTTTAAAAAGTTGACCGGACAAATGCGTAATCCGTGTGTTGTAAGAAAAATATCAATACATTGCATGTTAATAGGCTAGTTTGTTATCTATAATCTATCTATATCTAATAAACATAAAGTGATAATAATAATTGATCTTTTGTTTTCTCCCTTTGCATTTTATTTTGTAACTATTGTCTTATTTCTGTATTTCCGGTCTGATTGTTTTCCTGCTCAGACATGCAGTTGATGCTTGTTCTACATTTTAAAAAAGGAAAAAGGTGATGCCTTTGATTATAACTCCTAAATGTGTTGACGAATCGCAGTAGTTTTCTTTTTTGTTTTTCAAACCGTGGGATTGTTGCTGTTGTTCTTTGTCACGTGATTTGTTATCATAAGTACTAACGCAAGTTTTGTTATTTATTTTTAGTTTATTTTTAATTTGTTCTTTGGACATGTTTAATCTCAACACCCCTGACTGCGGATTGGCTGACTGTGCGCACATTTTATTGCATCTTGTCAACGCATCTTTCTCAGTCACCACCCGATGGGGGGAGGAGGAGGAGGAGGAGGAGAAAGACAGAAAAGCTTTGGGTGGAGAAACGGATGGTGGAGGAAGAATTCAAGAAAGAAAGAAAGAAAGGTGTAGCTTCATTCTCCGAGACAATCAACGGAATTGCACTTTATCCTCGCGGAGAAGAGCGGCTCATTTACGCGTCAGCGTAACACGCATTTGGGCATCACCGGCGGGTGAAGGACGGGAGGATCGATCCAGTAGAGGAAATTGACGACCAAAGTATATGTCCAAAATCCTAAAGTACAGAGCGCGGAGGTGGCAAACTATGATACGAGGATGATTTCTGCAAAGAAAACTCCGGAGGAGAGTCGTTATCTCATCCACTATCTGGTGTGGCACAACAAGCACCGACAGCTGGAGAAGGAGCTGGCAACGAACGAGCAGGTGAGGCACAACAAGCACCTATCAGGACAAAAACGGTGTTTTTTTTTTTTCATTATTGGTGGCTGTCATGGGTGTGTGAGTCTCCAAAGGATGGGGATCATGGTGCCAGACGCATGGAGATTCCCTCCACCAACAACCTGGGCAATGATACTGCAGTTCAACAGCATTGGACTCATTCATTCATTTATTAAAGTGTTATAAAATATACAACACTAAAGCTAATATGAGTTGCAAAAGGTGTTCAAAGATAGCAGTTTCGTGCTGCATGGGGATGTGTCCGGGTTTTTTTTTTTATTTCCCTGGAAATTCAAAGAGCTTCATGTGCTTCATTCCTTCATTTCCTCACCCACCCCAAAATGTGTAGGCTTTTTGCCTTCCCACCTGCATCCATAACCATTTGTGAGTGGGTGAGACGACGCAGATCCAGTACTGTGTGGGTGAGCAACAGTAAACCTCCACAAAGTAAAAAAAAAAAAACAAACGATCCACAACCGTCGTTTATTACTTCAGCGTTTGTGCAACATGGAAAATAAAGATGCAAGACAGAGTCAGGGATTTGCAACGGAGAAATGGATAGGCAATGCATAGCGCCTTAGACACAAATGCCCTTGTTGGTAGATACAAGCTTTCTTTGGGCAAAAAATGGGCAAACCTGCATCGAGCACGCAGACGGCCCACATGAAATAACAGGATTGTTGACCACTTGGTAAGAATGAAAATGTTCTGGCACAGTTTGGACACGTCGCTACGCAAGTTTCCGTGACAGCTTTCAGGCTGTGCACACAAAACACGCAGCCACTTTGGTAAACCAGGTCAAACTTTGACCAATCAGGGACTCAGATTTGGTAGTGCTGTATTGATCTCATCCCTTTCAAAATTGATGGTGGAGAAATTAATAATTGCGGTTTGTGCCCGGCTGGAGTTACATGACACCAACTCTATTATACTGTATATCGGAATAGAGCGGAGAAAGAAAATAGCCTAGAGCAAGATTCACCAGATTAAGACCACTTTGACATTTCCTACCAAGCTTCTTCCAATGGTAGGTGGCGGATATGCGCTAGTAAACAGTAAGCGTAAGCGTGTTTTCAAGAATGCAGGTTTCGTGTGTTCTTGAATGTACGTCACATGCCTGGTGTGAACATAGCATTAAAAACGGGGAAATTAATCAATCTATCTAGTTTGTATGGACATCCTACGGGCATCCTAGGAGTGTTTACGTATCACCTGCGCACCATGTGCACCAGTTGGGGCGCTATACAACAGCATCACTTGTCCATGCTACTTCGTTAGTGCTTGTCATTTACATTATCTTCACAAATATGTCACGATGCACTTACCACACACACGACAATGGTACGATCCACTATCATGACGTCCCTTAAGGTGACCGCACAAGCCACAAGGGAACTGCAAGACACACCAGCCACTCCTGTCTTTGACCTTCCACAGACCCAGACAAACAAAAAACCCGCAGCAGCCAAACGGGTCAGCCCTCATAAGGGTGTGACTAAGGTCTAACACTGTCTGAAATGTTTTTCTGCTAAAAAACACTGAAACTGTAAAAAAAAAAAGAAAGCACATGCCTTGCCAAGTGGTGGTTTGTTGTACTTGAGAAGATCTTGTTAAACAAACCTGTGATGTTAACTATGATAAGCCACTTCATGAGTTTATCCCATACCCTCTTAATGTTTTGAGAAATTTGTCAGTTCTTCACAATAAAAGCCCTAGTTGACACCACTCCAACTTTGTGTTTGCATCCAAATTTAGTTGCTAAATGCTGCCACTCTCCAGTGAAGCCTCTTACACCTAAAAGGAATGTATGGCATCATCCACTTAATACTAGCAACAGTTACTTCATCTACTTCATCTGTTGTTTGGATCTACAATTAGCCCCAGTATGAAAATATGAAAAGTTGGAGTTTTTGACTTTTCATGAGTTTGAGCTCCTTAATCATTTTATGTCAAAACTTGGGAAATTTTCCAGATTGTAAACCTCAATTACCGGTGATGTCTGTTTGATGACAAAGGAGAGAAATTTATGAAAAGACAGGCAATGCAGAGAAACCAAAAAGCAAAAAATCCCTTCTTCACACTGACTTCTGACTATGCTGATGAACCCTTTGTTCTAATTTGAGCTCATTTGCATCACTGGACTACATAGCTTTGCACAACTCTCTATACTATTTTGCATATTCAAACATTTTACAGCATTTGTGAACACATTCTTGTCACTTTGTAACTTTGAAAGGACCCCCCCCCCATGCTGTACAAAGGAATGAGATGAGGAAAGAGTGATTCATGCTGAGTAACAAGGGATTAATTACTGTTGATGTTTTAGCCCAAAATTCTGTCAGTCACACTTACAGATATAAAGTTAATTAAAAAAAATATTTTTTGCATTTGCAAAAACTATGACTACATCAGGAAGATCACCTTGATAAGTATGTCAAAGACCCGCTTGGCATCTGTGCCATTGCAGAACCAGGACAGAAGCGACCCAGACTTTGATGGCCACGTTTAGAATTGGAGAAGTTTATGCATAAAAATCAGGCTTCAACCTACATTTCTCATTGACCTACTGTCACAATGCCCAGTTTGGTCAATTCAGTGAAAGAGAATGCCAAAGAAGAGGGGACTCTGAGCAGCAAATAAACAGTGACGACTGGTCCCACATGCATGATACATTTGGATGCAGGTAGCTGTAGGAGTAGTTAGTTGTAGTATTGGTAAACTTCAGCCAGTCAGAACTAATGGTATATCCCGTCTATCTTGTATGACTAGTAGAAGTTATTTTATCGCAGTTTTGTTAAATGAGGCATTAAAAATATTTTGGCTATATTTTTACATCCTGACTTACTTTTGTTGTTTTTTAAAATTTCTAAATAGTTTTTCTGCTTCAAAATGGATTTGGGTCTCCCTATAATAGACTGGGAAAGTCTTTGTTGCGGTACATGTTCTCCTCATTCGTGTTTACCTGAACAGATGACATAATTTGACCGATATGCGAGTCTGTGATCCATGAAATCAGGCAGACCCTGGAGAGGAAAAGACAGGCACATCAGGTGTTTGTATTTATTTTTACAGTACAGAATGTTTTTCTGGGGTATATAGCATCCCATGCTGTCACAGCCTGTACAGTGAAAATAAAATGCTGTGCCCTGAAAATTAATGTTCTGCCTTTGACATCCTGTATATGTGCATATGTTTGGACTTCTGGGCTTCTGTCACAGATGACTCAGGGGAAAGAAACAACAACGGAGGCAGAAGACGCTCAGATGGGAAGAAGGAGGAGAAATTAAAGCAGCTATAAGAGCACCGATGGTGGTGAAGAATCAAGCAGACAGACTTTGAGCATAAGCAGAGTCTCTCTGGTTGCAAAGGGATGGAACAGAACAGTATAATTGACAAAGAACAGGGCAGTGAGAGGAGTGAAGTCGCATCTCGGGACATAGGCAGGAAATGAGAGAAAGTTTGTCTTTTTCTTCTGTGTGTGTGTCAGAAAAGCTCTACTGTTTGATAATGAAGCCTTCGGCAAGATGCTAATGTTAGATCAGCGTTCTAAAATCTGAAGCGGAGCTGCTAGCTAAAGCGACATACGACATAAACTTAAACTTAAGGGTTGATGGTTGATTGCCTTCATTTTGATCTTGAATTTTTTCTCCAACGTTTGTTCTCAGCCCGCACCTGCACATCCTGTCAGGGTTTTTCTCCTACCAAGCTGGTTCTTCATCCTTAAAGACCCACTCCCATCATCATCTTTTGAGTTCTTTTATAAGTGTTCCCAGTGGTCTTTTAGTATAATTATTCTGTTTTTAGCTGAAAAAAAAGTAATGTTTAGTTTTCTGGGACATAGTGTCTGCAGAGTGGCAGTAGTAGTTCATGAGTTGTAGGCGGGACTGTTGGCATGGAGCAACCCCGCCCACCCTTCCCGTTGCTGAGAGCTGTCTGTTGACATGCTCTACTACCCACTAGGCTACAGCCCCTTAAACCCGAAAACTAACATTACCGGTGCATCCAAAACAAGGAAAATGAATAGAATAGAATAGAATAGAAGTTTTATTAATCCCAAAGGAAATTCAAAAGCAGCCAGCTTCTTACAATCACCACACAAAATAAAAAGAATAAAACTATAAAAACAATTAAAATCTAAAATAGTAGTAAAACTATTAATTAAAAATATAACAGATCCATAAAAAATCAGAAATCAAAACAAAGTACAATAAAAACATAAAATATAATAGAATAAGTTCTCTTTTGATGTTCAGTCGCGGGGTTGTCTTATTGCAAGAGGGACAAAAGTCCTCCTCAGTCTGTCTGTGGAGCAGCGTTGGGACAGTAAACACCCTTCTCCTCCTAGTAAAGGCCTCATGCAGGGGGTGTGAGGGATTGGTCACAAAAGCCCTGAACTTGAACAAAGTCCTCCACTGGGGCCAGCTGCACTCCAACCACGGAGCTCGCCTTACGGATTAGTTTGTTCAGCCTGGAGATGTTCTTCGATGTGGTTCTAGTCATTTACAAGTGGATGCATAAAAATGGGGCTGCACGGTGTGGTTAGCAGTGCAGTGGTTAGCGCTCCTGCCTCACAGCAAGAAGGTTCCTGGTTCAAGTCCTGGCTAGGGGACCTTTTTGTGTTCGGAGTTTGCATGTTCTCCCCATACATGCGTGGGTTTTCTCCGGGTACTCCGGCTTCCTCCCACCGTCCAAAAACATGCTTCATAGGTTAATTGGTTACTCGAAATTGTCCCTAGGTGTGAATGTGAGTGTGCATGGGTGTGTGATTGTGGCCCCTGCGACAGACTGGCGACCAGTCCAGGGGTGTACCCTGCCTTCGCCCATGAGTAGCCGGGTTAGGCTCCGGCAACCCCGTGACCCCGAAAGGGATAAAGCGGATTGGAAAAATGAATGAATGAATGAATGCATCAAAATGGAGCGGAGGAGGGAGCTTGTGGCCTGCCCAGGATATTTCCTACAATCTTGTCAAAAGGCTTTTGTTTTTTATCTGCTCCGGATTTTGCACAAATAAATACCCAGAAAGGCAATTTTAATTTCCTTTATTCCTCCAACATTGGAAATATGCCACAAGAACTTGTTAAAAAGACCCAAAACACGATTTTTATTGGAGTGTGTATTTAAGCCCTCCATCTCCAAACATTACAAGGGCTGCAAAGACAGACTTTCACAAACTTGAACTGTGCCTAACATCCTCTTTTTCGTTTGCTGTCATTGTCGTTCATCGGGTGAGGACAAAACTTGACCACCTCTTTGCTTTAGTTGAGGATTTGTGAGCTGCTGTTCAAATCTTTCCTCAAAAAGGCTCAGCTGTGGCTCACATGAGAGGGAGAAAGCAGAAAGATCCCATTTCCTCCTATTACTCTAACAATGTTTCTTCTTCATTTCCTCTCTGGAAACATTTTTAAAATTCTGTACAGGTGTAAGGGAGTCGCACAGTTCGGAACATTATCTGACTTTCCTATTGGTCTTAAGAAAAAAAAATGTCGCCTTGGAATTGGGAATTTGTGCAGCCGAGACACTGACCAAATCCTCCAAGGGAAATAAAACTCCATTTTCCTCTGCGCTGCAGTCAGCTGTCTGGGTGTTGATGAGTTTGAGCAGCAGCAAGAAAGAAAAATGTTCTCCTATATATGAGACAAGCTTTTCCTCATGGAAAAAGGATGGGACAGCTTGGTCCATTAAAAGCACGGGTTAGTAAGCATTTGTGCCAGGTGGAAAAGTGTGCATCTCCCGGGAGAGCAGCTGCTCCTCGACCTTGGCTGTCAGTGTGCAGGATGGGGTTAGTGCCCGAATTAAAAAAATATATGAATATTTTTATTTATATTTGGTCATGTGCTGTTTAATACATTTGTACAGCTACAGACATAAAAAGCACACACCGGTGTCTGTGGCATACGTAAATATGTTTTTATGCATTGTGGTATGCCTTTGAAGCAGTTTTCCACGGCCTGAAGTTGCACACCTTTACTCTCATACTAATGAGCAAGCAGTTATCAAATTTGATGCGGAGAACGAAACAAAATCAATGCCCTGACATTTTAAATGTATGCATTTGCTCTTTTGTTTTCAAGGAGAAATGCTAATTGTGTTTTACTCCCCACTTAAGCGCAGAAAGACACTTGAACGTGACATTAAAGATGCGTAACATTGTGGGGAAAAAGGCTAGGGCTTTCTGCCACCTGCCTGGGTTTTATCACTGTACTCAAAAGAAGAGGGGAGCACAGCTGGGGTGTTTCTCCTCAGCGTTTTGCATTACGTGATGAACCTTTTGTCTTGCATGTGCACTACCTACTCGATTCAAGTCATGTGCTCTGTCAGTCTGCTAACTCCGATGCTCATTGGGAGTCTGCGTGCAAGATCTATCTGGTGTTTTGATGTGCTCCGTCAGCGGACTGCATGAAATATGTGTGATCTTCATCAGATCATCATCCGCCTTCTCCCATCCACTGCTTTCATTCCCACAGATCAATGGGTGCAAAGGCAGACTTTACCTTTAGGCAAAGGTCAGCAATTGCTTGAAGTCAGAGAAGGTCCCCGTCAAACTTCTAAAAGGGATTTTTATTTTGTTCATATTTTTAAACATTGGACTTGCTGTTAAACTACTGACTCTATGCAAAAACTGGAGTGAGTGCCCCCCCCCCGGAGTTCCAACAAGGAAGTGTCTGCTGTTTCCTAGAAGCCAAGGTCTCATAAACTACTACTGAGAAATAAACAGCCAATAAAACTACGAGCGACGCTGTATGACCTGCAGATGCTACTCGCCTCTTTTGACCAGCCCTCACTGGGTGAGCGGAAGTTACACGCCCTTCACTCTCCCTTTCTGCCCCGACCACCCTGGTCAAAGCTGCATGTGTCAAATTCATGTAAAAAAACACTTTTCTTCAAAAAGGCAGCTGTTCTGATGGTTTTATATCTATAGCAACCGTAATATTTTTGGTCGCATTGGGGTGACAAATAGGGCTATGGAATTTATTTGAAGAATTGGCAAAAGTACATTTTTGGATTTCTTTGGCAACTGAGGTTTTTTGTTTACCACGCCCACATTCCTGATAAGTTCATATTATTTCTTTCAGGTTGAGCCACTGCCTCATGTATAACATTTTTACAATATTCAAGTAAAAAGTGTGCGAACAACAAGGGTTGCAAGGTGTCCGATTTCTAAAATGACCAAGTGGTCGGGGTGTGGACTTCAAACAAGCTCACCTCTGATTGGTGAGAGTGGTTGCCACAGAAAAATTGACTCCTAACTGACATCATCTTTTACCTTTTGATTCATCTGTGCCTTTTTAAAGTGAGCAATCACTTACGAGTCACAACTGTAACAATTAAGAGAAATTATAAAAGAAAAACTTGAGAAAAAAAAACAACCATGGGCTTTGTACCTGCATTTTTCTTAGTTCCAAAAGTTACCAGATCATTGGGTATTTTTTTTTCATCTGTCTGTTCAAAAGGTTGTCAGCTGTAAACAGGCAAAGTGCATCAAAACAGAAAAAAGATGAAAAGTGCTGGAATTTAGGTCAGCATTTCTCCATGATGGCCCCTTTTCTGTCGGTTTGAATTCACAGTTCTTGAATGCCTCTGCGCGAGTGGAAATGCATCACAGCCGAGTGAAGACACATGTCAGACCTTTTATAGGGGTTCTGGTCTTCATGTAGGTTCTCATCATCATTTGCTCTGCTCCCTGATGTGCTTCTTGAGACACAGATTATGTGCTGTTCTTAAATTCCGAAAGCTGTCACAGCGGAAGGAGATTGGGGTTTTACACTGTTCTAGCGTTTGTCTTTCTCCTCTTGCTGACAGAATTATAGAGACGAGAAGGCAGGCGGGGGGGTAGGAAAAGTTATTTTTACTGCCACCCCTCTTATGGCCCCCCCGTCTGTGCCTATGCGCCCCGTGCACAAGCATTTTGTGAAGGCTGTTGTGTGTGTAAGCGCAGCTTTGTGTGTGCCTGTAGTGTTTGTATGAAAGATTGATGGTGGTTTAAGTACCTGCCAAGCTGCATCAGGCCACGCGCATGCTGAGCGAGGGAGGGGGGGACGATAACGAAGAAGAGAAGAGGGGAGTGGGAGAAGCAGCAGATGTCACAGATAGAGATGCCTATCAATAATGCAACCTTCACTGACCTCACCACTGTGGAGGAACAGGAACAAAAGCAAACGTAGAATACAAGCCAAATGGCTTTGAATTAAAACGAGCAACTTCTAAATGTTGAGAGGAAGACTTAAAGGAAGGGAGGGATAAAACCTTGTTGGATTCTGGACGGGGTGTTGGAAGAAAAGGGTTTTGACCTCTATGCTGATCATGCTGTGTCAACTTACAAACTTTTATAGGAATAGAAAACTGGGACTTCCAAAACTGCATTTGCATCGTGACAAGTTTTTATCAAATATTTATTAGCTGAAGATGTGTTGCCAGACAAATGATGCGAGACGGTTTTTAAGTACAAAACTTAACTGTTTAGCAGCTGTTTTAGACATTATCAAGTAGAGGTCTAACAAGTTATTTTAATAATTACTCGATTCGTATCTTTATTTGTGGTTGATGATGCGATTCATAGTCGATATTTATTCGACTCACTGACCTAGAATGGATCCTGGACATCTTTAGCCAAACGTTCAACCAGTGAGACTCAGAGATAATACATGGTACTGAACTGTGCAGGTGAAGTTGCCAGATTACTTGTATTTCTTCAACATAATAAAGTGTAAGTTAAATTTGTGTACAAACAAACAAGTAAACAAGATTGAATGTCATATCTATTCACATTTTAGTTGGATAAAGTTCAGCCCGCTGTTGTTTTTCCACATCAAAACAATAAAATGAAACATTATTAGAACATTCTACCACACTGTATGGTCACATGACTTTGCTTAATTCAGTGTTTCCACACTTTGGACTAAAATGAAGGTTGATCATTTTTTGCTGCATCACATGTGTGTTGTTTGCTGTGATGCACTTGGTTACTTTTATATTATAGTAAAATAAACCGGCCATGCCTCAATCGTAACAGTATTATCCATTATCAATTACAGATGGATTTATCTCATTTGGAAGCGATTTTTAATGGTGTAGGTCAATTCAATTGCCAGCTTGCCTCAGGACGATTGATCTGGTTGGATCGTAGGAATGAAAATGGATTTGTCAATTTAGATAATTAATTAATTGTTACACCCCCAAAATATGAACCTAAAAAAGTAAAAGAATAACTGTTTTTGAATTCAGCCACCGTATGTCCAACATCTGACTGAACTTCCTCTTGTTTTCCATTTAAGATAAGATTTTTCATGGATATAGTTAGAAAACATTGTGTTGTGAAATGTGGTATTTTCTTTCTTTTTTTACTTCTTCTTTTTGTATATTGTGAGTTGGAAAATGACTTTTAGCATCTGGAATTTAGACCCAGATGAAAGAATTTTTTTATAGCAATAAAGTAAATTTTGTGGCAGCCAGGATATGCTTTGATGAAACCTCCTAAAATTAGTGATCAGAAGTAATTTATGCAATAATATTTATGTATGAAAAGTTGTCTTTTTCCATTTTATAGATACTAACTAAAATAAACAAAAAAACAAATGGCTGAATTGATACATATAAAAAAAGGACAAAATATTGAAAGATCAGCTCTGATGAAAATTGTGTTTTTAACACATTCTTGTGGCACTTTTCTGATGTTACCGTATATATAAAAAATAAAGCTCAAAATTGCATTTCTGAGTATTTCTTTATTCAAATCATTGTAAATCAGGAATACATAATAAAATAACATTTGAAAAAGATCGTAGTTGTGATGTGAATGAACCCTTCTGCTCTGCAGAAACTATGTCCCAGTAAATGACACAGGGTTTTTGATAGTGGCTAAAAACAGCATAATCATAGTTAAAAGATTGGAGTGGGACTTTAATGTATTCCATTTCAGTATTGTATCCACTAACAGCTTTATTTGGACGAGGAATAATGGAGGACCTTCAGGGGCCTCTTTGATTGCTTGTTGATGATGAGAATCTCATCTATGACACTGATCCCACAGGGTCACTTTAATATTAGGGCACTAGAGTACAGCTCAAAAGGAAGTGCAAAACGGAAAATGGGTGACTTAGCCGACAGACAGGATACAGTAAACAAAGATCTGGGTCAAACCTTATGAGAGGTTCTTGAATGGTTTAAAGCCACCCTAAATGAGAAAGTGAATTCCTATTTTTTTTTTAGATTTTGTGTCACTATTTGGTTTGACATTTCATTATCTTCTTCTTTGCCCACAAAGGAACAGAGGCTATTCTAAAATGATGTCGCTAACCCGACTTTTGACACATTGTTGGTAATGCAGGTGTCCGAATGAACAAAAAACATGAGGATTTCTCCAATTCTGTTGGAAAGTCTGTCACACCGTGTGATAGACAGATGATGAGGAGCTTTACAAATTAATGGCACAATATATAAATAAGGTGATAAAGACAGATATTTTATTCTTAAATGAATTTATTACTCCTGAATAAACCTTAGATTGATGCATTCTGTTGTTTTAAAGGAATGGTTGATTTTTCTGCATTTTCTGAATGCAGTAGAAACAGTCTGTTGACTGTTCCTAAAAGACTGGACCGAGGTTGTGAGACTGAGCTTGTGTGGAGCGCAAAAAAAAAAAAAAAAAAATTCCAGCGGCAGGGATGGAGGAAGAGCAGGCTTCCAGTGCTGCACAAATCGCTCCCCTAGCAGCTACGATGTTATTTAACATCCCAGCATTGAGCTACAACCTAGAAATGTCTTTTTTTTTTGTGCGTGCGCGTTATTGTGGTTGGCTTTTGTTGTCAGGGTTTGGTTGTTGAGTTTCCATGCTCACACACTGTAGACAGTTTTAACATTTCAATTTATCGTTCCACCTGATCAAGGTTTTGTTTTTCAAAATGGACGGAAAAACCTAATTGGTCAAAACGCTCATGTTCATGTGCAGAGAGGCTTAGGTATGAGCATCAGTCAGTCCTGTGAGACCTTCCAGGGCTCACATGTATGAGATAGACAGCAGTGGGTTGCACATTAGTAGTAAACTGTATTTTCTCCTGAGAGATCTTGTTTGGTTCAAGTGAGATGTGGAGATGCATTCATCATGATTAAATTCTAATGATGTTTATGTGCTTTGTTTCTTAACTGAACTTTGTTTACATGGGAATGAGTTATTTATACTGGACGTCTGCAGGTATTAAGTGGAAAGTTACTCCTAATGAATGTCAAGAGTGTTTGCCAAGGTTGGACTACCGACTCAGAGATCTACGGTGGCCCTGAAGTACAAATCACATCAATAATCACGCAAAACCATTTTCAAGGTCATTGAGACAGTTAAAAAAGCAAAACAAATATTTAATAAATAGCATAACATTTTAGAAATCACAAGAACATTTCAGAAACCAAAAATGTAAAAAAAAAAAAGGTACTATGGGACATTGCTGATTGGATGTCCAGTATCGCTTCATGTCAAATAACTTTCAGTTGAAACGATGGACAAATGTCATAATCCAGTTAGTGATGTCCCATAATATCTACCTTTCCCAGTTTCTCATCGTGTTTCATTTATCTAACATTTTATTTTGTTTTCTGGAAATTACTTTTGTTTTCCAAAAGGTTTTTTTTTTTTCATTTTTGTTTTTTATGTATTGGTTTCTGAAATTCTGTTTTGTCTTCTAAAATGTAATGCTGTTTTTTTATTATTCGTGTTTTGCATTTTTAATGGTCATTGATCTTTTAAATGTTTTTGCATCACGTGATTTGTTCATGTGATTTGCACTTCCGGGCCACCGTAGAACTCGGCCAAGAAGAAACACAGCTTTCAGGAAATGCAGTTCCTTAATTGACCACTTGGAGTGCCTCTAAAACAGAGACGGTGACTGTGGATCACTAATATAGGGTCAAATTTTGCTTTTGAAGAGGACAAAAGTCGATTTTCATATCAGCAACACAGTGCTAAAGTAAAATTTTGCATCAGAATAGGCTGGAATTGCGTAAATAGTTGAACAGTTACGGTAGTGGAAAGAATGTCAACACTGGAGCTAAAGCGCTGATGTCAAAAGGTTCAAAGTGAATAGAAAATCAGTTTGAAAGTTTGAAAAATACACATTTATTAGTTTGAAAAAATAAAAAAATTCAAATGAAAAACCCACAATTTTTAAAGTACAGATTGTAAACTTTGAAACAAAATCTATTTGAAAACAATAATAAAAATAATTTAAAGAAATACTGAGAATGTGAATAAAAACAACTTGAAAACTTAAACATGTTACCAAATAAGAAAAAAAATATTTGTAAACTGCAAGCTGTTTTGTATTTTTAATTGTTTGTTTTTGTTTTTTTCACGATTGACATTGTGTAGTAGAGGTTATGGTGACACCATTTCTGCTCCAGAACTGCATCTATTGTTGCCACCACCGGTTTCATCCCTCCTCTGATGTAGCACACAGTAGAGATAACGCTCTCCCATGTTTGGGACCATACTTGCTGTACTTTCTGTTACTCTGAGGGAGTAACACATCCTGCTGCTTTTTAAAGCAACGCACAAAGCTGAAAAATAAGCTACACAAATTTGTGAAAACATGAATGCAGTTCATGCATGAGTCGAGGAAAAAGCTGGTATGAGTTTCAAACTTTCCAAAAATAAGCTTGAACCAGCACCTCTGTGCACTGAGGACAAAGAGACAACACCTTCCACAATGTTCTGCAATGCACATTTGCAAATGTGGCTCTAAATAGTTATAATAAGATGAAAACCTAAAAATGGTAAACCTTTTCATCCTGGATTGACAATTTAATCTGCAGTTTGATCATGGAATTTGAAATGAAATTATAGTTCACAGCAAATGTTTACTTATGTGGTTTACAAGTGACTGAACAGGTTGTCCTCCCTCTTTCCGTATAGAGTCTGTTCCGCTTAGTTTTTTTTTCAGAGGTCACAGTTCTAATCAGAGCAAGTCTTCGTTTCTCTGCTGATCACATTACATTTCAATGACTGCCGCAGTTTCTTCATGTCCTGGTCTTCTCTGCGCTGAGGCTGAGCCTGACACCGTTCACTGGAGCGATGTAAACATGTCATCACAGCGACTTTGTCACATGCAGGCTCATGCCAGTTTGCGCATTTGATACACTCTATGCAGTTGGTTTTAGCTTTTGTTTCTAAGAACCGTTGATAATTGAGAAACTGCTACACAAATCACTGCAAACTGTTTGTCTTTGATAAAAAGAAGTCCAAAGCTGACCGTGACTGCACCAGAAAACTTCTAAACAGGCACCTTTCTTGCATGTAAGAAGGTCTGACTTTGAAAAAAAACGAACAAAAGAAAGGAGTAGACCTGCACCAAAAACCGCAAATTCATCGTCATCGCGGTATCAGCCCAGTGCGGCATGCATACCGCAAGAGGAGGCATAAGTGGCGATAAGTGGTCTCCAGTTGCACACATGTTAAACTATCTCTTTGTAGTAACAAATCAAATACAGCCCTTTATGCATTAAACCAATGGTATGAAGCTCTTCAAGTCATTGACCAATCACTGGAGCCCTGTAATGCTAAATGATGGCTGAGAGCAGCACATCGGAGGATGTGCTCATGGCGAAAAAAAAGCCAGTCGGTTAGGGGGTTAACGGATCAGATTACTCACCACGGTCCGGCACACAGGTGTACTGCGGATCCTCTGCCCCCCCACCCCCTGGCGCACACCATTTAATCAATTTCCAGATCATGCGCCAAAGTAAAGTTGCTGCCTGATGCAAGTTCGAAAGTGTGTCTAAAAAATCGGACAGTCTCGCCGCGTGTGGGAGGAGTTTAACTCATAACACGCAGATGATGAGAGATCAGGTTTATTTGTTTTCCAGAGTTCTTCAAAAAACATCAGTAAACACGTTTCCACGTCCGGGTTTTCCTGGGATGCCTCAAAAAAGCCCCAGCTGCTGCGTGTGCTCAGTGAGAGGGGGGTTATTATTGCAGCAGCAGAGGACACCGCAGAATTTAAAGTTGCATTTTCTTCACTTTTGTCTACATGAACATATTTTGTATTTTTTTATATAGGAATTTTAGGAGATCAAAGATTGTATTAGTGTTTTGTTTTTGCAAATAAGCCTCAATGAGCACATTTTTTATGGAATATGTGTGTGCTTGTGTTTTGAAGTACTTTATACATGTTTTATTAAAAATATATGTTGTAAAACAATTCAAAAATAAATCTTTAGCTTTAATTTAGTTAGTTTTACTCTTTTTACTGATCCGAAAAATGATCCGAACTGCAACTCTAAAACCTTTACCCGATCCGAACCGAGGGTTTGTGATCTGCTACACCCCTAATGTTGGTTATTTGGAGATGCTTTGGGTATGGGACAGGCGACGTTCTCCAAACACAGGTACTATGCAAAACATCCCAGAAACTAAAAATTATTTCAATAAAACTGTCACAGTGAAATGAAAATGTATTAGAAAGTTTTGTTTTGCTATTTGTCAATTTTTCGCAACTCATACCGTCATCGCAGTTTCAAACACAGGTATCACATGTCGCAGATTTTTCTCATATCGTGCAGGCCTAGCTGTGAGGTACCATCCTGTTAGCTGAAATGGAGTCAGTTCAAAAATAAGCTTCAGCTAGAAACTACTGAAACAATAAGAGATGATTATTCTTTAGTCATCTGTAGTGATCTCCATCCATTTCTCTTTGGGTCTACAGATGAACAGTTTTCTTTCTTCTGCCCTTGGGAAGCCTGCATTTACATCGCCACCAAAAGATAGAAAACTAGGAGAATTCAACTTTTTACAAACTGGCCGAATCTTTAGAGAAATCCTCATTGACACTTTAGCTGATTTATTTCAGAGAACGTTGGTACATTGTGACTTAACTTTCACACTCCCTGATACTTTCAGACCTTCAGCTGGTCTGTTTTCAGTAAACATGGCGGTAACTAAAGCCTGTCTTTGGGTATGCTGCAAGTGACAAGTCAAAGTGAAGACTTATACAACACGTAAGGGTAGGTAAGGGGGAAGTAGGTGAGACGCAGGTGTATAGTAACGATTTTTCATGCTTTCGATTCTCCCAAATCCTGTAGACTGTGCAAGGACGCTCCATGGGCGCTCCTTGTGGTGCAGCCTGACTACTGGAATATAGGCAATCAGATCATTGTTTGTGTGGACATCCTACGGGCACATACGTATCGCGTGCACACCCTGTGCTTGCAGCATTTGCGTATGATCAGTGAGGAGCCAGTTCTGCCCAAGGACACTTCGACACATGGCCAGGAACCTGAATCTGCAATCTTCCGATTAGAGGATGGCCACTCAACCCCTGCGTACAGGTTGACCCATTTTTGCAACATAAATCTACCAAATATTTAAAAGTTGGACACTTGCAGGGAAATGTTAGCATTTTTATTGAGAAATCAACAGCATCTAATTGCTTTTTAAGGGCCATCATCAGACAAAGGGCATCATGTCGTCTTCCTGAAAAATCTGACGACTCAAGAAATCGGACAATGCTGTCTGTGCATGTAAACAGACTCATCGAAGTGTCCTACGACATCCCAGGAGACCCAGCCTGTTTTGAATCCAGAAAAAAAAAACAACTCAGCATGGAAAGTGACCGTGTCTGCATGTCATTTCTTGCCTTCGTTCGTCTTCAGCAAAACAAAAAGCAAGGCCAACAGTTAGAAGGTGTTAGTTGCTATAGAGTGCTCCGCACTTGCTTCCTCCCTCTGTTCCCCTGCCTGCACAGCTCCTCAGGGATTCCCCTCATGCTGCTGAGTTCCTCATCTCTTTTCATAAGACTCTCATCCATTGTCTTTCGTCTTCCCACACCCTTTCCAGTACGGCGCCTGTGTTTTACCACAAACAGCTCCCTTTCTTCCCCTGCACTTTGGGAGAGCTCTGGAAGATTTGTTATCTAAAGATTTAGCAATGGAGTAGGAAGAGTGCATGCATTAGCACATGGTAAAACTATACAATGATGTTGATTTTATTGAGTTATGCTTTTTACAATCCAATCCAGAGTAGCCACAATTATTTTTGGGGTCATGTTTGGCTATATCTTCTTGTTTATGTGTCTTCCGTGTTGCTTTCCTCATTTCCCTTGCAAATACCAATGGCTGCAGTAACTGTTGTGTCTTTCTACGCACATTTATGATGTCTGAAACTCAGTTCCTCATACTAACGTGTCCCTTTTGTTTGTGTGCTGCTTTGAAAAACACTCTCCCTTCTCCTCCTTTCTCTGTTTTCCCACCTTCACACTGTTTTGTTCATCCTGTAGGTGAAATAATTTTAGCAACAGCACATATTTTACCCACAGTGCTCTCTGGATGTTTTTTATTTCCAATTCTTTATGAGAAGGTGCATTACTGTGCTGATTCTGGTACATGTTATATTAACCTCAACGAAAAATCTTTCATTGGAACTCAAGGACATGGACTAAAGTTAAATCAGCTGATCAGCTTTGGATATTAGCAGAAACTAGCAGCTCTGATCCCATCAAGTATCAGATGTGGTTGGGTAAGATTGGTTTGGAAAATCCATCTTATTTAAAAGAACCTGCAGGGTGAAAAAATACCCTAAAGAGTGGACAGAGAGAATCTGATACCATGCATTCAGCTTTATATTTTCACACTAGCCACCGCTTTGATTCCCCAACATGGATGATCTACTAAAATAAGTTTCAGTTTACTTTGAAACATTCTAATGTGTTGGTCACTTCAGATAAAACCCTGATATGTCACATAAAATTCAATTGGGTTCAATTTAGCTAATATTTCTGTGTCTTCCAAGATGTTTTATGTTCATTTTTGTTTTCTCGTTCAGCTTAACATGACTTAATCTCCTGAGTGTAGAGGAGGCACATCCTTCAGTTTGTGTCTTCCATTGAAGTAAAGCAACCTTTGTTTGTCCTCTGCTTCTGTGCACCACACAATGACAATCCACAAACACAAACGTGAGTTCTGATCTCCTCTTCCTCAATAAAAGATTCAGGACGAGCACTTTAAAGCCACTGAATCCTTTTCTTTTTTTGGAATATAGTGTTGCATCTTGCAGGCAATCTGGAGGGAGACAAGCTCTGACCACTCATATAGCGTTGAAGGTAATAGTGAGTAAATTTTGTTGTAAAACAGGCCAAGACTAAGTCACAGGATAAGCCCTGTACAACCCACAACATCAATGAATTGATGAACAAATACAATTTATGATGTGTTTGGTGATTTGGTAAGCTTTAGTTAATTACTGTTAGTTTAAGATGCAATAACAATTATTTATCAATAAATGTTGCCATTTGTTGCAGCCATTTTGAAATAAGCAGGAAAAGATCTTCTACTGCCTCAGAGGAATGATGATGAACTACAGAAAACACGGATCTAGTTTCATACAATGGGTTTTAAGGACAGATTCGGTCATGCTAATGAGATAGGAGTCTCAGAAATATGCTACAAATGGTTATACAGGGTTAACAGCATTGAGTCACTGTTTTTAAGGAGCTGCTTGACAAATAATTAGTGATTTTTGTTGTTCCTCCTGCCAGTGCTTACTTTTACTTGGAGAAATACTCTGGATTTGGTTTTAGAGTTCGGATATTTGCAGAGGTATGGTTTGTGACCAGTAAGAAACTGTCCTTGCTAAACAGGTACTTGTGAAGCTTCCTTTCAGTTGTCCTTACAAGTTTTTTGCATCTTTTAATCTCCAGTGTAATTTAATAACCGATGTGCAGCTGTTTCCATTTAACTGTAGAGCACCTTTTTTAGCTTTAAATGCTGCCTTTTTGTTAGACAGATGTTTCAGACTGTGGTCATACTGTGCCAGAAGAGGAGAATTTCCTTTCTGCAGATCTCCTTCAGGGACAATGTGTTTCTAAGATTGAGGTGTATCCACTAACTGATCCTGCCTAAAGTTTTCTAGAATTTTCTTTCCTAGTCTAAAGGACAGAGAGTTGAAAGTGCAGGGAAGGAAACCTGATGCTCCGTTCAGAAACATAAAGGGATTTCTCAGAAAATGTTTCCTCTAATGTTGGTAATTCATAATTCTTCCTTTGCAGTGGCTTCTATTGTAAGTGGGTCAGTAGGTCAGTCAGTGGGTTGAGGAGTTTTGTCTGCTCTGTCGTGTTTATCAGTTTGGATATCAGGAGGAAGTGATAAGAGTTCTCTTTAGGCGGTAAAAACATTGAGTTGGAAAGCACCTTTATACTATCAGTGTAAGTGAACCTTGACTGGGTTTGTTTACCATTGTTGCCGCATTGTTTGTTATTTACCATAGGATTGTGAGTTTTTTCTTTCGACACAAAGATGTTGACTATTTTGAGGGAGTACATTATTGCAAACGTCAGCGCACCACCTCTGCTGTGGTTAATTTAACTAAGTTATACAGGGATTTTAATGTGGTCATGTTTGTTTTCCACCAACCTGGTGAATGCTAGGATTTTTCTGTTAAAGCTCAACGCTGGTTTGT
>BSAI01000072.1:25740947-25951379 GCA_036245035.1 Adrianichthys oophorus | reverse complement strand
TTTCAAATATAATCTTTACAGGTTATTTAGTACTCCCTGGAAAAAAAACTTTTAATTTTTTTCACAATAATTGACAGTCACCTAGAACACGAGACAATGGAACAAAAAGGACTGAGGAAAAAAATCGGGTACAAATTGTGACGAGGAAGCCGACAAGGAAAAAAAACAAACTCATTTGTACACACTGATATGTCACATATTCAGATATTGACACACCAAAATAAAAGCATGTTGTTTATATGAATGGGACTCTGTCTTATAGTTGAATAATGGCATCTGGACTTGTTAGCAAAATGTTTCAAGAAGACAAGACAAGAAGTCCAGATGCCATGACCCCACTTCAAGACGTCTGGAAGAATGAGAATATTCATTGACATAAATGTGACCCTGTTACATGCAAACAAACTTAATTCTGTCAATCATAACTTGCCTATTCCTATAAATAATGACAGATCATTGCGATACAGCGTGTCCTAGATTCTCTCTTATTTTATTTTGCGTCTCATTCTCTGCAGACCGACATAGAGACAGTGGACCCCCGTGGCCGGACGCCTCTTCACCTGGCTGTCACTCTAGACCACCTGGAGTGTGCCAAGGTCCTGCTTCAGCATGGAGCTGACGTTAGCAAAGAGAACCGCAACGGATGGACCGGTGAGTGTGTTTGTGCGGAGGTAACTCTCTAGGTTACTATGCAGCACAGCGCTTTGCAGTGATGGATCTAAAAGGAAATGGGATATGTTTCATGATAAATATGTTATGAGCAGCATTTAATAGACTAATGTGTCATAGTCAGTGTAAGTACAAGCCTGAACTACAATTAAAGAAAACAACGATGGATCAGGAACTATAGTTTCTATTTTTAAACAAAACTTAAAAGTATACATTTTAGTAAACACATTTACTTTTCTTTATTAGAGTTTATACATTTGGGAATCTTTGTGATCAGTTTCTTGTCGTCCACAGTGTTATATGGCTAAAATTACGCTGTACCACACACTTTGTGACCCCGTGTCATCAGAAATGATGTCATGTTTGCAACACACTGAAAACAGCGAAGCGAGTACAGCGAAAAATAGTTTTTATTTTGAAAAATGTATCGGATGCACTTTACATTCGCTTGCATGATTTCCGGTTTAGGTCGTAAATTGCCCAACTTCACAATAAAGTGCTATGGCTTAGCTCCAGCGTCCGGAAAAATGTGAAGCCAACGAAACGGATACGCAGCGCTGCAGAGGCTGGACTGGACTGGATGCAGTGTGAATGCCTCTCACACAATTTTGGTGTTACATAAAGACTCCGGTGTCCGCACCGCAGCCGCACCGGAGCCATGTGGTGTGAGCCCCAGGTGACTGTGTTGCAAGAGTTTCTTTAAAAAAAAAATCAAGGCAAAAAAGGATGTTTTTCCTTATGTTGGAGATTTTCTTTTTGGTGATTTTAAAACTTTTACATTATACTAATACATTGTTCTCCATCTGGCATTAAAAAAGTACCTTACATAAATTAATTCCAGTTTACAACAATATTAAGAACAAACAAAAATAAGCAAATTCATTTAATTAAAATATTTGTGTATCGTGTTTCCCACACTACAGTGCCTACAGGAATAAAAAGGGGCACCATCAATGAATGGTCTATATTTGAAGTTTAGTTTAATTTTTATATTTAAAAACCCACAACAATGAAAATATTGCTTTTGGTGTTTTTTTTAAACATGTCCTTTCTGCATTTTTTCCGATGATTAAAAAAAACGAAGCTTCGTCTGTACTGAGACTGCATGTTGTTATCTTCTAGAATCAGTTAAATCAAGTCTTGACACAAAGATGGTAGTGGGAGCTCTATTTTTAGACCAGAGAAAGGCTTTTAACACAGTGAATCACATAGTGCTGTTAATCAAGTTAACACATTATAATCTGTCAATGGATACCCTCAGCTGGATAAAATCTTACCTTGCTGGGCGCTCTCAGTGTGTTTGTGTAAATGGTACAGTGTAACAAACACAGAGCTTGTACCACGGGGTACCTCAAAGCTCGGTCCTGGGGCAACTTTTGTTCAGTTTATATATCAATGACCTCCCATCCCCGTGTGTGATGATGTGGGTATCCAGATGTACGCAGATGACACAGTCATCTACATGGATGGGAAGGACCCTGAACAACCAGCAGCCAAATTTTTGGTGGCAATGGACAGCATTGTTAATTGGTTGCATGAGTCCTGTTTGATACTAAATGTGGAAAAAACATCAACTAGATTTTTCTTAATAAAATAAAATCATAAAACTTACCTCCAGTTAAAGTTAGGGTGGACATTGTTAAAATTGTAAATGAATTCAGATACCCTGGGGTATTTTTGATTAACTTTCAAAAGCCATTTAAAAAATGTCTGTCACACACTAGGACTATACAAAACTCATATATAACCCAAGGAGCCAAAACCTAAATTAATGCAACGATGTCTCATTTCAAAATCTGGTTTTTCATGTAGGTCACAAGCAAACAAGGCAACTGTTAAGCCTTTGTAGTCTGTCTATAAACACGGCCAACAATCCCACTCACAACTCAGAGGTGAATTTTTAATAAATTCATGTCGCGCTGCAGAAACTATGTCCTAGAAAACAGCACAGGTTTTTTTATTTTGGCTAAAAACAACATGATCATAATTAAAAAAGACCGCTGGGAACACTTTTACAATAGATAAGTGTGAGTCTTTATACATAAATTATCAGTTTAATGCTCTCACAGCAATGTTTGGGTCAGTACGTAACATGGAATGTGTTTTAAACATTCTTTAACAGGGATTCCACAGAAGTTTTGTATTTGTTTTGTATTTGTATTTGTCTTTGTATTCTTTTTCACAATATGTGCCAGTCTCTCCAGAGGCAGACATGCCATTAGTTCCTATACATTTGAATAGAACTTGTATTCCTGCTTTTCCACAACACTGCTTCTTCTGGCTTGTAAATGTCCAAAGTTAATAAACAATGTTGGATTATTTTTCAACTAAACTTGGAGGTAAATACTTGACACACAAATTCTAGAACTCAATGGAACTCTCACTACAATTATTTAACCTAAAAATCCACTTACACTCCTCCAAAAACACTGCATCTTTGTACAATCCCAACTTTTAAGTTTTATTTATTTTTAACTCATTAGTTGTAGAGTTTTGAAGCCACATTGATCGTTAGATGCACCTTACACAATCATGTCAACGTTCCCTCTGTAATACCAAAGTTTCATGCAAATGTTTTGAATTGATTCATGAAAAATACTTTGGAAGTTGTGAATGAGACCTCATTCAGAGCCTCAGTCTTGGCTTATCTGTTCCCAAAGTTTCTGTTTCTTTAGAGCTGGAACAGAGAGTGAACCTGTCCTCTGGAGAGTCCAGTTATGGAAACAGAATGAATGAGGCTCTTGTTTGGACCAACAAAGTAACTTTTAGTGTAAAATCCACTTTGACAAATGGACATTTCATCATTTTTAAAGTCTTTGTACTCTAGGAACATTTTTCAGGAAATCTTGTGGGTTTTTCTTCTTAGAATTTGCAGTTTTACTTCTGTATCTTAAACCTTAACAGTCAAAGTGGTACAACCATGAAGTGTGTTTGAGATGCTTTTTAATGAATTGCTTGTTAATGTGTCTCTAATCTGCAGCTGTTTGGACGTTCTCTACTGGGAAGATTTGCTCAGGTTTTGAATATTATGTCAGGGACAGTGCCTGACGAGGTGTGCATTATCAGAACTAAAAGCACGCCGTGGAAGCCTGAACCATCCAACACAAAGTGGAGGACGGTGGTTTCCCTGAAGTGCATTTTGATGGGGATCTTACTTGGATTTTTTTTTGGGGGGGGGTTGCTTTTGTTTGGGGGGTCTGGCGCAAGCAGAGGGAGAGGGGATGTTTGTTGGGGGGTCCACCACCAGTACGGGACCTTGGAGGTTTGGCTGGTTGTGGTCTCCACTGAGGCCATCGCTGGGGGACCACTTATTATTATTATATGACCACTTATTAGGGTGAAAGGGGGGGTCAGCTTTTGTGCCATTACCCTCCCTCTTTCTACCCCCCCTTTTTTTCTGGTCCAACAAAAATAATACAAACATAATTAATATAAATAAAGTTTTGTCTAAATTACAAAAGGGCTTTATACAAGTAAACACCTTGTTTGTCAGAAGATTTTTAATCCCGAATGTAACAGTGAAATCTGTCTAACACAAGAGACTCACAACTCATATCTGATTGCTCATTTGTTAGACAGGACAAGTTAAAAAAAAGTCACAAAAGGTTTAATAAACATCAGTTCAGAGAAGTAGTTCACCTCTTACCCCTTGTTTTTGTCCAGATGATGAAGCAAAAGGTTTGTTTGAAAGAAGCCTGAGGACATAGAAAATTTGGGCTATGTGGCCGGAACTACTTTTTAAGGTGTGCATTATCACTGTGGATTGTCACTTTTTAATCCACACTCAGCAGCCCAGCAGCACCAGTAGAACTGTTTATCACAGGACTTTCTGGTCATTCCATTGTGAAGGCATTTGAACTTTTTTTGAACTTCTTTCAGACCAGTTGGCATCAAATGTTTCCCATCATTTGTTAGCATCATTCCTTCCTTCTAATTTTGTAATTTGAGAGCATGCTTCAAAAGTTTCACTCAAGGTCCAAACATGTTTAATGACTGCAGTAACATTGAAAACATGAATCCATTGTTTACCAGAAAACTCAATAGTTGTGTTATGACAATATTTTTAATATCTAGGTTTACTTTTGTTTTTATGGCCTTTTCAGGCAAGTACTTTCTTTTTTTCATTTTTTTTTCTTTTTCAATAAAAATACTGTCAATTCTTTCGAACACATTACTATCAGGCTCTGCCAGACAATATTTCTCTTTTGGCTTTGCCACTTTAGTGTGGACCTCTGGCAAACGGAGGAAGAAGGTGTAAAAACGAACATATTTCATCTTGATTTGTTTTTGTTCTCCCATTGAACAGTTTAAACATAATAAAAAAGAGTTTGTGTGCAGCGACTTCCAACTGTTTGTGGTGAATTTCTGCACTGGATTTCTATAAAAGCAATGGCAGCCTTTTCTTGTATTTCATGAAATGTTTGCTTCTTATTAAAGTGAAAAGCTCCTAATGGGGCTTTGGTGGAACAGAAAATCAAAGTAGGATTAACCCACCTTTGCTTACTGCTGTAAATTAGAGTCCGGGACTTGTTTCCAAATCGCAAAAAGCTGACTGGAAAGTTCTCGGACTGACTCTGAAATCTGTGATGACAGTTGAGAACAGAGACTCTGATAAATAAACACTTTGTGCTGATGTGGCTCTACAGTGAAACAACACTTTATATCATTTTTATTTCCTTTTATTAACCCTCTTAGAGATTAAAAATCATTATTTGATCTGAAAGAAAAATGTTCACCATGAAGGCAAAATGTTTCCATGCTGTGCAGCAACAGTGATCTGCTCCGTCACTCTCAAGAATGGAGAAATATCGTAGCAAGAGCATGAAGCAAGAATCAAATGAAAATAATGTTTAGTCCATCCGTCTACCATGAAAAAGAAAACCTGATTATGCACAAAACGTGAGCTTCAATAAAAAACTGAACAAAAGCTTAAAAAACCTGAAATTCTTTTCTGATTCTTAAAAGTAATTTTAACTAAATAAAAATTAAAGCCCCACTCCAATCGTCTTTTGATCTATTTTGTTCCCAGTGATTTTTTAGCTATGATGATGCTGTTTTTAGGTAAAAATCAAAAACCTGTGTGGTTTTCTAGGACAAAGTTTCTGCAGAGCGGCTGGAGTTCATTAGAAATTCACCTCTGAGCTGCCCCTGCTTCCTCTTCCCATTGCTGAGAGATCTCTGTTCACACACTGCCCCACTAACGTACAGCCCTTCACACCCCCAACTTCCATTACTGGTGCAACAAAAATGGTGAGCAATATCAACCCAATCCAGCTGAGCTGTTTTGAGAGGGGGGCTTGTGGCCCAGCATATTTTCTACATAGCAAAAACAGAAATACTTGGCATTTTGAATTTAATTTTCTTTATTTATGTCCTCCATCATGAGAGAAATGCCACAAGAACATGTTAAAAACACAATTTTTAGTAGAGAAAGGAAATAGGAAATAAAGTGTTTGTTTTGTCAGTGGAGAAGTGGCTCACTTGAGTTTTTTTCTGATTTTTTTACTCCAGGTATTAGACTGAGTACAGACTGTGTTTTATGTGTTGAACTTAACCTACAAACACTAAGGGATCAAGCGTTCCTGTGTGAAACAGCTTGGAAGATTACATTCAGAGCCGCTATTTGATGAATGATGGACGTGTTTCAATGATTAGTCCGACCAGCTTTCCGCTTGGCTCGCTTCACTTTTGGCAGTTCTCACTGCCTTCAGTTGCTCACTAGCATCAATACCGACCATCCCTTCTCCTCCTCCAGTTCTGCAGGAGGCGGTGAGCACCAGAGACCCGGAGCTGGTGCGGCTTGTGCTTCGTTACCGTGACTACCAAAGGACTGCCAAGAGGCTGGCGGGCATCCCTGTCCTGCTGGAACGACTGCGCCAAGTGGGATTTCACACACAACTACAACAACTAATCTCCAAAGCCCCCACACACAAAAACAAAGCACACAGACTGGATGTGTATGTCTGAGTTAGACGGCGTTTCCTAGCAGGTGGACATCAAAGAGATCAGATCCCGGCTTTCATTTGAGCTGAAGATGTATCTTTATTTCTGAATAAATGAATCTCTTTGAAGGTATTTATAACTTTGTTTACTGTTCAAGAAAGAAAACCCACCAAAAGGATGTGGCATTCTGGGTAATGTGAGTCATCGCTATCCCCTTAAGGGGCAACGATTGCAACCGTTAAAGGTTTGAGCATTGTGGAAAGTACTGGGGTTTGTGGTTCAAACACTGAGCTGATGTTCACAGTGTCAGAAGCGCAGGCTGGGCTCACAGGTGCCGTGGAGATGCATCCAAACTCAAAAGAGATTTATGGACACATGCAAGATAGATCACGCTGTTCTTCACCGGCTGCTAGCCCTGCCCACATCATCGCCCTCTCTGTCCCTTCATCCATCAGATGTGACTCCCCCACATCACAGCCCACACAAGCATCTCTGTGCCAAACTCCCACCACCACCTCCAGCTCAAACAATCAAACAGCCAGACTCTCTCCGTCTTTTGATTATTTGTTCTCCTTCTCCTTATTGCTGTTCTGCTCTCCCCGTTTCCTCGACCACATGCTCATCTCTCTTCATCTCCTCAGCTGTGTTTCCTCTATCTTTCTCTTCATCACTGCTCAATGCACTCCCATCCGTCTCACGCTCTCCATTTCCTGTTCTCGTCCAGGCGCAGGACTTCTATGTGGAGATGAAATGGGAGTTCACCAGCTGGGGTGAGTCCAGTCCCCGCATCCTTTCAGAACGTCGGCTGCTCCTCCTCAGACAATCTAGTTTTTTGTCCCTTTTGTCCTCTTACGACTGAACAGCGGCATGTTTTTGCGTACACTTTGAGTTGACCTGTGTCTACGTTTGCCCTCAGTGCCCCTGGTGTCGCGGATCTGCCCCAGTGACACCTACAGAGTGTGGAAGAGCGGTCAGTGTCTGCGCGTCGACACCACCCTCATGGGATTTGACCAAATGACTTGGCAAAGAGGCAACCGAAGTTTCATATTCAGAGGACTAGGTACAAAAAAGTCAAACTTTGAACATTTTTTTCCCTTTTTAAAAAATATCTAAAACTTCATTTAAAAAAACTTCTGAGGTCTTGGAATAACGGTGCGAGATATTAAAGTAGAGGATGTGGATTTCAAATGTAGTCAGAGATGATGCTGAAAACTTTGTCAATAACTTGAGGCGAAAAATAACATTTTAGATGACGGAATATTGCTTTAAAAACACTCTTTTCATCTGTTTTCAAAGCATTCCCAGTGTTTTCTTTTTTAAGTTTATGATAATGCAGATTTTAGCCAAAATTCAGAAATTGGTGGCGTTTTCTTGGCCATAACAGTGGCAGCAGTAATTAGCCTGTAAATTGTGGGCGGGACTTCTGGAGCGGATTAAGCTCGTCCCTGTAAGAGCCAGATTCCAGCACATGGGAACTCAGAAATACAGTTTGAATCTTCATTTTCTTTATGTATGCCCTCCACCATCATGTTACAAACACCAAAAAGAGTCTTTAACACACACGGGCTTCAGGAAGAACTGAACGTGTGGACACAGCACCTTTTTTAAAAAGTCTGTCTCTCATGTTTAATCTTTTTCCTTTTACCACTTGATCCTTCCTGTTTTTGACCTTTTTCCAGGACTTTTCCCATTGTGCTTTTTGTCCTTCCCGTTTTCTCTGTTCCTTTGTACTCCAGGCAGCACATATGGAGCCTTTAAATTGTTTATGCTCTTTCTATAACCATTTTGCAAAATATCTGCAGTGTCTTCTTCAGCCATCAGAGTCTTCTGGCGACGTGAAATCTCAGTTTCTCCTCTGTTTGTCCACTCCCGTTTCCTCTGGCTTCCCTTCCTCCAGACTCCAGTGCAGAGGTGATGGAGGTGGACCATGACAGGCAGCTGGTGTTCTGCGAGACCTTGTGCGTCTCTTCTTTTGCAGCGCTCTCACCTGGCCGGGGAAGAGGCAGGGCTTCCTGCAGCACCGTAGCCGGGTTGGGTCTTCTGGGAGCGATGAAGCCCAGCAACGAGCAGGTTGCAGCCCGGCTGTCTGCCCCACTGGTGACCACTCAGCTGGACACACGCAACATCACCTTTGAAAGGTATTGATGTTGCACACAGGATGTCATTTGGGATATAGATGCAAAAGAATCAAACTTCTACTGTGTGTAACCTGTGGCCTCCACCAGCAGCAGATTAAAACATATTTTTCAAGAGATAAAAAAAGATAGAATTTACTCCAGGAGCAATAACTGAGCTCAGAAAATGAAAAAGGAAGCCAGCCACCGGGCTGATTCTGTTCTTTTTCCTTTTATTTCCTACCAGCACAAGAGAGAAACCCCCTTTTTTTCCTCACCGGCTGAATTTCCGTCGTCGTTCCTCTGTTCTTTGAGGCTGCAGCTAAGGGGAGCAGGTTCAGGCGGGTTTTCTGATGGCTGTCAAGATGCATTTGACAGCCTGCTAGAAAACACAGTAAGAAGCAGCACCACTGTGCAGACATCAGAGGTGAAGCAGATTTTCCTGCTCTGTTGTAGCTTTAAAGGGGAAACCACGTCTGCTATTATGACAGATGTAATTTCGACTGGAGTGTTTCACTGCAGGCAGGATTCGGCTGTTGTTTTGTGTCCTTGTTAAAATGCATCGTTTTACCTTGAAGGGTTTGTTCCATTATTACCCCTCGTGTTTAAGGTTAATCCTGAAGGGAAACATGAACAAGATGTTGCTTAAATTTGAAAATGAGAAGATAAAAAGTGGAAAAATAAGTGTAAGAATGTGAAATTCATCAATACAACAGGAACGCTGCTCTGCAGGAGAGTTTTGACTAAAGGGGGACGCAGGTACTTTTAAAGCAGCATTATGGAATATTTCCAGAAAAGATCAAATTCTAGCATAAAATCAGTCCAACATGCTTTGATAATCCTTTGAAATTTGAAAACAGGAAAGTTACATTATAATTTAAAGTGGATCAGCCCTCAGGGACCCCCTTCTGGCCACGGGTTCAAAGCATTTTCCCGCCTCGCCTGTTGGCAAGAAGCTGCTCCGAACAGGAGCAGAAAATGTGAGAACAATTATGGTTTTCCAGGCAGGAAGGATCAGATGGAAACAAAAAAATAAGCTGTGGGTTAAAAAAAAACACTCCGAGACGAGCAGGAGTAAGATGGAGAGAATAAGAGTCCGGTTAAAGTGAGCAGGAGGAGGTACGCAGTCATCTCCCTGTCAGACTTCCACCCCAGTGTCACCTCTGAGCGCTTTCCCTGCTCAGCACTCCTGTCTACATGCCAATAATCTATCTATGATGCTTTGGAGCATACTGCTTTGTCAGGCACCTCTGACAGGATATCCATCTTTGGAGTTCATTTATTTCCCCTGCAGAATCTGAAACTCTTTTAGGGCTGGACCACCACTGAGAACAAAAACTTCTCGGTAACTTGGACAGCAGCGTTTTTTTTTTAGGAGAAAGCTGCTCCTTAAATGTGGCCTTCCCCTTGACAAACGGACCCCAACAGATTGACGCGCACAACGATCAAATATTAATGTGTCTAAATGTGTGAGCAAAAACTATAAAAACAAAAAGGTCTTTAAATATTAGTGTCCTATTTTGTCTTATTCTGAGGAAAACAAAAGTTTTGAATTGAATTTAAATGAAAGTTGCGAGTGGCGCTTTTGGCCCACATGCACAACCCGCCCCTTTTCAACCCACTTACACTGAATGAGCGATAGTCACACTCTCCCTCTGCCACTACCCCCCTGGTCAGAGCAGCGTGTGACAAATCCATGAAAAAAAACACATTTTTTTCAAAAAGGCAGCGCTTCTGTGGTTTTTATCTCCATAGCAACCATAGTATTTTTTGATTGCCTGGGGGTGACGGACAGGTCTATGTAATTTTTAGAAGAATCAGCACAAGTACAGTTTTGGATTTCCTTGGCAACATAAGTTCTTGTTAACCACGCCCACATTCTGAATATATTCTTTTCCTATGGTAAATGGTATATACCTCTATGATGCTTTTCTTCCTTCCTTGAAGGCCCAAAACGGTTTACAGTCACAGTCCTATCCATGAACACACACATTCACACACTGATGGCTGCTCTGCTACGAAGACTAGCGCCAACCTGTGACCACCAGGAACAATTCAGGTTCAGCGTCTTGCCCAAGGACACTTCAACACATGGACTGGCAGGGTGGAAATCAGACCTGCGATCTTCTGATCAGAGGACGACCGCTCTACTTCTGCTCCACGGCTGCCACATATGTGATATTGTTTCGTTCGGCTTGAGCCGACGACTCATGTATTGACTTTCACAGTAACCCAGTAAAAATTGTGTGAGCAACAGGGGAACCTCTGTGGGGAGCTCGCCACACTGTCGGCGTTAAGAATCTACAACTTCTGATTTCAACATTTTTTCCCAAGTAGCTTCCCAGTGATGCTTGAGGACTCAGGAGGCGACAGATCAAAATCCCTAGGAGGAGTTTACATTTGTAGCTAGTACTATGTTTTTCAATTCATGGTGGGGGCTTTTTCCTGAGGTCAAAGGTCAACAAAACTCTTGCCCCAATCATTTTCTTCCATTCATTGGAAATTCTGTCTTGATGTGATGTGGGGGGGTGTCATTCAGCTTAGCCAAAACACATTTTCACCGGGTACTAGGTGTGTGCAAATTTAAATGAGTTTTTGAGTTTTTGACGGGTGAAAAACTGTCGCTCCAAGGCGCAGTAAGAAAGAAGAATTGTTGTCCTTGAGTCCAGGCCTGCTGTGGGACATAAAGAACAACTTGAGCAAAAAGCATCCTTTCCATTAAAAGTCTGCTTTACCCTGTTGTGGTTTGTGTGTGTCTGATGACTGACTCTCAGCTTTAACTGTCTGATAAATAATCTGAAAAACATGAATTTGCTGTTGCAGGAATAAGACGGGCATCCTCGGTTGGAGGAGTGAGAAGACTGAGCTGGTGAATGGATATGAAGCTAAGGTAGAGGTCTTTAAAAATGACCAGAACCTTGCAAGATTTGATTATATGATACTCAAATCCATACTTTATGTCTAGAAAGATCTAGAACATTTCTGATGCTATCTAAACTTAACTGGGGGGAAAAAAAATCTGTTGGAGATTCGGCAAGTGTTCCCACTTACAAAGATGAGTTTGGTCTGCAATGTTCAGCAGAGATACACTTCAACTGTGAGGGACAGAATGTTAAAAAAAAACAGGATCCAGGAAAGCACATTGTACAAAATAATGTATTTCAGCACAAGTTAGGAGTGCAATTTGTCCTTTCAGGTGTATGCAGCATCCAACGTAGAGCTGATCACCAGAACCAGAAGCGACCATCTGACGGACCAGAACAAGAACAAGACTAAAGGTGATTCTCTTGGTTGGGAAGGCTGTATCCAAAAGCTGAGTACCAACAAGTCCTGCCTGAGTCACAACCTCTGCTAAGGTCAGATATGGGCTGTCTGCAGGGGAAAAATGGGCAAACCTGTATCAGGTGGCGCGCTCGAAATTTTTAAACTGTAGACCACTGTGTGAACCTGTAGAGCCTAAATGTTCATGCACATTCTTTCTACAGGCGTGATGTGAGCGGCAGGTTGTAGCTTACACTTATACCACTTGTTTCGTACACATTTTTCAACTCTCTCGAGCCTGTTAGTGCTGGTCACGGGATAGGTGCAGTACAGCCTGACCATCCTTCAGGTGGCTTCAAGGGAATATAAAGACACACCTGTGCTCCCCTTAAGGCGTGGCCACTCCTCTCTATGACCCTCCATGAGCTCGCCCAACAGAAAAACCTGCTGCACCTGTACATGTCAACCCCTGTATGGGTGGATGTGAGCATCTCTATGCAAATAAGGAAGAAAATCATAACGTTTAGGAGGAGAACGATCAGCTTCTCCCCCATGTTGTTTTTGCAGCTTTAATCTAATTCTAATATTTCAGTTTTTATTGTTGTTGTTTGAAGTGTTTTTGCTTTTCTTTTCTCCATTTACATTCACCTAAGTAAATGTACTTGATATGAGCAGTTATCCTGTAACACGCTTTTTGTCTTTACTGTTGTAGATTTATGATGAAAAGCTATTTCATTCTTTTTTCAGTTGCATCACTCCTTCCATGCATCACTGAAAACTTTGTTGTTGCCACAAAAATTGTAAGCACTATAATTTTGCAGATAATGACGTTAAAAATTGTACTTCTACATTTAGAAATACCAGCATTTTTGCAGCTTTTTTGTCCAAATCCCTGTTGGAAAAAGATCTGGACCCAACAAAACTAAATCCTAAATACTTGAAATGAATCGAAATACAGCATATATAACCTAAATTAGCATTTTACCAGTCACTTTGTAACTCTTGAGTTTGGTTTGAATGAAAGCATGAACTGCAACTTGAGCGATTTTTAAAATAACTGCACTC
Organism: Adrianichthys oophorus; assembly: GCA_036245035.1. Lineage (NCBI taxonomy): Eukaryota > Metazoa > Chordata > Actinopteri > Beloniformes > Adrianichthyidae > Adrianichthys > Adrianichthys oophorus. The sequence goes on along the minus strand of BSAI01000072.1, from coordinate 25,938,327 downwards.
CCACTTGAGTTCAGTTTCTGGCTTCTCTACCTGCCTCTGGTTGTACCACAGTAATGGTGAATGATCCCCTGACGTGGGTTGGATGAGCTCTCCCCAGAGGCTCCGGTTAAACGGTCATACTGTACTATTACCTTGTTGGTTTGGGATCAAAAATCAAGCCGCGTTTGCAGCTTCCCTCCCTGGACTGGCTGTCAGCTACCATCAACAATCACATGCTCGTCTGAGGTCACATTTCCCATCTGCATGCTGCTAATATGCAGGACTGAGGCTTCTTCGTGGAAGCGCTGCAGTGACTCCTGAATGAGTCATTGCTCTCTTAAAATCACGCCGTTAGCCCTCTAGACTCAGTTATCATCTTTTTTGTCACATTTTGTGTTTTCATGTCATTTTTGTTTCCCAAATCGCAGCACTTTTGAATGAACTGAGGTTCATTCGGCGTGCTTTTTTGAGGCGTCTGATTGTTCAGTTTAAAATATCATGAAATGAGGATTATGAAGAACCAGCTAACAAAAATGGTTTTCTAACAACCAGAATGACTGAGTAATAGCAGTTTATTTCTCTATTGCATTCTATGGGATTTTAGGTTCTTGGGTCCTTCCTGTTTGGAACATGAGGGGGGAGGAGTCACTCAGTTCCAGTTCTCATATACAGTCTGTGGTCTTACCTCAATCATGTCTAACTTGAGCCCAAGCAGATGATCACCACATTTATCTATACCTCTAATTAATCATTTGTGGCCACAAATGACCGTTCAGTCAGCATTCTGTGCACACAAATGAGCATTTTGCATTTAGAAATTAACATTTTAGTATCATCAATTCCTGCTGCTAATTTTTGCTCACTAATTTGAGGGAGCAATTTTTTTATGCCATGTCCAGGGTTTTGTACGTTTGAGCTTTTTGGCTAGATAAAGGATATGTACAAAAACATATTTTGATGCTTGCGTGTAGTTTTTTTGGAGCCGATCATCACTAATAAAAAAGGATTTAAAGTGGGGAAGTGTTGCAAGTCAACAAAACTTTGCGTTCTCCAAGTGCATGACCTTGTGTGTATTTCTGGTAACTCTTTGATGTTGTGTGGTCTTAGGCGGGAAGACTCCTCTCCAGAACTTTCTTGGGATTGCTGAGCAACACATGGGACCCAACAACGGCGTGAGTAAACGTGCTGCACAGATCTTTTTTTTTTTTTTTTGTGGTTTGTTGGCTTTTTTAGCTTCCACTTTCAAATGAGCACGAGCCAAAAAGAAAAAGAAACAATTTCCCATTTAGTGCCATCATAAAACGTCTTGAATTGAATTCACTCAGAAGATAAAGAAGATAAAGTCTGTTTTCAGTTTTTGTTTTCTCGTTGGTTTTATTCATGACGTGTGCAGGGTTAACTCCGGTCTTCAAACCCCTCCCACTTCAGACTTAAATGTTGCTTTTCAGATTCTCATGGTTGACATTTAAGATTATCCTTGTGGTGCACAAATGTTAAAGTTAAGGCCGACATGGTCTCTGATGGAATTTTTTAATCTGATTCACTGCAAATCCCATAATGCATTGCTAACACATTTAGAAAAACACAAAACGTGCCAGCAGGAGTCCTTACCTTCTTGTTAAATATAACAAATTAGCTCACAGGAGAGTTTTTTCAGATTTCTTATGAATTTCAGAGAAATTCTCCAATGAGTTGAAAGTGGAACTTTAGGTGGAGCTACCCCTTCCCCTCTTCCCATCACCCATCTGTTTACACGGTCTCCTGCTAGCTTACAGACCCTCACATCCCCAACATTAACGATCGAACAAAAATGGTGAGAAATATTGGAGCTATCCAGCCAAACCAGATACCAGCTCCGACAAAGAAACTAAAGGCTTTCATCGATCTGTTTGTCTGCAGGTGGATGCATCAGAATGGAGTAGAGCAGGGAGCTTGTGGTCTGCTCAGCGTATTTTCTACGGCATTTCTAACAGCATTTTTTCATCTGCTGCCTATTCACCAGGATTTGATGAAAGAAATAGTCAGAAATGCAATTCTAAGCTTAATTTTCTTTATAAATGTCCTCCATCATGAGAACGATGTTAAAACCAACAAAAACATCATTTTCAGCAGAGTGGGTCTTTAATGCTTTATGTTGTTGTTTTAGGGTACAAACTGACCCAAGAACTTGATCAGTTTGTTGGTTGCAAGTATCAACTACCGTACTATGTATCACAAAATTGCAAACTGAGTTTTTTTTTCTTGCTGCTACAAAGGTTTAATTTTTTTCAATTATTTTATTGGAAAAAGTCTTCATTAAAAATTACTATTAGTCAAAATACCAGATTTGTATTATTTCATTTATGAAATACGTTGTATGTCTGTGACAGGCTTGGTTCTGTTCAGTTTAAATACATCCGAAAAGATCATTTTCAACTTCTCAATGAACATTGATTTTTTATTATTGAATTATTTGAGTGTTTTTTCATGTTCAGCAGGATGATGGCGTGTGGACTTACGCTGTATCCCATAATAGTTTCATACAAATTCCATAGTGAACTTAAGCTACATCAGGTTTGGTAGTTTGATTGATGCAGAGCCGTCTCTGTCTCAGTGGAAACGCGGCGAGCTGAATCCTTTCTGTCAATCAGAGCCCCCAACCCTCTGCTTCAGACTCCAATTTGCTCTCAGATCCTGAAAATGATTTGTGTTTGAGTCGGAGAACAGCTCTGTGCTTTTGCTCTCAGCAGTCCACTTCACTTGCTCCCAGTCAGTACAGCCTTTGCTCCTCCGCGCTCTCAATGCATTAGGGCTGTGTTTTTAAAGAAAAGTAAAAGGCCTTCTTTCCAAGAATGACATATCAATACAAAAATGTTTCATTTGGGTTCCAGTTACTGCTGACATGTGACATCGATGGTTTGCAAAATGTTTCATTGGAAAAATGTGTTTGTTTTTTTCTCATAACTCATTTAGCGTTAACACTAGCCCTTTTTTAAAGTCATTGAAATGATACAACTTTTTACTACTTATGCTTCATTCGAATTGTGTGGTTTTAAAAGAAAAAAAAGGGGATTTTTGGAGAGAAAATTGCACATGTATGCAAGAAAAAAAAGTTTTTTTGAGGGTTTTGGCTTACCATACCTACTTATGCTGAAAATAAACAAAAATGCAGGATAACTTTGCAGGATGACAAACTATTTTTCAGAAAAAATGTCTACAATGAACCAAAAGAGAAATTGATGCTCGTTGAATTTTATTTTTAGGATATGTTTACTATATTTTGGACTAAATCTTTGTTTTTTTTAATGGATGTCAATGAATTATTTTTGAGCTCTTTTTATAAGCTTATGATTAAACTTTCAATTTAGGATAAGTCTTTAAACCTCAGAAGTTTCCCTTTTTTCCCACTTATATTTTATTCATCTTCTTTTGGTTTCTCGCCAGCATTAATTATTCAGTTACTATTTATTTTTTCCAGGCACTGGTGACCCAGATGTTGCCTCCCGCGGTGACAAACCCTGCGGCGCTGACGGCAGAGGAATACTTTAACCCCGGCTCTTCCCCCATTTTGAGGGACATCGGCCACCCGTGCCACCTCACTACCAAGACCCAGAGGTGAGCCGGGCAGGCGGCCGGTGTTCTGAATTCATAGCACAGGCAAAGTGATGGACTTAAGAGGAAGAAGAGCCCTGCATGGGGGCCGACCACCATGATCCTGAGGCAAAACACAAATAATGGTGCAAGCCGGTCACACATACTTATACTGTATATGTGGAGAGCCAGGCAATTAGGTTCTCCCTGTGGTCTCACCGCTCTGCCATGATGACTCACAGCACATCCTCTTCACTCCTTTTTGTAAAAGAAACACCAAAATAAAAGATGCGGTTAAAAAAAGCAGCGGCCTTTCATCCATCGGAAAAACTGCTGGGACGGCCGGCTCCCCTCTGACTGCTGGACACTGTTCCGCTGTCAGCTCCATCCGTCTTCACCATGAAATGAAATGCGGCAGGACACGATGAGGATAAATTGTTTGAGAAGTGCGAGCTGCCTCTCAGTCCTGCGTTCATTATCGCGCAAATTAGAGAAAGAATTGATGGGTCGCCTCTTAGCACCAATCATCAACTCACGGTGATGCTATCAGCATCCGGCTGCCCCTCTGACCAAACTACGGCCTTAATGGCTTTTGAGACGTTCGTCAACAAGCTCCTTTTCTTCAGCTGCATCGCTAACACACGTCGTCATTTGCAGGTTTAAAGCCAAGATGTGGCTGTGCGAGTCCCATCCGCTGTCCCTGGCAGAACAAGTGGTTCCTATCATCGACCTCATGGCGATCTCCAACACTCTCTTCGCCAAGCTGCGTGACTTCATCACCCTGCGGTTGCCTCCTGGATTTCCCGTCAAGATCGGTGAGCGCAGGGAGAGCGACAAACACCAGAACCGAGAGGAAGGGTGGTTGGGTGATGTTCTGCATCCCATGATGCTCTCTGCAGAGATCCCCCTGTACCACATCCTGAACGCCAGGATCACCTTCAGCAACCTGAACGGTTGTGAGGACGGAACCAACATCCGCTCTGACAGTGAGATGGGGATGGACGGAGACAGACACAGGGACACGCCGAGGACAGACACTCCTTCGCCCGGAAGCGACTCCTCCAGCGTTTCCAGCTCCAGCTCCACCAGTAAGATCATGAAGACGTGTTAAAGTCGCTCTATGGTCATTCTTTGAGCCATTGTCAAAGCGTTCCCAGTGCTCTTTTAATTATGATGATGCTGTTTTTAGCTCAAAATAAAAAACAAACCTGTGGCGTTTTCTATAGGATATAGTTTCTGCAGAGTGGCAGGGTTTAACTAGAAACTGACACCCCCCCCCCCCCCCCCCCCCCGAGCATTGAGCTCAAGTCTCCACAGCGCAGTGGCCCATCGCATGAAGAGCCGACTTTTTAACTACCAAGGGGAATTTTTTCACTCTAAAACAGTTAAGAAAAAAATAATAAAAAATCAGGTCCAGAGTGCTCTAATTTAACAAATCAAATAACAGGTTGACTTCAAACTTCATATAAATACCATAATATACTGTAATTGTTGACATTCCACAGTTTACCATCCAGTGTGGTCATGATAGCAGACCCCTCGTCAGGATGCATCCCGAACATTATAGATAATAGCTATGGGGTTGATTGGGTTGATTCTGTTAAAAACAACAAAGTCGCACATTGATGATGTCACATCAGCGATGGCCGCTTGCTGCTGACTGAGACTCCGAGGGCAATGTAAAAACACGTTTTTCACCGGAGTTCAAATAAAATGTTAATTCAACTAAACAGTCAGACCTTTGTTTTTACTCGACAACGTCAAAATAGTTATAGATTAAAAATGAGATGAACGGAATTAACAAAAGCATAACGTGCTAGTTTGACACCCCTGTTTTTAACATGTTTGTGTGGGATTTTTTCTGATGATGGAGGACATCTATAAAGAAAATGAAGCTCAAAATTGCATTTCTGAGTATTTTTTATTCCAGTTATTGAGAATCAGAAGCAAACGAAAACAATACAGTTTGAAAAAGATCTTATCAAATGTAGAAAGGATGCTGGGCGGGTCATGGGCTCCCTGCTCCAAGCTTTCAGCAACAAGGAGGGAAATGGGGGCGGGGTTGCTCTGCGTCACGCTCTGCAGAAACCATAGAGAATGACACAGCTTTTTGATTTCACCTAAAAACGTCATAATCATATTTAAAAGATGATCAGAGTGGCACTTTTGGCCCCACGTTTCCAGGCTTTGTGATGTGATTCATTATTCTATGTGTTTGAATCTGCTTTCAGCGGAGGAGCCCCTCTGGAACATCTTAAAATAAAATAAAACCCCTCGTGAGAGAAATGTCTCTGAAAGCTCTCAGAGTCGAGGGAAATGATCTGTCACTGAAAATGAAGGCATGAAGCATCCTCCGTCTTCAAATCCTTCACTGTTTTATGAAAAATGTATTCCTCTGTTTTTTCTCTTCCACTCTTCAATTCTCTTTCCCTCAACTGTCAGTTAACGCTCCCTCCCATCTCTTGTCCTTTGCCCCCCCCCCCCCGTGACGCAGCGTCGTGCCGAGCCGGAGACATTCCCCCGTGCGTGTTCGAGCCGCCGCCTGGATACACCATGCTCGGAGGCAAGCAGAGAGACAGCATGCGGGAGGAGGAGGAAGACCTGCTGCAGTTTGCCATCCAGCAGAGCCTGCTGGAGGCCGGATCTGAATACGATCAGGTGATGCAGACGCCATCACAACGCTATGTTAGAACTGATGTTTTTCAATGTGACAGAAAGAGAAAATAAGCTTTTTTTCAAAATATAGAATAGTTTATAACGTTGGACAGAGGTTCACACGACTTCCTTTCAAAATAAAAGACACCGTGAGTCATTTAGGACCTAACAGGAAGTGTTATGTCAGTAGTGATAAAAAAAAAACATTTTACTGTGAGGAATCTAACAAATAAATCAGAGCTACCTAAGCAACCATTACCATGATTTTCAAACCATATGGCGCACGTAAAATCCTTGAATTAGTTCAATAATAGAAAATCAGCTTTACAATCTGCTCCGCCTTAATGCAGGTGGTTTACTGACCTACGGATTTTCTGCTGTAAACAGCACACAAAAATCTGTCAGCATCTTTGAGTTTGACTTGTGATACGTCCTGTCCTTTAACTGCTTTGAATTTCCTTCAGGATTTATAAAGATTTGATTCTATTCTATTTTAGAATGAGTTGAAGAAAGTTTGAGTTTGTTTACTTTGTTTTTTACTTTACAATTGCTTTAGAAAAAAGCAATTTAAATCCATGGATTTGGTCTGTTTTATCTTTTAAATCAAGACAAAATGAATGTCATGAAATCACAACAGAACAATAGTAAATCTAGAGGGAGATAAAACGTCAGTCACATAATTAGCCTGTCTGCATTTGCCAATCACATCAGCTGTTAACAATGAGGCAAGAATAGAATATATGAAGGTTTTGAAACATAAGAAGAGTAATGGCACAGAATTGAAATTCCTTTTGGAATAAATTCTTGGAGCATTGTGGTTTGTTGGAGGTTCGCCTGTTTTTGAAATATATTTTTCAAATTTTTACCTCGTCTTTGCTTCGTTTTTAGATTTATACATTTTTTCTTTTATGTATACGCATTTTGTAAAACATAAAAACATTTAGAATTTTTTTTTTTTGAGGAAAAAATGACAACATTTACCACTCAAGTTTGAGGTTTTTGTTTAGTTTCAGGTTTGATGTGGAAAATAAATCTGTACAATATGAAGTTGTAGTTAAACTAAAAAGACGGATGTCAAGCAGAACGACACAAAACAGGATTTTAAAGATACATTTTTACAGAAGAATCAAAAAACATTCAGAACAGTTTGTGGCCTGGAATGATGGAGATGACCTGATGTGTGGCAGAAACAGGATGCAAATACACGGCAGAATGAAACAGGAAGTACAGAAAACAGCTGTAGGAAATAGGAAAAGTAGCACTGAACAGCAGAAAAAACTGAGCTCATTGAAAAGCTGGCTGGTGGCAAACTTTTGTCCTGACCTTTTTCAAAATAAAAGCCCATGATGTTCTCAATTCTGCTCTCTATCTGGAGATTTTTCCAGCAAATATTCTATCTGACTGAAAAGAATCTGAGAAATTTGAGAACATCGTTTGACCAAACAGTTTCCTTCGGAGTATTGGACCCCGATTGATTAAATATTGAGTTTACACGAATTGCAAATGTCTGACGCCATCAGTCGCTGCTTGTCCCACAACAAATTAGTGTAATAAATTCAACAACAAGTCAAGCAAGTGCAAGCGTGCTGAAGTAGGGAAAAAGCAGGACAAAAACAATCAATAGTGAAGTTGAGTCGATAAGTAGAATGAATTGCTTCTTATGTGTGGAGCCCAGAGCCGTTTAATCGAACACCATTCTAGGACACGACTCCAAATCCTGGAAAAGCTGATCCTGAAGGTCCGTGGATGTTCTCACTAGACGGATATGAACGTCCAACCTGACGAAAAACTCAAGGGTCGTTGTTGGAAACTCAAAAAAGGCTGTCACTTCCACCAAACCAATCCAATCAATTATGAGATTTTCAAAATAAAACTTGTAGCTTAAGAGTTTTTCCTCAGTTTTTATTTTAGTCATTTTTTTGGCAAAATTTGGGATAGAGTGCAACTTTTTTTAAATTTGGAAAAAAATCCCTTTTGATAGTGTGAACCCCTGACCTAACCTTTCTCACCCCTAACCCCTACAAGGGTTAGGGGTGAGAAAGGTTAGGTCATTGAAGATTTGTTCAATTTTTGGACAAATGTTCTGCCTTTTTTGTAAACAAAGTAATCCTCAAAAGATCTTTGTATTTTTTTCATTTATTTGGGGTGTTTGCACATCTTTGTCCTAACAGCACAAACCCTTTAAATATTTTCTAAAAATAAAAAGAATAATTCAATTAGGAGTAGGCATATTGGTATTTTTTATTGAAAAATGAAAAAGTTAAAACAAAATAATCACTTTTTTTCTCAGATTGCTAGTGATGCCTATTTTTTAATCATTGGTAGAATTAATACATAAAAAGAACTTGTAAAAGTGTTCAGGAAAAACCAAAACTTAAAAGGAGTAACCTTAGTACGGTGGCCCTGAATGCAACCCACACTAACAAATCACTCAATGCAAACAATGTAAAGAAAAACAACAACTACAAAAGCAAAACAAATAAAAAAGACATTACATGGTAGAAATTTAAAAGAAAATACAAAAAACAAAAACATTGAAACATAAAAAAGAAGCAAATTCCAGAAAACAAAATACTAAAAAAACAAAACACAATAAGGAACTGGAAAAGGTCTTCACTGATTGGATGATGAGCTCTGAGTTTTTCAAATGCATCTTCATTATCTTTTCCTCTCACGTGAATCAAAACGCATCTCAATATAAGGTCCACGAATCCATACGTTAACGCTTTGCTCATGTTGTGGCGATACAATGCAGGCTAATTATTTTACTGAAACCAATACAGATATTTATCATTCATTTGGCATTTGAAACTATAAATGTCTTTTTACAGAGAAACTACTTTTTTCTTACTGCCTCTCTTTGTTTAAAACATTAAAATGGGATTATAATCTGACATTTTGAGTATTTTGTTCTCTGTGGTTAAAAAAGTTACAAATATGAATTTATTCAGGTTTGGTTTGTGGTGCTGGAAAATAAAGTGTAATCATATGCTTAGTGAACACAACACACATCCCTCACTGTGGTTCACCTTCAGCCAACTGGAACTGACCTGAACTGGTAGAAGGAAGCTTGTGATTGGACGTTTTTCTGTTTGCAGAATGTGAGAGACGCAACAGGAAGAGAAACTGACAAAGTTTACCAAAAGCCGATTATTTTCTCTGATTGGTTTTATACCGTACCAACATAACATAACTTTATTCATATCTACATCCCTAACAATGCTGCTGTTACTCCATATCTTTTACATCTCTACTGCATACTGAGTAGTCGGGAGTGTATCCAGTATGGCTTCATGTCAAATAGCTTTCAGTTAAAATCGTATCTACCTTTCCTGGTTTCTCCTTTTCTTTCATGTCTTAATATTTCTTTTTGATTTCTGGAAGTTACTTTTATTTTTTTAAACATTTCCAATTTTTTTTATTTGTGTTTCGGTTTCTGGAATGTTGTTATATTTCTAAAATGTAATGTTGTTTTTTTGTTTTGTTAATTGTTGTTGTGATCTTTAATATGTTTTTGCGTTGAGTGATTTGTTGGTGTGATTTGTACTTCAGGGCCACCGTACTCTATTTATCCTTAAAACAAAACCAAAGAAATGTTGAATTAATTTGGAAATAAAATTCATAAAAAGAGTGATTAGGAGTTTATTCATTTCAAAAGACTTAGATTATGTGTTAACATCCTCTGAGAAGGAGGATGCTTCTCAGTCCGTCCGTCTTCCAGCGCCCGCCCTCTGACTTCCTCTTCTCTGTGTTTAGGTGACCATCTGGGAGGCGCTGACCAACAGCAAGCCAGGAGCACACCACCTCTCCTGTGACCCCAGTCGTGTGGAGAGGTGGGCGGTGCATGTTTCTCTCCCAAACGTTGCCAACAGATAATGTTTCAGAGAACAATAAAGGCGCAGATTTTCTGCTGGGAAAGATGGCCGCCCCTGTGTGACTTCCTGTGGGCTGCTGTGTTACTCTCCTTCAGATCCTCCATTGTCAACCTTTCAAACCCTTCTGCAGCACTTTCCTTCCATCCATGACTCACATCCTGGATTCCTGTCCTTTCCTGCTCGCCTCCATTATCTCATCCATCCTGCTTTTCTTCTCTCATCTCCTATCAGCTGTGTGTGTGTCCGCAAGAGAGAGAGAGAGAGACCTTTCAGAAGCTGCTTCTGCTCTTGGTTTTTAACAAGTGACTTTATAGAAGAACTGGACTGAGTGAGTGTGACATCACCCTTGAAAAACAACTTACTTCCAGCTCCTCCCCACTCATATTCCTTTTTTTCCCAAGTTATAAACTGACCAATCAGATGCTTCAATAAGAAGCATGTGGTGCCCTCATGCCCAGCAATTAAATTATTTGATTGACAGATACTCCTAAACCCGCTCTCAAGTGGTAGGGGTGTGGATTGGCCAGAGTGGTTGCCATAGAAACGACGACTTAGACCAATTCAGGTAAATCACGGCTTACTGACGTCAACACGGTGACGTCTGCATTGCAAAAAAATGGCAACTGAATTGACTTTATGTAGCTGGAGCTGGAAGTGAGCCATTTGAAATGAGTGATGTCACACTCACTCACTCAGTCTAGTTCAGTGTTTCCCCGCCCTGGTCCTCGGGGAACACTATCCTGCAATTTTTCCATGCAGGCTGCCATGCTCAGGATTCTGCAGAGCTTGATAATGAGCTGAATCAGGTGTGTTCAAGCACGGCAACATGGAAAACATGCAGGGCAGTGTTCTCCAGGGACCAGGGCTGAGAACATTGCCTGTAAATAAGAACTGGACTGAGAGAGTGTGACATCACTCATAGAAAATGGCTTACTTCTGGCTCCAGCGAAATGAATCCAGTTCGGCCCCCCTTTTTTCACAACACAGACGCCGCCATGTCGGAACCAGAGAACGTCAGTAAGCGGTGATTGGTCTGAGTCAACGTTTGACTCAACGTTTCTATGGCAACCAGTCTCACTAAACTGGAATCAGCTTGTTGGAAGTCCACAGCCTTTCCACATGAAAGCAGGCTTGGAAACATCCGTCAATCAAATGTTTAGAACATTCAACGTGAGACTGCATACTTTCACGGAGGCGTCTGATTGGTTAGTTTATAACTTGATGAACTTACAATAAAGAAAAACATCTTGAAAAATGATGTTCAAGAACATCAGAGCGAGAATGGTTATTCTGACACCACAATGACTGAGTAATAGCTGTTTGTTTCTCCATGGATGTCTACAGGATTTTGGCTTCTTGGAACAGCAGATACTTCCTGTTTGGATCGCGTGGGGGGAGGGGTCACTCAGTCCAGTTCTCTCATACTGTTATTTTTTTAATCCACTTCCTTTCAGCGTGTTAAGTTGAATTTAAGTTATCTTCAGTCTGGTTTAGTTTTTTGAAATAAAAAAAACCACACATTTGTCTCCAACCGTTGTCGTCTTCCCCTGCTGCCTCTCTGACCAGGACCCCGCAGCACAAGCCCCGCCCCCCAAGCAGCCTGCACTCCACACCCGCCAAGAAGCAGCCGCCCGCCTGCAGCTACGACAAGCAGCTGCGCATTGCCATGGCGATTTCGGCCCGCGAGCAGGAGGAGGCGGGCCTGAGGCGGCGGCAGGAGGAGGAGGACCTGCAGCGCATCATCCAGCTGTCACTCATGGAGAAGTGAGACTGATCACCTGGAGAGGAGGAGGAGGAGGGGGAGGAGGTCTGGAGCAGGGAGAGAAGGGCAGAACCGCCCACCATAGAAGCTTCAGAACAAACCCAAACTGGTGGTTCTGTCTGATATCGTTCTCCCGCCGCCACCACCTGACCTTTCCCTTGAAGCCATACAGCTGTTGGAATTCGGACAGCCAACAAAGGAACACCAGGTTCCTCTCTGTGGTGCCACACGGTACTTTATCAACCAGTGCCAGTTTACAACCAAGACATCCAGAACGAGTTTGGTAGAACACTTCTGTGGGTTTGCAAGTTTGTGATTTTTTTTCTTTTTTTGCACCGAGGCCCCAAAAGACCCCGAACAACCGCAACTGGTGAGCACGTCTCCACTGAGGGGTTCTGGATCCAATCAGGGCCCAAGCAGGGACAATTCAATTCAACTAAATTCAATTACAATCAAATAATAAATAAATCACACTTCCTTTTTTTTTAAATGAGAGTTTTAAAAGTCTGGTTCAACTTTCTTGTTTTTGGGTTCGCACAAAATCCGATGTACTGTATTTATCTGGTGGGTTTATCACATATATGACTGTTAATGGATGTTAATGAGTTTAAGCACAACGTCAGGACAGTTTTAGCCGATACAGGGTGCACTAACTTTTACTGTATGCCAATGAAACCCTGCGTGTTGTGAGTTGAGTTAAAGGACAGTGCTGGTGTTTTGACGGCGGTGAGACGGTAGGAGCTGCAGACGGTCTTTTGCGTTTCCGGTCACGTTTCTTGGTTTCGTCATGACACACTCACTATCTGAACAATATTTCTGCATGATGACGCGCACCCGCTCAGACTCGTGGCTCCATGAACTTAATGATTAGAGGTTAAAATGACCCAGGAATTCGTTTTAAAGTGGCCTACAGGAGCTTCAGGCTACGGAAACAACAAAATTGGGATTTTTTTCCCTTTCTTTGTCATTTTAATGTGAGCACAATCTGAGGTGATCCAGCTCTGCCTCAACAGGTTTTCATAATAAAGTTTAACTGGTTTATCCAAGAAAGTTTTTTTTTTTTTAAACTTTTTAGAGAATGTCTCAGAAGGACAGATGTGTTAAGATGATTCTCCATGTAAGCTGAGAAGTGGATTTCAAATATTCAAATAAAGAAGCATCTTTTGGAACAGCAGTGTTTCTTTCTTTTCAACTTGTGGTGAGTCTTGATATCAGTTTTTATATGTGTGGCTAACTGCTGGTTAGGGTTGGTCGGGCTGGTCTGAGTATTTCAGAAACTGCTGCTCTGCTGGGAGTTTTATCCACAACCATCTCTAGAGCTCACAGAGAACGGTCAGAAAAAGAGAAAATATCCAGTGAGCAGCTGTTCTGTGGGCAGAAATGTCTTGTCAGAGGTCAGAGGAGAATGACCAGGCTGGTTCCAGCAGTAACTCATATAACCATGGGTTACAACCCAGGTCTGGAGAGGAGCATCTCTGAAGGTACAACACCTCCAGCCTTCGGGCAGATGAACTACAGCAGCAGGAGAACACACCGGGTTCCACTCCTGTCAGCTGAGAACAGGAAACTGAAGCTACAATTCACACAGACTCACCACAACTGGACAATAGAAGATCGGAAAACGTTTCCAGGTCTGATGAGTCTCCATTTCTGCTGCAACATTTGGATGCTAGGGTTAGAATGTGGCGTGTATCAACGGTTCAGACTGGTGGTGGTGTAATGGTGTGGAGGGTATTTTCTTGGCACACTTTGGGTCAGTCAGTACAAACTGAGCATGATAACACCACAGTCTACCAGAGTATGGTTGCTGACCGTGTCCATCCCTCTATGACCACAGTGTACCATCTTCTGATGCTACTTCCAGCAGGATGAGGCACCATGTTATAAAACTGGAATCATCTCAGACTGGTTTCAATAAGCTTACTGGACTCAAACAGCCTCCACAGTCACCAGATCTCAACCCAACGGAACACCTTAAGGATGTGGTGGAACAGGAAATCAGCATCGTGGAAGTGCAGCCGACAAATCTGCAGCAACTGTGTGATGCCGTGATGTCATATTTTTTCCTTGAAATCTACCAAGAATGTAACAGGCTAAAGCAGACAGCAAAAAGGTTTTTAGCAGCTGTAACCCCCGCATGGGCCGAGGAGGAGTTTGTATTTTTTTTATTTTATATATAGATTTGAACGCAGAAGAGGACAAACTGTAAATTCTAGAAATAACTTTTTTCCGTGAACAGTTTAAAATCTCTGTAAATTCCTTTGACTGCGGCGCAACCTGGAAGTGGTTTTCCTGGTGCCTATTAGACCATCTAGAAGTGTGTGAAGTAAATTCATTAAGAGCCAAAGACAGAAAATCAGGTGAGCAGTGAAAGAGAGAAAGTGAGACCTTTACAGAAACTTTTTATTTCTATTTTACCTTCTCATTACAATTCCTTGAATCCTTCCAGTAACTTTTTGCAGAATTGAAGCTTTTGAATCCAGGTTTCTTTAATTTGATTTCAAAATGCTTTTAATACAGACATGAAACATAGATGCATAATTTGTTTGTTAGGATCAAACTTCCCGTTTCTGTATCAACCCTTAGAAAAAAGATCAATTTCCTTTGATTTCTCAGATGGAAAAGATGTCGTATAACGTCAGCCTTTGGTTGTACAGCCTTTGGTTGCTGCAGGGCTTGCAGCAGGGCTTCCAGCGCCCTACATCCTAGTGTTTAATTACCCACTTGAAACAGTAGGTAAAATGTCAGCCGGAAATAAATTGCACTGACGGAAGCTGTCCCTGTGGGGATAAAGTCCATTCAAATACCAGCCAACAGGATTTTCCATCATCCAGATTGAGATGAACTTCATCTGACAAAGTTAAAAGTAATTTTACCTGCAAAACACTAAAGAGTAACTGTAACCTCAATTAAGAGCTTTGCTGACAAAAAAAAAAAATGCTGAAAATACACAAAGTTGGCCAATAGGTGGCAGCACATTCCTGTTACTGTTGGACCTTTAGTGTTTTCAAAAAACACAAAACGAAATGAGAGCTTTGTCCTGCTTTAATAAAAAATCTGAATAAAGACATGTCTGTGCACGTAGGAAACAAAACCACAGAAACGAGTTTATTGAGAAAACAGTGCAAAAGAATCCTCCCCACACTGAAACATTTCAAATTAAAAGACAATCCATTCAATCAGTAAAGTGCGTTTTCTGAGAAAAAGCCCCCTCTGGTTGAAGTTTTGGAAACAGGCAGCGAGGGTCACACGAGAACAAACGAACACACTTTCATAAAAGACAAAAACAAGACGCGGTGGCGCCTGATATGCACGGATCAGTCAGTTCTATGACATGGCTGCGTGGGTAAACCCGTCCACAGCTCAAACACACATATCCAGTGGTTTACATGCAAACGGATGTTCACCATTCACACACACATGCAGTCTGTCACACACGGCTCCAGTCGCGCTCCATCCAGTCCATTGCACAGCTCTTACATAGTGTTGTACATGATGGCGGCCGCTCGTTTTTTCTCGGCGGCTTTGCGAGAACGTCTGGAGTGACCTCTGCCCTGCTGGCGGGATGCCTGGAGCGCAGGGCTGCATCTCCCGTCTGTCCCGTCTGTCTCGCTTTTGTCGTCTTTTGAGTTTTCTGGGGCGGAGAGGCGCGGGGGCGGCGATGAGGGTGGGTCACAGTTGGGCGCGGCTGTGCTTCGAAAGACAACTTTCTGCTTCTTCCATGCGTCGTCGGGGTGAGATTGGGAGACGAGGGGGGAGTTCTGGGGGTGCGGCGGGCTCCTGCTGTGTGGCCTCAGGTCCAAGTCGCTGAGGTCATCAGCCGACAGCTCCAGAAAGTCCAGTTTAGCTAAGGAGGCGGAGCGCTTCATGAGAGAAGGGGTGGTGAGGCCTGCCTGGCGGATCCGAGCCTCGAGGTCCAAGGCTCTGAGCCACGCCGTCTGCTTATCAAGACCCCGCCTTTCTGGTCTGTGTGGCTCTTGCCCTGCGTGGCCTGAAGGGCTTGGTTCCAAAGTCAGCCCTTTAGAACCCTCTGGTTCCGTGTCCATGGCATCTCTGAGTCTCTGCGGCTGCTTCGGCTCCAGTTCTTCACTGACCCCCTCGTGCAGGAAGGCCTGCAGCTCCTGCAGCGTCTGCTGGATGCGCTCCAGCTCCTGGCTGCTGCGAGCCAGTCTACTTAAGGCCTCACAGCCAGCGCCGCAGCCCTGCGGTTCAGAGTCCGACCCTTCATCCGTGTTCGATTCCTGCAGAGTAACTCCAGCTACTTTGTGTGAAACAGACCGGGAGGCGGTGGGACGCTGCAGAGTTTGGTCGAGCAGAAGGCCCCGTCTTTGGGAATGGGTTGAGGTATCTCGTAAGGACTCTTTTGAGGGACTGGTGGAGGTCAGAGACGTCGCCCCCACATGGCTTTCTTTGGATGTGTGCACTCTATTCAGTTCAGCACCTGGGACTTGGCTGGGTGGTGATCCGGAGAAGCGGTTCAGCTCAGAGTGAGATGCTGCCTGCTTCTCCCTGAATTTAGCAGAAACCGCAGCTGTCTCTCCCTGAGTAGTCCTTAGCTCTGAAGGAGGTAAAGCTGACTGGACAGGAGGCGGTTCTGGGGTTTGGGGGCTCGGGGACAGTCTGATGGGAGCATGCTCAGTGTTGGGAGACTGCAGCGGAGAGCGCTCCTGCTTTCTCTTTTGCTCCAGTTGATCGGTGGCTCGCCGCACCGAGCCGGCCGGCCTGTCGCGAGGCACCGTGGAGACGAACGGAGGAGGTGAAGATGAAACGTTGTGCATAGCTTTAGGAAGCTCCGCCTCCTCGTTAAGATCCAGTCGTAGTAGCAGGGAGCTCTGAGACGACGAAGATAACGATGAAGAGGAGGACGAGGTAGTGTTATGGGGGGAAGTAGAGTGGTTGGATATGGCTTCAATCTCTGTGACAATATGGCGGACTGATATTCCGTTGTCATGGTGATTGGGAGGAGACTGGTCCGAGATGGCTTTATGGTCGCTGACCTCATCCTGAGAAATGAAGGAAAAAAAAAAAAAAAAAAAAAAAAAAAGCATGAAGCACACGCCGCACATTTGTGACTTCAACTAAAAATATGCTGCAGTGACTCTTCTGATCCAGAAGGGGTCACTCTTCCGACAGATCAGAGCTGCAAACATCTACCAACAAAACTCTGCTGTCACACAATTCTAAAAAGTTAACAGGAAGTTAACTCACTTGACTTATTGTCAGTATAAAATATCTGTTTTTAGTCATTTCCTGTCACAGGAACTTCAAAATGCCATATTTTTCCACAAATTTAAAAAAACTTGGATAGTTACCTGATTTTTGCCATCTCCCTGCTCCTCTTTCTCGCTGGCTTCTTCCTCTCCGTCAGATGAAGGCGGCGTTTGCCGTTGCAGCTGCTCTGCAAATGTCTGAATCCGACCGTCTTGTGCCATGCCCAGGAACTTTTCTCGTGCGGTAAAAAAGTCGATGCTCTCTGTGCCGTCCGCCTCGCCGCGGCTTTCGGAGGAACCGGCCGTGCTGAGATTGTTGTTGTCGTCACTGGCTGGAAGTGCAGGGGCGCTGTCAGGGCTGAGGGGAGTGTGCTTTTCACTACATCCGTCTGAAACCGAATGAGTTACTGAGTCGCCGGATCCCAGAGACAGAGCGCAGACGTTCTCCGGGCTGGCGCTGTTGGGTGAATTCAGAGGCAGCTCCGTGGGTTTGCATTTGGGCCCTGGAAGGGGCAGATATGAGGGAGGACTGCGGCGAACTCGCTGCAGCTCAGGCGTAGGCGGCAGGATGAGCAGGGCTGGAGGGGGGTGTGGCAGAGCAACAGGCACGGTGACGGCCACGCTGGCTGAACAGTCCAGCCTCTCCTCTGGGATAACGGTGGCTGCGCGAGGCCGGGGGAGGGGGAGGACCACCGGCTTTCCAGAGTCTGACAGCAGCTCCCCCAGAAGCAGCGACCCGCTGCTACCGCCGGAGAGCATGTCCGAGTCGGGGATGTGCGCGTCGTCTGACTTGACGGACTCTTCAGACTTGGCACCAAGGGCTTGCAGCACGGCCACGCCCAGGAAGTGATGTAATGACGTGGAGGTATTGTTGTGGGAGTCGGCGCGGCCCAAAGACGGAGCTTTGCAGATGGATCCTGGGCGATCTGACAGCTCGCTGTCGGAGTGGGAGCGCCATAGCTTATTGTGCCTTTGTTTACTGCGGAGCAAAAGAAAAATAAGATTCCGTTGGTCACAAAGTCTCACCGAACGGTGCTCACACACAGGTCCACACCCGCCCACCTCGCCAGCAGTATTCCCTGATACTCTTCCAGCTGTTTCATGAAGGACGGGTTGGGTTTGGTGACGGCACGCCTGTCCTTCACATAGTCAAAGGCGGTGTCCAGATCCCATCCATATTCTTTCATGGCATAAGCGATCACCGTGGAGGCAGAACGGCTCACTCCCATCTTACAGTGAACAAGAACCTTCACTCCGGCTTTCCTGAAGGTGGAGCAGAAAAGAGACGCTTTACAGCAAACACCGGGAAGCGGAGGGACTCCGCCTGCGCTCCAGCTGAGGACTTGCTTACTTGGCTTTGGTGATGAACTTGTACGTGTCGTTCCAATACTCCAGCAGGTTGGTGGCCTCCTCGTCATAAACTCGGATGTTGTGGTATTCAAACATTCCCGGGAAAAAGTTGTCTATTTCTCTGGTGACGTTGAGGATGTAACGTACCCTACACAAAGAGGAATCAGTAAACACAAACTCATCAGTGATTGGACCTGTGCGTTGTGCCCGCCTCTGAACAGCTTCGTAGATGAAGCGGCTGCTCCACTTACCCGCTGCTCTGCAGCTCCTCCAGGTTGGAGGCGTTCCACTCCGAGCCCTGCAACCCCAAGAAGCCTTTATCAATCATTGTGCAACTTCATTGAACGTTTGCTAACAAACTGTGGCTAAATTCAACACCTGTCCTTGCTGTGGCCTAGGGATGGGCACTGAAACTCTCCACCAAGTTGGTACTGGTACCAATGCCCAGAATCACATAAAAACGCTGGTGTCTGTGCTTCATTTTAGACATGTCAATGACCTGTTTTCTGTTTCCTTTTGCTCTACAATAAATAAGACACATGCGATACTACTGGCACACTATAAAAATGATAATTTCAATGTTTCATTTGGACTCGTCAATCACCAGATTTCCATTCACTTTTCTAGCCAATCATTTTACCTTTCCAGTGATTGTGGGCGGGCTCGAATAAGAATGGTTGAGGACGGCCAGAGCTTTAGTCATAATGTGGAAGGTGAAGCGTGCAAAAGCTTGGATTTACGCAACAACAGAAGCTTCTAATTCAGCCGCCTGATGGATAAACGACATGTACAATACTCTAAAAAACGGATTGATGTCACGGCGATCAAATACGGTACCCATGCCTACTGTTATTGCCATAACTTCAGAGTTCTTACCAGATAGACGTGGTCAAATATCTCTGTAGGGCTGTCCATCTGTCCGAGGATGATGATCATCTCATTGTCGATGAACTCCTTAAACTCCCTCAGATTACAGACCATCTGCATCTCCAGCTCCGTTCGGATCTAAGAGACGACGACAATAAATCACTTCAATGAATTTACTGTAAACATTTAGTTGCTTTTATGTAGCTCAAAACAGTCGAGCTGAAATATTGCAGCTAAAAACCTGCCTGTTACAGTGTTTGCACTGACGTCACTAATCCAGTCTGATCCATGTTAGATATACACTTCCCGTGAGATTAGCTGTACAAATCACCCTAAAAGCGCGAGACGTCAACGGCAAATGGCGACAAAACTGAACAGAAACAAAGAATTCCATAGAGAAAAGGATCGTTATTTTAATCAAATTAAATTCTTGGATGGAGAAGATCTATATCAAATGCACCGTATGTTGTTTTCTGACGACCTCCAGCAGTTGCCATCGATTTGTAAATAAACTTCTCTTTATCGAGTCTAAAGCTCTTTAGATCTGTACAAATCATTTCTTTTTGCTTTTAAGTCGAGTTCTGGAGCCTTAGTGCAATGGCCAACATGGCCGACCCCGGGACAAGAACATCAGGTGAAAACAACCATTACTACGATCCTTTACCGTTTACCATTTGGGGACATCTAATTAACACACACTCTTTGACCTACCGCAACCTTTTCCCCGTTTAGGCAATCAACGTAAATCCGCTGATTGTGATGGGGAGAAAAGTGTCTTTGTGTTTCAGCTTTCTGCTGATATGCAACACTGCATGTTAGTAAACACTTTACTAACACATTCCTAACGTAAAGTGTTGCATAACGATGCAGACCTGCTTTTCTCCACCACAAAATCGGATGTGTTTGTGATTGTGTCATTACTTTACTACTGTAAAGTGTTGCAGATCTCTGCTTCAAGACCCACTGGAATTGTGTTAATTTTGTAAAGATTTAAAGAGTTACGGTAGTCAAAAGAATGTCAACACTGGAACTAAAGATCCAATGTCATAAAGGGATAAAACAGGAAGTAGAACGTTACCTCTTTGCACGTGACATTCTCCAGGTCTTTCTGCATCATGATCTCTCTGAGACGCATCTTGATGAGTCTCTCTGTGCGTTCCCTTTCTGTAGGCCTGCAAACACACAAACACACATTTAATATACTGACTCGTTATCCTACAGGCCCAAGCCCTGGGGACAGACAGAAACCTCATCACAGTTCCTGCACCAACCCTCGCCGTGTGTTCATTCATTTTTATAGACTCAATGAATGGACACTGTCTGGATTCTCAGAATTAAAAAATCTGACTGCGCGGCTTCTCGGCGGTCTCCAACAAAGTCCTCCTGGAGAAAATCTCTGTTGTGCCGCCCGGCTTTGTTTCTATCCTCACTGCTGGCAGACGCATTTAGCCTTCGGGCGTCACACGGATCATACCAACAACTGCTTTAATTACCTCTCACGAGAGGAGCACAGATAGACTTGAAAAACAAAAAAAGCCTGTTTATCTAAGAACAATCCTCACTGAACTTGGGAAAACCGGTTTCAGAGTGGGGGGTGAGGCTTTTACCATCTGAAAAAAAAACTGGTTAGTTACCATCATTCAGGGGTTCTTTAACTGCATAAAAAAGATCGTAACCAACCTAAAAGTGGCCCAAGAGTGTAATGAGTTAGGATTAAGAGGCAAACTGAGGAACTGGAAACAAGGAAAACAGAATACAAGGAATAGTGCCGATGATGATATTTATGACACTTCTTTGAAACGCCAATAGATGGAGGCTGGTTACAGTAATAACAATACATCAAGCAGAAAAACAAGCCCATAGCAGGTTACAGGGGAATAGTCTGATATGTCAACAACACTAACAGGTCGTAGAGCTCTGGCAGCCACCCTGTACGGGAAAACAGAAGGAAGCTCATAAAGTCTCCCAACAACGGGTTAATAAGTAATGCTTTTATGAGGGTTGACAGATGTCTAACTTTTTATTTTATTGTCGAGCTCCGCTCCAAGTCTTCGCCATTCTTTCCATTCAGAGAAATCAGGTGCAGAGGTGCTCGCCACCTGTCTCTGTCCGTCTCCATTTCAATTTTTACAAATGTAAATTGAGCCGCTTAAACCTCGGCTATTTTGGACACTCCAGAATCTCTGAGGAGTGTTGGTGTGTGTGTTAAGGAGACGGTCCAAATACATGGTGAAACATGTGACTCAAGCAGAAGTAAGAGGAGGGTTTAACATTAAAGGCAAAGATCTAGAAGTTCTAGAATTCCTGCATTTTCCAAACATTTGGTCCTGGTCTCAGACAGCAGCTGAAGCCCACTGGCCTGCTTCAGAGAAAAGCAGCACTCCGCTCAGGAGGAGCAGTAAGGCAACAACACGTCATTTCTGACGTGTGCATGCATGCAGGAAGCTCCAGTGAAACACCTTGCACTTTCTCTGAATTTCTGATGTAAGCCTCCACTGGAGTTGGAAGGCCTCTCAGGCACGCTCACACCCGACAGCTGCAGCGTTCACACTTAACAACCCCCCCCCCTTTTTTAATGTTAGATAAGCAGCTTTTGGAGCACCAACCAAAAACAGAATCTAAAAACTGCTGGATTCATGTGTGTTTTTAGAGCTCCACAACAGTGAGTGTGTTTAACATCAAGCTGTGAAGTCAGTGCAGGATAATTTACAAACTTTCATTCAATAGAAACTATTTAAAGCAGCATATTTATGCTGCAAGAATTTAACGCCTCAGTGTGGACATAAACTCCGCCACTGCTCCACAGCCCTCCAACTGCTCAGATGTTTGCGTCTGGCAACAACGTGTGGCTGTGCTTCATCTGCACTCACAGGTCTGTGAAGAGGATGGGTGAATTGGCACGATATGACTCCACATCCTGCATGGCATTCCATTCGTTGATGCAGAACTGGCTGGAGGAGACCCTGCTCTGGTAGTAGCTGACCCAGGTCAGGAACAGACTGCCTGGGTAGTAGTTATGGCAGCGAGCCACCTCGCAGGCTTTGTGGAGCGACTGCAGGGCGGACCTGAGGACCACCAAAGAGAAGAGTCACACTCTGCCGTTCTCTGGAGCAGTTAGGATCCATTCCAACATCGGCAAAGATAAGCTAACGCGGCCCGACTGCAGAGGATTCAGAGGATGTAAGGAGGAGGTCAGAGGAAAGGCAGAAGAATGGAGGGTTGAGGAAATGTGAGCACAGCATTGGCATGTGAGATTAGGAAGAACTGAGGGGAAGTTCAGAGATCATCCATGAGAAGAGGGAAGGTGACGGCAAAGACTTCAACCACAACTCACCACATGGCCTGGACAGACACCGGCTTAAAGACGTGAACTCTATTGACAGTCGATACACTGAAGCCGCTGCGGGGAGACACAGGGACAGATTATAGACAACAACGCTTCAAACAAGACCAGCCCGGAGGTGAGCGCCGCCTCACCCGTCTCCGTCCAAGTGGATCATGGTGTCACTCCACAGAGGTAGAACCAGCCCCACAGTGCAGCAGCTGGAGGGCAACACCAAGAAACAAACATCAGAAGCTGACTAAACACGATCAAACACACAGAATAATGGAGGCGAACATGTTGGGTTTGTGGTCACAAATACAACTGCTACCACGCCATGGGGAGGCATCGGCAGAAGATTCAAGATTTCATGCTGCTGTCCACTTTTTTTGGACAGCAGCATGTGACTGTAGTACAGAAACTTTGGCTAAATGTATGTGCCATATTCCCCACTTGCTCAATATCTGTCCATAAATATGAATCCATTTAAGCTAAAACACAAACAAACAATAATCAGTGTTCCCAGAATGCCATTTCTGCTGTCCTGATGCCACAACAACGCTCCTGCTGCACCCACCTATCAGAGGAGACAAAGTCGATGCCCAGCACAATGCTTTCCTCTGTGTCCTGTCTGCCGTTAGTGGAGACCACCACCATGTAGCGGGTTACCTGAGGATACGCACTCTCCAGACGCACGGCCTGTGTGAACAGGAGCACAGAGACTGAGATGAAAGGGCAGACAGCAAGTCAAAGTCTTCCTCCATGTAAAAAGAAACGATTTCAGCATTTCTGCTTTCACGCTGATGCTGCCTCACCGTGGAAATTATGGAAGCAATTGTGACTCATAATTCAAAATAAAAGCCTATACCGGAATGCTTTTTCATTTTCAAAATACAGCTGCCTCCGTTGACTCAACACATTTGCTAGAGAACTTTTTGAAAATTAAATATCAAATGTCCTTTTCTTTATCATTTTATTGAAGTGACGGAAGGAGAAGTGTTGAAGAAGAAAAAGAAAAAGCCATTTGGCAGATGGAGATTTTATTTTATTTTTGAGTCAACGGAGGCAGGTGTATTTTGAAAATGAAAAAGCATTCCGGTAGAGGCTTTTATTTTGAATTATGAGTCACAATTGCTTCCATAGGTAATGTCCATCTTTTATAAACTGAATTGGCTGAGTTCAAAGTATCTGACTAACAGAGACACTTTCGGTTTTATTTCTAAAGATTTTGTTGTTTCTCAGGTTTTTAGTCTAAACAAACAGCTTTTGAGGTAAATCCAAAGCTGTTTGCACATCTATGAATATAAAGGTTCTTATTACTGTTAGTGCAGATGAAACAGATGTGTTTTTTTTTTTTTTTTTTGAAAACAGGCCAAGTTTCAGTTCATTCTGTTTCCGAGCAAAGAACTGAAACCAGACACGAGGGAGGGCCGGCTCCCTGATTAAACCACCAGCCCGCAGGCGACCTTTACCGCAGTTTTTACGCACACGAACACGTGCAGGCTGTGGAACACTCACCAGACGGATGTTGTCCTCAGGACGCAGCACAGTGAACATGGTCTGAAGATGCTTCTGAAGGTCGCCTGGACAAGAAGGATCCCAAACACAGTTTTAGAATCACTACAGGCGTAAAAGAATCTCAATAGGACACATTGACAGAGTTCCCTCTTTTATTGTGGGAGTTAAGTTCTAAAAGTAACCCGTGATAGGGGAAATTTAAGTAGTAATATAGGTGTTTTAAGGCTGTGAAACTCCTCACTAAACACTTTTCTCAGACAGACATGAACATTGTCTCACTTTTTCTCTTGTTTAAACTCTAAAAGTTAAAAATTTTGTAAAAAAGTCCAGTTTTATAGAGTGAAAACAAAGATCTGATCGCAATCAAAGATTTATGTAGATTTGCCAAAGTATGCAAAAGATGCGAGACTGGGAAAGGCGAGGGACCTCTGGATACCATTTCTCCAGGCTGGGCTACATTGTTTCTCTTCAACTTCAGGTTGTAAATGAATGGAAGTAAGCAGGTTTTGCTGCTTCTGGCGTGCATTGGGATGGCATGCTTTTACCGGTGTGTTTTTTCCTGCGCTGGATGTCGCGAGGCTCGGAGGTGGGCACGGGGCTTTTACCCCGAGGGAGGAAGAGGGCCGCGCCTTTCACGGTGAGGAAGCTCTCACTGATGCTGAATAGGAAAAAAAGGGGAAGGAGAAATGAGACGAGTACAGAAAAAAACAAAAACAAACAAGCCTCACGGATTTATCTTATGATTTGGGTTGATGGATGTGATTTTGAATGATGCACATTCACGGTGGCTTTCTTGGACAGACTGTCCACTCATGAACAACAAGGCAGTTTTGTCAGTGTCACAATGCTCCTTTGAGCTGACCGGAGCTGAAAACAAGACCCGAGCCTGGATGTGAACTCAGAACACAATGTTCTCCGCTCCTCCACACAGCTGGACTGCACGCACAAACTTACAGCAACAGCTGCCAGCAGGGAGGAGGCCAGGGGTGCAAGAGGGAAGTCAGAGCTGAACCCCCACCTCCCTCCCAAATCTCTGAGCAAAGATAAGAGCTGGCAAGCAAACAGGGCTCCACAATTAAGGGGCTTGTGACAAATGAGGGGGGTCCGATCCTTTCTAGGACACTTAATCTTAGAAGGTGTGACTGAGGCTGCTGCGTTGACGAGGACATGTAAGAAATTGAGGTCAAACCGCATGCCAAAAAAAAAAGTGCGTTGTGAGTGCATGACTCACACACAACCTATAAAACTAGTTGGAAAACCTTATTACACAACCGTTTCTGACAAATATGGGATTCATAAAAAGATATACAATTATACATGTTGAAAAAACTCATGAGTCGGAAGACAAAAAACAATATTACGAATCTTTAATTAGCAGAGACCGGCAGGAGTCCTACAGAATAACAACAATAAAAAGCTTTCAGGTGGAAAGAAATTCTAAAATTCATCTAAATGGGACTTGTGACTAAACACAAAACCACTTTTAGCCACTTTTTAGCTTTTTTTTTTAAACTTCTCCAAATTAAATATATATAATTAGTTAGCATAATAAGGTCTAATGTTTGAAAAGGTCACGTGTAAAGTTATGCCAAACAGACAACCGTTTGTTCAGAGGAAAAGGAACAATTGGAGCTACTGTTACAAGAGGAATCACTGATTCAGAGTAAGCCAACCTGTTCAGCCCAAAACAAAAGGTTAGTTTCATAGCCCCAGGCAAGGCAATGACGTTGAAGCCACGCACATCTCTTCAGATTATGCAAATATCTGAGGTTTTTTTTACGCTTAATTTAAACACAAGTCACACAAGAAATCTAATTCAGGCTCATGAAGAGCAGCTTTATAGGCAGAGGCCTTTGGTGTGCTCAGTCACATGGTTTTCCCATCATTTCCCTCTTCCGTCTGAAACCTCATCTAGCTGATTTACCAAAGAACTGCTGGGTCGAAGTAAAAACAACCACCCCCTGCTTTGTGCGAACCTCATTTCCCATCATCCACCCCCTCTGGACCCATCTGTTTCCTCCTGCTCCTCCTCTCCGTTTCGTCTTTTGTCTGCACTTCTAGCAGCTCTGTCCTACTTTCAGCTCCTGACATTTCCCTCCACTCCTGCTGTGTCATCCTGTCCTCTGCTTCCACCCCGACATACTGTACTCCATAGTGACCATGTATAGATGTATGTAACGCAACATGGCTGCTCTCTCTGAAAATCCTGCATGCAGACACCTGCAGGTGCAAACAAATCCGGGGCTGAGGGATAGAAGGCTGGGGGCAGCCACAGACAAAAAAGCTAAAGCTAAAAATACATCAATCCTTTAAAAGTTGCAGCTATTGGTAGAGTGTATACATGGGAGCATAGACAGCTGTGCAGAGAAGACTTTCTGCCGGAGCAAAGTGGACTAACCAATGGAAGACGCTGGGTCACCTAATGCAGAACAAACTCCTGGAATATCAGTTCTAAACAATCAAAAATAAAGTTTTTAGATTTCTCTATGACGAATAATTGCTAAAACAGCTAAAGAAATACAAATTATGTTATTAGAGTGAATTAAATTCTCAGATTTTGTGTAACTTTCATGCTTTTTTATGAAGATAAAGTTTTTTTTAAATATTTTTAAATGTCTTTATAAATGTATAAAAGTCTCTGAAACTAATCTATGAATCTCAAACCATCAAATCATGTTAGTGTTATCCAGTATAGCTGGTTTTATAAATATAGGATGGAAAAAAAAAAAACTACTTTTTTTTTTTTCAAAATAAAAGCACTGCTAAGAATTACTAATACACTTCAGCGCCTGCAAAACAAGCTAAAAATCCTCAAAATTAAAAAGGCTGAATAAAAAAAACAAAAAACGTTTAGACATCTTTATAAAAATTAATGATTAAAAATAAAGCAAACAAATAGAAGAATCAAACTAGCAGGAAGAAGGAAATAGGGCAACAAGTTCACTTAAAGTCCTGTTGATACAGTGTGAGAGGGAGGGGTTGGACTGTGACAGAGGAGGGGGGGTCAGGAGAAGTAAGGGCAGGGAGGTGGGACGGTTGCCTTTCCACTAGAACCCAATCTGGTTTTTGAAATGAAAGGAGCGGGCATCAGCTGGGGCAGTTGTCACAGACACAATCATCACTATGTAAGGACCAGTCTTCACTGTGGGCAGATAACCAGGGTGGCCTCCTCCTTCAGCCCCTCTCCATATTAGTCACTCTACAGAGAGGAGAGCGGGATAAATATAAAGCTGGCTCTAAACTGGGTAGGGGGGCAGGCTGCGCTAAAGGCCAGATGAGTTTGCAATGGAGTCCGAAATGCACACATGGGAAGGAGTTGGCCGACCTGCTGTGAGCGTCTGAGCTTTAGAGCTGGACTTCAATGCCAGCATACTGAATCTGATGGATTTTATTTCACAATTCCATGACAGAATTTTATTGAATACCAATATTTTTATTTAAACGTCCGTGCCCGAGCCAACAATTTGATTATGAATAACTGGATTTAGCAAACTAGTCATTTAAGTAGAAGGAAAGTGAGACTTTCGGTCAAAAAATTATGAATTCTTACATTTACACTGACAAAACTTAGACTAAAGAAACCAGTTTTTAGTCAAAAATATATGTAAAATTGACTTTAAAGGAAAATCAACCCACTGATTTGATTAAAAGAATTAGACCACGCTTCTATCAGCAGAGAATAAATAGATAAATCCACAAAAGTGAGATAAGTCACCATCTCTTCTCTCAAAGCCAAAGAACTTCTTTAACTATTTTATACTAAAGCTCCAGTTTTGACATTTTTTTGACAATCTTAACTCCTCAGCCCTTTATGCAATGTAATTCCGTCAGATTCTGAAGTGGAGAAAAGCAGCATTACGCTGATGTGCAACACTACAGTAGAGAAGTTCTTACGTAATCAACATATATCAGATAATTATGTCATGGAGAAAAACGTCTTTTGGTTGCTATGCAACACTTTACATTAGTAATGTGTTGCACATCAGAAGTGGTGCATATTGGTGCAAAGGCATTAAGAAAAGCCACTTTTCTCTGCGTCACAATCACAAACATTTTTACACTGATTGCATAATGGGGGAAGTTACAGATTGTTGAAGATATGTCTGACAAAAAAAAAAAGCTAAATTAGCTGTTGTCACAAAAGACAGTGTAAACTGTAATAATGGTTAGCTTAAATATTTACACATATTCCCAGGGGCGCAATGAGCCAAAAATCCAGTGAGGGTCCTTAGGCAAGACCCTATGACCTCAGCCTAACCACCTCTGCAAAACAACATTTGTTCACGTATCACAAGTCACACAGTCATCGCAACATGGAACACTAACATTGTACATCGCAAGTTTGCCTCATTGTGCAGCCATGGTCAAAGCGTGCATGTTTTTTAGGTGTCACTGGCAACTTCTCTGGTGTTAATAGTTTAAATAAACCGTAACAATTCTACACCCACTTTAAGAGCATTAATGGTTCCAGAAGCAGACTAGGTCTTAAACGAATAAGAGCAATGAAACTAAATATAAAGAGTTGCCGGCACGTTTACTGCGTTTGAATCAGTCGTACAGAGAAAGATCATTTTTTTGGCACGCTTGCTTTCAATCCAAAAGAGTAACACCACACAAAAGTAATAAACTAGCTGCACATATTCCCCAATGCTCACTTCCTGATTGTGTCTTTATCAGTGTTCTTTGAAAAACACACATGGAACAGAAATGGGCAGACAGTGCGGAAGAAGAGTTTATCAGTATTTCTAGAA
Organism: Adrianichthys oophorus; assembly: GCA_036245035.1. Classification (NCBI taxonomy): domain Eukaryota; kingdom Metazoa; phylum Chordata; class Actinopteri; order Beloniformes; family Adrianichthyidae; genus Adrianichthys; species Adrianichthys oophorus. Next base: position 25,909,468 of record BSAI01000072.1, on the reverse strand, counting down.
CTGGGGACATAACAATGCTTCTGTTGCCACAGGTAACACTTAACTCAAGCAGCAGTCACACGGTTTGCTATTATCCAGAGAGAGGGTGGAAAAACACAAGTCAATTTAAAATATTTTAGGAACTATTGTGTACGTGTGCACACTTTATAGTATTATAGATCTAAACCTCAAGATTTCCAACTTATCTCTTCTTTATTTATGGTCTTACGGTCTAATATTTAACAAAAAACACCTAAAGTGGGTACACCCTGAAAAAATGTTAATGTCCAGCTTATTCATTAGCTTCACCAGAACATCATAGGCAAAACAACAACAAAGAACCAGAACAAGCACATCGCTCAGCACCACAAAAAGCCCAAAATCCTCTGTACTGCACTGGATTTCACTGAAAAAGAAGCAAAAAATAAATACTCCAAATGAACTGATATTGGTTTAAGTAAAAGCTGTGTAATCCTTAAGTGATATTGATTTCTTCTGTCTTTTCTAAAAATAGAAAACTTATCATCAGTGCTAAGAAATGCAAGAACAGACTAGCCTTTGATCTGTGCTCAAGGGCAGACCACATGTACAAGTCAACAAACCCCTGGTCCATTCACAAACAAGAAGGAGGCACTTTTCTTCTGAGTCTGCAGACGCAGAGATGACAGATAAGACAACAGAATGCATTCCCATGACAGATCTTTGCATTTGTTTGAGATGAGCCACAAACTACATGATACTAGCTAAAAAAAAAAAAAACCTCCAAAAACAAGAAAAGGTATGTTATCTTTTAATTTACATGTTTAGATGTCTCACTGATTTCATTAATTCATTTCAAAGTGCAAGCAAGCTGGTCAGTTCTGCTTTACCTGGCAACAGAAGAGCCATTATCCAAAGCTAGAGCATGAAACAAATCAAACCCGGGTGAAGAAAGAGTGTGTTCAAACATTCCCAGCATCACTTCTTGTTTGGGGCAGTTAAGTAAGGTGTTTAAGTGCAGCGTTAGTCATGAATATAGAAATTTTATCACGCGTGTTCCTGAACCTGCGTGACAGGTATGGTGACTCACAGGAAATTTGGAGCAATGGGTTTGAAGTTGGAACAGAAGAGAAAATCCCTGCTGCGTCACTGGACACTTTTACAGATACAATAGAGCTGTAACGATTTGTTTTAACAACGATTCTCATCATCATCTGTCTATATTTGTTCATTTTGAATGATCCGATAAATGGATCCAGGACATCTTCATCCAAAACTCCATCCAGTGTGACTCAGATAAATTCCTGGTACTGAACAGCACAGGTGAAGTTGTCCAGATTCCATGTACTTCTTGCAAGATAATCAAGTGTAAATTAAATGTGCACAAACAAATAAACAAGAATGAATGGCAAATATGTCTAAATCCACATGGTATGTTCCTATTTCATTTGATTTTGCCTCAGACAGATCAATCTGATTGGATCATATGAATAGAAATCGATTATTATCCCTAAAATAAACAAAGGTTTTTGTTTGTTTTTTCTATGACTGAAATAACTACATTGCCATTATTTAGACTCTGTATTAAAAGAGTGTTTACTATTTAGCAGGATTTCCTCCGCTCTCTTGTTGGCAGTGGTCAGGTCAAAGCATTGATGTTTCAAACTTACAGCTGGTTCATGTGGTTTTTGGACGTCACGGCGTCGCCGCTGAGGTCGGGGACCATCTTGGCTCCGCAGCACGAGCAAAAGCTGACCGCCGACGAGTCGTCGGAGCCGGGAACCGAGCCAAGGGTCATGCCGGCGAGGAGACCGAGGCGGGAGAGGAGTGTCAGGTGCTCTCCCCCCCGGAGGGAGAACTTTTCCTTCTCCTACAGGGTCATGTGCTCCGGCGGAACACGAGGAGAGGATAGTCCAGTCTTTCTTGGAGCTTCGAGCTCGTTGAGAAGCTAAATAATCCTAAATTCAAGGTGTTCGCTTCAAAGTTTCAGCCCCTTGTGGAGAGCGAGGGGTTTAAGTTTCTGCTTCCGACAGAAAGCGACCGAGGAGCCCATGCTGGAGCCGTTTCTGAAGCCTTCACTTGACATTATTCATCACTGGACCCTGGACCCTCGTGAGCTTCCCCGCGTGCGGTTCTGACACTAATGACTTGAGCCGACCCCGTCCGGGCGAAGTGACGGGGGGGGGAGGAGCCTGCAGACATGTGCTTTCCGGGGAGAGAAGAAAAAAAACCTGGGAGGGGGAGGAGCCTGGGAAAAGACCGCCCAGGCCAGCAGCTCCCACTGAGTTTGCTTCTTTCCTCCAACACTGACAGGGGTGGTGTTGACTCCAGCATTTCACTAGCCCCCCCAGTTTAGATGAGCGCGTGCTTATCAGGAACATGCCCACCGGGAAAAAGTCTTCCTGAATTCCTGCCTGTTCGAGTCCAAAAAGGGTGTGATTAGTGTTATTCAAGCTAATGTAACCAGGTCAATTAAAGCCATATAGGATTTTGGTTTTGCAATCAGACTTTGTTTCTGCACCCATGTGTCTGACACAAACTTTGTGGTTTCAGATACATAAAAGACCAATAACTAAACAACAAGGAAATGATATGAAACAGGCAGATTGAGATGCCGCAGCACACTGGGGCAGGTTCTTCACATTAAAGTCCCACTCCAATCATCTTTAGATCTCTTGTTAAAGCGCCCCAGGGAGTCTTTTAAATAAAAAAAGGTGTTTGTAGCGCATAGTTTCTGCAGAGCAGCAGTAGTTCATTAGAAATTCTCCTGAGTTGTGGGCAGGACAGTTGGGGTGGAACAACCCAGCGCCGACTTGAGAGCTCTCTGTTTACACGTTCTCCGCTAGCTTACAGCTCCTCGTGCTAAACGCGCTTTCTTGAACTTAGGCCATGGTGTCTATAGTGGACCAGCAGGGGGGTAAATGTTTTTATTTTTCCACTACTTACTGGTGTATGTTTGACACCTACAGTTGGAAGAGCCTTGGGGTGAAATGTCAAAGCAGTGTAAATCTGGTGACTCCTGCTCCAATACATGAAAGTCTTGGTGTCATAGAATTCCGTCCGGGCATAAACCAGAATCTTTCATGATCTATGATAAAATGGGTGGCACTTCCGTGAATTAAAGAGGACACTACAAAATCTGAGTCGCTGATTGGTCAAAGTTCAACCTGGTCTAACTTGCAACAAGCATTCAATGGTCAAACGGTATGTACGTAGAGTAAAAACGGTCTTAAAAATGTGCATGTGAACACCAGAGTTTTGAAACGTGCATTTACATAGATTTTTATTGGAAATGGTTGTTTGAAAACATGTTGCCAGATATCAGCTCAGACAAGGAAAACAAAGACGCACATAGATCTAGTCGTCTACAAGTGGATTCAAAGAATGAAGCGGGGCAGGTTCACAGCGATTTGAAAAGATATATACTGATAAATGCAATTTTGAGCTTCATTTTCTTTAAATAAATTCTCCATCATCAGAAAAATGCCACAAAAAACTTGTTAAAAACACCAAAATTACCATTTTCATCAGCCCGAGGCTCAAATGAAGGCTTCTAGTACAGAACCCTAATCCTTCACACCATGTGTTGGCAACATTGTTTTGATTCGTTTAATTGCCTATGAAGATTTTACGTTCTATGGGGCGTGTCAGTGGGCCCTGGTTCTATGTGAGCCTGCAACAATTTGAAAACACAATAAAAACTGCAGCCCTCCTCATCATTTACCAACACCAGCGAGCGCCAAGTGCAGTAAATTGTGAACTAAAACATCTGCTGCAGATGACTTGTGACTCAGAGCACAGCCGCGTTTGCTTTACGTTTCTCAAAAAGAGCTCATTTGAGTGTTTTGACAGTTTTCCAAACCACTAGAATAATCAATAGCATGTCTGACAGAGAAGTTGTTGTTATGCAACACAAGTTTGGCTCAACAAACAAGGACGTTCCAGTCCACGCTTACTCACCGTCTCTTGTGAGGTCGAGATCTGAGACATTTGTTAGCCTTTGAGGAGTTACAGACTTCCATAAACATTCTGTTGTACCTTCTCCTTTCTGATAATCATTACAAAAGAAAATGGGATTTTTTTTTAAAGTCAGTATATCTTCTCCAACTAATATGATCACTATTCGTTTTTTTGATAGTCCTTGTGATTTGTTTTATGAAAAGTTTGCATGTTGTCAATGCCTTCCAAGATTGTTCGAGTTTAAATTTGACTTTTATTCACGATGACCAAAACAAATGAAAAAAAATCACAAATCAAAATGCTTAAGAACATATTCACCTTTTTAAACTCTTTTGCATTTGAAACCAAACACCTAATATCACTGATCGAGCAGCTTCCATACCTACATACTCTAAATTTAGTAATAATTTTGAACATTCTGTAGGCTACTGCTGTGGAAACCAAGATCCCTTCACCATAATTTCTTAAATAACTGCAGTTGTTAGAAAATGCTTGACATTTCAACAAGTTTTTGATTCTCTTTGGTGTATTTTGAAGAACAGAAACACGCAAAAGCCAGCAGCGCCCGATTGCGTGTTTAAACTCGAGACTATAAATGGTTTTCTGCCGGGAGCTGAATTGTTTGCATCACGAAACAATCACCTGCGCTTCAACGCTTTGTCTAACCGTAACTTTATGTAAAATGTGTCTAACACAGAAAGCCGTCCAGTGAGGTCTGGGAAGAACTTTTTCCTGCCTGTTTGGCACACAAACACAGATAGTCAAGTGCTCCAGGCAGGTGTTTAGTGTCATCAAATTCACAGACGTTCAGAGGGGGGATTATGATTTGTAGACGGGGAAACTTCAGAGCAGTGCTGTGCTGTGGACAACTTACACAGTCATACTTTCATACTTTCCATTGCCACTTTAAGAGTATAAGCATAAATATTCAGGTGGAATATTTATGCCCGTCTGCGTGCTTGCATGCGCATACGCATGTGCATGCGTGCGTGCGTGAGAGAAAAGAGTCTAGTCATCCTACTACCCTCTTAAATAAGTAAATAATGCTAGCTGTGAAGCTGGAAATTGGTTACTGTTGACCTTGTGCTTTAATATAAAAAACACACACAACCACAACATTCATATTACCAATTCATGTTTAAGCCGCACACAATTCTACTAAAATGGACCTTTTCCACATGAAAGCAACAACAGTGGAGGCAATGACATGTGTTGTTTATTCAAATATAAAAATAAAACTAGTACAGAACAGCTTGCTTTCAGTTCAAATGTTTGCTGACAACATGGTTCACTTAACCAAACCAAAAGCACTCATGCAGGTCACACGGGGAGCTGCCTTAACACCAAGATAAGAGGGAGCTGCCAGTTCAAAAGATACACCAGCTTAACAATGTTCCTGTGAAAATGTTGAGGTGCAGTTTACCCATAGCCTTTAACACCTTTATGTCTATTTCCAGTTTTAGTCACATTTAAACATTATCTTAAACACCATTCTGAATCTTCCTACGATAGAGCGTCGTCAATAAACTAAATTAAATATATATATTTTTAACTAAAACTTGAGTTTTGATATTTTGTCTCCACAGCCCTAAATTTTCAGGTTTTTTACTTTAGATTTTTTTAAACTTCCTATATAAAATTAGGGCGCACATACACATCCGATGTCAACACATGCTAGTTAGGTTCGAGGTGCAACAATAAATCGATCAATCGATTTCTATTCCTACAATCCAATCAGATCGATCTGTCTGAGGCAAGTTGTTACTCAACTTGAATCGACCTTTAATCATTTAATATCTTTTTCAAAATTAGATAAAATTAGATAATCGAATCCAAGAGTATTTTCCAAGATCAAATTGATCTTGGAAAATACCGTTTGGATTGAAACAAGGCAGGTTTATTTTATAATAACGTAAAAACAACCAAGGACACACATTAGATGCAGCAAAAAATAATAAATTATCTCCAGTCCAATATGTGGAAACACTTTGAATTTAGCAAAGACGTGTGATCATACAGTGTGCTAGAATGTTCTAATAATGTTCCTTTTGGAGTATTTTGATGTGGAAAAACAACAGTGGGCTGAACTTTATCAAACTCAAATGTGAATGGATTTGACATTCATTCTTGTTTACTTGTTTGTACAACAGTTTAATTTACACTTGATTATCTTGAAGAAATTCAAGGAATCTAGAAAACTTCACCTGGACTGTTCAGTACCAGGTATTTATCTCTGAGTCACACTCTTGAAGTTTTGGGTAAAAATGTCCCGGATCCATTTTAGGTCAGTGAATCGAATCATTGAATCAAAATTGAGAGGGAAATCGAATAGGCAACCACAAATATCGAATCAAATCATTGTTAAAACAAGATATGCTACCATAACGCATTTTATTTTAATAACACATTACATATATGTGGGCAAAGGATGCACAGTAAAGTACTTTTTTCTCCTTTTCAACTACTTCTTAAAGAAGGAATTTAAACAAATAATCTGTTCTCCTACATAACAGTTCAGACCCTTCACCATTTGTTCCTCATCATCATCATTAAATAATAAAAGCCAAGTGTAACTACAGCCTGCTTTAGCCTCATTGTATGTCCTGAATAACAATTTTTTTTAAAAATAGACTTGGTATGTGAACCCTTTAACACCAGAGCTTTAGCTCCAGCGTTGAAACTGTTTGGACTACCATAACTCTTCAACCGCAACTCCAACAGATTCTTTTGCAGGGAAAAAGGCCTTTATGCAGCATTTTACTAACATAAAGTTACTCATGTTTGGCTTGCATATTGGCACAAAGTCAGTCTTCAAACCTTCTATCCTATTTATGTTAGATATAATGTAAAACTGTGCTTCTTTGGTGTTGCCTTCATTCCCCGGTTGTTGTTGAGGTTTTTTTCAGTGGTGTTCTGAACAATGTTTATTGATGCAAATGCTAAGTAGAGTAATGTTTGCATCAATTCACGGCTAAAAATGGAATTGCAAATCAGGCGTGTAGACATGCGTACAATGTCAAGGTGACAACTTTTGACGTACATGCAGCCCAGTTATCAAATCTAAAAGTAAAGAGGAAGGGCATGTATATTTCGGCTTTATCTTGCAAAGTTTTAGCTAAGAAACAACAGAACTGTGTGCACAAAGTCCTATATACAAAGCAAGACCAGTTTAGTCATCAAACCTTAAGGATGAATGACAGCTTCTAACTGTAAAGGGGCATGTCTTTGCATGAGAAGAGCATGTCAGAAACATTTCCTTTGGTTTGGCATTCGTCACAGTACCTTGTCCTTCTTGTTTCAGACTTTTCTGAATACTTGGCTAGATAAACCTGTTCAGCCTGTATAGCTTAGCATTTGGAGCAAAGAAGTGATTTTGAAGGAGGGATAGTAAACAGATAAAAGAATTGTGTGATTAGATAACCCAGATGCAGACAAAAAGTCAGATTTACCTCCTGTAATTGACATAAGCTTTCTTTGTACTACAGACTGACAAAGTTGGATTAAATGCCCAACATAAATCCGCTCCAATCCAACAATACATTGACTTGAAGCATATTAGGTAAGAGGACATTCTTTACATAGTGACAAGAACACACAAACTCAAACAAATTGCCTTCTTTTTTTCTCAGAAGCTCTCCTCTTCCTCAACCTTCTGTTTAACACAAATGGGAGAAGTAGCACTGCTGAATCTGGATGTCAATGAAATCCTAACCAAACAAGTATATTTTGAATGTAGCTACACAAATTTAATGGGTTTTAGCCAAAAGTGCAAACTCGACAAATTTAATGACTTTAGACTCGAAAAAATTTAAAATTTCCAACTCGACTTGGACTTCAACACCAGTAACGTGTGACGTTACTTGGGCTTGAGCCTTTTGACTTAAACAGACTTGCTACTTTCCCCAAACCATAAAAATGAAAAAGTATGTTGACATAAACCACTCTCTTTCTCTTTGCACAATATATAAGTCTGTGTGTGCAGGTGGGGCAGAAACCCATCATATCAGGCCCACATTGTTTTGACCCGACACCCTCCAGCCAATCAACTTGCAGGACAGCAATTGAAGGCAATTTGTCAAACAAGACGCCAGTTTCTGTTTACTAAAAATGATCCCTTCTGTTAAAACGTTTGGATATAAAATGAATACGATTTTCAACAAAAAATGTTCTGCAGTTTGCAGAACATGTGTTTCAAAGATAGTGGACAGAGGGTCAACGAGGTCCAACTTTGTCTGACACTCAAGGTTGCACAAAGAACTGTAAGCTTCTGAAAGAGACAAATCAGCTAAGTCACTGCTGACTGCACAGTTGAATCAACTCGATTGTAACTGTTAACGTTACATTGTAAACACAGTAAACTAGGTCTTGTTATAGAGAGATCATTTGGGATTTTTGAAGTGGGATTATATGAGCTCAAGGATGGTTGTAATTTAGGCAAAGTAAAATACCCATGCTTCCCCCTTTTCTCAAACATACACAAAGAGGAATATTCTTGCAGGGTTTTGATAAATAAATACCGTTCTGAAAAGTATCCGTAGTCTGTATGAATATTATTACTCGGTTGTTGAAAGGACTTGTAAAACTTTGAAAACATTCAATGGTATAGGTCTTGGGCTTGACTTGAGGCTTGTCGGTGCTGACCTAGGACTTGACTTGTGACTTGACTCAGGACTTGAGGACAAGACTTGAGACTTATAATTGTGACTTGTAATACAATGATTTGGTTCCACCTCTGGTTTCAACCAAGTCCTTTGACTTTTCATGTGTTAGCACTATGGAGGTACATGATTGCGTTCCCCTAAAGCAGAGAAACCACATTTCACCACAAAAATGGGAGTGTGCTAGCTCTCATTCAGCAGTATGTCATCACCCACTTTATGGCCCATTGCACATGCCAATAACATTCACGTGCACAGACAGTAAAACAATAAGAATGCTTATAAATGTGTTTGAGAGAAGAGGTGGTTCCATTCAGATGTTAAACAGCTCACATGCTTTCATGCCATGGCACCAACTATCAACACATTTGGTTATAGGAAGGGTTTCAGTAAAACATCTGCCAAGCCCCTCCCTATGTGTTCAGAAACTGACAGAAATCCTTGGAAAAAGAGAACCTATTTTCTAGCTATTAGCGTAAAAAAATAATTTATGCCCCTGTCCTTGACAGTCTGTGTCAGCACAGAAGCAGCAGCGTGTGACAGAAATTCATTATTGCCCCGCTTTACTTCAGTGCTAGCGAGCAGCAGGCTTCCATAGCTGTATGAGAAGAGAAAACTAAGCCCTGCAGTGAAACTCACTTTCAATCTCTGCCATTCCAACAAGATCCTGGACCTGCCCCTAAATTGTTGGGAGCTGTTCTCAATCTGGTCCGGGGCGCTTATATAACATATATCAGAGGTCACTCAGTCAGACCCAAACCCACCCGCCGCCTTTGGCTACACCCTACATTTCAGTTAAGTCAGAATGAAATTGAGAACTTGGTGACTGTGCCAAAAGGTAACACATTTTGCAATAAAGAGGGGGGAGAAGAGTTGAGCTGCTCTGAGCTGCTATGAGTATGTGTGTTTGCAGGCACTCATCCATGAGTATGACTTCAACAGATAATGGGGACCACATGGCTCTGTAATCACTATTGGGCTGTATTGGAGGGCAGAGGTGATGTACTCATGTTTCAAAAATCAAGCATGTGATGCAACTATAAATCCTTTCCAGCAGGTTCCACATAGAGTAAACCAGTACAACAAAATAACTTCACAAAAAAATTTACAGGTTTTTACTCTTGGATAATGATTTTTGTTTTGGATCAATTACATTTTTTAAAAGCTTTAAAATACACCCCATTTATATTGAGGTGTGGCAAAGGTCCATAAACATTTTAGGCTTTCATTGGGACTCTATATTGGCAGCACCCTTTTGTTTCTCTGCAGCCCAGAAGGAAATGAAACATTTTTTCTTTATATCATAGACTGTATATGAGAACCAAGTGTGACGTCACGCATTGAAAATGGCTTCTTCCAGCTCCAGCCAAACAAAGTTAAATCAGTCATCGTGTTTTTGCGATGTGGACACCACCTTGTTGGACCCAGACGGCGTCAATAAGCAGTGTTTGGTCAGAGTCATCGTTTCTATAGCAACCACTATCACCAATCAGGAGTGAGCTTGTGGGAAGTTCACACCCCTTCCATTTGAAAACAGGCTTGGGAGAATCTGTCAATCAAACGTTTCGAACATTCAACCTCATACTTTTACGGAGGCATTGACTGACTAGTTTATAAGACGCACTTGTGTCACAACAAGAATGGTATTCTGACAAAAACAATGACTGAGTAATAGCGGTTTATTTCTCATCAGAAGTCTACAGGATGGTTCCATTTGTCTATAAGCAGACGCATCAGGATGGAGTAGTGCAGGAAGACTTTGGCCCGCCCAGTGTATTTTCTACGTTACAAACAAGCTTTTTTTTTCCAAATGGCATTTTTTTTGCAAGCTCCTGATTCACAATAAATTTTTAAAAAAATACTTAGAAATGCAACTTAGAGCTTAATTTTCTTCATACATGTCTTCCATCATTAGAAAAATGCCACAAGAACATGTTATAAACACCTTTTTCACCTTTAAGGCAGTTCTTCATTTCAGGGTACAGTACAGCTCTCATTAAGTTGTTGTCCTGAATAAACACACAAAAAACAGAATTGCTAAAATAAATAAGTAAACGTTTTGACCCATGTCCTGATGGTGGTGAATGTAGAACTAAACTAAATGTTTACTGCCCATATCAGCCAGCTAATGTAATGTAAATAAGATCCAACTAGCGTAAAAGAAAGAGTGACTGTGGGCCAAATCTTTGTGGTAAAGACAAAGTTGAAATTCCCCCAAGAAGAGCTCAGATTGTAAAATCTATTTTTTTATTTTCAATCAATGTTTCCCTGTTGTTGTTAAGCATTAACTTAACCAACCAGTTCCACCATGTGAAACCTCACCTACTGTACCTACTGTAATGACGGGGGTTGATATAGAAAGGAGCAATACCTGATAAAAGCATCACAAAGACAGTTATATGACAGAGTCTGTCTGCACTTCAAGGACGGATTCATTTACAAGCCCCTCCCCTTTTACAAAGTCCATTTAAGATGGACAGCCCGCAGAGGCTTTGATGTACCACTCCCTCCTCAACGCCTGGGTTTGGACCTTCCCAGGAGTGTAAAATAAATTCACAGCCATAAAAGTGTGATGGTCTCAGACAACACAATGTTTTGGCATTTGTAAATAAACAAGAACAAACAAAAAAGGCAGACAAACTGTCTGGGAACGTCATGTGAGATGCAGAGGGCTCTGGCCCCACACCGTTGTCCGAGTGAACAAAAACAAAAGGACAATCTTTTATGAAACATCCAGACGTGCACGTCAAAAGCAAACGAACGCGACCACAGCCGTCAAATTGTATCATGCAAATCAACCGCAGAGGTTGACATCAGGAGGCCATCCAAATATTTACAAAACCTGAAACAAAGACTCAATGCGTTTACTGCGTGAGCAGCAAAAAAAAAAAAATTCAAAACATGTAAGCGTGCCAACCAACGTCTATGCAGTCCTAAAAATACAACCTTTGCAGCTGAAAATCTTACTAAACTAAAAGCAAAGAATAGAGAACTGTTTGACTGACATTTAACCATATCCTGCAACCATAAAATCTGCATTTATTAACAGATATAGAGTTGATTAAATTTTTCATTTTTAAGAGTCTACAGACTTTTAAAAAATCATTTTAAGAGAAAAAAGGGTTGTCAGAGTAAACATGTCACCAAACTCCCAGGGAGAGATGATCTCTTTATATGATATATATTGTTAGTTTATTATTTATGCAACCCTTTATCAAATCAAAGGAAATTATTTCAGCGACAGAAAACAATCTCACAACTTCTAAGTACCACTCCAATACTACCCTCAAGCACAGTAATGTCTAAGCTCCCTCTAGTGGCCTTAGTTTTTATTTACAGATTATCAGTGGAAGATGAAGCAGTGAGTGGTCTTACCTCCAGGACAGAGAGCGGCGTTCATCCTCACCGCTGCCTGACTCCTGTGGAGAAACAGTTACAGATCTATTTCGTCAATCCCATCACCTATTCCTTCAAAATGAATACATTTGACTTGTGTTTAACATCACGTTTACTGCAAGTGTCCCAGTCCAACCATCTGAATCATCTGATCGGTTGTCAATGTCATCTCAGTGGTCTTTTATTTACGATTACGCAGTTTTTAGCCAAAATCAAAAACCTGTGTTGTTTTCTAGGACATAGTTTCTGCTGAGCGGCAGGAATTTGCTGAAAATTCATCTCCGAGTTGTGGGCAGGACTGTTGTTATGAAAGCAAGCCTCCGCTGATATCCCAACATCCCTTTGTTTAAACTCGCTCCCGCTAGCTCACAGTCCCTCTCAACATCAACCAAGCATTACCGTTGAAACTAAAATGGCGAGCAATATCAGTGCGATCCAGCTGTATAGTTTTGAGCCAGATGCCAGCTCGGACAAGGAAAAAAAAAAGACGTACATGTATCTATTTGTCTACAAGTGGATGCATGGGAATGGAGTGGAGCAGGGAGCTTGTGGCTTGCAGTAGTAGGTCCTGCGTTACACATACAAGTTTTTTCAAACTGAATTTTTTTCGTCTTTTCCTGATTAATATATGTCCTCCATCATCATAAAAATACCACAAGAACACGTTAGGAAACACTCAAAACACAATTTTTGAAAGTGCATTTTGACTGTTTAAATCATCTGTCTGCTGTTTTTAACAGCGCTTTTGAAACAAGATAATTTTCCCTTGTGGGATTAAAGAAGTTAATTATGTTCATTCCATTCAGTGCAAGGAGAAGGGATAAGGCCAAGCCAGGTTTTAACAACCATTGTTTCATTATCTTCTAAAGTGCTATCATCTTTGCTCACTGCTCCACACAGTGTCATTTAGAATGAACTGACAGATCATTTGAATCCCAGCTCGCTTGAGCCTGAAGAGTCAGCTGCATGAAATATGCTCTCAAGAGGAAAACTAGTCATTTCTCTCAGGAAAAACTGGAGTCCAAGCGTTGAAAGCTCTACAAAAAGCCTGTTCAGTAGATTTCAACGTCTTAGGTTGAGCTGGGATATCTACCCAAAGCTGCCCCAAGACTTTTTGTTGTGTGTAGTGGTAGCATAGATGTCACTTGTTCAATTACAACAAGCAGGATTTGCCTAGGTATATGCTGATCTCCATGGTTACCATGGCACTGTGGATTTCTAGGGAGTGGTCGTGGAGCCAATAAAAACAGACGATGCAGACTGCTGCTAGCAAGATCACTATACGCTAACACTGACAGAGGAGGGCTACTGCACTGCACAGATGGGAACTAACGCTTGAGAGCCATGTCAACAATCCTAAAAGGACAGACAAAAGCTTTTTGAGATTATATCAAAATGTCCATTTAGGGTGTTTTATATGTTTCTGTTTTTCTCTGTATGCTGCTTTGTTATGCTGTCTTTATTTACCCCAGATTTTTGCCCTGCCCTCCACTCTAGCATCACACAACTCACAAGAGGACTCACATGTCTGTTTCCAATCAGAAACAGGTCTCATGACAAGCAGCTGGTAACCTCAGGCTGGGATCCAGTCTCGCTCACCGCAAGTCCTGACTTTTGAGCTGCAGAATTTGCAGAATCAGCTTAAACAATGGCTAGTGTTGTGTCTTGATTTTGGCCCACAGCGGTCCAAGTTTAACCAGGGCAGCTAAAGTTTTACCCACTGCCACAAAAATGGAAAACTATACTTTTTTTTTTGAGGGGGTTATGGTTGTTATTGTTTACTCAGTCTCCTGCCTGTGCTTCCTTTATATACATAACTTTTATGATGCATTTTCATTTGGACTTGTGACAATAGTCAAACTATAGAAACATATTACATTAACCTGCACGTGGCCTGATGTCTTTTGAAAATAAAACTTCTAATTTGTCTTAAATATCACTTCTGACAGCGATCCCTGCTAACACTGGAATACAATAACCACATTCACTTCATAATATAGATTTACATGTTAATGCGAACATTAAAAGCATGAAGTTAAGTCTGAATAGTGTTTTATAGATCAAACATGAGCACAAACTGTGCGAACATGGGAAACTGGTAGAACAAAAGTTTTGCCGGTTTCGTAAGTGGAGGGTATTAGCTTAAATGCTAAGAGTTTAGTTACCTGCTTTATAAGAAAACGATTTCAACTTTTATTTTGTAGAAGTCAGAGTGCTGGTCAAGGCTGACCAAGCCAAAGAGGAAACTTTTTTTCCATAAAAAAAAAAAAACTCCAAGAGGTCATGGGGTTACAATGTGATGCTCGTGGCTAGTTGAGTTAGCCACCCATTTACATGGACCAAAAAACTGGGGCTAATGGTGGGTCTTCCTGGGACAAACAGAATGATAAAGCAGTGTTTTTTTCTACTTACAGACACGCAGGGGCTGGATGTGGTGCTCGGCGTTGGCGAGCGCTGGACGGTGACCAACGCCATCCCAGCGGCGGCTCCACCGACTCTGGTCACCTCCGGGAGAGAAGCTCCGGGATACCGGACATTATTTTAGGCAGGAACTACAGTATGGAGAGGTCTCATTATAGAGGTTGTTTCCCAAGAGGTTGGGTAGAGGCTAACGTAAGTTAGCATGCGAGCGTTTTCAGTATCCGGTGTGTCCTTTCAAGGTAAACTGTTCATAAAAGCAGCGCTAATAAAAACTCAAACGATTATACCTTTTCAGGGTTATTGTTATTATTTAAGCAAATATTCAAATCTGGAAAAAATATATTATTTTTATTATATGGTAAAACACGTAAAAGTTCAATTTACATAATTTTATTTTCAGTACTGGCTTTTATTTTGACAGGTAAGTATTATCATGTTTTCAAACAACGAAAAACTTCACGTTTTAGTTCATTGTGCCGGTATTCCGCGCATGCGCACTCTTAACCAGCTGTCAAACTACTTGCTGGTTGGTCAATGTTTACGCTCTCGTTTATCTTAAATTCACCCTGAACCGACTGATTAAAATAGGACAACATTGTACAGGAAAGCGGGGAGTCAAAGTACAAACTCAATTTAAATGTTAAATCGCGAATGTGCATTTGTGACTGTCTTACAAGCACAATAAATTGACCAAAAACTGATAAATAATGAATGGGTGTGTTCCCACGCGGGATCTGCAGCAGGATATGACCTGATCTGACATGTATTCCCTTCAGCCTTCAGTTCTCCTTTTGGGAATGAGATGTGGTGGAGGTGTCAAAGGTAGGCTGCGGGAGGTGTGAGTGAAGGATTATTGTGACAGGACAGGAGACAGGAAGAGGTGAAAACATATGAGGGGATAACAACCCCTTCTGAAGAAGCCTAAAGCATGGCCGTAGACATGCGTGGGCAAAAAAGGGGCAATGCCCTCCTTTCCCCAAATGCAGTGACTGCCCGCAAAAATCCTGAATGGATAAAAAATGCAAAAGAACAAAAACAACTAGATATATCACCTGCATTAACTGCGATAATGCAAGTGTGAATACTGCAGGCTAATGTTTGGCCGTTGAAAATGCTAAAACTAAAAGCAAAAAATGCTGAAGTGATTTTGTTAAGGCTAAAGTAGCTGAAGAAGTTGAAGTTTACCTTAGCAGAACTGTTTAATGTAAAGGGGAGACATATATTGCTTAAAATGCTAAAGCAATTTGCTTAAAGATAAGTCCAAGTAAAGCAATTTTTTATATTTGTCAAATAAATGCCTGAATTAGCTGAAAAAGCTAAACAACACAATCCAAATATGATGGTTAAATGCCAAAATATAAGTTATAAAACTTGCAAGAATATATATATTAATCAAAACATGTAGCATATTGCTAAAATATTAGCCAAACTCCAAATTTGCTTCAAAAAAAACTCAACAGATGCCAGATTAGCCACAACAGCTAGCTTAATTTTAGCCTTAAAAAACTGATAAAAGGTAATTTAGCCAAAAACCAGCATATTGTTAGAATATTAGCAAAATTTTAGATTAGCCTAAAAACCTCAGTAGATGCCAAATAGTCAAAGGAGCTAGCATGACGCTATGACAACAGCTAAATAGCAAATTGGTAAAAAAAAAAAAATATATATATATATAAAGTAAAAAAGAAAAGAAAAAAACTGGAAACATTTATAATTTATCCAAAACAGCTAGTATGGTGATGAAACACACAAAAAACCCAAAAACAAATAATAAAAAGAAAAGTAAATACAGCCTCAACAGGGCACAAGTTAGTGTCTTTTTTGTGCATGTCCCAAGCCTGGTTAATGGAGAGGGTAGCGTCGAGAAGAGCTTCAACATAAAACCTTTAAGAAATATCATACAGATCGAAGGAGAAGATGGATTTATGGATGGATGAACTGATATGATGATGGCAGGATTTTCTATAGGTTTGGAGCGATATGAAACCCCAAATTCAGAACACCCAGATTGCCTCCCACCCCCCACCCCCACCCCCCCGATATTCTACCTATTCTCCGGAGTGGGGGACTGGCTAAATCCGGGCCTGAAGACACGTCAGATTAAGTGTACAAAAAACATCTTTCCAATCCTTGTATGGTCAGGCAAAATTTGAAACTGTAAGCAATTTTTTAAAAATCTAAATGGTGTTACAATGCACTGCTGCTTGTACAAATTATAGAGAAGTACACTCTCTGATAAAGGACTGTGGAAGTATATGCAATAACAAAAAAGCACTACATTACGTTTTGTTCCAAACAGATGATGCAGCCGTATTTGGTCAAATGAGCCTCATTCTTATTCCTTTCATGAGATTACATGGGGGCTGCACGGTGGCGCAGTGGTTAGCGCTCCTGCCTCACAGCAAGAAGGTTCCCGGTTCAAGCCCTGGCAGGGGAACCTTTCTGTGTGGAGTCTGCATGTTCTCCCCGTGCATGCGTGGGTTTTCTCCGGGGCCTCCGGCTTCCTCCCACCGTCCAAAAACATGCTTCGCAGGTTAATTGGTTAATCTAAATTGTCCCTAGGTGTGAATGTGAGTGTGCATGGGTGTGTGATTGTGGCCCCTGCGACAGACTGGCGACCAGTCCAGGGGTGTACCCTGCCTTCGCCCATGAGTAGCCGGGTTAGGCTCCGGCAACCCCGTGACCCCGAAAGGGATGAAGCGGATTGGAAAATGAATGAATGAATGAATGAGATTACATGGGTCATTAACCCTGTCTCTGACTCTTGCTCCTTGTAGTGCTTCATGTCCGCCTTCCCCCTTCTGTGTTTGTTGACTTTTCATCAAGTTGGAAACACCAAGAAGATGGAATGAGCAAAAAAAACTGATGAAAAAAGAGAAAGAAAGTGCATGACAAAAGAATAAATGAACGACAGAAGGATAGATGACTTACTCCTCCTGGCTCCTCTCACCCTCGAGTGTGGGTGCAGGACATTAGGCTTTGTAGATGTGTGAAAGCCAGCAGCTGTGCTCATAAATCACCTCTTTATTTGTTTTTGATTACATGCTAATATGACCCTGAAAGTGGAGACAAATTAGGTTAAAAAGAAGAATTTTATCCAACCAACTAATGAAAAAAAAGTTCAGAAGAGAACATTTATTGCAACAGATCAGCTGAGGGAAGATTCTTGGAGATAGGAGGAAGCAGAGAAGAGAGAGAATGGATAGAGGAAACCAAAGCACACAGAGAAAATTAGAAGAAAACAAGATAAGGATCAGAGCAGGGAGGAGATCCCTCTTGAAAGACTCACTTAAGACAGAGACGTTAAGACAAAAGACAATCCTTTAATCATTTAAAGCTCTGCTACAGAGATGGTATCAAGCTTGTGGGAACAGAAGAAGAGCTAGAACAATCGCCAGGCGCCAGACACGCATTTAATTATTGCTACTTATTCCAATCTAATTGAATCACACACACCAGAGAAATGTCTTTTGATGATTACCAAGCTGGCGTCGCTCCCTTCACTCCTCTCAGTGGAGGTGGAGTCCACCAGCAGACGGTGCAGATCTGATCTGGAACTCATGATTCTGTACTCTCTGAAACCAACAGGGGGGGATATGACCCCACTGAAAACTCCAGGGGTTTGACTGACAGCTGATGATGGACAGAATACTCACCTTGAGGGCAAATCCCCCAACATAAAAAAAACAAACACAAAAAAACTTTTATTTATTTATGTTTTTATTTATGAAGATAAATGACTTTAAATTGTTACATTTATTTACTTCTTTTTTGATTTTGGACAAATTCTGATTTTTAAAATAATACACAACACAAAGGAACACATTCAGTTTTGGCGAACTGTTTAGTCCGCAGCAAACGATCCTTTTTTCATCTTTGAGGCTAAACCGTGTAAACTGTTTAATTCAATTTCTCCTGACTTAAAGCGTTTGTATTTTTTAATTTACAAACCGTCGACTAATGCATAATTCTCATCTAAACTTAAATCTTGCAATTTCTAGATTTTATGTTTATTTGTTTTGCTTTTTTGGAAATATTTAGATATTTTTGTGCAAAAAATTCTTTGTTTTATGCAAGTTCCTTTCCATTTAGTCTTTTATGATGAACTCAAAGGTATTTGGATCACAATTAAGAATAATATATATACTTTTTTTTTACTTTAAGAAGTATAAAAATTATGGAATTAATAGATATATAACTAAAATCAAGCAATACTCTCTATAGTATAATAAAACATGAATAATAGCTTAAAATAAACAAAGAGTTAGCTGTGACCTAGCCAAGTCCTCTGAACTGATAGGAGACGTCAGCATTCCAAACCAGAACAGGATGTTAGGATGGACACATAACTGTAATAAGTAAACAGCACAAATAACCACAATTCTGCCCTACTTGAGACACTTTATTGCTCTCTAAAGTTTTTCTCCTGTTTCCAAAGAGAGATAGTTTCAAATAAACCTGACTTCTTCTTCTCAGGGTAAAGATGGACAAATGAATGCCATCTGTATATAAATAAAAATCACATGCTTTCCTAAGCCTGTTTTGTCCATGGCCTTCCAAAAACCGTAAGACATCCTAAAACCCTTAGTTTCTCCAGACATTTGACCCCTTGTTGCCTGAACTTATTTCCAGCTATGAAAAGAAAAATCTCTTATGCTTTCAAGTAGATGGTAGATTAAAGTAAGCATGGAGCAGAAGGTGTCAATGGGTTAACTCTTTAAATTTTCTTAACGTGAAACTCAAACATGTAGTTAGTGGAAAAATGGTTTTGTTTTCATGGAAAAATATCCCTGGAGAATGACAAATAATTAGTAATTCTTAAGGTGATACATCTATCCACTGTCCAGATATGTTTTTTGTATTCTCTCTACACAAGATTTAAAACTCTGAGTTGAATCTGCTTGACTTTGTATTTAAATGGATTTATTTGTGGCAAAGGATTAGGATCTCTTTTGTCAGAATACATGGAAAATAAAAAGCTCTGCATCCTTACTGGACATTTGCTCTACCAGTGAAACAAGACGAAAAACAATTAAAGTTGTTTTCATTCATAATAGCTGGTCTTCTGATAGTTTACTGTAACTTTGTGCTGATGTGGTTTTTGATGACACTGCCAATCCTTTTCCAAACATCCATCCACTTATTGTCTGTGTCCATTTGGTCACAGGAGTTTCTGGTGCTCATCCCACCTTCCCTGAGTTAATGGTAGAATACAGTGAGTTTGTCTTTGCTTTTGTTTGTTTTTTAAAATCTGTTTTTAATCATTATCTCAGTCATGAGTTTGATCAATCTGTGTGATTTATTTGTGGCTTGTATTATCCAATTTATGCTTGAAATAAACCAGATCAATCAATCATTTCTAACAGCCGGGCAGCTTTTACTTAAACAAACCTTCAGGCCTCCTGCACAGCGCGGAGGGTTCAGGTGGGACAGAAAAAGGAAAAATCTGGACAGCATGCCTGCATCTCACCTACTTTCCACTATCTTAGTCTTGCGTGTTGCTGAAGTATTCACTAGCATTAATGTGCTTGAATGTTTTTGCTCTACAGGCTCACCGGGAGGTCTGTAATCCTAATATTTTGTGTGGGTCACCTTGCCTATTTTTCAACTACAGACAGCCTGAAACGGGCAGTTAGTATCTCACAAATCTTAAGGTAAGCCATTCATGGGACTGTTTCGTAAAATGTTGCCTTTAAGTTTTTGGTACATAAGAACATATTTTTCTTTCAGGACTTTCTAATCATTTTTTTATTCCATTAGTTGTAGAGCCGGCGCTTTTCTTCAGAGCTTACACTGGCCGCTATTGTCTTTGCCTTTTTCCCGGTCGCCCTCATCTCCTCACCAGCCAATGACAACAACAGATCAAGGAGCTCTTTGTGTATCTTGGCAACACCTCTGCGAATCAAGACAACGGCAGGAGCGAGGAATGGAGAAAAGATAGTCTCAAAGAGAGTGGAGGGAAACCTACTCTGCAGAGATAAGACCATATTCTCCCTTTCGTGCAAAATGAGTTCATCGAGGGGGACGTAGGAACGGCCATTGCAAGGAATCGAGGTTTCAGTGCGATAAAGGTGTTGGAGCAACAGATAGAAAATATGAGAAAAAAAGAGTTTAATTTCCTGTTCTTCAGAGGCACCGGTGATATCAGAGAATCAGTAGAGGCTGGATACGAGGAGTAAAAGGAGAGGCAGGGTAAGGAGAGCAAGAAAGCAAGCTGGAGAGGTAAATGTCAGGATTTTTTTACCATCAGAATGAAAGGGCTGACCCTCTGGCTCGCTGTCACAAAAACATTTAGAAGTACTGACAGGAGTCAGACAGAACCAGAGTTGAAAGATATGCCAAGCTCTGAAAAGAGAAAAGTGCTGGAAGTGTGGCCTTTCTCTCAGCTCAAGTGCAGTTTTGATCCCATGTGGGACTCCTGGGAGTGACAGCAGGCACACGTTTGAGGCAAAGGAGCAGGTCCACGCAGGTCCACGCAAACAGAGCCAGGCCAGTTCCCCCAGATGAATATGAGAAGGAAGAAACGAAGAAGATATGAGAGCTGGGAGGGAGATGAAATGAGCTGGAGGTCTTGATTTACAGCTGATAGGAAGAGAGGCTGGCAGACAGACAGCTGAACAGATGCGGAGATGACAGGTACAGCAGAGGTGGAAGGATACGCTGGCTGTGCCACGCTGTTTAATATAGATCTGCATCGATAAGAACACACGCAGAACACAGGATGCGTCCATCAGTCAAGGGAGGAGACTTCAGAGGATATTGCCACGCTAAAGAACAGACATACAGGAGTGACCGCTGACACTCAGCTGGAAACATGCAATCCAACCCTATAGCGCACATTTATTTATTGCAAACCAAACAACCACAACAACATTCCAATTCATTGTTTTTCCTTTTTTAAGGCCAGCAAATGATGCTCTGAAGGCTGTTGTTGCAGGTTGTGGACTAAAGGCTTGCCCCACAGTGATCAGCTGCCGATTGCTGATTTTACTGCAAGGTGCTAGGCTACAGTCACATATCCCAAAATGCCAGTGCGCGGCAACCTAAACGCAAGTTTTCCAGCAAATTTGGCAGGTGGCGGTGGTTGCCAAGGTTTTTAGTTAAAGTTAACATTTAGATGATTTTTCTCTAAAAGTCAGTGGCCGCCCAGATACATTCGAGGGCGGTGTGAGCGTACCCTCTGGATGTGCTGCTAGACTAAACACCTACATGTGTTAAATGATGTGAACTACACTTAAAAGATGTGAAATATTATTTCATGCGTCTTTGTTCAGTTCACGTTCCATTCAGAAACAGTGCAGTCAGACAGATCTAATACATGGATGCAAAAAACCTCATTTTTGCTCATTAAAGTGAAAGGATTTTTGGCTGTCGTTTGGATTTGACCTGCAGACCCCTCGTTTGTCCAGGCATGTCCAAAGTCCGGCCATTAAAATTTCCATCGGCCCGCAGGCTCCTTTCATAAAATCACTAATGTGTATGATTTCTTGATTGTGGTTGGCTAAATGACGTTTGAAGCCACTGTAAGCCAGTAGCAAGACTGTCTTTCCTTCTGTGACTCTTTTTAGCTTCCAAAATGTCCACTGTAAATTAATAAAAAGTAGGCAGTGAGGACCACCACTTCCACAACAAGCGGAAATTGAAATATTTTTTCAATGAAACATGTCTGCATAAAATGCCTAAAAGAGACTGCGGCTGTTTTCAAGGAGTTGGATGTCAAGAGGAACAGTTTGAAAAGTTTGCTGTTGCAATAAAATTAAATTACTTAACTGTTCATTTATATTTAATGTTAAAAAAATAGTTCAAAGACAGTCAGGCTGAACGGTTGGCCCCCAAACATGTTCACCTCACCAAATCTGGCCCTCTTTGAACAAAAAGTCTGGAGACCCCTGCTCTAAAACTTGGTTGACTTTAGCATATGTGATTCCATATGCAAAAATGATGAATATTCAGCATATTTCTTGTTGCCAAATTTTTGGAATTCTTGTAGGAATCTTTTAAAAAGAACAATTGCTCCTTTTTTTGCAGGAGAGCTACTATTTTGTGCAAAAAATGTTGATGTTTATGCCAGCTTTTCTGCCTCTAAAATGACAAAAGCGCAAATGACAAAAGCTAATGTTCATATATCTTTATTATATCCCATATATTTATATTTCTTTATTCTATACAGAGGCTTCTCAGTACAGTCTTTTATTGACATACATCAATCTTACATAAGCTTGAGAGAGAAAGAGGCAAGATGGAGTTTTTCATTAGATAGTTTGGCATTTAACAAGACAACTGGATATCACATCACCAACGCACACGCGCACACACACACACTCACACAAATGAAGATCACTGAACACACACATCTGGGAAACAGGGCCCCCACAGCACACATTCATGATAGGGAGGAGACAGGTATTCACATGATTACATCAATACCAGACTGATTAGTAAATACACTTGAGGATGTACAGTGCTCGCCATAATTCAAATCCCACTTTCGGAAACACACCCATACACACAGAGGCACACAAATATTTGGTTGAAAACAAAAAAGATGATCTTTTTCTTCCCGTTTATTAACTGATCCATATTTGGATCCAGTTACTGAAGAACAAAAAGAAGGGAGTGCTCAGGACCGCGGACAGACTTCTTGCACGGCTACATTCCAAAATAAATACATATATCTCATATTGCAGTTATAGAACGAATACGTGAGTATTTTCCTTCTGTCTGTGATTACGTTTCCTTCTTCCTTTTACACACACACACATTCATGTCGCCACCAGACAGGGCTTCACAGTGTGGGGACCTCATTACAAATCTGCCGTTCCTCCAAGAAGTCACCAGATGAGGACAGACTCACAGTCAACAGCGCGTCACGACAGCTGTACTATCGAAAAGGTTTCAGAGACAGGAACAGAGCAGATCTAGTATTTGGCTTCAGTAACAGAGAAAATATACCTGAATCTGGCTACATATGCATAACTCATTCATGTGATATGAAAACACAGCCTCAAACGAGTGGAACTATCCGGCCTCCGGAATGTTTCGTGTAACTTCATAGAAAACATTCGGGACGTTGTTTCTAAATGACTTCGTTGGAGGATTTCTTTAAATGGACAAAGGTAGTCGTGGGACTCGAGCTACGTTCACACACACCCCGCAACACGCGTTCAAGCAACCACTTCCTATGAAAATTGTCTGTAAACATGCGTAAATGTGTGCTTTGGGCTTCCGCATTCAAAATTCTTGCATTCCTAAGTAGTTACGCAAGTTTCCACGACTGTTTTCAGGCTCTAAGTACAAAACACGCAACCATTAAACATGCATTGAATATTAAACTAGGTCGACTTTGACCAATCGGGGACCTGGATTTGGTAGCAGTGTGTGGCTGGTGTCCCTTTTAACTCACACAATCAAACGTTTGAAAATTGATCATGGAGGAGAAATCAATCATTCCGGATTGTGCCCAGCTGGAATTTTTGACACCAAGTCTTTCATCCATTGAACTAGGACTGTAAAAGAAAAATCCTGGAGCAAGATCAACCAGATTTGAATCGCTTTTCCATTTTGCATCAAGCCTCTTCCAACTATAGGTGGTGGACATCAGCTAGTAAACAATGCAAAAAGGAAAAGGAGAGGAAGCCTCTCCCTGCTTGTCCAGTGTGAACACCATGGGCTAAACACACGTTCAATAATGTGTGTTTAGCGCGTTCATGAACGTGCGTCACATGCTTGGTGTGTACGTAGCTTCAAAGGTTATTTGACCTCTTGACCACCATAATGCAGATTTCTAAACCTGAATATCTCCCAACTCCTGTAAACTACTGAATGAACTCAGTTTGGTATCTATAGAGGGCTTATGGGGCTTTCCAATGATACCAAATGTGAAGGGGTGGAGCTTTGGGAATTGTAGTTTTTGTTGGACTTAAAAAAAAAGTGACTGGACAAAATTGTTCTTCTCCGGTAGTCAGGAAGTTAAGTGACAGAAATCTTCCCAAGATTAGGCAGACGAACTGCTGTAGCCTCACTCAACCGAAATAACAGTCTTAGTGGGGGTGCAGAGAAACAGCTAAAGCATGAAAAGAGGCAAAGATGGTGAACGGTAGCCCCTTGTCCTGTAGTTTTGCAGTTTATCCAGATGAAGGGGCCCCAGACGGGTGGAGTGGCGCCTCTTGATGGTCAGCCAGTTTGGTTAGATTGCGTTGGTTACGATGTAGTCTCTGTGGTTTTCACTGCTGGGCTCTGGGGTGATGCTTTTCAAGAGGCGCTAAAGAGAAAAGGGAACAAAGAGAGAGGCTAAGTATACCAAATGAAATTTAGAAAAAAAGAGTTGGTGATTTAAGCTTTTTGAGGGTTAGAATAATAAGGTTTATGTACTTTGGGCCTTAGTCATATGCACCCTTATGGGAAGTTGACTTGGACGGATGCTGCAGGTTTTTAGGTGGTCTGGAACCGTAGAGGGTCCTAATTAGAGAGAGGCAGCTACATCTTAAAGGGAGTGCAGGCGTGTCTTCAGTTCCCTGAGGCTTGAGCGGCTACCTTCAGGGGCGTCATGAAGATAAAACGTACAATTGTCGTGCGTGGGCTACATATATTGTGAAGTATTGGTAAGGGTAATTCATCTTTTATTTAAATGGCCTATACTTATAAAGTGCTTTACAGTCATGATCCCATTTACCCATTCACACACTGGTGCCGAACACTGACGCTAACCTATTACCACCAAGAGCAATGCGGGGTTCAGCGTCTTGCCCAAGGACACTTGGACACACGGACAGGCAGGGCGAGAACCGATTCTGTGATCTTCCGGTCATAGGTCGAACGATCTACCTTTGCACCACAGCCATTCTGCGGTATAGATGTACGTTGATACGTTTTAAGCCATTGTAAACCTGTAGTAACCACTACGTCACCAGTACGTGACATGACGTACTGGTGGTACGGCAGTCGTGCAGTGCCCTTACACCACTATCTAGTCATTAGAAAGGTGGGAGTATCGCCTTCACCACCTAAACACCACCACACCACCTGAAATAAAAGGGATGCCATCCATTTGCCAGCACCAAAGCAGAGTTCCTGATTGACCAAAGTTCGACCTGGGCATTCAACGGCCGCACGTTTTGTACATGGAGCCCAAAAACTACACTAACAGACTCCTTGTGCAGCGTGATTGGGAGGGTTAAAAAAAGTTTTTAAAAAATCATCCGTTCGTAAAAACAGTTGTTCACTTCTGTTTGTCTGTTTTGTTGTCCTGGTACCTTCTTTCATCCTTCATCCAAAGCTGGAACAGATACTAATCTGCTCTGAAAACTGGGAGTCTGAGCTGATGATGGCAGAGCTCAAAGTTTCTTCTGATCTGGTCACACAACTGAGGCTGCATGCATGGGAGAATGCGGATGACTGCTTGAATGATCAGTTTGTTCTTTGACTGATTTTCTTCTGAGCTAATTCCCTGTTTTCTCCTTTGATCATGAGCTGCAGTCATGTGTTCACAGGAGAGAGCGGGCTGCTGACGGCGTGCGGATGGCGATCACAGGCGGTCCGGGTTGCTGGACACCCATCAGTTGAAGTACAAAACAGGAAAGGGTGGGAGGAGATTGAAAATTTGTTCTGGAGTATCAGGGGAAGCAAACTCTGGTTCCCTTGAACTGAAACAAATGTGTCCAGAGTGAATACACCCTAGAAAAAGCAGAAAACCAGAGAAGTCTGCACCTGTTTGAAGGTGCCCTTTGCGTTCAGCAGGTGATAGACCATATAAGACGGCACACAGATGAAGGAGGACACCCCGATGCAGTAGCCCAACACAGTTGTCCATGGTGGGTACTTATAGTTGAACAACTTGACCTCTGGAGGAAAACCCAGGAAGCTGATGATGATGAACTGAGAAGAAGAGCAGACAAGTAGGAGATGTGAAAAGCAAAATAAGATTAGACAAACCGCTGCTTCTGAATCTGACAAATGCGTGGATCCCAAGCATGACACTGACCAGAAGGAAGCAGGGGCAGATGGCCACCCAGCAGACCCGCCAGAAACACCCCGGGTAGAAACCGAGCATGACCTGGACGTCGTTACAGAAGCGGCTGGTGCCTTGAACACACACAGACACAAACCTCTGTCAACTTAATGATCCAGAGAACATCTTCGACTGGCGTGATCCATTTTTCGGCCTCGTGATTAAACGTACACAGAACCGGCGAGCTGCTGCGCCCGCCCTCCAGCCGGGATTATCACATTACGCTGACTCCCGAAATAGGCGCCGGTTCCCACCACCCTCTTCATCATCATTACTCACCGTAGAACCAGGAAACGGCGATGACCTCTAGCAGCACCACGGTGATGACTGCGGGGCCTGTGGCGTACTCTTCAAACAGCTTCACCACAAACGCTCCTCCCTGAGACACAAAACAGACCCCCAAATGGAGTTCTCCCTGACAACTGTTTATGAATTACATTCATGCAACCGGCCTCAAGCACTAAATGAGCTATAAGTGCAGCACACATCCACCCCACTCACCGCTCTGCTGGAGTTCATGATGAAGATAAATGAAGCAGCCATGCTATATTTCTCATTTTTATGAGAACTTGTTGGAATCATGGAGGGAATTCTTCAGCCGTTTTAAAACCAGTACCGGACACACCGACTACAACCTAAGTCCAATAATGCCAACTTTGTCTCAAAGAAACCCCAATTTAAACTCATAACTTACATATGTGAGTGTGGACAGGGCTCCCAGGTAGCAGACGCACACAAGGCCAAAGACGAACCACTCTCGCCTCTTAGCGAGGAGACGCGGAAACTCGTCCAGCATCGCTGTGATCACCCCTTCCAAACCTGCAAACTGGAGATAAACCACACAGAGAGTGAAGGCCCACAGAAGATGAAGGGGTGAAGAAAGATGAGAAAACATGAAGGGAAAGTAGCAAAAGTTAACCATTAAAGCAGCTTTAAAGATCCATTCGGGGGGAAATTGTGTTTGTGTGACATTTCTCTGATGATGGAGGACATATTTAGGGAAAACAATGTTGCATTTCTGAGTATGTCCTTATTCAAACTGTGAATCAGGAGCAGACGAAAAGTGCACTTTGAAAAAGATTGTATTTGTGATGAAGAAAATACGCTGGGCGGGCTCCCTGTGCGCTCCATGTGCATCCACTTGGAGACAATTAGATCCACCTACGTCTTTGTTTTCCTCATCTGAGCTGGAATCTGGTTCAAATCTGCACGGCTGGATAGCTGCAATATTGCAAAAACTGAATCTTAAGAAAGTGAAAAGGCCCTTGTTTCAGGGAAAATGTCCTGGCTAAGACAAACTTTGTTGATAGATAATATAATCAATAAAGTTTTTCAAAAGCAAATATTCATTTTAGTTCAAGAAAACATGTCTTATTGGCAAGAATGTTTTTGCTCAAAAACAATACATTTTGGTTCCCTTTTTCTCATCCCATTTTTTGCTTGTTTACAGATATTGTTTTCCATTTGAAGAATTTTTGACTTATTTCTAGGGGGAGCTGTTTTTTGCATTACACTTTTGTCACATCACTATTGTTAGATTTGGAGTTTGGGGCTGTAAGCCAGCAGGAGAGTGTAAATAGAGAGCTCTCAATGAGGGGAAGGGGGCGGGGTTGCTCTGTGCCAATGGCCCACAACTCAGAGGTCAATTTCTAATTAAAAAAAAAACACGTTGGTCCTGAAATTACCCTAATTTAGTGTCTATGTGAAGCCAAGTCATAAGTCAAAGGGGTCAAAGGGTAAAACAAACAGCTTCCAAGATGACCGGAGTGTGACTTTAAGGATTGACGCTCTCCTATCTACAAACACGCCTTTAGCGAAAGAAACGCCAAGCAAGTCCAAATTCAAATTCAAATGCACGTTTCACAGTAATATCCTCAGCCACAAAGTCGAGGCGGATATCAGCCTCAATGCTGATTCCATGCTGATTATCAGTGAGTGACAAAAGCGGCGAGGTCTCCAGCTCGTCGTCTGATAACTGATAACTCACTGAGAGTGCACACAGAAGGGGAAACACAAACTCCCACAACGCTGTTTTCATTTGTATTCAGACATGCACGGCTAAGAAATATCAGCCAAACATCTCGATGTAAAATATGAGAAAGCAAACCAGAGGGTGACGGGTCGAAACCTGTTTTTTTTCCCTTTGGTTTGACAGAGTGCAGTGGGCCCACTAACCGTGCTGTCCAGACCCAACATTATGATCATGAGGAAGAAGATGATGGCGAAGAACGTGGCGGCTGGCATGTTAGCAATGGCTTCTGCATAAATGATGAACAACAGACTGGGGCCTGGATGGAAAAAATAGAAGTAGAACAGAAAAAGATCCAGAATTTAGACTTGTGTCGAAGCCAAAATGAAAGATCTAATGGAACCTAAAGCAATAGATCTTTTGATGTCTCAAAAAAAAAGAAATCTGTTTTTTTTTTAAGATAAAAAACTAGCACATTTTGTTGAATTTGATTCTTTTGTCAGACAAAAATTCAATTTATGAGAACAACTTAACAACTAACCACCTAAACACAAAAGAAAAATAAAGTTCTGTTGCTTTTTTTACATCTAGATTTTATTGAAAACATAAAAAAATCATTATCAATGTTTGTCACACTAAACGAAAACCTTTTTTTCCCAGAATTCTTCTTGGCTGTAGAGTTCAAACATGCACGATCACAGCAAAGTGAGTGTGGACGCAGACCGTGAGAGTACCTGCATCCTTGGCCACATCATCCACGTTCTGCTGCCGCATTTCTGCCATGTATCCCAGCACTGTAAAGATGACGAAGCCTGAAAGGAAGCTGGTCAGACAATTCACCGAGCTGGTGACCAGTGCGTCCCTGACAGAAATAAAAAGTAAAAGTTTGAGGAGGAAGGTGACAAAGATTTTCTCAAAAAGCATCGTGTGTGCTTGCAGGATGAACTGGCAGGCAGATGTGAAGCACATCCGGGTTCTTCAGCCCTACTTGTAGCAGTTGTTGTGAAAAGGGTTGTAGCTGGCGAAGGCGAGAAGCACGCCGAAGCCCGGACCCAGGGAGAAGAAGATCTGAGCGGCTGCGTCTATCCACACCTGTGACGGCGTGAAAGCAGCCCACACTGATTAATGGAGAGGCTTGGGAGGAGTCAGGATTTGAGAAAAGAAATAGAGGAAGACGACTCTGAGAAAGCGGGAGAGAATGGGCTCACTGTGGTGCTGAGCAGCTTCTCCCAGTCTGGTTTGAGATAGAAGACAACGCCTCTCCAGGCCCCGGGCAGAGTGGCCCCTCGAATGAGCAAGATCAGGAGAACCAGATACGGAAATGTGGCTGTCACCCACACCACCTAGAATGAATAAATACATTACTGACGTTATTTAAAATTCCATTTGGACGTTGTTTGATGCACAAGTGGCTCAAATGTAGACCTTGACAGTCAGTTTTAAAGAGCCACTCCGATAAGATTAAGATTAAAAATGCTTCTCTGAGTTTTTTTAAATCCAATTTGTAGTGAATCAGGAGCAGACGAAAAAAATGCCGTCAGAAAAAGAGCTTATTTATGACATACGCCAACAACCCACAACTCAAAGGCGAAATTCTAATGAACTGCTGCCGCTCTGCAGAAACTATGTCCTATGAAAGACACAGGGGTTTTCATTTTGGCTAAAAACGGCACAGTCATAATTAAAAGACTACTGGGAACGATTCTACAACAGATCCAGAGATAATCGGAGTGGGACTTTAACATGCATCCTCTGCATCGGCCTGGTAGGAGCCCCAGCGGTTACCTTCCCAGACGTCTTGACCCCTTTCCAGATACTGAAATAAACGATGGTGAAGATGAAGAGCAGACAGAGGGCCAGTTGCCAGCTGACAGAGCCCAGCTCGTGTAGACCTGATGAGAGGTGGACCTGCAACACCTGGCGACTGCAAAAGGACCCAATGAGAACCGGTGTTTGGAGGCACAAGATTATGAGCGCACAGGTAAAATGACCATACTAAGAAGGTAAAAGAAAATGCTGGTAGGCACTGAAGTAAAGGACTGCTTTAACTCTAACCCGATATAACAATCTCATTCTTGATACACGCATTTCTGAGACACTTATCTCATTAGCATGATCCCAACTTGTCATAAAAACCCAATGTAAATCTGTGTTTTATTCCCAGCAGTGCATCATTATTCCACTAGGGGCAGTAGAAAGGCTTTTCCTGCTCTTTTCAAAATGGCTGCTTCCGTGAAACACTTTTGGCGGGAAAAAGTTCCGCTAATTTTCTCAACTGTATGGTGGGAATAAGTCACGGTACGGCCTGTACTAAAAAATGCCAAGTTTGTTGATAATTAATTCATGTTAAAACTATGTGGATCGAGTTTGAGACAGTGGGTAAATGAGGTGCTTTTATTCCTGAACACTAGTTTTACTTCGTAAACTAACATTGTTGTGAGCAAAAAATGCACCAAATCACACAACAAATCTTAATTGATACTATTTCTCATAAATCTATATATATTATATATATATATTGCAAAACATGTTTTGAAGGTTTCATTAAAGGGTTTAAAAAATATATATATATTTTCTGTTAATTCTTGAATGTAGTGGGCTTTACAGAATACTGTCATTCTGAGTTTTATATTTATCTGTAATAATATATGTTGTTTTGTCCACAAGAAAGCCATGAAATTAACCAACAAATGAACCATAATTTTAAAAAATGAAAGCTTAAAGGATGTGAAACGAAGAATAAAAACAGCACAGAAAAGGAAAACAATGTGAATTTTTTAAAAACTCAGAAAGGTCAGCGAAAAAAGCAGCTACAAAAGTTCACTTGAGTACAGTTCAAGGTAAAGCACAGGACAGAACACAGTGTCTTGGTAGTCAACCTCCACAAAAAAGCAGGGAAAGGAGTCTGAAATGAACTGCAAGGCTGATTTTGGGTCACGGGTTCAGCAAATGGACCTTGAGTGATAAAGCAGCGTCGTGATTTATGCTGAAAACAGGAAATTCTGGCGCCAGGCTGAGTGGTGGAATTTGTTACTTTTAAACTTGCATAATGGAAAGTCAGGCGTGGATAAACCCTAAATCTGCCTGGCTGAAAACGCTCAGAGCCGGTGTAATGACAAGCTGTTAAGGCTGATTAGAGCCGCTGCAGAAGGGGAGCGACACGAGAACTGTTTAGAGACAAAACAAACAGGAAAGCATTCAGTACGAAGGCTTTACGAACGTGTTATAAGCCTGTAGATTACCGGAAAAGAAAGGGCTGCTGGGAAACGTCGGCCCCCGTGGTCTGTCCCCTACACCTCCACATCCAACTTACATGCACTTACGTATAGAACTCCTCGGCGGGGGACGTGGACGAGTTGGACCAAGTCACGTTGTGGTCGGAGGACAGGTAGCGGTTGCAGTTGACCGTGTTCCAGCTGTTGGTGCAGGTGGTCCAGGGTAGGGTGGGCCGAAAAGATGACAGCAGATAGTAGAGGGCCCACGCCATGATGGTGTTGTAATAGAACGCAATGTAGAGAGCTATGATGCAGATGGCAAAGCCAATTCCTGGAAGAATTAGGGAATTCGTCTGATTAGCGAAGTTGGAAGAAAGAGTGTGACAGCAGTCAGTCATGGTCGGGCTGATGAGGGGTCTATGTTCAAGCCTCTGGTGATAAGATGGGTGATATTTCTAAGCAACACATGATAAAGCTTCTGGCATTTGCAATGGAAATGTGAGGATTTCCATAACAGAGAGTCAGAACATCTCACAAGATGTCCACGCGCTCTGCAACCACCTTCCAGAGGTCACGAAGGTCAAGTGAGCTGTCAAAAACTCTGTCGTCCCGCCTCCTCCGTTACCTTTGAAGATAGGGCAGATGTGCTTCCAGATGGAGATGCAACCGCTACGGTGGAACTGCCCCAGAGCCAGCTCCATGTAGAAGAGCGGCACGCCTCCGAACACCGCCATCAACAGGTAGGGCAACAGAAAAGCACCTGCGGCGGCACAAGACGAGACGAGTTTAAGAGGAACGGATGATGACACAAATATATGGACTGATGTTTTAGTGGTCTACATCGATCAGAGGAGTAACCCAAAACTCTACTCAAGTGTTACTTCAAAATAATGGTAGTACTCAGACATAAATACTAAGTCCATAAAAAAAATGTAGGAAAAAACTATCAAAGTACGGAGTCCCTAAAGGGACATTGAAATGCTGGTTACTCATTTTTTCTTTTTTTTTTTTTTACTTCAATGTCTTTTTAGGGACTCCGTATTCAAGTACTGAGCAACAGCAGAAAAAATGTCTACTTTGCGGTCTAAATAAAAATGTAAAAAGTATTGATTTTTACATTCTGGGTCATTTTT
The DNA here is from genome assembly GCA_036245035.1 of Adrianichthys oophorus. Lineage (NCBI taxonomy): Eukaryota > Metazoa > Chordata > Actinopteri > Beloniformes > Adrianichthyidae > Adrianichthys > Adrianichthys oophorus. Next base: position 25,876,751 of record BSAI01000072.1, on the reverse strand, counting down.
TTGCAAATATTGAGATTTATTTTAAACAAAAATGCACATTTTCTTACTAACAGTATTTTTTCAAACAAGCAGACTCACAAAATGAATTAAATGAATTAGGTTTTTATATTCTTGAATTTTTTTAACAGTATCGATAATGTTCAAATCTCTTATTTCTGAATTAGTGATCCAATTCAAAGTTTTTCTCAGTTTTAAAATGAATAATGGAGTACGAAACAAGTATTAATGAATCCCCAACCTGTCATTGCTGCTTTAAAAACATCACACACATCTAACTTGTGTTAGTTTGGGGCTTCAAAAACCTTGTTGAATGTGTGCTAGCATGTTTTATTCTTTAAATTGAACACAATTTTTATTATTTATACTGGCTGGTATCAATGATTATATTCTTTACTCGTAAAAGGAGCAAAGTTCTCTCTAGTTTAGTCTTAATCTACTTAATTGTGTATGAAAGTACTTTTAGGAGTACAGTTCTTCCAAAAACTCGCCTGAGTGGCTCAAAAATGTGCATTTAAAGACAAGAATGAACTCGTGTCATATATATATATACTGTGTTATATACTAAATGTTATATATATATACTATGTTACACTAAATCATAAAATAGTTAAAAGGTTGAACTCTGAGCGTAGAAGTAACGGGATGCACACAGATCTTTGCAGATTTACGGGCAAAGTTTGATAACAAATCTCGCTCTTTCTTTCTCTCCATCTGATTATAAACTGACGGGGCGTGCACTGTGCGTTTGTGCGTGGCGGGCGCGGTGTGTGAATGCTTGCTTGAGCCTCTTTGTGACATGAAAGCGTAGATAAGGGTTGATTGAGCAGCTGCCTGGGAGGCAGGTTATTAAGCATGGGAAGAAAAGGGACTAAAGAAGCTCTCATAAAACCCACAATTAATACTGTAGCCTCTATCGAGTGTCTCCCCGCCTCCGTCTCTGTGAGCCACGCACAGAGAACACAGGAAATTGCAAAGGTTTTATTATTGCAAATTCAATAAGAACGGGGGGCCGGGGTTTGCCGCTAGACGAAGATCGTGTGGCATCCAAGCAGGAGAGGTCACACCAGCTTTGAGGATCTTCTTGGATCTGGGAAGGTTCAGGTTTGTGGAAGTGAGTTTTCCCTGAACGCTGTGGTCAACGTTCCACCACTTTCCAAGGGGGGGTGCATACTTTTGCAGAGATTTGGTGAAGTGAAAATGCTTGAGGGCCGATCAGTCGGCCTGCTCTCGTTGAACTCTTTGCAATGGCGTACTTTTCATTTCTTCAAATGTCTGATTTGAAGACCACAAATAAAAGAAGGAAAACTCATTTTGTCAACATGAATTCTGGGTAAAAATAAACTGTTACATAAATGCTCACTGTGAACTTCCAAACAAGAAAATAGCATAAATATATTCAGAAGGATGAAGCATTGTGGTTTAGATCCCAAAAACAAAGAATTGTGTTCCTGTCATTTGGCCCTTGAGGCTCTGAAGAAGCCACAGGTTTACGGCGGTTTCTAATGGAGTTTCGCCAAATCACAATCGAGAAATCATAATTGTGCTGGGGTCACATGATTGATTTTCTGAAAGGAACCTGTGGGCCGGTGGAAATTTGATCGCCCACAGCCAGACTTTGGACATGTCAGTTCTAACCCATCTGCAGAGACAAGGAACAATCTGTATTGATCTCCACTGAGAACTGATTCACTGTGATCAGTGAACTCCCGTCTGCACCTCCTTCGACCCTCACCTCCTCCGTTTTGGTAGCAGATGTACGGGAAGCGCCAGACGTTTCCCAGGTCCACGGCGTAGCCGATCACAGACAGCAGGAAGTCCATCTTCTTGCTCCAGGTCTCTCTGGGCCTGTCCAGGCTGGTTTGCTGGACCACCAGAGTTCTTAGGCCTCCAAATGGCACTGAGGCCCCGGTGCCCCCTCCAGGGGCGGGGGGCATACCCGCGGCCCCCACCGCAGTGCTCGCCGCCTCTCTGGGACTCTGAGGGGTGGATGTTGTGAAGCCGTTGGACACCTGCTGACCCGGGCCGGAGGTTACGCTCTTGGATCCTCTGTCTGCAAGACCATCAACTAAGGGCAGGTTGACATTTTCCTGCGGCGTCTCCTCCTCCTGGGCCTCCGTCTGCTTGCTCCCTTTGTCCTCCTCGTACTCCTGTTTGTCCACGGTCAGCATGCTTGTCATCATGGTATCTTTAGACTCCATCAAGGCTCAGGGCGTGTCGATGCGGGCGAGGCGGTTAGGGGTGGAGACAGGTTCTCAGTGTTAATGAAGGGAATTCAAAGCTGCTGTCTGATATGGTGCCCATGAGGGGATCAGAGGGATTAGGAGACTGAGGGTAGGGAACGGCGACCGTGTGGGGCGACTGTGGAAAAAGCAGAGTTTGTCCGTGTTGGACTGGTAAAGGAGAAAGCGAAAGGTAAAGCGGACCTAAAAGAAGAGAAGAGAGGGCGTCAGAGAGAAGAAGGAGAGGAAAAACAGCAAACATCTTCATTTTTCTGCATAAAACATTCAAAGAAAGTTTGTTGAGACCATCAGTAGTGGAGCGAACTGTGACCCAAAAGCAAAACAGTAAAAAAAAAGGCTGTCCTCATCACTATTTAATGTCAAAAATATTATTATCAGACTTTTGTGAGTAAAACTCATGACAAAATGTTCATTTTTCAACCTGCTTATAATATTATCTGATACAGTAATGATTTGAAAGTAAGGGGAGTGAATTTAAGCATGTCTTTTATAAACTTTTGTACTTTTTTCTTTATTGTTTTCAGTTCAATTCACCAGTTTGAACATTTCCTTAAGCACCTCCTGAGTGCAGATTTCAAAACAGGAAACCAAGCAGAAAAAGGCAGATGAGTAAAAACACGAGATGCCGGACGGACTCTCATAAAAGGAACATTTTCAAAATAAAAGTATTTTAATCCAATTTTCACTTTCAGTGGTTTAACACATTATAAAATATAAATGCACACATTTTTTTCTGGCATCCAATCTTTTTATAATCAACAAAAAGAGTCGAGGTCTGAAAAAAGGTGACATTTCTCCAATCTTTCAGTTGAAATGTGGCTTTAAGTAAACCAAAAATAGGGATAAAAAAGAGTTTTTCTCAGAGCTGTCATTTAACATCCTGACTTCTGTCACATGAGCTCAAGCTACAAACCTGTTAAAACACAGATGGCATTGTTTACAGTGTCGGCTCAATTAGTAACAGAGGCCAGGAGGCAGGAAGACTCAATTTACAAGGAATTCCTTCACTTAATGAAAGGCCAGCGTCCAGCTGGTTTCACACAACGTGACTTTCTGTCCAAACTGGCATCACACTCAAGAACGGCATCAATCCTCTGCTTGCTCTTCATCCACACCACACTACACCTCAGCCTGTTCATCCCAACAATCCCAGTCCTCTCAGGAGTTCTGCCACTTTGGTTTCTTTGGAAAAGTCAGAAACATCAATGAAATCTGGGTTTTTTCCTAGACAGGAGTGCAAGAAAAAAAAAAATCCAACTTTTTTTTTAAAAATAAAACACATTGTTTACTCTGCCAATTAGAAATAAAACAAAAGTTGTTACCCCATTGGTAGATTTTCTTTAAATTAGCAAATAAATCTGTCAGTGGGATAAGTAACATGGTTTTATTAAGGATTCCTAATTTTATAAAAAATTCTGTCATGTTTTCTCAAACTAATTTATTTTAATATTGAAAAACTTTCTTGTAAAGGTTTTTTTTTCATGCAACACAAAAAATAAGACAGATTTTCTTCAAACCAGGATAGTTTTACTTTCTAAAGATTTAGTTTTTGCAATGTTCACAGTGTACAAACAATTATTCCACTTTATGGATGGTAAAGCTGATATGCATACAGTATGAGGAGTTGACTGGTTTTAAGAAAAAAAAAGCACAAAAACATTCATAATTAATGTAGATAATGCAAAGTTTCCCCATAAAAAACTCCTTACACAGCCATGTGCAAAGATATGAGAATAGGTTTAAAAAAACTGATTTTAATTTAAAAAAAAAAAAAAAAGAAAAGATGTCAGAAAATGCTACAGAGAACATAAAGAAAACTAACTTTGTCAAAGCATGAAAAAGCATTACCTGGAGGTGGCCAAAGAGGACGAGAAGAACGTGAAGCAACTTCTTTACTCTGAACTTAATGAATCCTGAGCTCTGGCAGAAAACTTGCCGGGAAAGAGCATAAAGCAGCACATCAGGATCTCCTGTTTGCCCATTGAGCTCTCAAAACTCCCTCATTTCTCTCTTCCTCTCACTCCCCTGTTGTCCCTCTCTCACTGACTTACAGCACACACACGCAGACACACATGCTGCGTTCAGCGGCTCACAGCCGTGCAGATGTATGCACAGATGGATGCATGGATGCATGCGCTCAGACAGCAGACACTCATGCAAGCACAGACCTGCACATTAGTGTCAGAAGCGTCCACGTTACTGCATGAAAACACACCTTCCAGTGGTGGAAGTCTGTCCTAGCCTTCATTCCTTCTCCTTTTCCTTTCTTCTTCCCACCTGTCACTCATTCCCCTGCTATTTCCTTCTTTTGCTCCACTTCAAACCCTTCATTCAGACTTTTCCTAGAGAAAGGAGGCTCCAGCTGCTTTGGTTTCTGGAGTCCATATTTTTTGCGTTACATCTTCATGACCTCAGTCCAGCGCTCCACGTCTAAAGTTCTCAAAACACCTACTTTCCTGCAACTGCGCGCTGCAACTATTTGACCAGATGATACGAGTGCTTGCAAAAAGCATTACAGATCCTTACAATTAACCCCCCCTCACCGCTGCACATGCTTTCCCTTGATTTGGTTGATTCACTTGGCATGCTAAACCTGCAGAAGAGAATTGGATACCTCAGTTCCTGAGTCATCTTTCTCGGTGCGAAGCGGTGGGAGGACTGCTTGTAAGAGCACAGCCTTGTTCACAGTAAAGGTACTCCTCCAGGTCATTACTACCGTTTTTTTTCCTACAATTTGACAAAAAAACCTTTTTAGGGGATTGATCAAAATCAGAGTTCCACTTCATGGAAACTTGAGAACCTTTGGAATCTCGATAAAAGAGTTTCTACATCAATCTGTCTGTTTGTGCAGCTGATCAAAGTTAAAGAAAAGTCCAAAAACTCTTTCTAATTTCATAAAAATGGTTAAATTTTTGCACCAAAAAAGTAAAAGTGACACGTTGACTCTTTTAGGGCGACATGTTAATGTGTGAGACGCCTCTCTGTCATCAAACAGAGCAGCTGCTCCCACTTCTTCAGTTTTCAGCCGTCCTGAAGACCCCTCATCACCACCTCCTCCTCCTCCCTGGAAGACCGAATCATAAATCTCAGGACTTGCAAGATGATTAATGAGAAAGGAAAGAAACCAAAGTAAATTACTGTATGTTAATGTGTACTTTTTTTGGTTAAAAATGAATGAGTTGACCTCCCCGGGCCTCCTTTCTTTAAATGAAACCAGCTGAAGCGCCTTTTCTTTGGCATCTTTATGAGCGCAAAAAGAATTCTCATTCACGCTGTGCTGCCACAACTACACTAATGACTGATTTACTGCCTCGTAACTTTATTTTTGATGCATTTATTTTTGAAAAACTGCTTTTATTTTTTGCATTTGGAATGAAAACTCCAACCATCAAAAGCCAAATTCTCTGAGAAAATGGCCGTTGATTAATCGAAAGTACAAAAGTTCCCACATGTTTTCCGGTTATGAGAGGACTGAGTTTGAGCAGATGTCCCTTCTGAAGTGATGGAGGGACACATTGAAAGTTAAAAGTCTTCCCTTGTCATGAACTGTGCAGCAGCTTATCAATGTGTAAACTTTGAAGTTTCGGTTCTGAATTGGCTTTTGTAGCTTTTTCAGCTGCAGGGAGTGGCTGCGTAAGAATAATCTGCTTGTCAAAGGCTGCAGATATCTGGCAGACGGTTCTCTTGAGGAAAAAAATGATAAAAAGTTATGAATTTATTAGAAATGAAGAGAAGGTAGAGATTAAATCACTGCAAACTAAATTTCTTCCTTCTCTTGTGCAATTTCCTCCTTCTTTCCACCTGAGAGTCCTAATGGAATGGAGCTATGATGAGCCAATAAGCATCTATATATCAACCTGACAAACCTTTTCCTCTGTGTTATAAATGAAATCTACTATTTTCTAAATATTTAACATCTAAGAAAGCAGCAAAGCCTTATGGGTAATTTGTGTATTATAGAAACCATGAATATTAGACCATACTGTTTTAGTATCAGGGCTTTGAAGCTTTCGCAGTGGTCTTTTAAGGAGGATGATGTCATTTTTAGCCAAAAGATTGAAGAAAGAAAAAACCGGTGTCAGTTTCTAGTACAAAGTTTCTTCAGAGTTCATTAGAAAATTCCAACCTGAGTTGTGGGCTCGACTGTTAGCGTGGAGAAACCCCACCCACTTTCTCGTCACCCATAACTGAGAGCTCTCTGTCAACACGCCATGATGTTGTTGAGATCTGGTGACTGTGGAGGTCATTTGAGTCCAGGGAACTCACTATCCTGTTCAAAAAAACAGTTGGAGATGATTCCAGCTTTATGACATGGATCCTTGTCTAAGATGGTACACTGTGGTCATTAAGGGATGGACATGGTCAGCAACAATACTCATATATGCTGTGGCGTTGGAACCATGCTCACATGTTACAAAACCACATTTCCGTTTTTAGAAAACAAAGGAGGCTACAAACTGAGGGGATGTAGGAACTTCAGGATCAAATTGATAAGAACCACAATGAAAGGTTTCTGTGTCTGTGTGGCTCTAAACTTTGAGCTCAATGTTCAAATATTCAAAAATTCAAGAAAATGTTTAAACAAACTTGAATTTCACAATACGAATAGAAGAGGAATTAAAGATCTAGTGGTGTTTGAATAAATTCAAATATGTGGATGTGTGAACCTGAATGTGGAGAAGTAATCAAATTACTCTTAATTACAACCGATGAGTAGTAAGTATACTGTGTAATGTCACTGAAACGTTTGAATTACAATCAATATGCAGTTGATTTTCTTTGCTTGATCTGAAATATGTAGCAGTGATTACTGAATGAATGCAATTATGTGTTCTATTGATAATCAATGATTATTACATATTGGTTACCTATAATGAGTCGTCAATGTTCAGTAAAAAATGTTAGAAGTCTTTCAGAGGATAATCAATAAACCCTCTATTGATACTTGTAAACTTGATCTACGGTGTGTAGGGAGGATCAATTTCAAAGTTAAGTTCATCAGTGAGCGTGACATAACTGTTACATGCTGTAAGAATGTTTTTTTGAGAATAATCAGTCAGTTTTGTTACTTAATGAAATATCTGCACTTGATTTGATCAGACCCGGATTATGAAAACCAGGATGGATCCATGCTTTCATGTTGTTGACGTCAAATTCTCACCCGACCATCCAAATGTCACAGCAGAAATGGAGACTCATCAGACCAGGAAATGTTTTTCCAATCTTCTTTTGTCTGATTGTGGTGAGTCTGTGTGAATTGTAGCTTCAGTTTCCTGTTCTTTGCTGACAGGAGTGGAACCCGGTGTTTGCTTCTGCTGCTGTAGTTCATCTGTCCGTTCAGAGATGCTCCACTGCAGACCTCGGTTGTAACCAGCGGTTATTGGAGTTAATATGATCTTATTATCAGCTGGAACCAGTCTGACCGTTCTCTTCTGACCTCTGGCATCAACAAGACATTTCTACCCAGAACAGCCGCTCACTGGATAACTTCTCTTTTTCTGACCATTCTTTGTCAAATCTAGAGATGGTTGTGGGTGAAAATCCCAGTCAATCAGCAGTTTCTGATATACTCAGACCAGCCCGTCGTGCACTAACAGCTTCACCACATTCAAAGTCACTTCAGTCACCCTTTCTTCCCCGTTCTGATGCTCGGTTGAACCTGCAGCAGATTGCGTTGACCACGTCTACATCCCTAAATGCACTGAGCTGCTGCCATGTGATTGATTAGAAGTTTGCAGTAAAGCGAGCACCGATGAGTGTGCACACATCAGCAGAAAAATGCCACAAAAACATGTTAAAAACACAATTTCCATCAGTGGGTCATTAAACTCAGCAAACACACACACACACATATTGTCATTACTTGCTGAAACGAAACAGTTGAGGCAGATATAAAGAATAAAGCATGCACCGTGTGCAAACAGCTCTACTCCGTCCAGAGGAACTTGCAGTAATTTACAAGGAAGCTACACCCAGAAGAAAATGAAAATAACCTTTTGTAATTTTGATTGTTCTCCATTAAAACGGCAGCCTGATAAGCAGATGTGAGAAAACATTTTTGGTGGCAAAGAACACACAGCAGTCTTTTGAAAGTGAACTTCATATCTTTAGAAATGCTGACAAACCGTGTGAGATTAAATGGCTTTTAGATTCTGGAAGGAATGCTTTCAATCTGTCTTTGCAGTCCGATTTGTTTCATTTCTATTTCTTTTGAACCTGCGAGAGCATGACATGTTCTGTTGTTTCTGCCTGCGCTTACATAAAAAACGTACATTTCAGATCAGCTTTGTGTGTGTAGCAACAGCAAGTCTAATATCCAGCATCCTGTGTGTTTTCTTTCCTTTTTTCCTTAAATAATAAAACAAACAATAAATACAAATAAAAAGCAAATTCATGAGTGCTTTCACACATGAGCACAATTAAGAGTTTCTTTAAAATGAACGCCTTGAAATTTTGTACGTTTTAAATTCATTGTGTGAACAGCAACAGTTACTGTCAAGCATTGATCTTTAGTTTAAATAAAAACCTAATGAGTTCTGGATTTTTATTTAATTGTTTTTCTTTCTTCTTTTTAGAAACATAATAATTTAAATTGTATTGCATGTGAGTCACATTACTGTATAAAATGTTTTAAAACAGAGCAAAAATAAGATGATTTGTTTTTTATAACATCTAAAAAAACCACTCAACGTTTAGTCGGTAAAAGACTCTTCAAGTCCCACTCAAATGACATTTTGATCCATTTTTAAGTCTTTCCCAGTGCTCTCTTAATTATGACTATGCCGTTTTTAGCCAAAATAAAAACAGTCTTTTCTAGGACATCCTTCCTTCATTATCCTTCAGTGTTTGTAGGTTCAGTTAAGGTGAACCGTCTCTGAGAAAACTAGAATCAGGACAGCCTAGCCTTGGTCCCCCAGATCTACCACCCTTCCTGTTTTCCAGCTGGCCCGTCCCTCCTTGCTGCTAATCATCTGATCAGTTGTTTCCAAGTCTGATTAACTGAACACACCTGATCCAGCAGGTAATCAGCTGGATGACGTCCAGAGAAACCAGGAAGGGTTGTAAATCCTCAAACAGCTGCATTGAAAAGCACCATAAATAGACTCTTATAAAAACAAAACAAGTAAATAATTAAACTTTGTTGACCCATGCTGACCCAGTTAGGAAAGGCTTACTTAACCAGAAATGATCCAATCAGAGAAAAGACCCACTCTGTTGAAAAAAAAATAAAAAGAAAATGAGGTATTTATAAGGTGTTCTCAGGACATTTTTTCTGATGGAGGACATTTATAAAGAAAATTAAAATTGCATTTCTGAGTATTTTTTATTGAAACCATTGTGAATCAGGAGCAGATGAAAAATACAGTTTGTGGGCAGGCCACCAGTTCCCTGTTCCACTCCATTCTAAAGCATCCACTTGCAGACAAATAGATCGCGTCTGTCCACTGCTAATATCAGGTTGGGGTAGTTAGCAGGAGATCATGTAAACCGAGCGCTCTCAATTATGGTGACAGGAAGGGGGGGGGCGGGGTTGCTCCACGCCAGCAAAAGTGAATTTCTAATGAACTCCTGCCACTCTGCAGAAACCATGTCTTAGAAAACAAACACAGATTTTTTTAGGGCAAAAAATGGCATAACTATAATTATTGTGACTGTGATAGAGCCAAGTCCGTAAAAATATCTTCTGTTGATCAAAGTTCACAGGGTTAAAGCTATAAACCTTATCTGTAAAAAACATAAACTGAATTACATTTGATTGCATTATTGCTAAAAGCTGTTGCCGGAATCACTCAAACTTCTAAAATGTTTGCTGAAAAGCGGAAAAGGGAGAAAAACTGCAAAAGAAAAAAGAAACGTATACATAACATTATAGGTCATTAGTAAATATCAGCAGACTTTGCTGAACCAGCTAGCTTACTGCTAACACTAGGGCTTAGTGCTAACAACAAAAAAAACTTTAGAAATGCCAAGTTTAGCTCAATTGAATTATTCAATTATGGGTGTGAATTTGTTTAAAGATAAAGAATAAAATTAGTCAAACAGTTATGGGAAGCAAGCAGACTCTACTGCTGTAAAAGCTACACTTTCTACCTAAAAAAAGGCTAATTCTGATGCTTTATGTTATAGACTAATGTAAAAAAAAGAATTTATAAATATTAAGAAATAAAATAACACTAATACATTTTTTATTTTATTTAATTTTAACACAACTTTAACAACTTTAACTAACTTTTTTTATTTTAACACGAAGCTTTTGGGTTTTTATTTTTGTAATCTTAACCATGTATGACCAATTTTTGATCCAAAGTACACGAGAAGAAAATATGAAACAGTGATGTAACAACTACTTTTAATATCTGGGAGTTTTTTTTAATGCCAAACAACTTTTCAAAGTCTTGTCTATTATAAAGATAAAATAATAAAATAAAAAAAAACCATAGGTCTGCATTTATCTAACATTTAACGAGTAATCATGTTTGAATTTTCATCAAAATAACAGAGTGGAGGACATGACAGGCCCAAACAGCCTCTGCAGGAAATTAAATTACATTGAAGATTAGAGGGCACTAATGTGCACAAAAACACAACCACCCAGGGCGTCCTGGTGCCGATAAACAAACGGTTGCAGCTGGTAATAATGAACTTTTGAGCATGGTGATGTTGAGTCCGGGAAGTGTGAGATCCTACCTTGACGTTGTCAGCAGAAGATCCTGCATTGTTCCTGGCGGTCATCCGGAGCCCAACATGCCGTCTATCAGCGTTGACTAAACCCAATCACACAAATCCCACATGCCCGGGCTTACAACAGAACATATTCTGCTTTGCTCGGCTTAAGACACAAACACACATACTGAGGCCTGCATGCACTCGCTCACACACCCTCTGCACTAAACACACACACTCTGAGCCGAACAGGATTCTTGCCCCTAATCCAGGACTCCTTCATGCATGGAGGCGCAGGGAACACAAACATGAGGATCGCATAAAGTTGTAAAATGTTGAAAATCGTGAAAGCAATGGAGAAGTAGGATTTTAGTTTAAGACAAATAACGTAACCCACCAGAGTGTCTGTGCGCCGGCATGACTAACCCATTTACAGCCACCTGCATGGTGCCAGGCCAAATGGCACCATGCCAGGCCCAGTACACTCAGTCATATGGATTTAGTTTGAATTTGAAAGGAACAAAGGTTTGAAAGATGTAGACTTTGAGATAAGTCATCCTGAATCATTGTGTCCCCCCCAACCTGATCTGATCTATTCCCTAGAAATGGTGAACGTCATCCCGGTCAGCATCAGCTCAAACAGTAGGTTAATCCCCGTTGCAGACCCAAACACGCACACTCACACAAACAACTTAGAAAGAAGAAAATCGCAAGGCAATAATGACGTGCCGCGCAAAGGCTGTGCGAAGACCACGCTGTGTGCTTCAGTGGCGAGCTAATTCTAACCGCCCGACTCAAAGAGCCGGTGGGATAAGACTCCACTTTTGACGTCATGACTTGTAAGCCTGGGTGAAAGGTTCACAGCCCTACTTTTTTCTGCTTCCCAATAACTAAAAAAAACATTAACAGAAATCCCTCCCAGGTAAAATGCGGGAACTGATTACGCTTTTACAACTGTGGGCCTTTGTTGTTTACAGTTGCGAGGCAGAACACATGTCCAGGACACTCAACAATGCAATATATTTATTGAGTTTTCTGAGTATAAGTCCTGACAGTCCTCGTATATACTCCCCGTCTGCGGGGCAGTTTCACCTTCCTCAAAGCTCATTTGTCTTGAGGTAAACAGGAAAAATGGTAAAATATCATATCAAACCTTCAAGGTGCACTAAAATAGAACTTTACCCTCAAGCCAAAGCCTTGTGTCTACAGTCAATTGTAAAACAAAAAGAAGGGGATATATTTAATCTTAACAGCTGAATAGCAGCCATAACTTAGCTGCTAGTAGGTCAGAACTTCTCGTTACCTTGACAGCAGGAAGTGCGGATATATTACTGACTGTTGGACTTTCACTTGGAAATAAGTTTGTTAAAAATGGTGAATTTCTGTGAAGACATACTTTGGACTCACACAATTCTTCTGCTCTGATATATATCTTGTTTTTGTTCTGAAAAATATACAAGAAGGTCGAGTTTCCTGCAATTTCTGGAGAAAATTAAAAAAACATATTTGCAATGATATGCATGATCTGGAAATAAACTAATTTATGAAATAAAAAAGTAAAAAAAAAAACCCACAAACAGTCCAATAAAAAAGACAACAATTTCTTTTATTATCTTCTAAAATAACAGGCTGTTTCAGAGGGAAGAGTTGTAGAAATACTTAAAAGCAGCCAGAGAATAGGGCGGAGTCAGGTTGGGCTAAAATATGGATTTGTATGTGTTTAGGCCAATGATCCCATTGGATCCCAGGCAGGAAGTGTGATAGGCTCCTGTTGCATCACTTGCAAGACATCGGGGGGAAGAAACTTCTTGTCTACGACCACTTCATAAACATACTCAGAGAACCAATCATCCGTCATGATCAAGTAACCTGCAGAGACAAGAGAAAAACCTTTCAGCTTTGATGGATAAACAAATAAAATCCTTCATGTAAAACGTAGTGACATCAAGTCTTTTCTGAATAAATCAGCTCTAAAGCTCTATATTAATTTCCCCATCCCTGATATGATTGTCGATACATTTAAGCCTTGTTTCCACTGAGCGGTCCAGTCTGGTCCAGTCCGGTATTTTGAGCGTTTCCATTAAAAAATCGAACATTAAGCTGGACTGAACCATACCATACCAATTTTGGCCCCCCATTGGTTGTAGGTCCATATAAAAATGGAACGGACTGGTTAGCGTGAAGCTACTGTTAAAACCTATTGATTGGTGGAAGGCCATTACGACAAAAGAAAGCAGCTGTACTCTTCTCTCAAACAACATTAAATGCTTTGCATATACAAAGTACCAAAAGCCAAGTGGAAATAATTAAACTTTGGGATTGTTGATGTTGTTAGCTTTACCCGGCATGTGCAGTGAAGGTCCAACTTTGAGTGGAAACGCTCACCTGAACTGCCTGGACCATTCTAAACCGGACCGTAATGTATCGCTCAGTGGAAACAAGACTATCATTTTCTCTGCAGTAATTCAATACAATTGAGATTTATTCATACAAAACAGTCAATTGTCACCAAAGTGCTGAACAGAATAAAACACACAATAACAATGTAATTGAATCTAAGTGAAAGAAAAAAACATATCCCAATGAAAGAACAAGATAAAATACATTCATTAAGAGGTAGTGTATTGATAATGAGCCATTTCTAAAGCATATAAAATTAAAAAAATAATTGTAAATAATAATGTTGACTGTTACTTGGTATTTAAAGCCCTACAAAGCCTCAGTTGGATGTGGAAGAACCAAAAAAAGCCACAACAGCCTGGATGGATCCCACTGGTGTTTGATGGGATCAAAGCCAGGACTCTAGGTTGTTTCTGATGACAAACTACGATCTGTGGGCTTGAGCTTTGTCAACTTGGAAAAAAAAGTTTTGTTGTTCAAATGGGGTATCAAATTTGTGATCTCTGAGAGCTCCTGTTGAATGGAAGTTGGCCTTCAAATTGAAGATAGTACTTAGTTACTCCAAGCAGTTCCACTACATGACTTTGAACAACACTTGCTTAAAGTTGCACTATTATAAGGGCCCAATGTAGATCATTTGAATTTTGCATTCAAACTGTTGAAGCAGACACCTAATAAAGCCTTAGTCACGTGTACCCATAAAAGGATTGATCTGTGTTGTTGCTGCCAGTTTTTGGGTTGTCTGGCTCCATGGATGGGTTGTAGGGAAGAGGAGAAGCATCTTAAGGGGAGCACTTGGAGTTCCCTTGAGGCTCTTATGGTCACTTACAAGGGACGTCATAAATTGGAATGTACTGTTGTCATGTGCGTGGTAAGTGGATAGCAAAGTATCCCGAAGTCAATTAATTTAAGTTGCACGCACTTGAGACATACGGGAATGGTGCCCTTATGACACTTTCTAGTTGTTGGAAAGGTGCGAAAACTGGTCCTTCACTAACTTGCACGGGATGTGCAAGTGATACGTAAGTGCCTGTAGGATGCCCGCATCTAGCTGTAAGGGCAGTTGTGACTGAGGCATTTACCACTACAGGAGGCCCCAGTCACATCTGCCATCCAGACAACAGATTGACAGCAGCTGGGAGTAGCTGGAATCTAAAGTAAGATGTAGAAATAAGACAAATGTCATTTGGTAAGAAAACAGGGGAAATTCTTCCGTAGGTTCCACCCACACTATAGGGCTTCTACATCAACTAGTTTATAGTGGTCTTTTTCTTCTCCATTGAAAGATTTGTACCCAGTTTTCTTTCATCAGTTCTGTTAGCATGAATGCATTTTGGGATTATTATGTAACCTTTTTAAAAATAGTTCTGTGGATAAAGTCCCACAGAACGCCCAACTTCCCCCAACCCGAGAAAGTCTTTCAACACATTCTTTGCCAAAGCAGCAGCAGTCAAGGATCATGAGCTAAACCAATTTATTTCTCACACAAAACATACTTTTAAGAGTGCTTTATGAAAAAAACCTAAACAGATTTTGGTTGCTGCTGCTCCAGTACAAGAAATAGAAACTAGAAACATAATTATTTTGCCATTCAAATGGGTAGCAGACAATAGGAGCTGACAGCACATCTATCAGTCCAGCGTGAACTCAACACTTCTGCTATCAGCCCAAAACTCCCACAGCAATAAAGCTAAACAATGCCCGTCCCGTTCTCTCCACGTGCATGCAAGGCCAACTTGACCGCTGTAGAGTTATGAAAATGTTCTGTGAACGACAAATGTCATTTAATCAGCTCAAATGTACCACTTAACCCACGCATACACAAAGCTGGATAAGAACTAGAAATTACGGTCAAGACTGAGGTAAAAGGACTTCACTCTCCTGCTTCCTGACACCAGCTCATCGTGTTGTATTTCATGTGATCCGAGCTGAACAAACACTCCTACTGTAAAGCGGGCTTGCAATGAGGCAGAAATGTATTAGTTAGTCACCAAGTCTGTGAGAATTCTGTCACCAAACTGTGAGGAATCACACAGTTTGATTTTTAAATAATACCATTGTTTAATGGTGCAGAAAAGAAGTATTTGGTCAATAACTAAAGCTCACTTCAATAATTTGTAATGTAACCCTGGTTGGCAATGACAGAGGTCAAACCTTTCCTGTAGGTTGAATAGCTGCCATTTTTGTCCATTTTCCTATGCAAATGTTCTCCAGACCTGTGATGTTAGTTTCTGTCCCTCCACAGATTCTCTTTTGGATCGAGGCCTTGTGATTGGCTAGGCCACTCCAGGCCCCTCTGTCCCCTTTGCAGAAAAGCAGCCCAAAAAGCATTTACCATCCTTTTTCCACCCCCATGCTTCATGGCAGGTATGGTGTTCTAAGGATGCTACTCGGCGTTCTTCCCCCTTCAAATATGTTGAGTGGCATTTATCCTAGACCTCCATCTTGGTCTCATCTAACCACGTGATATTCCTCCAATCCTTCTCTGGATCCTCCGGATGTGCTCTGGTAAACTGTAGATGGGTCTGGACATGTGTTGGTTTACGCAGGAGTACTTTTGGAGAAATGCAGGATTTGAATCCATGATGACGTAGTGCGTTTCTTTATTAATATGTGGTCCCAGTTCTCTTCAGGTCATTGACCAGTTTGCCCCTTGTGGTTCTGGGCGGTTTCCTCACCATTCTAAAGATGTTTTTTCCCTACCATGTAAGATCTTGCATGGAGCTCCAGGTGGAGGGATATTGTCAGCTATCTTATAGTTCATCCGTTTTCTAATTGTTGCTCCAACAGTTGATCTCTTCTCACCAAGATGCTTAATTCTTGAAGATTGGTTAGTCCCAGTCTTGTTTAGATGTGCAATCCTGTCTCTGGTGTCCTTTGACAGCTCTTTGGTGAAGAGGTTGCAGTCTGACTGTTTAAGTCTGTCTATTAGGGACAGAATTCTTGTTAGTTTTTATGAGCTGATTATTTATGCTCTGCACCATTTCACAGATAAATTATTAAAAAGTAATACAATGTGTTTCTTGAATTTTAACTTTTTCATTCTGCCTCTCAGCTTAAGTGTTACAATGATGAACATTACAGACCTCTCTCATCTTTTTTAGTGGGTCAACTTGTAGAATCAGTGACTAACAAATACTTTTTTGCTTCACTGTATCAAGGACATCAGGTTGATCACAAGAACGTGCTCTAGATTAAAACAAACTATCAGGATGTCCACATGAATTCTGTTCTTCCTTTGAGTACGCACATTTAGGACAGCGAGTTGCCTCGTTCTCCCTGCGGAATCCATGTATATGTTCATATGAGCTTCCTGGAATCTGCGTGTTGGGTGGCATGGTGTGAAAATGTTGAGGGTTATTTGTTTTTGGGGATAGGCCGACTGCCCCGTCTCGGAACAGATGTATGTGGAAGCTGTCCCGCATTTTAACTTGAAAGCAGTTCAAACATCTCCTGTCACTCAAAAGCACCCAGACAAAATTACAATATGCGTTAAACTGAACAGTTATGCTGTACTGCTGACTATAGACTAAATAAAAAGAGAAATATAAAAGTGAAAGTATTTACAAGGTCAAAGTTGTAAGAGATTTCAGCCTGTGGTCATAGTTTACACACACAGTCTAAAGCAACCTGTGTCAGGTCCAAATTTAAAAGGAGTGAAATAAGCCTAGGAAGAGGACTATCTGAGGTTCACCAGGAGAACAAATGGACTGACTGACATTACAAAGGATACGTATGAGTAGACAAAAAGTAGACACTAGTGTGTGAAAAAGATATTTTTTTTATAGTTTTGGTCATTTTCTACATCTTTGCAGGATTTTGGACATCCGACTGAGGCAGCAAAATCCCACTCAGAGACTTCCGAAACTGATAAAAAGGGTCTGCTCTGTGAGGAGGCCGGCTCTGGAGCCTCTAAATTAGATTGTGTAAAAAAAAAAAACGTGTTTGCCTCACATGACATAATCAAAACAATACAGGAACATAGAAAAGGAGAATCCCTGATTTCTGGAACAAAGATGAATGGAAAAGGTCATTTCTATCCAAAGCAGCAGCTGTCAACTTCTGTCTCATTATTGTCTGATGTCATTTTCTTTCTTGGATTAATAAAGTCCAATTAAAAACCAATTAATCTCAGATGACGACTGTAAAATTATCCCTGAGTGTTTATGTCTGACTTCACACAACCTCTCACACACTGGACTTGAAAAGATCAGAAGACGATGAGAAGAAGACAAAAAAAAACCCGGAATGACCATTGGGTTGTTGACATAACAAACTGAATCGTGTCATTTCATATAGCACTACTAGACATACTGAAGTCATTTAATACCTTTTCTAACACGGAAAAGGATGGAAGTCGTAACAATTGGCTTGACTCAGCGTTGGGTTATCACAGATCATGTGAACATCTCCACGACAGATGAGTCATCTCCTGTTTAAACACATCAACAGCACAAATCGTGCTCAGAAAAGGGTTGGTGAGCATAAAAAATAAACACTAAAGCCGTTGTTTGTTTTTAAGATGGGGTGCTGTAAGAAACAAACAGCAGAAAGACTTGCACACAGACCCAAAGAAACAAAAAGATCTGCTGCCAAACAGCACAAGACGTGTCCCAAGACTAATACGTTAACCTCGCCAGTTGGGGCTCATCTGTGTATCTGGACGTACAAGACAAAAACTGGTTTTGACGAGACCGAAAGTAAAGTCATTTCTACCTGAAAGCTCCATTTAAAATGAACCCTTTAACGCCGGAGCTTTGGTTCGAGTGTTGACATTTTTTCAACTACTGTAACTCTTCAACCGTTTATGCAATTAACACAAATCCAGCGGATTCTGAAGAGCAGAAAAGTAGTCTTGCGGTGATACGCAACACTTTACATTAGTAAAGTTATATGCTTAACTCTGCATCAAAATCAGCTGATTCACATTGATGGCACAAATGCCCAAAGAGTTTGGATACGTTACAAAGTGTGTGTTATTTAGGAGCTGCCAGCAACATCTCCAATGTTAAAGGGCTAAAATGGCAATGAAGCGATGAGAATAATATCTTGGTGGACAAAAAGCTTAAAATGATGGGAATCACACAAAAAAAAAACTAGAACACTCCTCCACCATGACCACGATATATTTTTGAACAAAAATGTAATTGGATAGAAATAACGCTGGGCTTGTCTTTGTCAAAATAATGAATGTCTTAAGTGTTTGGTTGTAGGTAGTCTTAAGTGTTGTAGGTGTTTGCCTAAAACGGTGTAAAGGTATGACTTAGTGAGTGAGCAGAGCCCTTAGAGTCGCTGTATCAGAGTAAAGCAGAAAGTTAAACCTCTCGTGAAAGATCTCCTTGGTCTCAGGAGAAAAATGTGGGGGATTGGGTCTTCCAAAGTCTTTTTATAGAAACACCCCTCTTTCACCACTCCATCTTCCTGTCGTTAAGCTTCAATTTCTTCATCAATATTTTTTCAACAAACACCTCTATGCACCCTTGTTTTTGATTCCATCCGGGACTGTTCCACTGCGACTTTATCTCGGCTTCGTCCATCTTTTTTCTCTTGTGCGCCCCCCCTTTTCCCCTCCTACTGATTTTGCCAAACCAAAATCAAGTGCAGGCCACTTCTCAAACTGTTGTCCTCAGAAACGTTAATAATTTATGGTGACTCGGGTTTATGGCTGTCCTGTGTCCTCCAGTGTTTATGGAATAAGATACCCGTGAAATTCATTTGAATTGACTGAGGGGTTTTCACATGTTTTCCCAACAGTAACTAAAAGGTTTGTGGGCTCGGGCGAGTATTTTGGGTATGTGTGCCTCTGTGTAAATCTTGCGCAGAGTGTGTGTTGTTTCCCATTGACGCATGACCGACTTGAAATATTCCTCTATAATTTCCTGAGGAATGTCAAGTCCCGACGCAGGGATGAGCCGGGTCAAAAGACGAGGAACACTCATGAAAGGACAGCGGGGAAAAATAACGTCAAGCTGACCTGGTGCTGTGGTGTGGAGTACCTGTTGTGCTCTCTGAGGATCACGGGTAAGGCAAGCTAGTGTGTCTTAGCAAAATGACAAGCAATTTCCCTTTTCCAGCTCTTTGGTACATCTCAATGTTGAAGCTCAATTCCAAATTGACCGTTAAAGAATAAATCAATAAGTTTAAAAGTTCCTGGTTATTTAGATCGTAAATTCTATTTAGTTGAAGAAACTCTTTCAACCTTTTAGCTTCAACTGCCACTGTATCCTATGTCTCTGTTTGGAGAACTCCTAAAAAAACAAAAAAAACATAAATCCAACTTTAAAAAGTAAAAAAAGAAGGACATGATTCAAATATAAAAACGTGGTTTCTGTTCAATTTCCATCTTCGTTTGTGAAGTCTCGGTCATAATTTACAGCAAAACCAACAAAAGTCATGACATCAGTGTCAAAATCGAGGTTGAAACAAAAAAAAAAAAACCCAACTGTTACAGGAACATGAGAAGACAGAAGTCAAACAAACAAAAGAAAACTCAATACTTTGAATCCAGCGTGCGATTTTTCTCTATGTCTCTTTAGTCTGGAGGATTAGCTCATTCAATAAACGTTACATAACTGGACCCAGAGGCAGTTAGTTAGAAGACAAAACAAACACACCAAAACAAAGCATAAGGTCAACAGTGCCACTGTGTCTCAGTCTTTATGAAACAGGACACAGCCAATTAGAATTTCATAAAGCTTGCAGCATGGGGGAAGGCACAGAGCTGCAGCTTTAAATAACAAAAACGAAAGAACAAGTTTCAGAAAAAATAGATGAAAAAGTCATAAGTTGTGATTTTTAAAAAAGAGCCTTCTGTTTGTAAAACTGAATGAACTTTAGGTCACACAGGGGTTAGGGAGGAGGAGCAACAAAGATCAACCAAAGATGATATTGTGAATTACTTTCACTAAAAAGCAGAGTTAAATGTCAGAATATAATCTATGTGTCAGGTCACTACAAAAGTCCAGGGTTTGGATTAGCCTGATCTAATCTGATCTAACTCCTCTTTCTCTTTAAGTAAGAAGAGTAAGTAACAAGTAAGTAAACCTGGGTAAGTAAAGCCTTCAGTTCTGCTGCTTAAGGCTTTACTTCCTCGTATGCAACAATCACATGCACCCGTTTGGAGTTTTTGGGTCATCTGGCCTTGTTTAACTGATTCCTGTCCTGTCACTGCTGTAGATATTAACTTTTTTGTTTGTCTTAAAACAGTGATGCTGGGTGTTTCTGCTTCCTGACAGATCATTGCTGCACCTACTAATGCATCTATTCTGTCTATTAAAAGGTGTTCTAGAATGGACCATAACCAGCAGACAGACGCACTATTAAGACTAGGGTCACATATCCAAATGCCACTGCGCGGTGACCGAAATGCAAGTTTTTATTAGAAAATTCAGCAGGTGGCTGCTAAGCGGCCTTTGTAATCAGGAGGCAGCAGCTGCATTTTTACATGCCGCTCGGTGGCCAAAGAGGTTTTAAAAAAAGTTACAATGTTACAGCGACCAGATGATTTTTCTCTAAAAGTTGACATCAGTCAGTGGCCGCCCGGACACATTTCAAGGTTGTGCGGTGACGGTCCAGTGACAGGCAAGGATGGCGCCATTACAAAATTGGGCAACAGCTGTTCGGCCGCAGGTCGGTTTGCTGGCAGCAGCTTTGATTGAATGATGTGCAAATGTCTCCGGACGGCAGCCATCCATATCAAGCCCCACCAGCCGCCTGATAGCCCGTGGATTTATGAAATGCACGCCTGATGGTCGCCTGACTACCGTCGTCGTCTACATTCATAACCACACCAAGGATTTTCAAAAAAATCAGGCGGTGACATTAAATCTTGAAGATCATGCCGATGCCTACTCATCACACGGTGGCAGTTGTATTTGTGACCATAGCATAAGAAGTTTCCCTCGCCCTTTGGTTGATCAGTAAGGGAATTACGCTAAAAGTATGCCATTGTAATCTGTTGGTGACCTTCAATTTTCTCAACCCGCTAAATTTCCGTTTCAGGTGTTGTGGTTTCTGGAGCTGACCCCAGCTACTCTAGAGAGAAGGCAGGGTACACCTCGAACAGGTCACCAGTCATCGCTGGGTCACTTCAAACAATAATCCTTATAATATAGTTAAGACAAAATTACCTAATTGGAATAATCTGAACTGAATTAAAATATATTCATCTAGAATATTTAGTTGAATTACAACAATTCTTTGATTTGATGTCTATTTTTCAGTTAGTGCAGGCAATTCAGACAACGTCAGTTGCCAATTTGTGCTCTATAAAAAAACCATATTAAAGTAATTTTGGAACATTGTAGCATTTGAGTCACTGTGCTGTTTTTCTTTCTCATTTGGTAAATTCTTTCAGTTATTTTGCGACAACGAAGCAGATTTCAATAATAAGAGTTTCCCAACAAAAACTTGTGTAATATTTTATGAGAGAATAATAAATGCATTAACAGTGAATTGGTGATGTTCCTCTGTAAAAAAAAAACCAAAAAAAACCAAACACATATTTCTTTAAAAGTTTGAGATTATCCACAGTAAGCAAAGAAAAGGCCCCAAAATGTTGTTCTTTATTGAATTCATGCTAGTGGATAATGAAGACTGGATGATTTTACTGAAAAAATATGTCCTCAGACCACATCCAGGTGAAAAGGAAGATTTTAGGGTTCATCAGCCAACAATTGATGAAAAAATCAATTAACCTTCTTTGTAGAAAGAAAAGTTAAGAGTTGTACCTTTGTTTCCACGGTCATCCCCCCAGGAGTTTTCCACTCTCCACTTTTCAAAGCCTTCCTTTCCCTCCTGAAAGAGCGTGGACAAGAGGAAGGTGAGAGTGAAAGTGTTCGAACAGCTGCGTTTACTTACAAGAAAGGAAATGGACAGAAATTTGAAAAACTTCAGTGGATTAGAGCGGTGTAAACAGACAGCAAATCCCTGAGAAGCTCTGGATGTGTGTGTTTGCGGTGAGTTTGTGCTTCACATGTGAGCTTTTCACAATACTTGAGTGCGTAGTTGGCGTACGCATACCATGTCTGTTACGGCAGTAAGAATCATGGCGTGAGTCATGAGGGAGTCTCCGTACATGAGTCTCTCTGCCTTCGACAGGTTCTTTACGGAAACTCCAAACACAAGTTCATGGTTGAACCTGCGCACAGAAGCAATCGCTGAAGGTTAAATCCATATCAAAGCTATTTCTTATGTCACCAGTGCTAAAGCTAAAGCTCCAATGTTAACAGGTTACAAATTGGAATAAAGCACAGCAAAGGAACAAATCTTTACAAATGTTTAATCTAAATCACACAAGGATTTCCCTTGTTGTTACTCACACATTCATGTCGTTAATGCCCAGTTTGCCGTGAAAATGCTTCCCAACGTCACAGCCAAACCACACTGCCTGGTGTGAGAAGAAGAAGAGCACAAAGGTCAAAATAAAAAAAAAAATAGTTCTATTGGGTTGACAGTCATTTGGACCCGCCCACCTACCTCCCCAGCCTTAATAGAATCGGCCGCAGCCTTCTTAAGCAGCTGAATGGGCTGGTTGTTGTACAGAGTGCTGTGACCTCCGACCATGTTACCCAAAAACTCAACAGTGTATAGTTTCCCGTACGGGTTTTGGGGTCGAGGGTCATTTACAAGGCAGACCTGAGGATTATGGGATCACAGCACAAGCTCAGAAACAGAATTACAAATGACAGGTTAGGTAAATGAGTGGTGTTTTGTGTGCATACTTTGTCCTGAAGGTTGTATAGGGGTTTGACGTGTTCCCTGTAGAAGTCTTGGGGGGTTAGAGGTCCCATGCGATGGAAGTTCTTATCCTTATCTCGATACTCCCAACTGATGGTGTCAGGAGGGCTGCCTAGACATACGCTGGCCACCCGGAACACCTACGCAGGCGGAAATGTTTACATTTTATCGCTGATCATTGAGTTGGTCAAAGTTGACGTACGTCAACTGTGTTTCCAAGTAGACAATGAGTTTTCAGTATCTTTCAGCAACGACTGTGTTTCCTCGTTTTACCAATCAGGACACAGAACACAGAGTTAGGAAAAAAAAGGATGCAAAGTTGTGCTGAAAATAACTTCACTAAACAGCGACACCGTAAAGGTGAACCGCGGTATGGCGAGGGACCACTGTAACAGTTTACAAAACTCCAAAACTGTTTGCTTATGAAACAGCAGTGATGCGTGCAGGATAAAATGTATTCCACACAAAATACTGTAAACCATAAACTAAAAAATAGCAGAGTCTGCATTAAATCCTCAATAAAGGAAAATAAACGTTTAATTAAGAATACCAACAACAAATGCTCAAAAAGGATATAAGAAATATAAGAAAGAATCCAACAGTAACATTCTCATTATGATTCTTTTTTTTTTAAACCTGAGTACAATTTTTGCAAGACTGTTTGCCATGACACTTTGAGAGCCCAGACCTCAGTATAACCTCCCCGACAGCTTCCTTTTTTCCATCTTTGCTTCCCTCCACCACATGCTTCTTCCTTCCATGCAGGAGTTCAGACAGAGTTCCTATGGGCTAAAGTAGGTTGTTTGGACTGGACCGTCTGTCAATCTATCCCTTCTAACCTCTGATATAGTTATCTCTGGAATTTCCCTTTTTGGCTTTTTTCACTTCTTCTTTTACTTTCCTCTACCAGCACATAGCGCATGCTTTTCCTATCAAATAGGTTTAAGTAAAAACTGAGGGATTAACATGCACAGCGGAGAATTGGTAGTGATGGATGACAGACAAGCAAACGCACTGAGAAACACGGATTTGACAAAAAGCAGATTCACAGCAAGCCAGTAGCCCGACGTATACTACTCTAAAAAAAACAATTTAATTATGAGGCCAAATGATAACACATCCCACTCCCACTGCCTCACCTTTGACAACATTTGCTATATGTCATTGAAAATATTCAACTTTTTTTTAACTGCACAAAGAATTTGGTGTGTCAACGTTGGGTCAATTCAAGAAAAAGCAGACTACTAAATGTACAGCCAAAAAAGAAAAGACACGAGTAAACTTTCAAATTCACTCCTTCATTAAAGTGTTTTTTCTTCTCTTCAGTTCAACCACTGAGGTGGCTGCGAGCTGAGGTGTTTGTGGACTTGTGTTTCTCAAAACGCACCCTGAAACTATTTTTTCCTGCAGATTCCCCGATGAATTCAGCTCAGCAAGAGCCCGGTATTAAGTTGGACCAACCTTAGGAGCACTCATCACATCCCGCCGAGCAAAAGCAGTGGGCGGGACAGAAAAAGCAGAGCAGACAGATCGAGACATGAAAGAATAAACAGTTGCTGTGACATCCGAGTAGGATCAATATTAGAACACCTGCCGCCGTATTAACAGATGTTCACAAACCACAGGAAGGAAGGAGATTAATAGGAGTTGAAAGTTTAAAACACAACAAAAAAGCTAACAACAAAACGGCAACTCAACAAAAAAGTTTAAGAAGCACTTCACAGGTAAATGCAGTTCACTCAAATTATCTAATTATTTAATTTTAAAATTCTGAAAAACAAACTTGTATTTAATATGTTTCATTTTTGGATTTACACAGGTTTGCATGACACTTGCTTAAACTACAACTATTACTGTAACACCATGCATATTTTTTAGGTCTTACGACAAATACATACATACATACATACATACATATATATATTTGACTATTTGCTGGGATACAAGCCAAATGATTGTGTGCTCTGTGACAGACTGGCGACCTGTCCAGGGTGCACTCACCCTCGCCAAACAGTAGCAGAGACAGGTTCTGGCAAACCTGTGACCCCGAAAGATGGATAGCAGGATAAGAAAAAGAATGGATGCTTCTTTGCTCAAGGAGTCTTTTTTTTTTTAATCTTGCCAAGATTCTGCTGAAAAACTACAACTGGTGAGTCTATGTATGGGCTTCCCAATCCTAGTCCTCAAAATCTACTACCTTTTCTGTTTTCCACCTCTCTGTACTTCTTGCAGTTGATTACCTTGATTCAACACATCCAGGCAATCAGAATGAGAGGCACCCGACTCAGCTAATTATCAGAACGCAGTGCAAAGAGACTCGCAAAACAGCCAGGATGATAGAGATTGAGGACAAGGATTGGGCAGCCCTGGTATACCTGCTTTGTCTATGTCCATCTATGTCTGTATTTGATCAAGTAAAGCCTTAGTCACAACTGGCCTTACGGGTGGGTATGGGCTGTCTGTGGGCAAAAAGTGGACAAACCTGTATGGGGCACATTGTTGGGCAAAACAAAATATGGAGGTTGCTTGGCTGCTGTAAAGCCCAAATATTAATGCACATTTTTTCTATGGGCTTGATACAGGTGAAGGGTCATAGCAAACACCTACACAACACAAAAGGTTAAAAAATGGTGAGATGTAAGCGTGTTGTCCGGATCTTCCAAATCCTGCGCAAGGAGTCCATTAGTCCTGTTCATGTGATATATGTGCGCTTTTTGCCTACAGCCTGATGGTTAGAAATTAGAAAATGGTGTGGGCATCGTGATCATTTGTTTATTTGCCTAAAGACACTTGAGTATCACCTGCACACTCCGCACTGTGCGTGCGGCATTCCTGGGTGGTCAATTATTGTTTTCTCCATGTGGTAAAGTATATAAAATTAATTAGATATGAAATAAAACATTTATTTTCGTCTGTTTAAACTGCACAACAACTGCCTATTCTTTGGCATCAGTCCGTGATCAGAGCCTTGGCATTAAATCCTTGTAAAGAGTTCCGCCTTCAACTGTAAGTGTGTTTTACAAGAATTACATATAAAGAAAAGGCTGCAACTGGGCTTTAAAGTCAACAACAAGGACAAATATATCTAAAACTATAATTATTTTTTTCTTTAAATGTTGTGCCTGTAAGCTTCCAGACAGTAACAAACTCTTTCCAAAACCTTGACATAAAAGAGATGGGGACTCATTTGTTGTGAGATTGAGCACAAAACTAAATATTGTGGTGAGCATTCAGAGGTTAAATGCATTTCTAACACAGCTGAAGGCCACACTGAGATAAAACATGCCCCTCGCTACAACTCTGAAATAAATCTATAGCTTTCGTCTAGAAACTGGATTTGTGAGCGTAAGCAAATGACACCATGCAAACAGTTTGGATAAAATTGAGTGTTTTGATGAAATGTCCATGTTTTGTAAATAGTCCATACATGTGGTCATTGTTAAATCCCAACAGTCGGCCCAGAAATTGACAAAACGTGAGTAGACGGGCTGTTTCTGCAACCCGAACACCCACGCACATGCAGAAAACCCACCCACATCGAGCAGCAAATGAGAACGGCTGACGGCTCCAAAGGTTCTGAGTGGCATCAGGAGGGGTGCTCTGTGAGCTGATGGCCATGTCATAAATTAAGCCCGTCTTATACTTGATCTATGCATTCGGGGGCCAAGTTCAGAGGCGCACATGAGGTTCTTGATTCCATGACGCAAAGGAGCACGGAGAGGCTACAGTCATAGCGTGCGGGGCAACATCTGTGTATTTTTCATCCGTGATGCGCTGCATATATGTCCCGTCTCCGGTGATTGTATTTTTATTCTCATTTATGTGTCGAAGACTTGTCCATGCAAATGATCGAACGGGGGAGCATACACACACTTGACATAACGTGAAAGAGAAAGACAAACTTTGAAATGTAAACCGCCGTCCGTAGTATGGACTCCGTCAGCTCAAAAACACACTAGGGTCCATGAAGGCTCCTGCTCCTACAGCAGGTACTGGTCACAGTAGACGATGTTTTTTTGTTTTTGGCCAACGTTCTTCAATTTAGGATTTTTCTTGACTAACATGCCTGATCGGGGCTAGCAAAATGAATAGCTTCTTGACACGCAAATCTGTTCATTCCAGTCAAGTACAGCACGTGTCCATTAAATAGAAACAGAGACGATGACCTGTCAGGCGAGTGTATTTATGGCCAGTCTGACAGAGAGCAGGGCACGAAACCCGGTTGCCACACAAGCAGTTAGACATCATCCGCTCTATGCAAACTAAAGTAAAACTGACACAACACTTTGATGCTGCCTAACACATATGTGATCATGCAGAGGAAACTCAACACAGACACTTGTAAGAGACGGACGAGTTGAACAGAATGCAAAAGCACAGGATACCCAGACATTCAGTCGTGAGGGGATGCACAGAAGGAATAGGGAATTTGTTCATTCATGCATGAATTCTTTGAGTAATTCATATAAACCTAATTAGTACCTGCTGATGTCTAACTAAACAAAAGGAGAAAAAAAGTGTTTTCTCAGACTGCATTAAGGTGTTTTTAGAAGAGTCTTCTCTTAGTAGAAATTTAGAATGTGGGTGTAATAAACGGCAACGTGATTTATTTTCAGAAAGTAATTTAAAATGTATAAAATCAAACCAAAATATATAAAAAAAATCATAATGCACAATCAAGAAAGAGCTTATCTCCTTAAGGAAAATCTGCACCAACATGTATGATTTTGTAACCCCTGAGCGATTACTGCCTTAAAATTAAGGAATTGGTCAAAATGTCGTCGCCCATCAAGCCCAAACTAACTAATCATTTGTCAAACATACCCAGGTATATGAAAAGACCCCAGAAATTTTGAGGAAACCTCATCTGTAAGAAAGATGGAGAAGCTTGACCTGGTTTGTACCATTAGAGGGCTGAAGGCAGAACAGGCCAGCAGAGGACACACTTGTAATTCTGATCTGTTATTGCTATACCAGTATGCCCAATAAGACAACATACCAATTTTTGTTAATCCATGTTGGTACAGAAGGATGGAAAATACGCAAACCCTACCAAACCACGCTTGTCACAGTTGCCTTTTTTGAAGAATGTAGCGGGTACAAAAGAACACTTTGAAAGTATGATATGTAATAAAATGTTGCTGGAAGCTCAGGAAAATGCTATGCAGTCTTATGAACTGCTTTAAACTGCTTATGGATTAACTTTGCATTATCAGTGCGTGTGTGTTTTGGCGGCACAAACAAATTAAGGGTGGCAGAGTTTGTGAGAAGATGATGGCAGGTGTGGATGGGGGAGGGAAGTCAGAATATGTACTTTTATGGATGAGGACTGTCAATAGAGACAATAAGTGAACAGATTAAAGTCATCGTGGGAACAAACACTCTTCAAAATGGGTTGGTGATATCTCCAGTCTTCAATTACTGGTGCGTTTCCAACTATTTGACCGAGATAGACGTCAAAACAGTTCCTCACCCTCCCTACAGTCCAGACCTTGCTCCCTGTGACTTTTAGTTGCTCCCGAAACTCAAGGAAAATCTCAGAGGCATTCGTTTAGAGGCCACGGAGGTATTGAAAAAGGCTGTAATGAGGGTGGTGGACATGTTCACGCCGGAAAACTTCCAGAGGGCCTTCCAGGAGTTGTTGGAACAATACAAGTGCATTGCAACTGGAAGGGAGTACTTCCATAAACGTCTGTTTTGAACGTTTCCTTTCAGTGCCTTTCAACTGTGTGGTTACATTCTGTTTTCACGTGGACACTTACCTAATTAAAGTCCCACTCCAACCATCTTTTGATCAAATGTAAAACCATTCCCAGTGGTCTTTAAATTATGATTATGCCATTTTTAAAATGGTGATATTTTTTGGGACATAGTTGTGGGCTAGTTCTATTTGTCTACAAGTGGATGCATCTGAATGGAGCGGAGCCGGGAGCTTTTGAGGTCCACAGATAGTAGCACCAGCATCACTGCCATAGGCTTTTTCAAACGTCATTTTTTGTCTGCTCATGAATTACAACAATTTGAATAAAGAAATACTCAGAAATGAAACTTAAGCTTAATTTTCTTAATATGGGAGAAAAATACCACAAGAACATGCTAAAAACATTTTTCATTGGAGTGGGTCTGTGAGGGCCTCTCTGTGATCTGCTCACTGCAAAGAAAAGCCAATGTGATGCTGAAGAAACCATTAGGAAGGTAATTGTCCACTACTTGAATTTTATAACTATTAAAACTTAGTATACTTTGTGATATGCAGACAAAAATATGCAAATAAATGGATAATAAATGCAGAACTGAAATGATGTGACTGTCTTGATTTCCCTGCGACTGACTTGGGTCTTGTTTAGGATATACTCTGCTTTCACCCAACTGGGAATGGCATAGGCTCCAGCAACCATGTAACCACGAAAGGGATTCAGCAGGTAAAGAGGAAAGTTGAATGGATGGACTATCTTTATAAAAAAAAAAAACATTTTAAACATTTTTGAAATTGACACCTTTTTATCAGTCAAGACTGCTGTAAAACCTTTTTAATACTTTTTTTTATCTGATTAAAAACACTAAAAAAAAGAGAAACTACAAAGAGTGAACATTAAAGGGCTTATTTCCTGCCTTTGTTAAGCCTTTCAGAGTAAACTATATCTATATATCATAAAATATTACCTTTGGCACACTAAAGAACACATTTTTTATGAGATATAAATTATTTTTGTGAGTTCTATTCCCATTCGAAAGTAAGACCACTCGATCTCTGAGGCCCCGCATTTCGCACCATGTGGGTGCCACCCATTTCCTGATGTCATGCTAGAGTTGGCCTCGGCAGCGTGCCTGCATTTCGTCCACGAAATCAAACAACATCCAAAGTTTTGCAAAGATGGATTTGCATGTTGTGCACACAAAGTGAAAGCGTTTTGCTGATCACCACTAGCTCAGCGGAGAAAGTGGGCGTGTGTTAGTCTGGGGGAGGTCCTGGCAACGCTGACTCTTCCTGGAAAGGGCGGTTCTCACTTGTCTATGTCACATTGTGAGGACCCAATGGTTTTCCTGGACTGGGAGGGGCTCAGAGCACAGGTTTTAAGAGGAATGTTCAAAAATGTGAACGCAGCAAAATACCGCTTTGGAGTTGTTTAAAGTGAGGCATTAACATTATAAAACACTTAAAAACTCAAAAAAGTGGGTTTTAAATGGTATAGGCAAAACTTTAAAATGCTTAAAATAATAAACTTAACATTTTGATTAAAAACAGAAATACAAATATACATTTCTGCTTTGGTCGTAAGTGTAAATCTGAATTACTGCAAAAGGCCCTTTATAATGCAGCACCAACAGAAGCAGCTCACTTCTTTAGGCTGGTGTCATGCGAGAAAAAATTAGTTAAATTAGGAAAAATCCAGCAACTCCTCTGGTCTTATCCGCGCTCACCGGTGCGACACGTGCAGGCTTCGCTGTAACGCACAAAACTTCTGTTTGTGTGACAGCCTGCTGTGATGACTGGGCATCTACCACGGCGCAGCGAGATATGAGCAACTGTTTAAACAAGCATCGGGTCAGCAGCACAATACAAGCCAACAGGTGACAACAAAGGCTGCCAAACCAAACCCCTGCTCTGCTACGCTGTCAATGGGAGGCTGATTGACTGACACTCCCCCCACAAACAAACAATGAATAACACTTCTCACCTATTGTACAACCTGGACTGAAACACCCTCACACACAGATAAAGCGTGGCTATATTTTGAAGGCATACGTAAAACATGCTGTTCTCATAGTGCACGTGTTTGTTTACAGGCCAGCATTGTTTTTTGCGTTGGAGGTGAATACGTCTCAGGCTGTGCAGCATCAGATCGTGGGACTGTTCCATAAACAAGATCGCTATCATTAAGACTTCCATGTTTATTTGAAACGGCCAGGAGACCAGACGTGACGTGCGCGCAGTGGACACACAATTTTACATGCGTAAGAACTTATCTGAGTCGATAAATATGAAGCTCGCGATATATCGTGCTG
Source organism: Adrianichthys oophorus (assembly GCA_036245035.1). NCBI lineage: Eukaryota > Metazoa > Chordata > Actinopteri > Beloniformes > Adrianichthyidae > Adrianichthys > Adrianichthys oophorus. The sequence continues at coordinate 25,845,702 of BSAI01000072.1, read as the reverse complement.
TCAACGGCATTCAATTGAACCCTCCTGACACCGTTGTTGCTGCTTTTATGGAAGGAGCAGGGAGGGAAAGGGATTACGGAATAAAACAAAAATTTAAACATGAATTTGCAGGCGAAAGCAGGAATGTAGCAGGATCTGTTTTAAGAAAATACTATTGAAAATAAGATTTTAATTTAAAAAAATGAAAAAAATTAGAGTCACACAGCATATTTTCTTGTTTTTTTTTTTACTCCCAATGTTACTATCATTAAAATATTAAAGATGTATCATTCAATATTTTTTACGTATTTTATTAAGAAAACATACAAACTCTATTTTTTATTTAAAAAAATTTTTTTTAAACTTTATTTATTCTTCACTGCCACCTGTGCTTATGTATTTTTGTAGAGTCAAAGATTTGCAGCAATAAATTCAAATTGTGTTGATACAAACTGACAAGTTATGTTAAAAAAGACCATTTCCACATTTTTATGGCTGTAATACAACATTCCTTTGGAAATGCAGAGTTTGGTTATTTAGTGGCTGTTTAGCAAAGCTATGCTGTGATTTTACATTCACTTTGAGTGAAATCCAACTGTTTATGAAATATTTCAATGTCTGTCTTCTACTTTTGTGAAAGAACTTGAGATAATCTGTTTATTTTTTTACCTTTTAGTAAATGTTACTTTAGAACTGTATCATGGATACAATCCACTGTTGTTATGACACTTAAAACAATGTTATTTAATATGATTACTCAAGTCTTATTCATCAGGATATTTTTAAGACTGAACCACAGGAATATTAGCGCAATATAATGCAAATTTTAAAAAATATCAGTTAAAAATTATTTTTATTTGGAAGAAATAATAGACAAGCTTGTTTGTACTTTGCTGTATTTTACTGCAATATAAGGGAGATAAAAAGAAGCCTAATCTTGAAGCTTTCTTCAAGCGTTGGTATTCATGCTTATGTTTTACTTGACAGCTCCCTCTTCTGGTTAAAATGGCACAATGTGTCAACGCTTCGACTGGATTAAATTTGACACTTTTGTATTTGAGGTTTTCTTAAAGTTCAACAGACATCTTAAGATTGCACATGGCTAATTTCTAGAGTTAGAATGTTAATTTGAATTAGGATAAAATGAACAAACTCCTCTGTTTTTGGATCCCAAACGTATCATGCTGTCACACCAAAAGTGATTGCTGCTTCACAAAGCGGCAAACTGCATTCCTCAAAAATCTGGAAAGATGCAGAAGTTCGGTCTCACCTCTTCTATCATGGAATCGATGGCGTCGGACAGTTCGCCTTTAGTTGCATTGCTAGCCACCATGTTCCTCAGCCTGAGACAGTATTCTCTCAACTGAAAAAGAAAACCAAAAAGTCACATTTGTGACAACTGTTGCTCCAATGACTGCTGTGTTTGTTCATGATTTAGTTGGAACAAATCAGAAAGAATAATAAAATGCATTTTTTCTAACAAAAGATGGGAGACTGATAAAAACTATATAGCATTTAAATACAAAAATGTAATCGATAAGATGGCACTTAAACTTACATATGAGCTGGCATTCTGCAGCTTTTGTCCTTCTCTAATTTGCCTTTTTTTCTCATCACACACTTTTCAAAGTAGTATGATATAACATAAAACAATTGCTTCTCTTAATATTAATTTTAATATTGTTAAAAATGTATTGAAAAAACTTCTACATTTAGATTATGTTAGATCACAAAAGTAATTTATCAAACAAACAAGAAATTCATTATTCTGATAATACAGTGAGCAAATCCAATATTTTCCTGTTCCAAATGAAAAAAAGCCTCTATTGTGTATAACTTGGGTGTTTTTAAAAAAGTGTATGTACATATAACATAAAAAAATGAATCTACTGTACATCCCTGGAACAAACTATTGAAAATGTGAGTATTGCTGAAAGGAGGCCACACAATCGCACAACTTCTGTTTGTTTCTCAAGCCATGACTGACACAGTTTTGTAAAAAAAAAACATACTAGTTGATTTTTTTTAGATTATCTTTATGAAACCAAGCACTATTCCAAGTTTATTTTATGCCTTTTAAAAACAAAAGGCAAACTAGTGTCATTTTTGACAGTTTGAAGTGATTTTTGGTTCAGAAACAGAACTACACAATTATCCATTACCAACATAAAGTTTGGATGTGGACTGAGCTCAATGTCAGAAAACACTGTGTTTGTACCTTATGATTGAGAATGTCATTCATTCTACGGGAGGCCTCCGAGCTGTGTGACTCTGGAAAGCATTTCTTTGGAATCACGCCATACTTCTCTGAAAACAACAAGAGTGCATAACACTTTAACAGGTAATGTTGATGAACACAGAAGTTAAGACGACACTCAATTTCTGTGATGCAACAGGAACAAACCAATGAGGTTGACCAACATGTCCCACTGCCCTCCATCATTGGTTGGATTGGAGAGCAGAAACTGAACCAGGCGTCCGTCCACCGGCTCCTTCCTCTGCGCCGTCTCCACGCAGGCGTGGAGAAAGTAATAGCAACGCTCAACCTGGTGAAAAATGTAAGAAGTTGTTTCAGTAATCTCTGTGTGGAAAAGAACAGCATTTGAGAACTAAAACACAGTCAGAAAGTTTTAGGAAAGAGTTTGAATTCTTTCATCTTTTACAGAGAATTAGGAACACCATACAAGTAACAAACATATGAGAATAAATGCAGTGCACATTTTACAAGAATAAAGTAAAAAAAGTAAAAATATTATGAGAAAAAAGTCACACAATTATGATAGAGTATTCAACATTTTTTAGTTGTAAAATTATAAGAAAATAGGTTAAAAAAAATTTTTTTATTTTATTTTAAATTGTACAGTTACGAGAGAAAAAAATCAACAAATGCAACCAAATAAAGTTATAACGTTATAAGAAAAGGTTTTAAGTGTTATCAAATTTGATTAATTTAATTTAATAAGAAAAAACTTGTACAATTATTGTACAATTATTGGAAAAAAGTCAAAATGTACTGTTAAATTTACAAGAATAAATTCGTACAATAATGAAAAAATCATTAGAGATCATACTGCCCAAAAATCTTGTTGAATCTATTTTACTTTTTTGTAAATATACATACTAATTTTCATAAAATTACAGCTTTATTTTTGAAAAAGACTTGATAAACTTATTGTTACTTATTACTAATTTCCACTTTTTTCTTATAATTATAAAACTTTACTCTTGTAAAATGGTCCCTTTTTTCTTCTAGATTTATGACATTTTTGAGACTACAAATTCAGGGCTTTGATCTGAACAGTCAAAGTTTTTAACCATCTTATTTAGAAGCATTTGGAAGACCGTGGGATAGCATGTGACAACTTCAGAGAAAATCAATGACAATTTTGCTTGTTAAAAACAAAAGTTTTGAATTAAAAAAAAACAAAAAAACAAGCACTTTTTCAGTTTATCATACTAGTGCCAATTTTTGATGTTTAAAACAATGGTGTTTTAGCTCATAATTTATTTGTTTTTTAACTTTCTCTTTTAGTTTAGTTTTCTAGTATCTGTTAAAACGTGTTTTACTTATCATCACTCAATCGTTGTATGTTTTGTTTTTAAACCTTTTGAAAATATTTTTGTTTTTTTCATTTTAACATCTGTTAAAAATGTGTAGGATAACCAGGTGTTTATGCCTAATTTTTTTTTTATTTTGGGCTTTTTTTTATGGAAAATTGTATTTGAATGTGTGTGAAGTCCTTATGAAAAGCGCTATAGAACAAAACCAATTTCCTCTAAAGACATAACACCTTTAGACTCCTAAACCAGCCAAGCAAGATACAATTTCACACTTCATTTGTCAGGTAGCATCGACAATTATTAAGAGATAAAAGAGGTATTTATAGACTGTGACATTCCTGCCTTACATTCAAAAGTACTTTGAACGAGTTTGTTATGAAGAAAGAATGTATGCAGGTTGGGACCAGAATCTCTTTACACATGTTGGACAGAAAGAAGATGAGAGCAACAAAACATCTACATGTTCCACGAGGTGTCACTGTGACGTCAGCCGTGAATGAGCTCCAGCCAGAACTCACAAAGAGGGGTTTAGTGGGACAAAGACGGCATGCTGGGAGAACGCAGCAGTGCACAAACACAGTGACCTGACAGCCAAACAACAGAAACATCCATTTGACCACAAATTTTGCAAAAACTCTGCGCCTTTAAACGGCTCCTCAAGAAAATGCCAAATCAAACTGAAATTCTGAAGCGAAATGATAAATAAAACCAATGAGGCTTTACAGCATGTGTTACCTTGTCCCAGAAAAAGAGATAGGACTGACTGAACTCAAACTCCTCGATGTTGAATTTCTTCATGAAGGGAAGTCGCATGACATTGAGGCACGAGAAGATCCAACATCTCCCTATTGGTGACCATAAGCCAAGAAAAACATGGAGAAAAATGAATTTTAGTGTAAAATCAGCGAGAAGACTTGATAATAAACCAAAAGTTTCAGTACTTTCAAAAACAAAAACGGATTCCTAAAAAGTAAAAGGCACATTTCCACCATAAATTATTATAGTTTTACCAATAATAAATGTTCCCCCGAGCATTAGAAGCAGATTATTTAAAACAGATTTACTAATCATAGTAGTTTAACACCTTTAGAATACCTTTGATATTCTCTCAGATACAACAGGCTTTTTTCCTTCTTCCTAAAAGGCCGTATGCTTTAAGAAAATTGCAAGGAATAAAAATAGTTATATCTATAAATCTCATCTGCTATGAGAAATGCTACTGCAACAATATGTTATTTCTGCTTTGATTTAACTCACAAGTGTCTGAACAATCGTGAATCTCTCATAAAATTGTAACAGATTAAATTAAAACAGGATAATCTGCTAAAACAAATAAACTCCTTTTTACAGACCCACTCTGATTATCATTTCATCTATTGTAAAAGCGTTCTCAGAGGTCTTTTAGTTATGATGATGTCGTTTTAGCCAACATATGAAAATCTGTCATTTCCGAGGACATCGTTTTTCTGCAGAGCGGCAGTAGTTCATTAGAAATTCACCTGAGTTGTGGGCGGAATAACCCCGCCCCCTTCTCATCCCTGTTACTGAGAGCTCTTTGTTTACATGCTTTCCCTCGATTTTACAGCCTCTCACAACACAAACCTAACATTAACAGTCAAAAAAAATGGCGAGCAATTTTGGAGCTATCCAGCTGTAAAGATTTGAACCAGATACAGCTCAGCTGAGGAAAAAAAGACGTGCATGGATCTATTTGTCTGCAAGTGAGGGAGGTGATACTCAGTCCAGTTCTCTTATACAGTCAGTGGGCCGATCCAGTGTTTTGTTTACGTAACAAATGCAATCTTATAAAATAACATTTTTTTTCATCTGCTCCTGATTAATCATGATTTGAAAAAAGAAATCCTCAGAAACGCAGCTGTAATATTAATTAGTTACAATTCATAGCGATAATTTTTTGGTGTTTTTGTTGTTGATTGTGGTTGTCTTTTATGTTATGTTCCTACGTTCTCACCTCATACAAGTCCTTCCTCATGAGAAAAATGCTACAAGAGCATGTTAAAAACACCATTTTTATTGGAGTGGCTCTTTAACAACTTTGTAGTAAAACAAACATTTCATGTGAGTTTTTTTTTACTGAAGTTGTCAATTCTATTTAAAATGCAAAACAAACTTATTTTTAACGGTCTTTGAAAGTACGTATTGGCATAAACCTTTTCATCAATTTAAATATTCAATTTTTGTTTTTTTCATCATGTATTGAGCCTTTTCTGTCTGTCTATATCCTAATTTTCTGTTTAAAAGCCTGTTTCAGTGGTCAAGAAGCCACATTTACAGCAGACATTTGAGCTGCACCTAAACCCCAAAACACAGTTTGACAATTATGTGTAGATTTGACAAAAAAAAAAAGGATTTAATTTGAACATTTTTACACAAAATTTAGGCAGCATGTATTTAGACAATAGCTGTTCATGTGAAAAGTAACAGCTGCTTGACAAAAATGTTCCACAAAAGCGTTTTGTCACATAGCAGTACATAAAGAGGGCTTTGGCTTTCAGATTTAATTTCTTTTTTAACATATACATGGAGGGCTGCACGGTGGCGCAGTGGTTAGCGCTCCTGCCTCACAGCAAGAAGGTTCCCGGTTCAAGTCCTGGCTGGGGGACCTTTCTGTGTGGAGTTTGCATGTTCTCTCCGTGCATGCGTGGGTTTTCTCCGGGTACTCCGGCTTCCTCCCACCGTCCAAAAACATGCTTCATAGGTTAATTGTCCTAAATTGTTCCTAGGTGTGACTGTGAGTGTGCATGGGTGTGTGATTGTGGCCCCTGCAACAGACTGGCGACCAGTCCAGGGGTGTACCCTGCCTTCGCCCATGAGTAGCCGGGTTAGGCTCCGGCAACCCCGTGACCCCGAAAGGGATAAAGCGGATTGGAAAATGAATGAATGAACATATACATGGCCTTTCTTCAAGAGTTCTGACTGAAAATAAAGTTCCAAAAAATTCTCAGACAAAAATGGTCAAAACTAAAGTATTAATATTTTATTCTGTTGTCTAGATTTCGGTGAAGTTGCTAATGTTGTATGGAATTAGTTTAGATTAAAGAAATATTAAATAACAAATAAATACAAACAGAGCAGATTAAATTGAATGTGGTTGTAGTCCTGCACCTGAGTTTTTCTGGTTGGTGATGGGTTTGCCCTCTGTGGGGATGGAGTGCTGGAAGATGTGTACGGTATCCTGAACGGTCTGCCGGTGTAGGCAGACCTCCAAAGGGTCAATGCACGTGGACACATTCTGGGCCAGCAGGTACCGCGGCTCTGACTTCATCCGCTTCACAAAAGAGGCTACTTTTCCTCGACTCAAACCTTTTCAGAAAGTGGAGACAAATGAACAGTGAGAATAGGAAGAAAAAAAAAAAACATTTTCAGTCCGACGACATTAAAAGTGTATAAAAGATGTTTTATAGTCTCAAAGTTGTTCTTATTTATAGCTTAGATGAGAAACTCCTATGATTCATTTGTGTACTTCAACTCCCCCCTCATTTAAAATTCAATTTATGAGCACTCTTGCTCTCGGGTGTCAAGGCAACTCCTGAAAAATATTCGATCAATAATCATAAACCAACAGTAGATCTTTTATTACTTAGTGTGTCCTCAAATTTGACAATGAAAGCAGACAATTTCCTATTAGATTAAATAAAACTGGAACTTTAAAAAAAAAAAGGGGAAAACAACAAAACAGCTGTTGAGGATGTTTGTTAGTGAGACTCCCAGATGTTGGATGGACCAGATCAGAACATCAGAACATGCTGGAATCCCTTCTCTGGTTCCATCAGTAAAGAGGAACATGCTAGAAAGCTTGTGCAATTGCACCGACAGGGTAAAGGAGTACACATATGCAAACAGTGGCACACACACTTGGACAGAATCAAGCTGGTAATGGAGTGGGACTTTCTAACATAGCAGTACAGAGCAATTAAACATTGACATGGACATTGCTTAGTCATGCATGCAGCCTAGAGTTTGACCTCTCCGCCTCAGCTGCATTGTGTGATTTTCCATCTCGACTGAACTGAAATGCAATGACCGCTAGGTTAGAACAGTGTCAAGTTTCATTTATTGCCATCCGCCTACTAAAAAGACAATGTAAGCCTAAGGAGAAATATATATATATATATATATTACAACAGGAGCTCCAATTGATTTCCCTATGGGGTGCACAGCTGTTTATTAATCGTCCTTAAGTGCTGTTGGCATTTCTAGTGTCCTAGCTTCTATGTATATTTGATTAACTGATTTTGAATTAAATTTGTTAGTAGTGTGACTAAAATAATTTAATCTTTACCTAACTAGTTATTTTGCTCTATTAGCCACCACAAAATGGCTATTTTAAGTTACTACCATATAGATCTAAACAGCTAATTTCTCCTTTACATATGATGAAGTTATTCTATGGAAAGTGGTCCAACCTATTTTAGGTTGCAATCTCTGTGTAATAACAGCATATATTAACTGGTTTAAAATACACTTTTAAAAAAAGGGTCACAAATGCATAATGATTGTCCTAATTCATAACTGATAAATCAGACACCCCTCCTACCACGTGATGCCTTAGAGTGACTGATTTCCCTCATCAGGTGTCAAGAGAAGGTGACTTGCAACTTTATACACAAGTTACTACATAGATAGCTTAATGGAAGATAATTACTTAATTATATTCATCACGGGTGTAATAATTAGCTAAACCTAGCTTGCTTAACAGTTCAAACATTTCATGTTAACATTTACTGATGTCAACATCTGGGTAACAACAATTATAAATAAAGCTAATACAAATGGGAAGGGGCTGATGGGTAAAAGTGCTCGAAGTACTTTCTATAAATACTTTTATGTTCGTTTCAATGTCTCTGAGGAGGGAAAAGCGAATAAACACGTCTCTTTAAAAATAAGAAAGGGTCAGTTTGATTCTCGAAAAATCGCTCGGATGTTTCCAGTCTCTGAAGCTGACATTAGCTAACGAGCGAGCTAAAGTTAGCTTCTCGTGGGATTCAGATGGAACCACGCTGACTTCCAGTCGCATGACATGTCATTCCAGCTGAGAAAACCACTGTGCTAGCGAAGGCGGAATGCTAACGCACTGAATGCTAACTTGGCCCTGTTGTAGCTTTCATAGTTGCGGCTGCTAAAAGCCGCGCGGATAAAAAAAGAAAAAGAAAAGAACCAAAAAAAAAAAAGAAAAAAACATCACGACTACAGGATAGTAAGGAGGCGAACCCTCAACCTACCCGCTTCCATGTTCACAAGGAGCCCGAGTGGCGGTAACTGTATTCCTGGAGAGTCGCCGGCTCTTTGTTTATTTCATTCACCAACGGACAGTCAGTGGGAACAGGGTACGCTCGTTTATCAGCTCTTTGGACAATCTTTGACGTGGCTGCTGGGCGGAGTTAGCCAAATGCGTTTCGTGGGAATCCTTATTTCCGCCCTCAACTATATATGTGGACAAAATTACAAAACTAATCCGACTCTGTCAAAAGTGGGCTTTAAAATGGCACAGGGTTTCTCCTTAAGTTTCATTTTTGCCAAAAATTCGCTGTGAAGTTCAAAGCTGTCCTCTCTGGAAAGTGAAATGAGACACTCCAGAGGTCTGTAAATCAGAGTGTAAAGATTTAGAATTGAAACAGGAAGGTTTCAAATGTCAGAAGGTTGAATCGCCATTTCTGTGTCTTAAAACATTAACATGAGTAATAATAGAGTATTAACACTGAAATTATATTACAACCATTTATTAACGCAGATTCATTACATGTCAGAAGCGTCCGGCATTATTCCACTTATACAATGGTCACGAACAAAAGAAAAAAGAAATATTCGTATTTATATTTTTTTTATTTTTAAAAAGTTAATTTTTTAAAAAGTATAACATTTATAAAGTTATAAAGTATAAAATTTACCAAGTGAAGCATTGCGATTAATCACGACCCAAAAGTGTGATTAATCTGATATCTTAATTTTTTTTATTGATCCACAGCTTTATCTCTAATTTAACTGATACTGTTGCTTTTTAAGCACTGCATTGGCCGAAAACATAAACCTTTCGTTTAGAACGCTTGGAAGTGGAAAAACCTTGGGGTTTCTTTTATTAATTATGTTTTACCAACATTTTTTTCCATGTGTGTAGCATAGCTAGAACATAAATATGCCAGAATTGGCCCAAAAGCTAAATAACACCTGTGTTTATGACCCAAAATTTTTGAACGGAAATGTATTTTCCTTAGTCAGTGATTATTTAAGCGTAAAAAGTGTGAAAAAAAGCATATATGTTTTTTCCAATAAATCAACAAAAAGTCAAGCATAAGTAAACCAAACTGTCTCTCTTGTTTTGTTTTGTAGTTTAATGCATGTCTATTTTTCCTTTTATATTTTTGCAGCCACGTTTTTCTGTCTCATTGTGCTTTTGTAAATTGCACAGATGGAGATTATTAAACTTCTTTCTTGCTCTTTACCTTGGGGTGCTTCCAGGTTCTTTCACTGCATCATAATATCTTTTAATATAAGGTGAGAAATCAAAACCTTGAATGTCAAAAACACAATTGTGAGGAGCACTAGATATCCAAAGTAGACGAAGAGACCAGTCCATTCCTGGCATTCTTACAGTGACACCACACACAGAACTTGGTCACATCAGAATCAACTGGAACAGAAAGCTTTGTTTGTTTACAGTTCTCGCTACGTTACACACCTTTACACAACCTGTTGCAGTAAGTTATCTACTGTAACCTTTCTTAAATGTTGTGAAATCAAGACCAGTTTTTTTGTATCCAGCGTAACCAGGGAAACCTGGTTTTCCATGGAGTGAAAAACCAGTTATGCTGCCACTTAAGGATAACATCACACTGCTATAACTGAGAACACTTGACTTCAATATTTGTAAGAGTATTATCTCTTCTTTTAATTGAGCTCTGGCAGAATTTAATGAAAAGTTTCATGACTGTGTGAGACTGTACAGAGGCGTGCCTAAGCCTTGGCGTGACGCAGAAACAGTGAGATTGCGCCACAGCAAGATTCTCTTAAGGGTAGACGTTATTATGTGAACCATATGAGTCATTTGAAATGCTGTTAGCCAAAGAACATTTTTTGTTGCAGTTCCTCAATTGACCACTGGAGGCTGGTGTCAGAAGACATCAGATGACAAGAAGTCCAACTTTTCACCAAAAATAAACACATGTAGATTCTAGGTTCGAGAATACTTTTAATGTTTTTATAAAAACTGTTTTAATTCAGTTAGTCCTCACATTAGTTAAAGATTAGTGACATGTTTTTTTAGAGCCACTTAAAGACCCATTCCAATCAAAATAGTGTTTTAAACATGTTCTTGTAGCATTTTTTTCATGGAGAGCAGGATCGAAAGTTTGGGCACCCCAGATAAAATGCTATATTATTGTGCATAAAAAACCCAAAGAAAGATTGAAAAATCTCCTAAAGGCATCAGTTTACAGATGAGACATTATTTTAATATGTCAAAAAAAATTAGGCTTTATTTTCATCATTTACCCTTTCAAAATAAAAAGTTTGTTGCAAACTTGTGATCCAGTTTGTTCATTCTTCCTTCTGGATGCTTTCATATTGAAGACTATATTGATGACATGTGAGGTTGTTGCTTTCCTGTAATGCAATGAGTGAATCTTTGTGTGTTTGTGCGTTTACTGCTGAGAGTGAAGTTGGAGGGTGGGAGGAGAAATGGATCATGAGTTCCTTCCTTCCTTCCTTCACCTGCTCTGGAAATGAGCAGCAGGGTAGCCTGAAGGGTGCAGCAGGAAAAAGAAAGTGAGGGAAACGCAGACCACCACTTCCAATCCAGGCATCCTTTCACCAGAAACCCTCGTTTTCAGACTCTTCTTCTGTGTCAGCCTTTGTTTTTTTCAGTTACGAGCAGGCTTCATCTGTTTTTGGGAACGTTGAACCAACATCTGGAGGCAGAAATGTCTACGCTTTTTCTCAGTGCTGTGAGCTGTGCGTGCATCTTTTATCTTGGTAAGAGAATTCTTCGGTTTGATCAGATCTCACTTCTCATTCCTGATGCAAACAAAGGAAATTGTTGGTGTCATTTTAGAGGAACTAGTCTACTTTAGACTAAACAAGGACAGACAGTTACGTGCAATCTTTTTACCACAATCTCTGCTGCTCTTTGAACTTACTTGCTGTGCAACAACTTTACTCTGAGTGTATCTTTGTATGTCTGCTGCCTTTAAATATTTTAACTTCTGGTCAAGTTTTTGTCATGAAGAAATTCCTCCTTTAACTTGAATGCGTTAACTCTTAGTCAGAATCTTGATAGACATATAGAAATGTTTTAAAGTATTGCAGGCACATTATGCCAGATAACTGTTTATAGCAGATTTTGTTCGGGTAAACAGGTTACAACAGTGGTCTCCAACCTGTTTTAGATCACAAACTGGTTTCATGTCAGAAACTTTGAGGTGGGTGTCTGATTCTTTTTCTATTTTCCAGTTTTCCTTAACTTTTGAGGATAAAGTTTATCTTCATCCTCTGTAAAATATCTGCAGCTGGTTCAAACTTTGTTGGTATGCTAGATTTTTTGGAGGAAGAATTCAAATGTGATATAGATTTTTTTTCTGTAACCATGAGAAATAAAAAGCGGGATGCCAATTTCAGCCTCATTTGACTTCAAGGTGCCATGGATAAATCCTGGATGCATTTTAACACCATGCACCAGGAATGAATGGGATGTAGTGGAAAGAATCCAGTAGTTTTTCAAAATAAAACTTTCTTTAAAATCGGATTATAAATAAAACCAGAATTGCTCCTGGTTTTTTCCACATGTACCGACTGTCCCACACACCAGCAGGTGGCCCAGGGGTTAGGAACCACCGAGTTACATGTCCAGTCAATCAAACAGACTTGTGGCCTTGGGAAAGTGGCATCTCTGTCCACATCCATAAGATAAATACACATTTCTTTTCAGGTGTCAATGCTGAGGCTTGCACACCAGCTGTTTTAGCGAAGCGTGATTCCATTTTCATACCAGAGGGACACACTTTGAGCCTGTTCTGCGTTGTCCAACACTGTGAAAGCACCTGGGCAGGGAAGTGGAAGTGGGAAAAATCCATAGACTCGAACAGCAGCATCATAAGAGAAAGCCTGAGACATCATTTGATGGAGAAGACACCTAAAGCAAGTGAGATCCAACTTCTTCTAGAAGTTCAAAGTGTCAAACCAGCAGACACGGGGGCCTACCGCTGCAGTGTGGAATGGGATGATGGAAGCATCGAACTTGGACATTGGACATATGTGAACATCACAAGAGGTAAAGAGTGTGATACAGAGAACACTTGATTATTTTTTAGACGGAATATTGATACATTCGTCATTTTTTGTCCTCCCTTTAGCGGTTCCCACTCAGAGAAAAGTCTTGCACAGGTTTTTAGTGTGGGTTGGCGCTTCCCTTTGTTTGCCTGTCATTTTGGGGTTGGCTCGATGTCTGAGTTCAGAGGTCAAACCCCAGCCTCAACACAGGATGCAGGTTATATTAGCCAAAGTGGACAAAAACCGCCTCCATGAGGCTCCTCAGCCTCCTCCTCGACGTTCTCGTCCACAGAAATGCAGGCCTCCACCTTTAAAAGGTATCAGTTTTTATTTTCATTCAGTGTCACAAAAAATTGGAGTTAAAATTGTGCTGTCAGATGTCAACTTTTCATCTTTTGTTTTTATCTTTCAGCCTCTAAACCAGAGCAAAAGACGGAGGTGGGTTTTAATCATAAATGTTTCATTTGCATCATGTTTTTTGTAACATTTTTAGTGCTAAATTGTGGCTTCAGTGGATTCAAACTAGCATTTTGATTCATTTTTCTTAAATCCTGACATTACAGCTGGTGTATGCAGACATCTACCAGGATGCAAAAGGAACACAGCGAGTTGTGAGAGGTCCCACTGAGTCCACTGTGTACTCATCCCTCAGGTCCTACTGACTACAATTTAACCCAAATCAAGATAATGAATCTTGTTTACTTTGATTTTTTTTTAAATTTTGGACTTCAATGCATTTTGGAAAAATGAACCAAAAAACCCCATTCAGGATTAGATATTTAAACGTGTACAACTAAAGAAAATGACACAAAATACAACATTTTAATTTCGAATAAATTCTTAGTGGCACATTACATAAGCAAATATACACATATGTGTTTAGACATCTCTTAAATTAATATATTTCTTATTTTACTTATTTTGCGTACTCTGCAGAGACATTTGTACATGACATCAATGCAAAAGAAGTTCATCTTCATTTAATTAAGCATCAACAAGGAAAATGCTGCAGAGAACTTTCATCAATTCCTCCAAAAAAATCGAACAAATGAAAAAAAAACATAGAATCTTCCAGTTCATTATCTGATGATGTTTGTCCACAGATGTACACACTTTCCTACCGATTATAAGATCAGGTCTTGATCAAATACAATTTTACAAACAACGTTGAAAAATTTAAACTGAATGAAGTCAGAAATTGACTTCAAACATCTACCAGGATGTTTGTTTTGGTCACATTGGAAACATCTCAGTAAATTTTGATTATTGTGTTCATTCACTTTTTTGTGCTGCTTTGTTAAGAAATGAAAGTTTGGTTTGTGTGTGTGTTTTTTTAACCATTCACACATTGTTTTTATATGTTTTTATAACAATAGTTTAGAAGGGAATTGGAAGCGGTGTATAGTCTGGAGTGCTTAGTGTGTTTTTGTGCAGCAGACGGCACTCAAATCACGTCTGGTTTAAAAAATGAAGGGGGCAAATTTGACGAAAGTGAAGCGAAGAACCAGAAATAACAGACGCCAAAACAGATTTTTCATTAATCAATTATTCAGAAAGGCTTAAAGTAAAGGAACAATCTAGAACTATGTGAGCAAAATGAAGATTTTGATATTTCCACTGCATATGTTTTGTATCTGACAGCTAAACAGAGAAAAGTCAAAGGTACTAAAGGAAGTGAGAATTGAGGTGTCCAATGCAAGAACAGAAACAGCAGTAAATAATGCAAAAGTTGAATTTGCACAACAAACTTTTGGCCAATGTCTCTTCAAAAATACCTACTACTTCGAATGGAAAATGCTATCTTCTGGAAGTGAGACAGCACTTGTTAAAAACATAGGTCCACTTTGAGATTGGCAAAAAGCAAAACTGAAAATAAAAGAAAACATCTGGCTCTGTATTAATAAAAAATCACATTCAAAGTAGCTTTGCAAAAAATAAAATTGGAAAACTTCTCTAAGACCTGAAGAGGCGTTCCTGCTTAGAACCCAAACACACTGATACATCGAGCTAGCAAGCTTCAATGACGGTACAAGCGGGTGAAATATTTTCAGCAGCATGTGTGGGTTGGCCACCCACCACGGTGCTGTAACCAGATCCATCAGAGGGTCATCCTCATTGTGAGGGATGCTGGGAGAGACGCAACACACAACACACCAGCTGAAAAAAAGGGCTGAAGATAGATTGTAAGGCGCAGCTTTGGCTGAAACCAGCTAAAATGTGGCGGCGGTGTCTCCCACTGTGTTCCGAATGAACGGAGTTTCCTCAAGAAGAGCTTTAAGGTTACGTTAACAGGCGGACACTGCATGTGTGCTTGATATGCAAGGCAATGCAGGAAAGCGGTAATAAATGCAAAGAACAGGTTTAGATCCTACACACGCCTACAAAGAGCTGCAACCATTGACTGTATGTGAGACTAAGGCTATGGTCACAAATACAACCGCCACCGTGCGATAGGGAGGCATCGGCAGAATCTGCAGGATTTCATGCCACTGCCCGATTTTTTTCAAAATTGTTGATGTAGTCATGAATGTAGACAGCGTCAGTCAGATGGCCGTCAGCCGTGCGGAATGCTACCGGGCGGCCGGTGGTACTTGATGTGAACGAACGCTGGCGACCCACCCTGTGACCTCCCAGCTGTCATCCAATTTTGTAATGGCGTCATCCTTGCCTGTCACCGGACTGCCACCGTGCTACCTCAAACGGTGCCCAGGAGGCCACTGACTTGTGTCAACTTTTGGAGAAAAATTGTCAGATCGTCATAAAATTTAAACTTTTTCTAAAAACTTCTGTGGCCACCACGCGGCGAGTAAAAACTTGACTGCCACCTCCCAATTACAAAAGCAGCCGTGGTACCACCTGCAGAACTTGCTGAAAATCTTGTATTTGGGCCCCCTTGGATGGCATTTTGGGATATGTGACCATAGTCTAAGTGACCCCTAGCGTTCCAAACAGGAATTACACTGGCTCCAAAAGGCCAAAATCCCATATTTTCAACAAGCTCACTCCTTGTTGGCCAGAGTGGTTGCCATAAAAACGTTGGCTCAGACCGTTACTCAGACCAACCCGGATCTGCTTACTGACAACTCTCAGATCCAACGTGGCGGCGTCTTTATCATGAAATAATGAGACTGAATTTTATCTCAATTCTTTCACAACTCAACCTGCAACAGCTACCAGATCGGTACCCGGCATGTGCAAAATTTGCACTTACGGCACTTATCATTTAGAATGTCTCCTTAGATATTAGCAATAATAATAACTTTTTAAAATGTTTACAATAATGAAAAAGTTTATTTTTTTGTTGACAAAAAACAAAAGAAATGTTACGGAAGAAGAAAGGCACAATGCTTACGACGCGTGAGCAAAGTCGGACTGCTCGGCTGGGTCTACCCGACCTGTGACACTGATGTGTGAATAAACTATGCATCTGTTTTGTTTAATGGATGTTTGCTTCCTAGTGCACGAGGATACCGCCACCTACCGCCACTTTAAAGCTCATCCAAGATTCTACTGGAAGCCAATCTTTTTTCATTAGTTTTGTTAATAAAGTACAAATGTTTCAATCTTGGAACAACAACAGTAAAAAAAAAGATGAATGACAGGAGTGAATCTAATTCAAATTAGTTAACTGTTACAATGTTGGTGACAATAGGAAGCAACATTAAGATGCATGCATACGGGGTACTGATCAGATAGTGACAATTTCGTTGGAGTAAACAAAAAGTAAACCATTTTTTGTGGGTGAAGCCACACTTACTTGGTCCAGTTCTCTTGTACAGTTAATGGTTGCAACTTTTGAGTCTTCACAGGTCAACTAGACATGAAGGTTTGTCGTAAGTGCCTCTGTCTGCGCTTTAGTCAAAACATGAACCGTTACCAAACGTACCATTCTGGGGTTACATGTGGAAGGGAACGTTCCGGGGGCTCGAAACTCAACAGTCAACTATACAAAGACTAACAGTTCGGCCATCATAGTTGTATCTCATTATGCTCAAAGATGCTTGGGTAAAGGCTGTGGCAGAGTCTGGCTCAGCCCACACTCACAGTACTACCACCGTGCAGACGCCTTCGGGTGATGAGAACAATTAACGTCTCTAATGCAGCAAAGTATTGAGTCATTCCAGCAGCTCACAGTTTGCAGAAAGCGTCAGCTGTGCCTCGTCACATTGCTCTCACAGTATTAGGGGAAGGTCTCTGTTGCAGTTAAACCAGATTCATTTTTGAAGGAAGTGGTTGAACTGTGGTTGTCATGATTCATTTCAGCTCCTCCAGTTCCACTTTAAATTGTGCACGTCTGGGATTGTTGTTTTTTTATTTTTTATTTTTTCATTTCCGGAAGTTACTCAGTCTGAAAGAGAGGAGAAAACAGAGACCGGTCAGTACAATCACATTCCACGATTCACGCAGCAGACACGGTCATTTAAACGTTAAGTCAATGGTATAGGCGTCATCTGAGGTCCTGCGGCGCGACATGAGCGACTGGCGCAGTGCGATGGTCTGCCAACAGCGCAATTTGAATGGTGCGAGTTTAAAGAAATTGATCTCTGGTGTGATCACCGTGTTGCGGCAACCAATCAGTGACCCAACTTTGGGAACGCAACGTTTTCAATGACAGTGGGTAGAATACACATCCAATATGGTGGATCAATCCATAGTTCTCCTGAACTTCCATTCATTTTCTTAACCTGCTGTATCCCTTTCGGAGCAGTGGGTTTTCCGGAGCCCGTCCCGGCTACTGTTGGCCGAAGGTTATCACGTCTGTCACGGAGCTCTTCAAAATAAATAAACCTGATCTCTCAACGACATCCATGTCTTCCATGCCTTGTAAATGAGATAGACACAGACACTGCTCCATGTAGCAATCAGGCTAAAATTATCAGCTGTAGCTCCTCCCACATGCGGCTGGGGCGACAAACTTAAGGAACAGATTATTGGACAGGCGGTGAGCAGAGAATTTGTTGCGTGGCGAAAGAGAGGCGGCCGACGTGGATTCGCCGAGCGAATCGCGTTTGGTGTAAATCGAGCTTAACACCTTCTTGTAGCCTTCTGCTGATGATGGAGGACAGATATGAAGAAAAATAAAGTTGCATTCATAAGTATCTCTTTATTCAAATCGTTAAACAGGAGCAGACGAAACACCATAGTTGAAAAAAGAGCTTTTTGTGATGTAAAAAATACGCTGGGAGTATTTTCATCACACTTCTGTTTGTGATGTTTATTTTCAATTTTATCAGTTCAAAATGAAAACTATAATACTAAAAGCAATATAATAGATCAGCACACAAACACAGCGAAGTTTTTCTCTGGCACTTTTAAAAAAAAAATGTAATTACATTTGTGAAGTTGCAGCATTTTAGGACCATCAGCAGCTGATGTCAAACGACCAACTTTTTTATAAACTCACAGTTCCAGATGAGTGGCTCATTTTGTCAAAGCGGAACTTCAAATGGGACCTCGGGGAAGTTTTGCTTTTCCCATCTGCAGAAAAATAATAACAAAAATAAAACAATAGAAAGTAGTTTTTCATGTATTCAAAAAGGTTTTCTCTTGGTCCACAAATTGGAGGTTACCTGTTGGACTGCGGCACATGATGACAGGTGTGCTGGATCCCTGGCTGTCCACGCTCAGCGCAGGGCTGAAGGCTGAAGAGGAAGCTGTGAAACTGTGATGGGAGGCCTGGAGAACAAACACAAGAGACAGACGTGTTCATTGAGACAAGAAATTAGAAATATTTTGTAACTAGACTCTAACTCGTCCCTGTCTGAATATGTGTGATTCTATGTCTGTAGCAGGGATAGGCTCCAGCAACCCAATGATCCCCAAAGGGAACCCTGTAATGCCTGAACTATTGAATAATTGACAGAAAATTCCAATACTTTGGATTTGGAGCCTTTATAGGTCCCTCTGAACAAACAAGCAAAAAAAAAAAAAAAAAATTTTTTTTTTTTTTTTTTACATATAAATTTAATTTTGTATCATATGTGATACATCAGGTCACACAGCTCAAATATATATTTTTTCCTGAGTTAAAAAAAAATTCTAAGACAAATAAAAATAAAAAATACAAGAAATTTGTATTTCCATTCCATTGCTCTTGCGGAGAGCTGACAGACTCATGTATCAAATATGATATGTTCGGCTTTAGAGGGTTAAGGGGATTTAGAAATAGATGGATAGATGAATGCTTTATCGAGGAATAATTATTGAAAATCAAGTTCCTTCCAGACCACGTAAATGAATGGATCCTTGTTATGTCACAAAGCGGTGGAAAGCCCCTTTCAGGAAGAGTCTGTGCTGTGAGCACCACCACCAAGCTAACACGTTCTCCACGGAGCTAGCGGTGATTGGCAAAACACTTTCAATTTATATGCATAATATGCACATGCATCTTTGCAAAAGTTTGGATGTTGAATGTTTTTGTGGGTAAAACACACACACGCTGCCGAGGCTGGCTCTAGGATGATGTCATGACATGGGCGGTACCCACAAGGGGCAAAAGGCGGAGCCTCAGACATCGAGACATCATATTTCCGGGTAGCAAAAAAGCTCACAAAATAACTTATATTTCTTTAAAAAAAATGTATTTCGTGTTCCAAAGGAAACATACAATCATATACATACTATATATATATATATATATAAGGAAATTATTATTAAAATGAGTCCAAATCCTTTTGTTTCATTCTCTTGACCATAAGAAAAAAACTTGATCCAAGATTAAAAAAAGAAATTCAAATTTCATTGGAATCTTTGGTTCAGTTTTGAGGACGTTATTTTAAAGTTCAACAAATGTTGAATTTTGGAAGCAAAATTTAGGATTAAGGTTCTGAAAGTAAGTGCTACTTTCAAATAATATGAGGATTTATTAAGATGAGCTGTCTTGTACTAAGATGGTTTTCTCATTTTGTTCACATTTTATTCTAAAATCAGTAATATCCACTTATTACACTAGTTTTTTCTCCCTGTAGTCAAGGTGAACTAAAATTAGGTACATAAAAACTCAAATTGGTTAAAACTAGCAAAAAAAGAAGTATCTTATATCTTTAGGCTGTAAAACATTCAATCTGAAGAAATTCTATCTAACAATTAACTTTTTTAGCTTATTATTACCTTTTTAAATGTTTGTGTTAAATTACATTTTTATATCTGTATATAAGATTCCATGTTTGGTAAAAGTGACTTGCTGCGTGGACAGATCATTTTACTACTAAGATTATTGTTATTATAAACCCTACCCTTCCATCAGGGTGCTACAACTTCCACTCAGCAGAAGAACCATTGTAACGTCTTTCACTCAGTTTGTGACTAAAATAAAAATCAGTTTATCTTCTATCACAAAAGCTTTTCTCTCTAATAGCATACCATTGCACTAACAGTTTTATTTCCAAAGTGACATTTGTGACTCACTCACAAGGTAAAATCCTCCCAAAACTCCTAAGTTTGAAAATGAAACAATGTGAGTAAAAAAAAAAGGAACTGCGTCAATTGTACAAAAAACTGTGAGTAAAAAGTGAAACATTGAGGTGTTGGATACTGTACACTGAAAAAACATAAATCTCAGCAAGCATGTCAAGTTTCTAATTTAAATCTCTTCTAACACTAATACAACAATTTGCTCACTTTACCTAATATTTAAAGAAGGTTTTTTTTTTTTTTTTTTGTGAATGGTGAAGGTTCTTGTTTTGATTAACAGACTAGCTTGATTTAAGGAAAGTAGAAAGTTTAATTTGACATGATTTCGTTTTTTATAAATATACTTGTAGTCTTATTTTAATATAATTATGGAGTAGAAATAAGAATAGCTGGATTGCTGTAGCACTTAAAATAGGAAATATTTAAGGGGGACAGCGTATAAATATATGGAAGGGTATTGTATTAAATAAGATGTGTTTTTGGTCTATTTTCTGGTGTTTTAAATGATCTTTTTTCTGTAGTCAATTAAAAAGGTGCTTTTGAACTTTCTTGTAAAAAATAGCAAGAAAAACAAAAAATTGGAACAAAAACACCTGTTTTTTAATAGAATTTCTTAAAATAATGATCATGAAAAGCTCTAAAAATTAGAACAAAAACTTGTTTTTTTATTAAACACCATATGCTTCCATGTAAAAATACCTACTTTAAAGATGTACCATGTTTTTGAGTCCTACATGCTTTTAAGACAATATTTCCAATTGCCAGAGCACTATACCTAAATATCAATGTTTATCTTTAATTTTAAGAATTATAATAATCCTTAGAGGGCAGGAAATCACAACTTACCCCAAGAAATCTGGCTAAAACAAATTCTTTTAGTTACATTGGCAGATTTTTTCACAGAGAACAAGGAAAACATTTCATGCATTTCAGGCCTGTTTGATTTTTTTTATCTTGTTTTGAGAAGTTGTTTGATGAATTGTGTGTTCTTAGAATTGGAAATATTTTCTTTTCTTTCTTGAGGGTTTTTGCAATATATGAAGGCTCCACTGCTTACCGACTCCAGCTCCTCCAGAGCCTCTGTTTCTCCCGTGGTGCTGCTGAAGCTGCTGGTGCTCGAAGAGGAGCGGGAGATGTTTGGTCTGCAGCTGCTGGTGGATTCCTTCACTTTCATGAAAGGCCTGTTTGTGTCAAAGATAAAGACGATGGAGAGAAGTTTAAAAAAGGAAAAACGCTTTTCCTTAAAGCCTTTTCAGGAGCAACAGCTGTCTCACCTTTCTTTGTTGGGATAGATTTCAGGGGAGCTCGGATTGGATGACGTCTCTGACCTGACTTCCTGAGAGGCCGGGTAGAACTCTCCAAGTTTTTGGTCACTGCAGATGAAAGGTGTGACAACGTCAATCCTAGCTCAGTATGAAGCGGGGTGGCAGCAGGTGTGCAGATACCTGCGCGTGTGCTTGTCTGCAGGGCTTTCTGTGCTGGAGTGGAGACGGGGGAAGAGGCCTGAGCGCCGCTTCACGGGGCTCTTGAGTGGTGACTTGGCAGACATAGTAGGAGGCTGAAGTTTGCACATTATAAAAAAAAAAATCATAAATAAGCGCCTGAAAGACTCAAGAAAAAAGATCAAGTTAACAAGGTTTATAATCTGAAATATAAATATAAAAATACAGTGTGGATGTAGATGCTGTTCAAACTATGAAAACTGTGTTTTTAACATGTTCTTGTGGAACTTTGCTCAACATTTATGAAGAAAATTAAGCTTAAAATTAAATTTCTGAGTATATCTTTATTCAAATTGTTGTGAATGAGAAGCAGACAAAAAAGATTGTATTTCAGACATGGAAAATACGTCTACAATTCAATACAAACAGAGAGCTCTCAGTTATGGGTGATGGGAGGGTTGCTCCACACCAATGGTCCTGCCTACAACTCAGAGGTGAATTTCTAATGAACTCCTGCCGCTCTGCAGAAACTATGTCTCAGAAAACGACACAGGGTTTGGATTTCGGCTAAAAAAACAGCATCCTTCTCATGAAAGGAACACTGGGAATGATTTTACTATATCAAAACATGATTGTAGTGGGGCTTTGATGGACTCTACTGTAAACTAAACCTGAAGAGACACTTCTTGAATAGTTGTACTTACAGTGAACGTGCTCTTTGTGCATTCACTGGTGCTTTGAGGTAGCCCTCCACCGCTCAGGCTGGCTGGAACCCCGCCTCCTACCCCGGGGCTCCGGTGGCGCTGAGACCCCACCATGGTCTCCATGGAGTGACTCCTGACGCGCATGGCTCTCTGCAAGGCAGAACATGAAAAACAAGTTAGGGTGTGACATGCATTTTTGTTATCTTCTGCTTTTTTAAGGAAAAAAAAAATGTTGGCTCAATCAGTGGATATTACATCTGTAGGATACCACTAGAGGGCGCAGTTGTCAAAGAATGGGAAAATGTGTTTTGGTAGAATGCTTCATCCTTGTTTTGATTTAAACTAAGTAATTGATGATTAAATCATATTAAGTGTGAACATTTCTGATACTTTGCATTTAAAAATGTGCACTTTTTAAATAGTTTTTGGAAACATAAAAACACAAACAGCCCCTCAAAAGAAAATGTTTTTATTTGTTGCAAAGAAGCCTTTTTTTTCCTTTCTTTTACAGTAATACAGAGAAATAAAACACTGAAATGGCTAATAAGACAATGAGAACGGCGCCCTCTGGGACAGACAGCAGAAAGGGAAAAGCAGCTCTCCATAAAACCTGCAGAAAGGAAAATGACCAAATCAGTGCATCACACACATTTCATCTTCTCCTGATAATAAAAGCATAAAAAACACGTTTCCGTTTGATCATTTTAACATGAATTTAGACAAGAATGGAAATCCAAAAAGAGAGCATTCAGAGATCTGAATAAAAAAGGGACGATTTGCTTTTTTCTTATGAGCTCCTAAGAATCACATCTTTAGCAAAGCAGCAGAAAAGTTTAGCACCTCTTGTCATCTGACAGACCCATGACATTCGTCTGACTCAGTGTCGTTGGGAGAGAGATTACATAAATGTCAGAGAACTGGGAACATATTGCCAGGTGAGCTTCTGTGGATTTTTTTTTAATCACCTTGAAGGATTCTAGCAGGCCGCCGTGCCCGCCATTCTCCAGCTTGTCCTCCTCCCCCACCTGGCCCAAACCCAGCATGGCCTGACTCTGCCTGTGCAGCTCGTCGTGAAGATTGTCCAGCAGCGCTGCCCGCGTGCGGCCCTGCAAAGCCATTCACACGCACCGCCGCCCGTTTAGAACTGGATCGATTGTTGGTGGGGACTGATAAGTGATTACAAGACATGATGTGGTGTTTCAGCGACATGTGCATCACCTCCAGTTTGGCAAATTTGTCCGATTTGTAGCAAGCATTCTCAGCATTGATCAGCTTTGTCAGCAGGAAGTCTCTAAACTCAGGGCCCTGAAGGAGGAGACAGTGACAGAGAAGACAGGACAGTCAGGGAGTTCAGCAAACGTGACCTTTCACTGCATCACGGAAACCCGTCGTGCGCCACATTGTGTCTGAACACGATTAAAACAGAACTAATTGAAAGTCAAACTTTTTTCTGTCTCTTATGAAATGCAGTTTCGGCTTTTAGGTCAATTCCTTTCTTTGCAAGATTTAAACCAATGTTCACATCAGAGTGTTTAAATGTTTGTTTTACCAGAAAATGATGGAAAATATATTTATAATTGAATATTAAAGCCACCGTAGACTTTCAGTTCGGATAAAGTTATATTCTAAATCAGTTACAACATCATTATTTCCATCTATATGTCAGATTCTGAGTAGCATTATATAATGGCACATGATGGGCTAATGCGGCAAAAGTCTTTCCTTGTAGAAAGCCGTCATTTGATTGCATCCTATTTCAGGCATCTCAGTTTACTAATGACACTCCCCAGCAAGCGGAGCAATGAGGCTTATTAATGCGTTATTGATGTACAGATCTCTCTGGAAAGTTTGGATAAAAGTTCACAAAAGCTCAGTTTCTGCCCAATTTTGGTTCTGCAAACTCTGTTAGCTGACAAAACGGCTCATATAACTGCCATCAAAGCATTTTCCGGCCATTTAAAACGTGTGCAGCCATTGTGAAAAAGTTGTTTTCGTGTACTATTACAATAAAATCAGCAGGAAAAGCTTTCCATGGAAGGTAGAAGTCCAATGAACATACTGATGGTTAAAAGAAATCCTAACAATTGCTAATTCTACTCTGATCATCTTTCGATCAATAAGCGTGATTATGATTATGTCATTTTTAATTTGTGGGCGGGGCCGTCGGCACAGAGCAACCCCGGCCGCCCTTCCCTCCACTCATGTGTTCATATTCTCTTCTGCTAGCTTACAGCCCCTCACACCCCCAACCGAACATTACCGGTGCAACAACAATGCCGAGCAACATTGAAGCCCATTGTCTTCTACGTCACAAATACGACCTTTTTCCAGCATCGTTTTTTCATCTGCAACTGATTTACAACAATTTGAATACAGAATACTTAACAATGCAATTTTTAGCTTTTTGTTTTTTATTTGTGTCCTCCAGCATCAGAAAAATTACACAAGAACATGGTCCAAACATTAAAAACACAATCTTCATTGGAGCGGGTCTTTAAGCACAGCAGTGGAAGGATGATGATATGGGGATCTGGGTTGTCTGTTTTATTAAGTCAACATGTTTTACTCAAAAAATAAATTTCTACAAAAATGACTTAAATAATTTAAAATACATAAATGTTGTGTGAAAAGGTAAAACTTTTTTTTTTGGGGGGGGGGGTCCACTGCATAAATGATATGCAGTAGAACATTAGAAATTCTTTCTTTAAATAACCTTCATTCATGTTGTTTCAAGACAAAGCTAATCAGTTCAAACCACTTTATTTTTAGTTAACAGCGTTTTTTACGTTGAATCTAAAAAACAAACAAACAAACAAATAAAACCCGGAGAGACCCACATTGCTTTTCAATCAAAGCTCAATTTAACAGCTGAATGTTTTACAGTAGGAACAATTCCATCTGTCTAAAACGATCTGCTATGAAAAAAGGGAGCAAAGTCAGGCTGCTACAGGACTTTTTTGACTCTTTTTTAGAAGTTTTGACCAAAACGTTTAATCAGATTCGAAGTTACACTTTTTGATTTAGCTGGGATTATATCTGCCCTCACCTTCTTGAAGACCGGTGGGTTTGGGAGTGGAGGTCCAAAAGAAGGGACGTCTTCCCTTGCAGTGACAGACACCTGTTGAGACAGTTCAGCATTTAGCAAAGCAGCACAACTCTCATTCACTCACAGCTGTTTATCAATTCTATTTCTTTCTGGGGTTTAATTCTAGTGCAAGGTCGTTTTTTTCTTTTTCAAAAATTCTGTCACACGCCTTCTGTTGGAACAGTGCATGCAAAGTGCAAAGCGTGCCTACCTTGTAAGTTGTGTGCTCTGTGCAGGGGTTCTCCGCCTGCACCAGCACATACGCATGCAGGAAGTTGGAGGCAATCATGTCTGGAACAAACGGCGTGGACTCTTCTTGAAAGACGGCGGCCACAATGTCATTTCCTATGTGCCTTTTCCTTTGGAGCTGCAGAGAACAGATGCATCATATCTGTTCAGATAATTCCAGTATTTTTCCTGCAAAATTATTTGTTGTCTGATGCACAAATAAAAATGAGTTTGAAAATGCGTTTTCTGTTAACATTTTAAAGATAATTCTTTATTTGGTTTGATGATGCTGCAAAACTTGAACTTTTTAGATCAATGTTTTTTGTTAATGAAGCGTTGTAGCGTTCAGCCGTAGCTCGTATGAAACAAATGTCATTACTTTGTCGAACAGCGTGGCACAACCAAAACAGATTAGAGGTTTTTTAAACCAAAGATGGGCTTTCCCAGCCAGTGTGACAGCAATAAATTGAGTATTACAGCCTGATACCTGCTGAACGTCGCCCTCAGTGAAGGGAAGCTTAGTGGACACATGAAACATAATCTCTTTCTGTTTGAAGACCGTGTAGACGGATTCGGACCCCGTCTGCCCGTGAGACACGTCCAGACCTCCACGGAACCTGGAACATTGTCAAAGCACAAGTTCTCTCTTTCCATCTGCTACACAAGATATGTTTGCTTTCCTCCTGTTTTGTGTTTGAATGTACATGCATTTTGACTTAAAGTGTGCCTGATGAGCAGCATTGTGAGTGCAGCTTGATAATAGATTCTTATGAAGATTATTATTGTCTTGACAGCAAAAAGAAACATATTATGAAGTTCTGGAGAACGGTTGGATCCTCCTCTATGTTGGTTTTGGACTGAAGAACATATCATAGGCTGGTTTAGGATTTAACGTGCATTAATTGCACGTCAAAACAGAACTAATGGAGCCATCCTTTACTTCCACTGCGTGGGGCGCATGCTTCTTTCTTTCCTTTTCTGCCCTTACCCTTTAAAATCCTGGAGTTCAATGGTTTCCCCTAAGACGTTGAGAAACTCCTTGAAAGCAGGCGTCTCCTCGTTGTTTCCGAATAACTCTTCCTCCGACGTCTGACAGGAAATGACATTCGCCAAGAGGGGAAAAAAAAAAGTCAATCCAGGCACAAGTTTAAGTCAGCAATCAAAACCAAAGCTGCTCACCTGTCCAAACTTCTGATAGATAACTCCAAACTTGAAGGTGTTGTTCACCTCGTGTTCATCATAAGCAACTATCAAGCGAGATCCCTGCATGCAAACCAAACAACAGTTACATACTGTCATTGTCCCTACTGGGGGGGACGTAAATGAAGACACGTGTTGTTGTTTTTTTTCTCTCTCTTTTCTAAGGCTCAGGCTGAAAGCATGCTCCCCAACGCTCCTCCGCACAGGAAGACGAGCACATCCACTGCATCCTGTTCCAGAAGAGGTTGTATCATCAGTCCTCTCTGGTGTGATTTGATTAGTGACAAGGGCAGATGCTGGAGGGGGGGTTAAACACAAACAGTAGCGAAGTAATTTTCCGCTTTAAAGTCAGAGGGGATTGAAAAGTTAATGAAAAGCGGGAGCAGGTGTGTGGCGCTGAAAAAAAAAGTAAAAAAGTGGAGCACTTAAATGTTTTTTTTAAAGTGTGCAGACAGACCTGGCAAGGAATAAATATTGATTTACAAATAATAAAAACTAAGTTGTAAAGGTTACGAGCCCCCAGGGTTGTGATGTGAACTCAGCAGGTCGCCAGCTCACGCCTGGTTAAAGTCTAGCGAGAGCAAGACTGGACATCATAATGGCAAAATGCAAAAAGCATCTTGAGAATTATGTTGCCATAGCGACTGCTGCAAATAGGAAGCAGAAAAGCACACTGAGATGCATGTTTGTATGTATTTTCTGGATCTGTAGCTGTACATGTTGCAGTGTCTGTGGCTTGTTTGGCTCTGCAGGGACTTTTTCTCTCCCAGCAGAGACAAGAAAGATGAAAAGTTGACTCAGGTCAGCTGGAATGAAAATGCTTGTTACAGTTAGAGGAGTTCAAACTGTTTAGAATGTCGGCCACATTGTGGGAGCTGAAGATAAACTCACCCGGGGGTACAGGACCAGGTTGAACTTGATCCCAGTGGCATCGTCACACAGAAGCTGAAAGGGAAAAAAAAAACAGTTTGGAGTCTGGAGCTGCCAGAATCGCCTCTGAAAGACTGAAGAGAGCAGCCACTTGCAAAAGAAACCCAGAGCATTCAGACCCACTCTGATGAAAGTAGTGTTTTTAACATGTTCTTGTAGCATTTTAATGATATTTATAATCTTAAGTTTGCATTATTTAGCATTTCTTTATTCATATCCTTTGGAATCTGGAGCAGATGAATATAGAAATACGCTAGACGGACCACAAGCTTCCTGATCTGCTCCATTTTTATGCCCCCACTTGTTGGAAAATAGATTTGTGTACGTCGTTGCTTTCCTCATCTCAGCTGGTATCTGGATCAAAACTGTACGGCTGGATAGCGTCGACGTTGCTCGCCATTTTTGTTGCATCGGTAATGTTAGGTTGGGGTTGTGAGGGGCTGTGATTCAGTGGGAGAGAGTGTAAACAGAGAGCTCTCAGTAAAGCTTTGTTCACACAAACAAACTCAGGTTTGACAAACACCTACAGCTGGAAGAGTCTTGGTGCAAATGTCAAAGCAGTGTCAATCTGGTGAGCCTTGCTCAAAGAATTGGTGTCATATAATTCCGGCTGGGTACAAACCATATTTAATAATTGTCCTCCATGATCACTTTTCAAGCAGTTTGCACTTCCATGAATTAAAAGGGACATCATTCAAATGTGACTACCAAACCCCACTCCCTGATTGATCAAAGTTTGACCTGATTCAACGAGCTTTCAACGGGCATGCGTTTTGGACGTAGAGCCCAAAAATGGATGTAGAAACCTGCAAAGTGACACATGAACATCAGGGTTTTAAATCCAGAATCCCAAAACAAGCATTTACTTAGACTTTTTACTGGAAGTGGTCACTTGAAAGTGCGTTGCCGAGGGCGATGCGAACGTTGCTTAACATGGAGGGGAAAGGGGGCGGGGTTTCTCTGCACCAACGGTCCCGCTCACAGCTTAGAAGTGAATTTCTAATTGAACTCCTGCCTCTCTGCTGAATCTATGTCCTAGAAAACAACACAGGGTTTTGATTTTGGCTAAAAACAGCAGAATCATATTTAAAGACCATAGGGAATGCTTTTACAACAGACTTTAAGGTTTTTGTACCACTGAATGTACATTAGAGAAATTAGCATTTTAAGACTGTTAAACTGAATCCATTCAGTTTAACAATCCATTCCATCCAACAGCCAACATAGAGCAGATAGCTAATGTTTTGAAGGCTAATTTTCTGTAATTGAAGTTGAATGTGTCGCAAAATGGGTAATTATGGGGGCTGACATCACATCTGATGTGTCTGAGTTTGGCCGACTGCTCACGGTGGGAGTTAGGAGGGTTTTATACGTTCTAAATGTGAGGTCAGACTTTTGATTGATTTCTTATATGCCTTTAGTGCTAATGTCATTTTAAAAAATGATCTCTAAAGATGTGATGTGGGCAACAATCAATATTTATTCTTAACTCTAACGAGTGAAAAGAAAAATGGACATTGCCAGGAAAATAAACTTTTGTCCCTTTTCAAGGAATTTGATCATTCTTCTTTGAACAGTGCATGCTTTCCATTAAATTCAGGACCATCAAATATCCTGTTTTCCTTGTGAATATGTGTATGTGTGAAGAATGAAGGCCCACCAGTGAACTTCCTTGTTAGTTTATAAGAAAATAAAGGTTCATGCTGATCATACCAAGGGTTAAACCTTGCCCACAGTTCATTGTATCCAAGTTTCTTAAATTGTTGCTCGTTATGGGTATGATGGGTAATTATTCAAAACCGCTTAAATACAAAGAGAGGAAAAGCTTATCAGTCACAAATGTGGCATTTTGTGCCTTTTACAAAAGAGGAGAGAGCTCTGCAATGAGAAAAATCATGCTTTTTCTTTTACATGTTCTTGTGGCGTTTTTCTGGGATGGAGGACTTATATAAAAGAAAATTAGGCATTTATTTAAATTGCTGTGAATTAGGAGCAGATGAAAAAGTTGTTTGAAATAGAGTTTATAAGTGACTACGCCGGTTGTGCCACAAGTTCCCTGGTCTGAGCTCTCAGCAATGGTGAGGGGAAGAGGGGCGGGGTTACTCTGCTCCAATGTTCCTGCTCAGAGGCAAATTTCTAATGAACTACTGCCGCTCTGCAGAAACAATGTCCTAGAAAACATCACAGGTTTTTAGGATTTGTCTGTAAGCGGCATAATCATAATTTAATGAGAACTGGGAACACTTAAACATGTTAATGTCAGTTATACCAATCACATCAACTGGGCAACAAAAGAGAATTTCAAGATTCTGGAGTGGCCTAGCCAGGATCTGGACCTCAGTCCAGAATCGAATCTGTGGAGGGAGAAAAACCCCAAAACATCACAGCTCTTCATTCTGCATGGCAGAATGGGCCAAAATAGCAGCTACAATCTAAACCAAGTGAAGGCCTACAGGAAAAGTTTGACTTCTGTCATAGATAACTTGGGTTACACTATAATGTATTGAAGTGAACTTTTTCACAGACTTCATACCTATTTTTTGCACTGTTCTAAAAATATGTTCTTTAAAAATCAAACAATGTGATTTCCTGGATTCTTTTTTACGTTCTGTCTCTCACAGTTAACGTGTCGTTATGATGATTATTACAAACCACTCTGTCAAAGACTTTTAGTTAATGTTAATGTTTCAAATGGCTATTTAGCTTTTTTTCACTTTTAGTTTCCTTTTAAATATTACAAACAAAGTTTTGAAACATTGTTAGGAAACAAACCTTTGCTTTCATAAATCATTTAAATAATTTCTGTAAAGCTCTGAGTTTAAATAATTACTGAAACGCTTTTTGGCGATAGAAAACCACTTTTCTGATGTCAAGTTCAGCCCCTAGGGTTGCTTTTATGTCTTTATTTTAGCAAAAATAATATTTTTCAAAATAAGTGCGAGGTTGTGGCTTACTTTAGCAATCTGAGGCACACTGGGCAGCTGGTTGATTCCGGCTAATTGAATTCTGTCATGAATTGTTTTGGTTCTTGATCTGTGAGTAGAATAAAAATTAAAAGATTACTGAATTAAAGGAGGGAAAAAAATGAAGCACAATTAGTAAGAACAACACATTATGACAGGAAAAAGGAAAAAGCAAGCTGAGAAAACTGATTTGAAAACCTTAAATATGTCAAAACCACAACAGGTCTTGCAGTACCTGAGGATGATGCGTAAGAACTCCTGGCCCTCGGCCTCCTCGTGTTTCAAAGACATGATGAGGTTGCCAATGCTGCTGCCTGTGCAGTAATAGTTCATGTGCTCCTGGACAAAGGCAAACAGGGGTCTGCTCAGGTCAAAGGAAAACACAATCATCCAATATCTAATATCAATCATCCAACCCAAAGAGCTCGAAGGAAAGGCAGCTGGAGATTTTTTTTCTTGGTTCTCACAGGTGTTTCCATTCTCACCTAAAGGAGAGGAGCTTCAGAACTGCAGGCTTCTGGGGCTTTTACACTTTTAATGAGATGCAAGTCATTTCTTTGCCACGACTAGAACATGAATTTCCCTTTTTGTTTTTGGGTAAATTTAACTTTTTTTTAATTCCTGCATAAAAAACCCCACATGTATGGATCTTGTGCATTTTTAAAAAGCACTAAATTTTATTCTGGATTACTTTTTATTTAAACAAATTAAAAAGAAAAAAAAATCAGAATAAAAATATTTTTTCAAACCTAAAACTTAAAATAAGAACCTTCTCAAAAATGATGAAATCCTAAAAATACACACACTTTGCCTTCAAGCTCTGATCCCCAAGGCCTCCACATTATAAAACATAAAATGAACATATGAATCAAAGGCAGGAGTGGCATTGTGTGGCCTGCAGGCGCTACACACATCCCCCTCGCCATCCCTCAACCAAACCTGTCCCCAGCCGCCAAATGACTGCCACACACCCCTACTCTCCCCCAGCCATCCTGGTCAGAGCAGCATGTGACAAATTCTTTAAAAAAACACTTTTTTTCAAAATAGCAACATTTATGTTGGTATTATCTCCATAGCAACCATTTTATTTTTTGGAAACTTGGAGAAACAGAATAGGTCTGTGACATTTTAAAAAGAGTTGGTAAAAGTAAATGTTTGCATTTCCTTAGCAACTGAGGCTTTTTTGCTAGCTACAGTACACATTCACACCATATGTCATATCGTTTCATTCAACTTAAGCCAGGGATTCATGCATTAGATTTTCACTATATTTCGGCAAAACGTTTGCAAATAACAGGGAAAACACCACTTTGTGAGCTCACCACGCTAACGTCATTTAAAATCTAGAACTTTGACCGAACTCCCCCCCCAAGTAGCTTCCCAGTGATCCCTGAAGAGTTAGGAACTGATAGATCGAAAACCATAGCAGGAGTATATTTTAAATGAAATACAAGACGCCAACCTTTTTCTGAGGTCAAAAGTCAACAAAAATTTGGTTGTGGTTGTAAACTTAAGGTAGCAGCAGTATGTGTGAAATTTCATTAAGATCCCTTAACAACAAAAGTTTCCTTTTCCCAAATTGTGTGAAAATGTGTCAAATTTCCCACTTTGCCACAGCATGGTCACCAAGCCGTTGGTCCTGTGGCTATCCGATAATACTTTCAAAACTTCCTTATCCAAACATTTCTTGAGCCTCATAAGAGTTTGTCACCAATCATTTTTTTTGACGGGTTCTCCCATTGTGATGTCATCTTTTTTGGGGGGAGGGGGCTGTTCACTCTGTGAAAAATTCCAGTTCTCCGGGTGCCAGGTGTGTAGATAGAAATTTGACATCATACTGACGTAAGGAAGTGCTACAGATCTCACGGTCAATGTTTTTCTAACGTCTGTTAGCTACAGAGATGGTTGACGGACATTGGTAAACTTTACTGAGAGTGCTCCGTAAATGCATTTGGTCAGGAATGGCTGGGTTTAGAATTTCTAAAGAAAATGTTTCCTGAAACGAACAGATAAGCATGAGCCCAACCTTTCCGAGGAAGTGTTTGCCATAGGCTCGAGCTGTGCTGTTGCACTCCAGGTGGAAGCCGTGGACCCCACCAGGAGTCATGGCCTCGCCTCGGTCCTCTTCCTCCTCACAGAAACTGGACTCTGAGGAGGAAGGCGTCCCTGCTGGTGCCTCTGCATCCTCAATCCAGTAACCGCCAAATTGGGGCAGAATTACTTGGGGATATGGACCTCCTTTTTCTAAGACCTTTCCAGAAAAGAAGCAACAACATCTTGTTAGAAATAAATAACATAACTGGCAAAATTAAAGAGAATCATGTTTTTAATACACAGTTTTCAGGCAATATAAAGGTACTTTTCATTTGAAAAAAGGTTCAACCTGAAGAAAGAGTAAATATGTGTTTGAGAAACGACTTACATCTTCAATCCGTGGGTAGGGAATGTAGTCATCCTAAAAACAGAGTGAAAACGACTTTAAAACCTCTTTACTTCCAATATATTCTTTGCCAAATGATGAAATTGCAAGCAATTGCTACAAACACAGACACAAAGAGATGACACACTTGGACTCCTTTACTCAGCAATTGCAAATCCTTAAGCCTTAGCCACATGCACCCATAAGGGGGTTGACCCATGACGCTGTTGTACGGTGTCCATAAGACGCCTGCGTCTTCCCTGCTTCACCCTTATTTACTCCTAGTTATTATATGAGTTTTCATTACAACCTATCGCCTGCAGCATATGCGTCAACATTTAACTTTACGGACTCACCGAGCAGTCTACGACCTTGAAATGTTCTGCCGGCCCATTTTTCACCCACAGGTAGTCCTTATCCACCTGTAGGGGCAGTTGCAACTAAGGCCTTACAAACGCCAGTGGTAGGTGTCACTTTCTGATAGTCTCATAAATTGGTGAAACTTGACTAACTGCTTTACTTTGTGCAGCCCCAAATGCTGCGGAACAGCTTCTGAGAATGCAGGTCAGCCAGCTATTTATATTCCACAGCAGCAAGAGTCAAGGTATTGGCAGGCTCAATTGACAGCTGGACTTCTCTCAGCTCATAATCAATCGGATCAAGAGACTATAGATTTAACACTTCCAAAAGCAGTGAGAAAACTCTGAAAAACCTTCACAAGGGAGTTCAAACCCTTTCACAAGCAGACAGATGAGGGAAAAAAGCAACCACATACTAGGGAAAAGCAGAGAGGGAACAATGAAAGCAAAATGCAGATGGACAGAGGGAGCATTCAAGGACAAACACGTGAGATCTACAGAGAAGACTTGAGGGAGGGTGCGACCAGTCACACCTTCCATTTTTTGGTCTCTTCCGTTTTAGGGACCTTATTAGTGTCCGTTTGCAGCGTGAGGATAGAGAAGCACAAGGGTCAAACAGCAGATTCTGTGCATAGATAACACATCTCGACACATGGTATTCGTCATGGTTTGACTCATCACACAGCAACCGAACAGCTTTTCACCACTGACTGTATCTGAGAACTGGACCGAGTGATGTCAGTCATAGAAAACGCTTTACTTCCACTACCAACCAAATGAAGCGTTGTCGTGGTCATCACCATGTTAGAACCAAACATTGCCAGTAAGCAGTGATTGATCGGAGATGGTTTGAGTCAACATTTCTATGGCAACCACTCTCACCTATCAGGAGTGAGCATGTTGGTAGTCCACACCCCTACCATTTGAAAGTGGGCTCGGGAGAATCTGTCAATCAAACGTCGAGACCGCCGACTTTTATTGAGGCATCTGATTGGCCAGTTTATAGAACTAGCACTACAGAAAAAAAATTTCATGAAAAAATTAGGAGCATTTTTAAAAAAGTAGCAGGAGTTGATGGGATTTGATCTTTTTGGTACGTTCTTTTTGGAATGCGAGGGAGAGGGGTCACCTGGTCCAGTTCTCGTATAGTTTTCAGACATGCAGACACAAGTAAGCCATTTTCTCCTCAGTTACAAGTTCTTCATTTATGATCCAGCTGCAGTGAGCCGCAGCCAGAAGGGTTTTATACCTTATGGGTGTAAATACAAAAATATGGAAACTGGAGGATTTGGATAACATAGAAGGCATGTGGACGGTAATAAAACAGGTTCAGATCAAAACATGATGCTCTGGAGATACCAAACTGTGCGTGTTTTATTCAAACACACACCTTCAGCATTAGCTGGTCTGACAGCTGCAGCATTCAAGCACATGCAAACACATGAGAGGTCATGTCTGCAGATGTCTGAGTCTTTCTTAAGTGCTTGTTGATGGAGGCAATCATCCCCAACATTAGGAGACGGATCATAAAGACACTCTTTAGAAGATGCAATTTCTGGTAACATTGAAAGGGATAAATAAAAACACAGTGAATAGAAGGAAGAAGAAAAGTTCTCATCAAATTCCAAACACCTAGATCTATATTATATAT
Organism: Adrianichthys oophorus; assembly: GCA_036245035.1. Lineage (NCBI taxonomy): Eukaryota > Metazoa > Chordata > Actinopteri > Beloniformes > Adrianichthyidae > Adrianichthys > Adrianichthys oophorus. The sequence goes on along the minus strand of BSAI01000072.1, from coordinate 25,810,486 downwards.
ATATAAAAACATTTATAATATAAATATATATTACTTCTACTAATTTACATCTAATCCATGACTTCAATCAGGCAGAAGGAAGCCCTATTATCCTCCAGATTCTACCAAAGGACCCTCAAATTTAGCTGAAATCTATATCAATTACTCACTTCAATCAAATCACCATCCTGTCACAAAACATTTATTGTTTATTTAACAAGTTTGAATGTTAGATGCTGCATCGTCAAGGGGGCAAAACAATGTCTGTCTTGCTTGACTGAATATTAAATTAGCATATTTTTTTAATGTTTCTCTCCAAGAAATCTGACTTTGTTCTCACATTATGGAACTGCTGTTGATCACTGATCTGTCAGTTTTTGTGATTCTCCGGCACGTTTGTCATCTTCATTTTATTTTGAAAGTATGTCTCCCCTGTGCTTCAGGTTTGGTTTCACTTCCTGTCATATTTGGAATCTGATCCACCTCTGCTCCCTGTTTTATGTTTTCTGAAATCAAAAAAGCCTCTGCAGCACTGTTATTTATTTTATTCATGGTATTTTTTATTCATCGCATTTTATTAACCTATTTTTTTAATGTATTTAATTTTATTTATGTATTTTCTTTTATTCAACATATTGATTTCTCCGTGGTCCCAGTTCTGTGTTGACCCTGCAGGTCCTTCTTGTCTTAGAAAAACACACACAAAAAAATACCTTGATGATTATTTTTACTCTTTTTTTTGCTTCTGTAAAAACGTTGAAATAAATTAAGACAATTCACCAAACAAAGTTTTTGTTTTGATTATAAAAAAACAGATATTTTAAATCTACAGAGAGTTTATCCTAAATTCAAAGTATTTAAAAAAAAATCACAAATTTAACAAAAATGTACCTGCAAAATGTAAAGTTTCGTTTTAACCTCAACTTTATTCATCGCCACAATGAAAACAACAATTAAATCCATAAATCTCATTTTGGACGTTGGAATAGCTTTTCTTGAACATGCTTGCCTTTAAATAACACTTATTTTAGAAATAAAAACAAAAAACATTTTCACAGTAGATGTTATTCTACGTTAAATTTATCTCCACAAACAATTTGTCTTTGCGTTAAAGCTTACATTTTAATGAAAACATAAAAGTTCACATCTGACTGCAGACATATTAAGGTGAATAGCATACAACAGACTGGAAAAAAGTTTGACACCAAAATTCATTAAGCTGTAACACCGTTTTACCTTTGGACACTAGTTATCACAGAAATTCTAATTTAAATGACACAATATTGACTTATTACCATCACCAACATTATTATGTCAACACAGCTTATCTCTGAGTCATGAATTTAATTAAACTCTAGTACTTGGTTTTCAAAATTACTTTTTTTAATCTTTTTTTTCCACAGAAGGTTGTCAGTAATGCGAGTTTAGAGGGAAGTATGGGAGGAAATTCTGTTTTCTGCAGAAAGTCATTTTTACCTGCAAGTGCTAACACCACACCCTCAAACAGATACACACTGTTGGCAGGTAATTACCAAACTGCAACTATGATCACATATACTATGTACAAGCTCTGAAAATGCTCAATAATGACTCAAAGTAGGATGAGGCATGCAAAAGCAAACACTTTTAGGGAAAAAATGTCAAATTTAGGATCCTCCTACCTGCATTTTTTCCAGCATATCGAAGAATTCTGCAGACTGAAACAGAAAAACAAAACAAAACAGTTTTTAAAAAAGATCAATAAACAAAGTGAGACAAAGTCTAATTTGACATAATTGACTTTTTGCTGTTCTTAATTTACACCTCAAGCAAGTGTTTAACCCTTAATTCACAACCTGACTATCTGAATTTAAAGGTCATACACGGATACATGGATCCTGGCAGGCAGAGATGCAGTTCGCTGTTTGCAGCTGCGCAGCTTCAGAGTGTCAGGAGGGCAGGGAAGGGCAACGGCATCTCACGCCCACATGTACACACACTGATAAAGAACCACTTCCTCGGACGACAACACGCCCAAAAACAAAACACACACACGGCCACTTACGCAGACACGCATGAGTGCGTTCACACTTCTTCATCCCAGGAGTTTCCATCTCGCCACATAAACAAGCTGTGAAGGTGATAATGGCTGACACATTCTCTGTTTTGACATCCTCCTGTTTTTTTTTTTTTACCCTGGCAGCATGCACAGGTCAAGGGTGACACACTGAACACAGAAGATTCACCAAAGTCAACTTTTCAAAAAAGTTCTAAAACAAAAATGTAGGGCTTCCTCTTTGTTCTACTGTCAATTAAAGACCCGCTCCGTTTTTTATCATGATGGAGGGCATATATAAAGAAAATTCAACTTAAAATTGCATTTCAGTCTTTCTTCATTCAAATTGATGTGAATTTGGAGCAGATGCAGAAAATGCAGTTTGAAAAACAGCACATTTGTGATGCAGAAAATACAAATGTGGATGGACCAGAAGCTCTCCGCACTGAGCTCTCAGTAACACCCAGGGGAAGGGAGGCAGGGTTGCTCCGCCCCCAACTCAGAGGGGAATTTCTAATGAACTACTGCCGCTCTGCAGAAACTATGACCCAAGTTGTTTGATTTTGGCTTAAGACGGCATTATTATAACTAAAAGACCCCTAAGAACTCTTTGAAAATTGATCATAAGATGATAGAGGTGAGACTTTAACAGAAATGAAAAAACCTAAAGCAGGAAGACCTTAACTGGAGCTGCAGCAGCAGCCATTTCAGTCCAGGGGTGCCTTTGTTTTTATCAGAAGTTGAAAGAATAAACTTAAAGCTCTGCACTGCAGACATCTTTCCTCCGAGAACTGTCAAAGGTAAATTCCTTTCACATGCTGTAAACGGATGCAAACCTGCAGAGTCAACAGAACAAACAATGTTGCCTGAAGTTGGTTTTCTTAGAAGCTTCATCAATCGTGTGTGTTTTGCCTCTCCAGTGTAAATATGCCTGCAGGTGGAGCAGATCAGACCTCTGACAGTGAAGGCAGTGAATAAGGAGAACAAGGATCCTGCCATTTTAAATCATTATAAGCTTCAGCATTGGACTTCTTACCAAAGACGAAGCAAATGGTGTTCACGCTATGCTTTCTGGTCGATTTTGTTCATGCGTGGTCATACTCACTTGTTCTCAGCTCATTTTTTTCACTTCGTATTGTTTGTGTACTTGTGACCTTTTCTTTGCCTTCTAATGAAGCAACTTCAGCACAGCTTATCTTCACTGGCAACCTCAAGAAGCAAACAGACGGCCCATTACACAGAGAGCTGTCCTGCCTAACAGGGAATTGATGTTAGGCCGTAAACTAAAGCCATGAAACAATAAGAAGAGAGAGTGGGACACTGATCTGCGTAATCACACTGTTCCAACTATGATATAGAAGGAATGCCAATAAAGGATTTTTCAAATTTATGGTTTATACCTTTACATACAAAATATACTAATGCTATGATTGTTTTCTAGACATTCATCAATTTACGTTGAAGAAAACTCCTGAGGAAATATTTGATACCCTAACGGGTGCACAGCAGGGGGTTGAAAAAATGAAAAATTCCTACGACGCGCCTGCATCTCACCTACTTCACTCTTACTGCCCCTTATGTGTTGCATATGTGTTCACCACGACCTGTCACCTGCAGCATGTGTGGGGAAAAACGATGCATGAACCTTTTTTACTCTACGCCGTGCTATTTCATGCAGGCCGCAGGCTGGAGACATCCACCATCTACCCATAAGGCTTTATGTAAGACCGGGCACTGATGCTCGGCTACTTTTGGAAAAACAATAAGATGAAACTCAACGACTGACCTGAACTGTAATTAATTGATTTAGAAAAATAATTAATTCAATTGTGATTCCCTAACAATCTGCAGCTAATTGGATTATAAGTGGACTGAATGGACCCGTGTTAGTATAAATTGATTTAATCATAGATCTTACTGGGTCAAGTGACAAGATGAGAAGGACAACAAAGACCTGAAATTACAGTATCTGAGTTCCTTATATTGGACTTAATGGAAATTATAACACTAAAAACATAGTGCTAAAAAAGTGGATCTTGTGCACACATTGACTCTGAGATTAGTGTAACACATTCCTAAAAAATTCAGATGGCTTCTTTGAGAGTTTCTCCTTTTTTCTTTCTTTGGCTAACACTCTGTGGTTTTGGGTTGGTTTGCAGGATTGTCTACACATTGACTGCAGAGCTGCCAACTTTTCATTAAAGCTCAGTAAAAAAAAAAAAAACACTCTATACGGCGGCAAGGCATAAGATGAGGAGATGAGGCAAGTGTCGTTATGCAAAAGTGTAATAGTGAAATAAAGGACCACAAGGTTAAAAAAAAATGATGAATTGAAAAGTAATTAGAAAACAAATAACTTTTTTAAGAGCAACACAATTTTTTTTTTATCTTAATAGCACAACAAGCAAGCAAACTAAAAACTAAACCACATCCTAAGACAAGACTCATAATTTGCAATAATAATTATTAATAATGCAATAATAATAATTTGCAAACTCTGTGTCCCTTATAGTAATGGATTTTGTCCTCTTTGAGAATTTTAGTGGATGGTTATTTGAAAAATGGATTGGTCAGTTTATAATTTGAATGACTTGAACTACAGAAAAAATACAAGGATTATCAAGAAGATTTTAAAAATGTACCAGAGCAAGAATGATTTTTTTTTTCTGACAAATAGAATGACTGAGTAATAACTGTTTATTTCTCAATAGAAGTCTATGGGATTTTGGCTTCTATGAGCCATTGGGCACTTTCTGTTTGGAACACCAACAGTCCAACTCTCTTATATAGTCAATGGTAATGACAAAATCACACCATTTATTAACCTTCATAAAAAGAAAGATACAAAACGTAATACACCATAACAGAACTACAGTATGTATCAACCTTTTTTTGTTTTAAGTGGGTTTTAAAAGATTTTTTAAAAAGTGTTTTTTGGTCCCCATTTTAGCCCAGAAATGTTCAATTTTTACTGCTGTCTCACAGTTTATGAATCATGAATGTCAAGCCTCAGTTTGGGTCGTCTCTGCGTTTGTTTCTAATGAAGTCATCGCCTTCTGTACGGCTACCTCCGTGACGCTCTCAGGGCTGTGTGATTGAATGGAACACGTTGATTTAAGCCTTAGTTACAACAGGGGCGGACTTACCATTAGGATAAGGTAGGCGATTGCCTGGGGCTCCCAACACTATGGGGCCCTGAAGTGAACGCTGCAACATTAAAAGTGTCTAAAATAAATTCTACGCTTATTATTATTTAACTCTTATTAAAAAACACCTCATATCACTGATATGGCATAAGACTGATCATGTGAAAGTGATTCATCCTCCCCTATCCCTCTGCAGTAACTGAGTTTTCTAGTCAACAGCAAGTTGACTCACAAGAAAGCAAGCAGAGGCAATGCTGCCAGATTGGGAAGTTTCCAGCCCAATAATAATTGAGGCGGTTTGGGTTTGGGAGCTTTTAGTTCCTCATTGGAATGCGTTTTAATTAGAGACATGGGGGGGACAGGTGAAGCAGTGCCACACCTGTCATCATCCTCACCTGCCGTCATGAGATGTAAAACCTACTAATAATGGAATAAATGTATCCACAAACCTGTTTCATAATTTGATTTTAATCCTTTTAATTATTTTTATCCTTAAAACCGCTGTACTTTACGTTTTTCCTGTTCAGCGTCAGATCCTATGTGAAGTGGTTTGATTGTCCCTTTAGTTTACTCAGCAAATGCTAATAAAGTGTGTTTTTTTTTTTTTGACATTTGTATTAAATGTCCCCTACAAGTCATGTAGGGCAGCTGTGGTGCAGTGGTTGACCTCTGATTGCAGGTTCTTATATTGCTTATATTACACCTCACCTAAATTCATGAAAAGTAAAAATACAGGAACAATTTCCACTTTTGTTCATGATAGGCTAACAAGCTTCACCAGAAACCTGTTTTTTTCCTCTTTCCTTCTTTTTATTTATATATTGGATGGTTTTAGAAAACTAAAGGTTTTGGGCTGGAAAGCCACGACTCTATCAGGCAACACTGGCAAAGGTTAAATGATGATTCCAAGAGATTGTTTAGAAAGTGCTGGAAGAAAGACAAGATAGGATGAAGAAGAACAGAATAAGAACCAAACAGACCTCCGCCCCTCATCCCGTTAGTGTTAAGGGAAAGGTGCATGCTGTTTGCGCATTCTGGTTGTTAGAATTAAGAAAAATTAGGACAATCAGAGCGTCGTTTGTGTGGGCATCCCACGGGCACTTACGAATCAGGTGCACGTTCCACGCGTAAAGCATTTGCGCGTGGTCAGTGAGCCAGTGGCAAAAACCTGCAGCATCCATACGGGATCCTACGGATGTATAACGGAAAGTGGTTCGTGTGCTGCGCTGCTTTCCCCAGTAGTCATAGCACAGTAGCAGTAACAAAAAACATTATTTGTGTCTCTACATTAAGATGAGTTACTTAAAATGAAATTAAGTTTTTTTTAAATAGGCTACTAAAATATTTTGAACTTAATGCCACAAATACTCAAAATACAATAAAATAAATGGACTCTTGCTGATGTTTAACTTGAAAATGATGAGAGTGACTAAATAGTGGATTGCGCGCATGCATGTGTCCACATCCGCGTAAAAAAAGAATCCTTCTAATTTGAATTGCCAACTGACCACTATCTCTGCAGGCCTAATTTATGGATTATACAAATGTTTCTTCAGCCTCAACAGATACATAAAAACTGGAAAAAAGTCACTTAAACTGTATTTCAGCATGAGAAACTGAGGTGTGCCGAGAGAGAGTGAGAAATCAATCAAATGTGTGAGTCTCATGGCCAGTGCGTGAGAGTTGACAGCCCTGTGACTATCTATAAGGATGGGACAGAGTGACCCCTCTCCCCAGGTACCCGCTGGCCCCAAGAAGCCAAAATCCCATTGACTTCTATAGAGAAATAAACAGCTATTACTCAATCATTCTTTGTCAGAATAACCATTCTGGCTCTGATACCTTTTTTTTTTCAATTTCTTGCTAATTTTAATTTAAAAAAATGTAATGTAGTGCAAGTTATTGGTGTTATAGACTGGCCAATCAGATGGCTCAATAAAGAGTTTTCTAAACATCTGGTTGACAGATTCACCCAAGCCCGCTTTGAGGTTCAGTGTGTAGACTTCTAACAAGCTCAGTCCTGATTAGCCAGAGTGGTTGCCATAAGAATGATAACTCACATCACATACCAGTCACTGCCTACTGTCAATTTCTGTCTCATCCATGGCCAAATCATGTAGATCTTGAAAAAATGGTGACTGGATTGATTTAATTGTGTTGGATTCACACTCCCTTGGTCCAGTTCTCATGTGAGTACAAAATCAAACATAAAAAAACATGAAAATTATACAAAATTAAATAAATACACTTAATAGTGTGGTAACATCACACAATTTGTGTATTTTAATTTGTATTCTACTTAAACACTTATTTTGTTCTGTTGTCTGCTACATTATACAAGCCTAATGCAGACTGAAGATGACCTCTTTGACCTCTGAGCTTTACTAGATGATCATATTTAAGACGGCCCCGTCACTGCACATCCCTTCCTATACAGATATTGTAGGTCTTTTAATATTTAACATACGCCTGTATCGATTGAATCATATTTTAAGTGCTTGGCTTGATTCCTGAGTTATGAAACGCTGTTGTGAAACCTTTCCACGTGTAGGAGTAAACCTTTTAATAATAGGAGAGTGAAAGTGTGGAAAGTTCAGGAGAAGCTAAATCAGTCCCAGCAATGACTCTTCATATGAGGAACTGTCTGAACTAAAAATGATCCAGAAAATGGACAGCTGTGTTTCCTCATACCTGAAGTGTTTTTCTTTAAGTTATTAACCCAAGAACAGAAAGGAAGTCTTTCAGCGGCAGCAGTAATTCTAGAGGTGAGTCACGCTGAGAAGTTCAATCAGCAAACGACTGTTTTCATGTATAATTTGGCTTCTGGTCAAAGAGACTTACCGTCACAGCAGCAGCAGCAGCAATGACTGTTATTCTTGTGTCGCTGCTGATCAACCTTGAACTTTTTGTGGGTTTTTTTTTCTTTTTCTTTGGTGCCTTCTACTTAAAGCAGGAAAGTCCCGTCAGACAGCTGAGCTAGTCATTTCTGAACAGGTCATTCCAGTGTGTTTGAGTCTAACAACTCTCACTTCAGCATCTGACAAAAGCAGGCGAGAACAAGAGTTATCTTGCTGTGCCAGTCACTTTAAAACACAGTAAGTGGCAAAGAGAAAATATGAAAATAAAAAGGAAAATCCACTAATCAAAGTCTGAAAAAATCTTGACCAGTTTGCATCAACCCCCTGGAGTTTAGTAAAGCCTTCGTCACTGGAGGTTGACCTGATTGGGTTGTCTGGGTAGAGAGGAGTGGCTGCATCTTAAGAGGTGTGCAGGTGTGTCTTGCGGCTGCCTTGAGGCACATAGGCCACCTCATGAAAATGGAACATACCATTGTCGTGCGTGTGGTAAGTGTATTGTGACGTTTTTGTAAGTTACTCGTGCCACACTCTGGTGGTTAGTACGGCGTGAGCCCCAAACTACGCTCTGATTGTCTAATTTCTTATAGTGAACAACCTTGCCATGGCGTGTGGGCCACCTGCGCACCTTATACAGGTTTGCCAAATATTCGCCTATAAACAGTCCGTATCCGGCCCTTAAGGGCAGTTGTGACTAAGGCTACGTCCACTCTGCCCTCAAAAACACGCGTTCAAGAAACACTTTGGAAGAAAGTCTATGTAAACATGCGGAAATGCAACGTAATGTAAAGTAGCATTAAGGCTTAAAACCCTATCAGTATATGCAAACAATAAACATCACTCAGCAAAGATTAATTTTTGTGCACCGGCTTTATCTAGCTGCTAGCACAGATTAATAAAATACAATTTAAATAATTGTCTTTGACATCTAATGCACTCAGTCAGATTCATGACAAAACAGGCAGTGCGGGTAGTGTGCTTTTTTATTGATTGATAAGTCTTAACTGAATCAAGTTAATTTTGAACAAACATTTGATCTAATGTAAAAAATGTCCGTGATTTGGTCATATTGTAGTGGCGTCGGAAAGCTAGCAATTATGAATTTCAGTCAAACATTTGTCAGTTGAACTATTTCCTGGTGCACAGAACAGGAACGTTTGATCTTCTTGAAACTAATTTGCAGTGTCACTGATCATTATTTTAAAAAAGCCACTCATTCAGAAGGACATTGATATTTTCTGGTTTGAGCTCCTCTCCTATAGCCATTTTTCCATCAAACCCTTAGTGAATTCAAGCTTATTTATTAGTGATACAAGCAAATGAGTTGTTTAAAAGTTGAATTACTTTCATTCTGTAATCCTTTAAGTTTATTATTATTTGTTTTTTGACTAATATGTTGATTTCACCAGCAGAAAAGGCTCCATCTTTTATGGTCTGTATATCGGCTGTGCATCCTCCTGCTTTTCTTCTCTTTATGCAAACATGCTCTTATCAAACGGAACACTGAGTGATACAAAATACCCTTAATTGTACTGTGAGCAAGGAGCAGTTTGATTCCTGTCGGCCTGGACAACATCACATCTAACAAGCTCCTATGAGCAATAAAAACCCGGAAACGATCACCCGTTGGAAATCCCAAGAGACAAAGTATGCAAGCTCCTTCGGTCTGATGGCCTCAAATTCATTTAGATTTCCTCTGATCAGTTTTCTATTTTGCTGATTTGATTCCATCAGACTGAGAGTAAAGCCTTAAACCGTGTCCTGTTGTAATGCCGCAGGATTCGGTCTACTAAATACAGCTTCAATTGCTTTCTGAGAGGAGGATATTTATTGGACAGATGAGGGAAATTCAGGAAAGACTCATGTTAAAACTAAAACAAAAAAACCCCACACATTTTCAGACCTCACAGGTAAAAGGTGCAGACTTTTAATGGCTGATCAAAAATAAATATATATATACAAAGAAAACGTGAAAGGGATTGCACAAACATTAAAAAAAGAAAACCTATTATTTCTCAAGAGGAATTTAAAGACAGAGGTGCAGGAAGGCAGGTTCCCGCAAGAGCTTTGAATCTTGGACTCTCATTTCTACTGCCTGAAAAGGTAATCCCTGTTTTAATGTCAAGTAATCCCTGTCTGGAAGAGATGTGATGTCACTGTCTTTTCTTATCTCTGATGAAAAACCTGGAAAATAAGAACTCTCCTTTTTACTTGAGATTGAACTGATATACCTAATGTTCATAAAGATACGAGAAAAAAAAGTTTTAAATGTGTATGACAATTTCTATACTATGCAAAACAAAATTGTACATTAAATACTTAAGGCATCTTTAGGCAATAAAACTGATTTAAAGTTTATGTAAATAGCAAAATATAACAAAAAAAAATAGAAAAAGCCTAAAACAATGTTTGCAGTCATCTACATTCAAATACTGTGTTTTAATTGCCTGTGCTTGTCCTACCTTCATGCTGGGTGGTGCAGTGCGGGGTGGTGATGGGGGGCATTCTCCAATAGGGACGTTGGAGATATTCAGTAGCTCTTGTTTCCTAAAAAGAATGACATAAAACATATTCATTTCCCATCAGTAAGTATGCATAAAGTAAAACTAGAAGTTCACAAGTACATTCAGACATGAATTAGAAAGTTTTCCCATAAAATACCCTATACTTATAATGTAGAAGCTGCATAATCTCCCCTGCGAACATGGATTCAACTTCACAAAAGCTTCACTTGCAATTAATATAAATGTTTGCATTCACTACTCACTTTCTCCAACCCTACTTTCACTTTTTTGTAATTTTCTTAAAAGGCAAAACACAAGAAGAAAAACCAGTTTGAAGATGGTTTACGGCGTCTGATGAGTCACAAACAGACCTGAAGTCGGCGAGGACAACATTTTCCTTCCTGTTATGAATGCAGGCACCACAACCAGGTCCAGATTTATTTGTTAAAATATGAATTTACTCATGAGTTAAATTGACAGGGACTCTGCATGTTTAAAAGCATCTCTGAATATGCACCAGTTAGCCAAAAGGTTATGTTTCTTTTGCATTCCCAGGACAGGTGGTAAATGTGTCTCCCTAAATACAAAAGTCTTTAAGACTGCATTCAGCGTGTTCTTGAATGCGCCACACATGCCGGGCGGGACTCTGCGAAACAAACACCAAAGGCAGATAGCATATCAGATGCTAGCATAAATGGGTCTGATACTTTCATCAAATAAAAAAGAAAAAATGACTGCAACGTATCAAATAAAACAGGATTTATTCAAACAATAATGTCCTCTAGTTTTACTTGCTACACTTGGAACACTGTGATTAAAATGTTAGCTTGACGCTTGCTGAGTATTTCAGCACAGAGGGGATTTTATTCACAAAGATGAGCTTTTTGTTACCTTTACAGCTAGCTGACTGCAGTGTACACTATAATTTAATCCTAGAACCATCAAAGTATCCCAACTAGCAGTTTTGTTTCAGCACTGAAGTACCTTAATTGGGGGGTTTTAAAAAGTAAGACTGTTGAAAATGTGCTTTAAAGTGTCTCTTTTCATGAGCTCAGGAGTGCAGAGGCCAACAGGAGACTTTGGGTCGTTTGGGGCAAAAAGGACTATTGGCTTTTTAAAATTCTTTTAGTATTTGTATCATAGCTCAGTCAGATGCATGGGCTCTCATTAATGATACCAGATGACATGGTTGAGTTGTCACGGAGAGACAGCAGGAAGATTAACTTCTGTGATACATTCATTTTCCAATCCGCTTTATCCCCATGACTCCGGTTGCCGGAGCCTAACCCGGCTACTCATGGGCGAAGGCAGGGTACACCCCTGGACTGGTCGCCAGTCTGTCGCAGGGGCCACAATCACACACCCATACACACTCACAGTCACACCTAGGAACAATTTAGAGTAACCAATTAACCTATGAAGCATGTTTTTGGACGGTGGGAGGAAGCCGGAGTACCCGGAGAAAACCCACGCATGCACGGAGAGAACATGCAAACTCCACACAGAAAGGTCCCCCAGCCAGGACTTGAACCGGGAACCTTCTTGCTGTGAGGCAGGAGCGCTAACCACTGCGCCACCGTGCAGCCCTTCTGTGATACAGTTCTATTTAAAGTAGCAGCCTCAGCTGTGATGTTCTGTGAAGAACAGTTCTCCTAATGAATGCGGGGGTAAAAAACCACAAACACAATGAAGCTAAATTCACTCTGGACCTGCTCTTTTGCTAAACACCACAATAAAACCACTATGACGTTTCTCTGCTCCTAATGAGGAGCACAGCTTGGAGGCCAGCAGTGCTTGTTAATTGGAATTACTTGTCCTAAATTTGAAATCAATTTGAAACATTAACCGCCCTAAAAAGCTCTGTGAAACACGCACATGTACATGTGTATTGACGTGTTTTACAAATGTTTTTTTTTTTGTCTTTTCGGTTTATTGAAAAAGACAAAATGGCAAGTAACTTCAAAATAACATAAGTTTTAATAAATAGACTATTTGTGAACCTAACATGTTTGTTTTGTCCTTTATATCCAGATGACATAGAAATAAAAAATGCCTTTTCTCTATTATTTAGAGCTTTGATGGATGGCTCTACGCAGCAAACTGTAACTAATTATTTCTACTAAATTTTCAGCTCTGTACAGCACACTTGATCATGATGCATTAGTGCACCAAACTATGATGCTACACTATGATGTCACGCGTCACATGCCCAATGCCAAAAGCACGTTCTGGAAACGGGTTTGGTGTTCACACTCAAGCAGGGAAGGAATTCTTCTTTTTTCTTTTGCTACTGTTTACTAACGCACCTACACTTGTAAGAGACTTGGTGCGAAACGTTGAAGCTGAGCAAATCTCGCTCCAGACTTTGTCTTGCACAGCTCCATTCCGATATAAGAAACACTGGATGTAATAGAATTCTGGACGGGCAAAAATCCAATTATTACCTGATTAATTTTTAAATGGTTGGCACTTCCATGAATCAAAGGGGACGTCATCCATTGGTTAATACCAAATCTGATTCCCTGATTGGTCAAAGTTGGACCTGGTTCAGCTTTAAATGGACTTGCGTTTTTGAATGTGGAAGACCAAAATGCGCATTTACGCCTGTTTACAGTGCATACACTTTTCATGTGAAGTGGTCGCTTGAGTACGTGTTACTTTTGGCAGTGTGAACATAGCTTTAGGCGCACCGAACTACAAGGCGCCTTAAGCAAGACAAAAGAGTCACGACTGAATCTGTCAGTCAGTCAGACTTGATAAGCTGTGTTTACAGTATATCTGTAACTTCTCTGCCATGTGCTACAGGTTAGCCATGCTAGCGTATTTACACTGTCTATAACTCGCAAACTCGTTAGTAACACGTAAAAAACACAGTCTGTCACCGTTAGCCACGTTCACAATAGCATCCAACCAAACATTGACATTGCGCCCTTTACCACTCAAAATCACTTCAACATTAGCAAACAAACCCAGAATTACTCTATTTACAAGGCGCTCTGGATAATGCGACATACTTTCGTTTTTTTATTTAAAAGACAAAAGTAAGAATTGAAAAGCGCCTTATAGTGCTGAAAGCAGTAAAATGAAGCATGACAATAAAACATTTAGTCTGTAGAGTAGTTTTTCACGTGCTTTGTAAGGTTCACACTGGCTCATTCAAACACACAGACACACCTCCATTAGAAAACACAGGGCTTACAGCAACAGATCAACCCTCAGTGCAGATAAAAAGCCCACAGTGGCCATCCTTTTCAAACAGGCTCAGCATTCAAACAATGCACCCACTGTGCTCTCTTTGTGTGTAATGGTATATGTTAGGGTTGGGGTTATGAGTGAGAATGATGGAATGAGAAGCTAAGACAGACCAATGAAGTCCATGCCTAACAAACCCACAGTTTTTTCCCTCTTTTGATGGACATTGTTTATTGTTCTCTTCAGACTGCAGGTAGCACTGGTGCTTTCCACAACTGACTTGTGAAAAGGAAAAACCTGTTTAGATGGTTGTCCTTGGGGGCAGAGCTCTAAAGCCACCTTGTATGTACATAAGGATGACACCTTTTTTTCTTGTTGTCGTCTCCACTCACACATATTTGCACATACTGTTAGAGAAAGGATTTAGTGCTCTTTGAGAAAGCAGCCCAAGAAAACAACTGAAAGGTTCTGCAGACATGCATGTTTAACTATTTATTTAACATTCTTCTTTATTTAACGTTTCTTCATGCATGTCTAAAATCAAGGAGAATCTTGGGTTTCATGACTAAATGTAGAAAAGCCAGCAGTTATAGAAAATCAACGAAAAGTTACAACGAAAAGTTGGAATCTAAAAACAAAAATTTTAGACATTTTAAGAGATGACAATAATATTTCAGGTTTTTCTGTTGGATAACAAAGTTTTACATCTGTATTCCTGACACCTACAAGAAGAGTGCTGGTTATTTTCTTTTGTTTAATAAATGTTAGATTAACTCTAGAAAAGGCTCCAGAATCTCTCTTTTAAAAGTCCCACTAAAGCCATATTTTTATAAATTGTAAAATCATTTCCAGTGGTCTTTTAATTATGATGATGCCATTTTAAGCCAAAATCAAAAATCCGTGTCATTTTTTAGAACATGTTACACTCTCTCCTGCAGCCTTCTGACCTACAGCCTGTCTAGTTGAAATTAGCAGTGCAACAAAAATGATGAGCAACATTCGCGATTTCCAGCCAATACAGTTTTGATCCAGATTCCAGCTCAGACAAGGAATACAAAGACATACATGGATCTTTTTGTTTGCAAGTGGATGCATCAGAACGGAGAGGAGTAGAGAGACTTTGGCTCACCCATTTTAGCTGATGTTTGACTAAAGAGAGCTTTTTCAAATGGCATTTTTTAATCTGCTCCTGATTCAAAACAATTTGAATAAAGACTTACTAAAAAATGCAGTTTTAAGCTTAAATTCTTTCATAAATGTTTTCCATCGTGAGAAAAATGCTGCAAGACCATGCTAAAAAACCTCATTATCATTGAAGTGGGTCTTTAAGGAGTGAAGGGATCCTAATCATCTCCAGAGGATGCCATCAAATCCAAACAATGAACTGTGGAAAGCTTGTTGCAGTATAGAGAAGGACCTAATCTTTTCTGAAAAGTTAGTCTAGCCTTGTGCGGGTATTAGATGCAGCTTAGCATTTTAATGAAGATGGGGGTTGATTGAAGAACTCCATCTTCCTCTAACAGTCTGCAGACATGTTTCATAGGTTAATTGGTATCTCTAAATTGCCCTTATGTGTGCAACAACAATTGCTACTTACACTCACTGGCCTAATTTTAGACACATCTTTACAACTGCTTGTTAAAGCAAATTTCTTATCAGCCAATCACAGTGAAGCAAGTCAATGCATCTCAAGCAGTAACTCAAGGCATGTAGACATGGTCTAGATGATCTGCTGCAGTGGACAGCAAGCATCAGAATGGAAAGGAAAGATGATTTAAGTGACCTTGAATGCGACACGGTTGTTGGTGCCAGACGGGCTGGTCTGAGTATTTCAGAATCTGCTGGGAATTTCACCCACAACCATCTCTAGGGTTTACAGAGAACGGTCAGAAAAAGAAAAAGTATCCAGTGAGTGGCTGTTCTTTGGACGGAAATGTCTTGTTGATCCCAGAGGTCAGAGGAGAACGGCCAGGCTGGTTCCAGTTGATAAAAAGACAACAGTAACTCATATAACCACTGGTTACAACCGAGGTCTGCAGAAGAGCATCTCTAAACACACAACACATCCAACCTTCAGGCAGATGAACTACAGCAGCAGACTAAAACACCAGGTTCTACTCCTGTCAGCTAAGAACAGGAAACTGAAGCTACAATTCACACAGACTCACCACAATCAGACAATAGAAGATTGGAAAAACATTTTCTGATCTGATGAGTCTCCATTTCTGCCTGGTATCAACGCTTCAGACTGGTGGTGGTGTAGTCGTGTGGGAGATATTTTCTTAGGCTCACTTTGGGCCCCTTAGTGCCAATTGAGCATGGTTACAACACCATGCATATCTGAGTATTGTTGCTGACCGTGTCCATCCCTTTATGACCACAGTGTACCATCTTCTGATGCTACTTCCAGCAGGATGAGGCACCATGTTATAAAGCTGGAATCATCTCAGACTGGTTTCTTGAACACGACAATGAGTTCACTGGACTCAAATGTCCCAGCCACCAAATCTCAACCCAACGGAGCACCTTTGGGATGTGGTGGAACAGGAGATTGGCATCATGGATGTGAAGCCGACAAATCTGTAGCAACTGTGTGATGCTGTCATGTCAATATGGACCAAACTCTCTAAGGAATGTTTCCAGAACCTTGTTTAATCGATTCCACCAATGATTAAGGCAATTCTGAAGGAAAAAGGGGGTCCAACCCGGTACCAGCAATGTGTACCTAAAGTGGTCAATGAGTATATGGTTTATATATGTGTAAGTAATTATAGATACTCTTTAACTCTTTATCTGATGACAATGTGTGTGTGTTTGAGAAATCCAAAGGACAGACAGGTGAGAGAATAAATTCTTTTATGCTCACATAATGATTACTTACTTAAGATAAGATTTGGACAGAGGGACGGGGACAGGGGATAAGCTGGGACACAGAGAGGTAAAGAGTGGGTGAAAACTGGAGATAAAAAACCAAACCCGACCTCTGTCTGCACACCCCCTCACCACCCACCAAACTGAAAAAGAACAGGAGATAAGACGATAAAAAAGAAATCAGGGTGACGGAAGGATGATGGAAACAAAGAGCTGAGACCAGAGATGAAAAACCAGAGGCAAGATTTGGAGGCTGTTTCCAGCTGGTCCTAATATTTGTTACGAAACATGATAGAGAGGCTGATCCTCTAGTTGATTGGCCAATTACTCAGCTGATGATTTCACTAATGGAGTTAATACAGCACTAATTGAAGACAGAGAAACAGAGGAAGAAAATGGCTCTGCAGGCAGAGAGGGGAAGGGAAAATCACAGAATATGGTAAAGTAGAGCACAGACTGATGATGAGGAAGAACACTGAACTGAATCCTCTTCAATATATGAGGAGTATGCAGGAAATGCGATGCCTGTCGCATTGCGTAACCAAAGTTGATCAAGTTAGAAGGTTTTAAACACCCATTACAGAGATTATCACTAGTGCGTAATGCCGGGTGTCTGAGATCAGTGGCTTATAATTGACATGCAACAAACATGACTGCAGTTGCAGGAAACAGAGCCACCACGTCAACTTTAATGCTCTTTAATTGCCAGATTGAATTACAAGCACTTTGTCTTCTTGTCCTTCCTCCACTTCCTCTTCTGCTATCATCCTGTCACTGTTACTACTTCCACTCCATAAAAAGGGAATGAAAGTCAGCTTTCTGACAGGCCCATGCTGACATTTGCAATGACATGCAAAAGGGGTCAACAGAACGATGATTGGGAGGCGACCACAGCAGAAATCTCCAGCTGTATACTGTCGGAACGTCAGCCTTCCCCACTCAATTGCTGCCGGACGAATGGGCTCAAAGATGACAACGGGCAGGAGATTAGACGCCCAGCCCCAACCTGAAACATTCTCATTATCAGCAAGAGGATGAGATCAATAGATAGGGAGCAGCATGCCTGTGGTGAGGAGACATTACTGCGTTTGTGTACATAAATATGTGCGGGTTCCTCATCACTGGAGCTGCTATATGCAGAGAAAATATGCAAATAACTCTGTCTGCAAGCTACTCTTCCTTCAGAGAGGAAGAAAATAAATTACATTTATGCGTGTCTGTGTACACAATTTCTGGACTATCAGTAAACTGCTTTATCACAACTAATATGTACTATGCCAACATTGCCTTTTCAACTTCTTCATGCTATAGACGAGGACATGGCATAAAAACGTAAAGCAAGAATTTACAACCTTTAAAACAATAACAAAAGAGCTTTCATTAACTATTTTAACTTCAAGTACTTTATTTTAACTTTTTCAAATTGCTTGCTGGGAGTGGATTTTTGCTTTTTACTGAAATACAATTTTTGTACTTCCTGGCTACATGTGAAAAACATATTAACTGTTGTTTAAAACCACTAACGTAACCATAATAGTTTTTATTCCCAAAATCCATAGTCTGACAAAAGACACAGCTTTCCAGTAATGTAAGTATTTTCACGTTTAGTATCAGTTTTCATTCTTTCCTCCCTCTTGATCTCCTCTGTAATAAATCCCATCATTATCCCAAGGTGACACCTAAGAAAAGTCTCACCTTCCCCAAACCCCTCAGGGACCAGCCAATGTAAATCAAGTCTGTGTTTTACTTCTTCCCTCCGATGGGAAAAACTCACGTTATACTGCCATCATTTTGCTCCTGTGGAAAAAAAAACTAAAAAAAAATCTCTGTCTGTGTTGTTACAAAATGTTCCAGAAAAAGAATTAACTGCAGTGGCTTAAAGGCTCAATAACCAGCTGGTCTTAAGCACAGCAACTGTGCAGCTAACGGCAAAATTATTGAGTCAATAAAAGAAACTGTAAGAGCTAATTAAAGTTTATTCAACAGGAGCTTTGTTTTACCTCACAAATGTCAAAGTGGTTCTCTTGTGTCATGCTGAAGAACAGTCATGGCTTTAGCAAGCATTTATGACCAAGTATGGGAATATCCAACTTACTTTACTAAGCTGACACAAAACATGGGACAGTTTCGTTTTTTAAATGTTTTCTTGATTTTTACAGATTATTAAGCAATGTTCTTGTTGTCACAATAGTGTTTTTTGTTTATTAACACAATCAGAACACATGCGTCTCCTGGTATAAATGTTTGAATATATTTAAGCATGAATTGATGACGCCTTTAAAGTTGGCATACCAAAGAAGTTTATAAATGCTTTAAAAACATATTACAATTGTTAAGCAAAAGTATATGTTATTTTAATTGTACATCATAGAATAATAAATCAATTTGATCTAAGATTGTCCAGAAAATGTCTTCACTTTAAAATGTTATTGTTTTTGGCATTATAATAATAAGTTATTATAAATGAAGTCAAGACATTCAAGCTAAGGCACATCTGTATGCAGATGAAACAACTCTTTATGTATCTGCTCTATCTGGTGTATGGCTCCTACAAAGTATTCAGGCTGTACTTTAGGCATTACAAAGACCTCTGAAAGGCTTGAAAGGTCCAAAGGTTAACACGCATACAATTCAAAAGTTTGTACATCTGATGGATAACACATTGGGAAAAAAAGGATACTAGTACATGTTATGCGTAGTGCTGGATAGCAAGGATGAAGGTTGACTGGTACTTTACCTGTCACCCACGTCAGTGGAAGCTGGTGCATTTTGAACTTTCAAGATGTCACTATAGTAGGAACATGTGTTCAATTGTTTTTAAGTGTAGTGCTTGCACTCGTGTTTGCTTTGGGAACCAGAAATACTTGCTTAAGAGTTGAGTCGGCCAAATAGATTTAAACAAAGCCCTTCACAATGTTGACCCAGTGAAATAGATAGTTTTGGTCAAGCATTCATGGTGTTTTTTCTTTAATAAAAAAACATGCAAATGAAACGTGCTATTTTCTGTCATTTGTTAGGTTTGCATAAAGATATGACTGAAACTTTGTTTTCTCTCTTGAAGAACTATATTGCAGTAAATAGGCATGTCTAGCATCACAGTTAAACCATATTTTATGTTCTATAAGGCGCACCATATTATAAGGCTCACTGTCAAAGAATGGTCTATTTTTGAACTTATGTCTTAAAAGGTGCAACAAACTACAAGGCACATTGAGTGAGATATAAGATTCCGAGTTGAGTCTCAGTTAGTCAGTCAGTCAGTCTTTATTAAGTCTTAAATTCGCAGTAATTCTAGAACTTGTTTGTAACACGTAAAGCTAGCCGAGTTAGCATTAGCTGTGTTAGTATAAGACCTGTAACTCTCAAGTAAGAGTAAGTAAGTAAAAGTAAAAAAAGTAAGTAAAAATTATTAAGACAAAGGCGAGTCCCAACCTTGTCAGTAACACGTAAAAAACACTGTCCGATGCTGCTACACGTAAGCCACGTTAGCGTATTCATGATACCTGTGGCTCCCTACCATGCTTGTGAAATCATAAAAAAAAAGACTGATACAGCTAAAACTAACATTACTGTTGCAATGCTAACTCCTGACCATGTTAGTTACTCATACAAAAAAATGCAGTATGACACTGCTACACATTAGCCATGTTTGAAGTGTTAGCCATGTTAGCGTATTCGCAATACCTGTAATAGGTTGTTAATGCCATGTAAAAAAAAAATCAGACTAATACTGCTAAAACTCAGGTTACTGTGACTACTCTAACCTCCAACCTTGTTAGTAACACATAAAAAAATCACAGTCCAACAACACTACCCTGAAACTACGTTAGCGTATTCACAATAACACTTAACCAAACATTTTCCCTGAACCCCGTGTAGGCTATCACTCAAAATTGCTTCAACATCAGTAAGCACAATCAGAATTAAACAAAATAAAAGGCACTCCAGATTTTTTTTTTTAATTATTGCTTTTATGTATACGTTAGAGTACTAAATATATGGTAACGTTTGTAAAGCCTGTCTGGCCTCGTTGTTTTCCTACCTCTTAATCATGGCTCGGTCCCCCCTTGTTTTTTATTGAGTCAAGTCAAAGAAAATGAACACAACTATTAATCTTCTCAATAGCTCAGCTAAGTCACTTCATTGGATGACGTTAACCGAGCAGAAAGGATGCGAAGAAAAGGAGGGATATGTGGAGGAAGACAGGGAAAAGAACAGAATGAACGGGAGACAGACAGATCACTGAAAGAGAGAAGGCCACTGAGCGAGGTGAGGGGAGAGACAATAAATGAATCTCCGCAGACTAAAAATAGCCCTTTCAGGCCTTGTACGAAGCTAAAAGGGCTGCCTTGGGTGCGTCTCCGGGCACTTGTTCGAAACAATGCCATCTCATCCATTACAGTCACATGTTCACTTGATGGTGACAAAATGCTTTCAATCCATTTTATTTTTTGTTATTTTATGCCATGCTTTCTTAGCTAACAGGAACTCACAAAAAATAGTTTGCATAGATTGGCTGGAGGGGAAAAAACAGAGAGACAGAGGAATGGAAATGCATGAGTTAATGAATAAAAGAAGGTTGAGGAAACTGCAGGAGGAGGAATTGACAGTACATAAGGTGGAGAGAACAGGAAAGGGGGAAAAACTGTGTAAGGAGTGCGGGAACAGCCGTTTCAGATGGAGCACTTTCAAACGGATACGGCACTTTATCTGTCCAATAATGCTTTCTGTCTGCGAGTGCAAATGGGGCGCAGGTTAGCTCAGCTGGCCGAGTGGCTGCATCATGAACTAAAGCCAAAGGTCCTTGTCACAGCTGGGCTAGATTTGAGTCGCAGGCAGAGGGCCCTTAATAAAGCTCATTTCTGACCACTTTGCTGTGTGGCAGTGACAGCCACAATTTAAAATACAAATTTAACCCCTTCATGATGGACTTTTTATATATATATATATATATATATAAAATCCTCAATGTTTTTTCTTACGAAATAATGCTAAATGAAGATTAAATTCCAACTTCAACGAAAATCTTGTAGCATGTTTCTGATGATGTAGAACATTTACAAAGAAAATTAAGCTAAAAATTGCATTTACGAGTATTAATTTATTCAAATCTTTGTGACTCAGAAGCAGACAAAAAAGTCATTTGAAAAAGAGCGTATTTGTTATTTGGAAAATGTGCTGGGCAGGCTACAAACCACCTGTTCCAGGTTCTCAGCAACAGGTAGGGGAAGGGGGAGTGTTGCCTCAATGGTAACAATCCCACCCATCTCCATTTTTGTTGCACCTGTATTGTTAGGTTTGGGGTGTGAGGAGCTGTAAGCTAGTGGGAGAGCGTGTAAACAGATAGTTCTCGGTTATTGGGTGATAGGAAGGGTGGATGGGGTTTCTTCGTGCCAACAGTCCTGCTCGCAACTCTGAGATGAATTTCTTGTGAACTACTGCCACTCTGCAGAAACTAGAAAACAACATTAGAGTGTATTCAGACTGAAACAGTCCATTAGTTGATCGAGTCCTTAACCTTGGGTTCTGTCTGTATTCAGATTGACTTTCAACTGAATATTTCTGTTTAGACCTAAAGCGTGTAAACATAACCATGTGACTAAATATCGCTTCACTCATTGACCAGGAATTATGAGGGCGGGGCAAAGGAAGGAGAGAAAGAATAATGGAAGTCCTCGTCCTTCCAATCCTTGTCGGAATATATTGCTCATTCAAACTTTATTTATTTTTTATTTCGCTGATCAGTTTTGAACGTCTGTATCAAGGTCGGGTACAAAACTTTTTACGGCCACTTTGGTACGGCAGAGGCATGCTGCAAGGTGGTTACTGAGGAGACAACCACTACGAAGATAAGTGTTTGTAACATCTAGATTGTCGGGAAAACAGTGTGAGAAGCAAATTGTATCACGTTAAAAGTTGTTTTAATGAGCCTGCGTTCATCCAACCACATTTCAATAAGTTGCTTTGTCTCATCGTTGCTTCATGTTTGTCCACAGCTCACGGTTGCTTCCTTCCTACACTGTTTACATGCTGTAATGCCCAGCTGTGGTGGCAGTTTTGGTCCAGTTGTTCGAGCAAAGAGTCTATTCGGACTGAGAAAACTCAGAGCAAAACGAAGGTTAGAAACCAAGCAAGACCACCTCGAATGATGGGTCCGAGAGCAGTTCCTGGTCCCAGACCTAGGTCTGCTTAGGTGTATTGAGACTGAAAATGTGTTACGGATTATCAGGGGAAACTCTGATTCACTTTAAGTGAAACAAATGTGTCCAATCTGAATACACCTTCAAAGACCACTGGGAAAACTTTGAAAATAGATCAAAAAATGATTGAAGTGGGGCTTTAACTGGTATGTAGTAAATCAGTGACAGTTGGCGTGAAAGGGTTCTGGCAAATGGTATATACTTAAAATTCTTTTCTACCTTCCATTACGACCCATTCACACACAAATGGCACCTCTGCTGCCAAACCCTGGCACCAACTCATTACCACCAGGAGCAATGTGGGGTTCAGTGCCTTGCCCAAGGACACTTTGACACATAGGCAGGTGAAACGGGAACCGAATATGCAATCTTTCAATGAGAGATCTATGGAGCTCTATCTCCAAATAAATCGTGTACACTGTGTTTACTGTTTTAATAGTTGCATTTAATAAAATGCAGATTTCTTCTAAAAGATGCAAGGAGGCAAAATGCACACTGTATATACTCAAGCTGCAATCATTAATTTATAGAAAAAAACAGGAACTTCAACCAAACATGAGCAATACTGTACATCTGCAAAAGTTTTATGAAAGGAACAGAAGTGAAAGTTTATTTACTCAACTCCACCATTATGCTCAGTGGGTAGTTCTTTACGCAGCTTATAAACGGTACATAATAACAACAGTATGTGACAGGTTCCTCATAACTTTGCCCTTTCTCATCCAATTATCGGAATGCCTACGAGCATGGAAAAAATAAATTCAGCTAATGTGATTATGACTACATTGATCCTGAATTAGAACTCTAATTTATAGAGCTAGTTCATTGTGTACAGGCCTGACAAATGTAGCCTGTCACAACACAGAAGCAGAGTCTCCATCAGCAGCTCGCTGCAAGGACGTCTGTGCACAAGCTCACTCAGGTAAAGGTGGGGGGAACTGAGATCTTCAGCTAGCAACAAATACTATGGAAGTTATCTTCTTTCCTGTTGTGATTTATCCATTTTCTTGAGTGTGATCATCATATAAATCGATGTTTCACTCTGCATGTGCATTTCCTTCAGGAAAAACTGAATAGTGTCTGGTTTTCTGTGATCTTTGGTTGAGGTAACTTGAATGAGAGATGCGGTTGGTGACTGAAAAAAAGAGGATCGCTCTTACCATGTTATGTGGCGAAATGCAACACGTGACACATTCAAACCTGTTATGACTGAGTGGAGTCGCAAGTTATTCTGACTTGGAAAAAATATAAAAGGGAATGTGAAAGCCACATTTCCACTGATCAGTAGGGATGAGATTTAGGTCAGAATGCCTTGGCTTGGAATGGCCTGACTTGGATTTCCACTGCAGTGTGCCAGTCGGGAAAGCAAAAGTCTATTAAGCCATGAGGCAAGCTCCATATCCTCAAGACAGTGTCTTCATTTTAAATCTGACAGATAATCTCAGCATTTACTGAATGATTTTATCCAACTTGAATGAACGTCTTTTCCTGTAGTACATTACAGCATTTTACACTAAATTGCAGCACTTTGTGTATAGTCATCTCAAAGGATAGTTGTCTTTTGTTCGCTTAGTTTTTGATTATTTTTGATTTTTTTTTTTGTAGACACAGTGAAACTCTTTCACAATTGTTCCTTACATGCATGCTGACCTGGAGACATTCATTGACTGTCTATGAGTACTGCACCGACTGACTCCTCCCCCTTCACATTCCAAACATGAAGTACCAGTTGGTTTGAAGAATCCAAAATCCCATCAACTTCTATACAGAGATAAAAAGCTGTTACTCAGTCATTCTGTTAGTCAGAATAAGCATTCTGGCTCTCAGACCTTTTTTAATCAATTTCTTGCTAATCCAGATTATTTTCCACGATAATATTTCTCTATCCCAAGTTAATCATGTCATAAACTGGCCAATCAGATGCCTCAATAAAATAGCACCCATTGCCCCCCCCACTTTGAACTTTTGAAAGGTTTGATTGACATATTCTACCGAGCCCGCTTTTAGTGGGAGGGGTGTGGACTTTCAACAAGCGCACTCCTGATTAATGAAAGTGGTTGCCATAAACACATTGACTCAGACCAACGTGGACCATTCACTGCTTACTGACGTCCTCTGACTTCTGTATCGTGAAAAAAAATTACAACTGAATTGATTTGGTAGGAGCCAGAAATGAACCACTTTCTATGGTTGATTGGTCATGGTCATTACTATATTTTGCTGTTTTAAGACAAAATCAAAAAATAAGTCATTTTCTAGCGTTTGTGCTTTCTTGTGGGGTCCAGATGACCCCATTCCCAATGTTAATGTGCCTTGGATGGCACAAGGGATTTTCTGTAGTTTTTTACACTTTTTCAAACCACAATTTTTTTTTTCTTGATTCACAACAAGTTGAACAAATAAACACTCAAAAATGCCAATTTAACTTAAGCCTATTTTTTATATGTGTCATCTATCATCAGAAAAATGCTACAAGAACATGTTAAAAACACTAAAAACCCTATTTTCACCACAGTGGGCCTTTAACTCAAATAGCTGACCATTTTATAATGCAACTTGAAAACACAAAAATCAACAAAAAATAATCTGAAAGGCAACAGAAGACTGCACAAGAAGGGATGTAAGAAATACAACAAACAAACAGCCAAAGAACATACATATACTATAACTATTTATTATAGATAACGGAAATTTCTGACTCAAAATAGTGACCAGAACGGGTCAAACGTAAGCAGTGTTTTATGTGTTCAAAAATTAAAAAGTACACCACAAGATATCCACTGTCAATGGTCTGACAGGCTTTTGATTTGGGATTCTTATAACCATCTCGCACAACTGGACAATTCTATCCAAGGGATTAAAGACAGTTAAATCATGCATATGTCTCAGGCCTTAGTCACAACTGCCTTTACAGTTTTATACTGACTGTCTGCAGGAGAAAAATGAAAGTTGTAGAGTGAAAATGTTCATGCACGTTTATTCCACTGGCTTGTGCAAGCTAAAGGTTGTAGTGTACACTTCAAGAACACGTAAGAGAGTGAAGTAGGTGAGACACAGGCTTGTCATGTGAATTTTTAATTCTTTCCACCTCCCAAAATCCTGTGTACTGTGCCCGTTAGTGCCATTCATTTGCATGCAGCCTTTTTGCTGTAAAATAAAAAAAATAGACAATCAGAGAGTAGTTTGTGTGGGGATGCTATCATATGGCGGCCTATAGGCACTTACATATCACCTGCCCTGTGTGTGTGCAGCATTTGCACGCGGTCAGTGGGGGGTCAGTGCACACACCTTACTAATGAGTAAAGTGCAGCGTAATGGCTCGGTACAACATAAGTGCGCAAACGATTAGAGTGTGGCATAAGGGCATAAGTCGTAAGCTTGTGCAACTTCCATTATTATTACAAATCCTTCATGACACACGTACCACACGCACAACAATGGTATGATCCATTTTCATGACGCCCCTTAAGGTGGCCGAATAAGGGTCATGTGAACTGCAAGATACACCTGCAAACCCCTTAAGATGTGGCCCCTCCTGTGTAAAATCCTCTACGGCCCAGACAACCCAAAAACCTGCAGCACCGATACATACGGGTGCCTGTGACTCGGGCATTAAATCAGTACTTTAAATCAGTAATTACAAAGCTTCACACAACGAATTAGACCGAATCCAAAATGCTTCCCTGCCCCTCTGAATCCTCTCTAAAGCTCCATCCTTGGAGCATTTCAAGCTATAGTGGTGTTGGAGGGTGTTTTTTAAAGAGGAGCTGTAGTGAATTAAAGTTGGCCACCCTCTGCGGGTAGGATGATCGTGTTTGTGGACGAAATGTATTTCTTCTTGTGGGTGTGCTCTGAAGGACAGAAGTTTACATTAAAATGCAAGGATTGAGTTTCTAGTTATATCAGTTACGTGCTGTTTAAGTTCTAAGGCTGATGACGTATCTTCAGAGCGCTGTTAGCAGTCGCTAACGTATTGATGAGGTCATCAAGCGGTAGTAACGTCCTAATTTGAAGACACTATCTCTCCAAATGGAAAGATAAATGTGGAGATAGGAAGAAGCTGTAGAAATTGGAAGAAATTCGGATTTAGCCTTAGTGTAATAACAAAAGACTTTCTCTTGTGTTGCTACTTACTTTACAGCTAAAAAGCTCATTCATTTCCTTCAAAGCAACATTTTTATTTCATCCAAATGCTTCAAATTAAAGAAAGTGAGGGCTGATTTTTTTATTTTTAAAGTTCTAGAAGCTCAGTTTTTGACTTTGTGCTAAAAAAGCTGAATATTGGGCTTTAGTTTACAAGCATTTCACATTTGAGTTTCTGCAAGTCTGATCAAGGTCAGTCGGATCTGGTGAAAGCCATGAACAGGGAACTGGGAAAGCCTTGGCAAAGTGGTCAGAAGCCGGGTACACTTTGAGCCAGTCACAAAGCGTTCTGAGATTATGACATATGACCAAACTAAGAATAAACACGATGTGCCTCCTTTCTGAGGGTAAATACAGATGAGTAAACTACTTTACTCACAAGGAATCTTTACAGAGAGAGAAAAACTTGCATCAGTGATTGTTTTCAGAAAAGCTTGTCTTTGGTGGAGGAACACAGATTGTGAACACAACACCTGGTGCTGACAATTTGAAATCATTTTAGGAATGCTCTGGCAGAATAATTGAATCTTTCACTCACATGCCCGCTCACTGCTGACCACACAACCACGAATCGACAGAGAAATCAACCCAAACCGGGTCTTTCTGAATTGGTCTTTTAAGATGCGCCGCATGCACAAAGCTGGAGAAAACACTAATACCCAAACAAATCAAATTCAGAGCCAGAGATTAAGGAGCTATGGATGACAGTGATGCGCAGACAGTGGTAGAAACATTCAGATAGAAGCAGCAGATCTCATGCTGTTCTGCCTAATGGAGGGCCCATATACAGTATGTGTCTGTCAGCTCAGATTCAGAGGGAGAGGAATGAACAAAAGACAGGCAAGAAGCACGACTGCAAGCTTTTGTGTTTGCTTCCACTTCGTGTTCTTCACGAGAAAAAAAAACTACATTGTTAGATAAAAAATCAAGCAGCACTACAGAAAAAAAAATACGTTGCCCCTTCACCTGTAATGCAGTAGGCGATGATTCACTTTTCCTTTCGTTCACGAGAAAAATAATTACGTTAGAGACAACAGCCTTGAAATTAGAAGTTTGAAACAATGCAGATGATCTTTATCGCTCCAGGAAAACCACCTTAAACACAGTGGATGGATGATGCGGTGACCCAGACACAGTGGCAACAGCAGAACATTTGGATGAGAGGGCTTGTGGGTCTTGTTGCAGTCCAGACATAATCGTTCAGTTATCAGTTGTTGCAAGGCAATAAACCACTGCAGCAAAATCATCTGCACAACAGACAAGTCGACCAGGCAGGTTTACAATCAGAGAGGATCATGTCAGAATGATGGTCACCCGTGGTATGTGAGAAGTGATCGGAGTTCATTTCTTAGCTTCTTAGTCGAACCATTTACTGCTACGTTCACACCAGGCATGTGATGCCTAAAACCAGCTCTCACTGGACTGGCACTACCTAATGCATGTACTCACGGTTGGAAGAGGCTTGGTGTGAAATGTCAAAGCAAAGAAAATATGGTTTTTTTCTTTTCTTTCACAGCTCTATTCCGATATATGAAAGACTTGGTGTCATATAATTCCAGCCGGGAATACAAAAAACAACAATTATCGTTTCTCTTCTGTGATCACTTCTGTAAATTAAAAAGGACACCATCCCTGCACCACTACAAAATCAAATCGAAGTCCCTGATTGGTCAAAGTTTATTGGTTTAACTTTCAACACACAGTCAATGGCTGCACGCTTTGTACGTAGAGTCTGAAATTGGAAAGTTGTCCAGAGACACACGAGAGTTTTGAATGTGGAAGCCCGTAATGCCCATAATTGCACATTAACATAAACTTTTCATTGGAACTGGCTGCTAAATAAAGCAAGCTCTTTGACATACCATAAATCTTTGACTGCTTACATGATCAACGTGAATCAGCTGATTCCAAGATGAAGAAAAACGGCTTTTCATATCAGATTTACACCTTCATGCAACATTTTGTAACGTAAAACGATGCAGTTTTAGTTACATGCTTCTTTAAAATATGTTACATCCTTACAAGGTGCCTGCGTCTCACCTACTTCAACCTTACTTACCCTTACGTGTTGCTTAGGTGTTTACTACGACCTGTTGTCCACATTGCGCTCAGAAAAAAAGTGTTCAAGAACTATTTTCGCTCTTTGGGGCCACAAATTGGTCTCCGACCGTAATAATTAAGAGGGGTCACCGGCGTGGCCCGTGAAGGTGTGCCCATTTTTTGTCGGCAGAATGCCAGGTTTAACCCGTGTGGGCAGTTAAGTGCATTAAGTGTTGCAAATGAGCACAAAGCTGCTTTCCTCCACTTCAGAATCTGCAGGAATTAAGTTAATGGCGTCACCGGTTGAAGAGTTACGGTAGAGGAAAACAAAAAGTTTGACCCAGACTTTCTTTGCATCTAAACTACACTATGGACCCTCACCGAGGTCGCATGAACTTATCAGCATTTGCAAAGTGTGTTACCGACTATTTTGGTCTGAGCTATTAAAACAAGTGCCTTTGGGACTCCCCATGTAATGCTTAAAGGCACACACACACCATGCCATCACAATTACACAATCTCCAGTGATCTTCTCAAGTTCCACTTCACTGTACATCTAAAGTTAGCTTAGGCAAACAGGTCTACTGAAAGGGGGGAGGAAAGGACATGTCAGCAGGCTGGACCCTGTTAACCTCATGCACCGTTTGCTACCAGGTGGATTGTTCTCAGGGGTCTAATTCCCCTGCACACAGCCCACGGTCCCATTAGCAGTAAGGTGATCTGGCTGCAGAGCAGTGGCCAGGGAGAATCCCGCTTTGCATGTGCATGCTGAATGAAAGCCTATCAGGAAATAATGTCCTTTCACATGCAAATCTGTACCTTTAAGAAGCTCCCCAAAAAGTAGGTGTTATTTATCAATATAACTTGGATTTTTGTGGAGTTTTTCTCCTTCTGGATGCAGTTTATCAACCCTCAGAGGCAGTCTTGTTTTAACGCTGTAACATAAGTGCATCAACAAGTGCTGACTGCACAATGTGTTCTGCATGAAAACAAATTGAGAGCTGGACATGAAGTGAGTTGGATGCTGTAAGCCTTTTTTTCCATGTCCAGCTCTTTTTGCTTGTCTGTTTTGTCCTCGCAGTCTCACTTTTGAGCTCTCCAAAAGCACTCAGAGCAAACCTCTGTTCACTCACACTCCTCAGCACCTTGTTCCCTCTTCCCTGTGTTTTTCTTTCCACTGACCCAGATACAAACACAAGAGCGGTCAACGAGGCAGACTCACTCAAAACCCTCCAGATCTCTTCAAAGAAATGGACCTACAACCAAACAGCAAATGCAAAATCAGTGAACCATTAAAGGATTAAAGTGCCCCCATTTCTCTTAAGTTACGTATTAAAGGACATAACAAGCTAGGAAAGTTTTTCCTGCCACTGAGGACAAAAAACTGAGGACAGGATGCTTGTCCCTGGTGTTTTATCCCAGCATGCACCTCTCATCCAATGAAACCTTGGCACAAACTTCACCCACCCTTCGCTCTCCTCTCTTTCCCTCTCCCTTTCCTTGGCTTTACGGGACTTGTGCAGGAGTCCAATCAGGATCACAGCTGCCCGGATGCCGGCCTTTTTGTTGTGGTACCGTCCTCTGGGCTGAGACATGCCGGCAGTGTCAGCTGGTGCCAAAAGACTATTTGGGTGACAGCTGTTCCAAGGTTGGGTTTTCTAAGGGGTTGGTGGATTCCAAGCTCGGAAACAGCTGAGAGTTCTCAGCCGGCACAACCCCCCCCCCACACACACACACACACTCCCTCCTCCCCACTCAATTACAGCCTCTTGACCAACAAACTGTCCCTTTCAGGAGAAATCCAAAAGTTGGTCCTCTTTGTCCCGGCAGGATGAATCGATGAGTGTTAGTAGTAATTCCAGAGGTCCAAGTGGGATACTCCAGCTCAAGGTGAACTATCTGCCCTCTTTGTTCCTGCAGTGTCTCTGCACATGACTGCACCACAGCGCTCGATGGTCCTTGATGAAAGGATGAAGAGGAGCAGCCTCACGGACACTGTAGCTCAGCATCTCTCTGTCTGCCAGCCTCTGTCTTCCCGCCTCTCCCTCCTTTTCTCAACATGCTCTGCTTCCTCTCCCTCTGTGCCTCTTGCTACTGTTAGCTCCCTCCTCCACGTCTTCATAGCCACTCCCTTCCGCCATCCGATAGGCGCAGGGAGCACAAGGTACCTCCCCTCACACCCTCTGTCCCCTTCGTTTTTCTATCTTGATGTCCTTGTTTCTACTTTAATAATTGGACATTAATCTGTTTGGCCTTGTCCTATCTGCTTGCCTTCTTGATTTCATTTCCTGGCAAAAACACACACGCTAACACCTTTCTCACCTCCCCACGTGTGCTCACACACTCGCGTACACACACATCACACAAGGTGTGAAATTTCAATTCAAGTCGGCTTATCATCTGATTGCCTGCGCTGCCTTTTTCAAGGACGAGAAAACTGAAATGCTGCCTACATAAAAAAAAAAACAGAAAGAATATGCGTTTCTGAAATTGATCTTGATGTTTCCAACTTTTATATTTTTGTTTTAAACTCAATTAACCTGCTCAACTTCTGCATGCTTCTTGAGCAGGTTTTCAGCACCGCACTGCTTTTGTCACTCGTCCTGTTCAGCGTGTGCATGTTTTCCTTTCCAGTTGCTTCATGTCAGTAAATAGAGCAAAGGCAGTGACCATCACAGAACATATTGATCTGGAGTGTTCAGTCTCCGTCAATCCTAACCTGTTAGCTTCTACTTTCAGATCCACACCACCAACTGCTGGTTAGCAGGCCAGTTTGTTTGCTTTTAATGTTAGCCCAACCTGTTTGGTTCCCACTTGTTCTTCTTGATGCTTCTATATGCATGGCAAAAAAATTGTTGATGCTGATGTGTAAAGTATGAAATCAATGATTACTGTATTGTCTGCACTTTAAGGCACACTGAAAGGACTTTTTTTAAATTAAATGACAGTTCGCCTTATAACCTGGAGTATATGGATTAATGCTGGTCGTGTTTACTGATGTAAAAGCAATTTTGAGAGTTCCAAGATCAAAATCTCAGTCTGTTCTGAGTTCCAAACACAGGTGTTATGGTGAATATCCCAACGCGGCTAACACGTAGCGGTGTGGGACTTTTTTTTCATCGTTTTACTAAGGTTGGGAGTTGGCAGTCACTGTAACATTAGTTTTAGCGTTATCAGTCTATTTTTCAAACAAAAGAGGATAATACAGGTATTGTGAAAATGCTAACGTGTAGCGTGTTACATACTGGCTCTAGAGTTACTGTAAACCTAGTTAATACAGTTTGACTGATTGGCGGATTTATCTGCGACTGTTTTTTGTAGCTTAATGCGCTTAAAGCTACGTTCACACTGGCCTCTGCAAAGCGCATTCAAGCAACCAAAACCATAGCATTCTATGCAAGTTTTCACAACCATTTTTGGACTGTACGTCCAAAACGCACGACCACTGAACACTTGTTGAAAGCTAAACCAGGTCGAAATCAGGGACTTAGATTTGGTAGTGACATATGATGGCGTCCCTTTAAGAATTGCAGTTTTTGCCCGGCTGGAAATTTATGACAACAAGTCTTTCATACAGCAGAATAGAGCTGTGAAAAAAAAGCCTGGAGCATGATTTGTGAGTTTTGCACCGCTGTGACATTTCACACCAAACCTCTTCCAACTGTAGGTAGTTGACATGAGCTAGCATTGGGTAGCGAAAGTTCTCCAAACAGTTTCACGGGCTGGTCTGTTCGAGGCTGAAATGGGTGAGCGATTTTCATTGCCTTAACTTTTGAGGGTAAAGTTTATCTTCAGCCTCTGAAAACCTTCTGCTAGATTTGTAAGCATGTAAACATCAAGGAGAGATTGCAGAGATATTTACAAAGTTTTTTAAATGTTCTTAGCTCTCAGCCTCTATGTAAATGTCTTCAGAAAAAGACAAGCACACATTAGATTGCTATTCGTGGGTTTTGACTCTTTTCAGTTATCAGGTGCGTGCATAGACTTAAATGCCACGTTGAATGCTTGTACTAATGTATTAAAGATGTATTAAAGGTGATGCAGGAGGGAAGCAGATGGATGTGTAATGTGATGAACCAGCTTACATGGTGACATTTGGATTGTATTCAGTAAAGGACAGTTCATTTTTCACATCTTTTTTCTTTGTACTCAAAGAAACAGCAGATGAACAAAAAAAGGGGTTTGAAATGAAACCATCTGTGCTTGTTTTGTGTGCAGCACACAGAATGAACGTTGCCTTTTGTATGCTTCATTAAACACATATCAGGCTTTTCTGCATTGATTCTACCACTCTGATGATTTTATTCTGAAGAAGTCCTTTTGTTTTTCTGTATCATGACAAATAAAAAAAAGTCCTGAAAAAGTAGAAATGTGGGTCACTTTTCTTCAAAGATAAAACTTTGCAGACAAGGACAAAGACACAAAGCTACGCATGAGGCTTCAAAAAGGCTGACGCAGCAGAAAAGCAGTGATTCATGGTGCACATTTGGTGGAACCTGCCGACGTGACATTGCACGACCACAATAAAAAGGTGAAAGTTGTTCACCAGCTGGAATAGAACGGCTTTGGAGCTTGTACAGAAGATAATTGCAAAAAAAAAAGGATCATTCAGGACAAGTAACCAAGAAATCTCAACAGATGAGACGCCTCAGTTTTTCTCTGACAACAGCCAGTGAATAAATTAATCCGGAAAAAAAAAAGAAAACCCAGCAGCAATAAATGCAGCTATTAAATAGAAGATGATAGCTGTCTCTGTGTGTGATCAGCGCCATGGAAACCAGACAGCTGCCAGAGGATGGGCCTGACTAAACCCCAGAACTCCATCGTCCTGACAGCCACACACGCCTTAAAGGTTTACCCTCGGTGGCCCTTTTTCACTGTTCACTCCCACAACCGTTGGTGCAGGACTTTACGCTCACAGTCAGTCATCTGAGCATTTCAACCCCCCCCTCCCAGGTGGGGTGGCAAACAAACAAGCTCACAGGAGTTGTCAGCAATTCCCTGCAGAGAGATGGTTACCAACTAATAAAAGCATTAATGTGTGTGCACACAAACGCTGTCAGGGATGGAGGAGGAACCGAATTTGAACTTTAACGAGACAAGAAAGGAGAAACACGGAGAAACAAGACAACCTGAAAGAAATGGAGACCACAGTATGATACAAAAGAGCAATAGAAAGCCAACGAGAGGATCTAGACCTGACCAGAAGAAAACCACACACATGAATATACTCAGCACTTACCAGCAGAAACAGAAACGGCTGGTTGATTATGAACCCAAACCGTCCAGACCACCACACCATTAAAAATAAGCCCAAAACAACAAACCCTGTAAAAAGCAGGAGCACTAAATTGGGAAGATACCACCATGAGAAATCAACCCTTTTTTGAACAGTAGTACGCACTGACAGACCTTTGAAAACACACAACAGTTAAAGGAAATTAAACAGAATCCCTTTTGGGGTCACATGGTGGCTGGAGCCAACCCAGCTACTGTTGGTTGAATGTGGGGTACACGCTGAACAGGTCATCAGTCAGTTGCTTTTAACATTGATTTTAAATGGATAAATGGTTGTCTCTCTCTGCATTCTAGACACGTTGTCGACCTAGAGCGACGCTTTGGAATAGTTGGGCCTCTAACCACCACCAACGTCTTTAGGCTCTGGGGTTTATTCATTCATGGAAGCTGAATTTTCTTTACACATGTCCTCTATCATCGGAAAAATGCCACAAAACCATGTTAAAAACATCAAAAACACCATTTGCCTCAGAGTGGGTCTTAAAACATCTGTTTAGCATGTAGCTGAAGCAAGCACAATACCTAATGTACTCCCTTTTTCTCAGTTTCTTCTTTTCTCTGTGTTCAAACACAGCTCTGGTTACACATTTTCATGAAGCACAGCCTTTCCTGTCACTTCACAGCTACTAAAGTGTCTGGCAAACACGCAGATGCCAAGCTGTCAACACAACCTCCCCACACGACCTGCTTGTTCCCCGACAGCGCCCGCGCACAAATTACACGGTCCGCCCAGAAATGTCTTTAATGGATTACATTGCAGTAATCATTTCAACAGCTTTGTCCATTTTCTTCCCCTCCAAACACTCACATCCACACTCGGGCCAAATGCTTGACTGAGCCAGAGAATTTCTGCAGCAGAATATCACCGGATGACCTTCACGGCTCCTTTCAGAGTAAGCACTCCACCCCCAAAATACACAAGCACAAATGAGAGATCCCTGTTTTCTGTGTTTTCCAGCGGATGTAATGCTGCAGATGAGTATCTCCACATTTTCAGCAGGGCCATCCAATTACCATCAGTGGTCAAGGCATAAAGATCTGCAGGCTGTTGGCCAAGAAGCAGAGGAGCTTTAAATGGAAATGACAAAAGCGCCACAAATCCCAGTTTATCTCCGAAATGCTATGTTTTCTTAGAAATAAAACTATGAACACCTAAGAGAAGAAATACATAAATACACAATCCATCTCTTTTCAGGACAAACGTTATGAGCCAAACAGCAACTAACATTCAGCTGGTCATTTTAACCCTAGAGAACACAAAAGCATTTTTTTTTTCAGAGCTTTTAGGGTTAATTTAAACTTTTTTTCTTCTTTTTTTGTGTTTATTTTGAACAGCAGCAATTAACAGCAGCCAAAATAACGAAAAAAACAAAGAAATGGAAAAATATAGATAAAGCTTAAAAAAAGACAGTGGCCATTTTGGATTCAGAAGTGGATTCTCCAGAATTGCATGTGCAAACTTTGATTTTTTGAATTTTTTTAAGCCTACATTTAAAAATGTTCTTCTTTCCTGGGATCAATAAAGTTTTTACAAGTGACTGAATTGAGAGGAAGCAGTTTCATATTTTTTTATCAGGACAGACAGTCCTGCATATGTCCATGACGCTTTTTTTTCTCGCAGTTTTTCAACGAGTCTTTAGACACACATTCTGCAAACCTTAAATTGTTGATTACATTTGTGACATACAAGAAAACACCTTTGTTTGATAAAGCAAAACAAATATATTGAGAGGAATTGTGTGTACTTGGAAGCTTCCCTGCATGGTGTCAAACTGCATAACCCTTAAGTAAACAGGATGACCTTTGGGACTAGGATACGCTTGATTGTAGAGAGACATAACGAAACATTTATCCATCACTTAAGAAAACAAGAAAAAAAAAGTTTTAAAAGGGCGAATGGTATGAACATTCTTCTGGACATCTTTATAACTTTATACATCCTGCAGCTTTACCAAAAAAACACTGTAACACCTTCTAAATCTTTCTTTCACAAAAACGTAAGATGAAAGCATTTTAATTGCCAAACCTTTAAAAAAAACTCATTATATATCTAAACTAATCATTGTACCACAATAAAGGTTTTGCTTTTTTATTTTTTTTTAAAGGTACAGGTATGCAAACAAAAAAAGGACAAGACAGCATTCATTTTGCTGTCATTTCAGAAATTTCAGTTGGTTTTTTTTTCTTCATTTTTTAGTAACATCTTGTCTCGTTTTTTTTTTTTTGGTTTTTTGTTTTTTTTTTACAACTGATTGTGCCATTTTTAAATGTATTGTCCCTAATGACCCTGTCAAGCCCGTCTTCCTCAAAGAGTCCTTTGTGTTGTTTATTTAATCTTTAAACTTCCTATTGCCGTATTTTCCGCTCCAAACCGCCAACATTAGCTTGGGGAGCTGCAGCATTATTAAACAAAGGGATGATGGGATATTTATTTCCGCGCCAACAGTCTCGCCTAAAGCTCAGTGGCAAATTTCCAATGAACTCCTGCCGCTCTGCAGAAACTTTGTCCTAGAAAATGACACAGGTTATGGATTTTGGCAAAAAAAATGTAAAAATCATAATTAGAAGACCACTGGGAATGATTTCACAATAGATCAAAAGATGATCGGAGTGGGACTTGAACTCAGTCAGAATCAGCTGAGTAATCAAACTAAAGACAGGGCAACAGAAAATCAGTCAAAACAAAACCTGACTAAATAAGTACATGTCAACCAAAAAAGGTGGAATTCCTCCGAAATTCTGTTTAAACAAACAGGATGACATGTACTCAGAACTGTTACTTTTGTGTTTGCCTCCATAGCTGAACACTTTTTGCTGTAGTTTGTGTGACATTTACATGGAAATTTGTTTAACACATTATAAAGCATTCTTCTGCCATTTCTCATAGTTGGACATGCAGTCAAATATTTGTAGATAAGATGGAAATTTTCACCATTAAGGAATACTTTTTAAGAAAAAACTTTAAACTCATCTTCTAAAGTAGTTTTTACATCTTTTATTCTGATTTCAGGGGCTTTTATTATGAAAATTATTTTGACTTTTATTGCTCTAATTTTTTTTTGACATTTATTGTATGTAAAGCCCTTTGAGGTGATCTGTGACAGGTAAAGTGCTCCATAAAGTTGAATTTGGTTCTCTTGAACAAGTTTTAACAGATGTAACACATTCATGTTAAAGCATAAATAAGAACAGATGTGACGTTACCTGAGCTGCTTTATTGGTAAATGTAAATCGCTCAACGTTTCCTTCAGTAAATTCCCTCAATATATGCTTTAACAGCGTTACTTGTTGTGTGTGAATGGAACCAGTGAATTACAAGTGTGACCACGCCTGACACTAATGACCAGGAGGAAAATAAACACTCCTATTTGAAGCCAGTCACCCCTTCAACTGATAAGAACGAAGCACACCTATCCCCTTTGCTGCAAGCTCCAGGAAAGAGACGGCTGCATCTTCAGACATGTATGGACTCTGCTGAAAAATTCTGCTCATTCAAGTTTAATTTCACTGAGTTTATGTTTCCTTTAAGTTTAAATTATAATAGGAAAAGTGTTGTTCCCTTTTTTAAGACAGTTACACTGATTAGCTGATTATAGTAAAATCTTTCACAGTAAAGAACATCTGTGGATCTGAAGCGACAGCAGCAGAAAACACACAAACTGCATCCGCTATGAAGATAAAACCAACGGTTTAGCAAAAGCTTCATGGCTGTTAGAGAAGAATTTATGGCTGGAGAGTCTGCAGAAATCTGGACAGTCAACTGACTCAAATGAGTCTAAAGTTAGTGGACAGTGATAAAATCTAAGATCTTCATTTGTTAACATACAGTAGATACTTTCAGGGTTTTTTGAAACAGAAACACAGGTGTGTTCGGTTCTCATCTGCCAGGAGGACGGCTGGCTTCAGAGGGGTGCTTTTTTTATTCCCTTATGGTCAATAGTTACAGCTAAACACTTTAAAGACCCACTCTGTTTGGTGTTTTGAACATGTTCTTTTGTGGCATTTTCCTGATGATGGAGGCCATGTATAAAGAAAATTAAGCTTATGATTGCATTTCTGAGTATTTTTTCATTCAAATAATGATGACGCAGAATACGACGCTTGAATATGTGATGTGGATGCTACAATCAGTGGGCCACAAGCCCCTTGCTCCACGAAATTATGATCCATCCATTTGTAGACAAATAGATCCATGTATGTCTTTGTTTTCCTCGTCTGAGCTGGGATCTGGATCATAACTTTACAGCTGGATAGGTCCAATATTGCTCCCCATTTCTGTTGCAGCAGCAATATCTGTGGGTGTGAGGGGCTGTAATCTAGCGGGAGAGGATGGGAAATGAGGGCAGGGTTACTCTGCACCAACAGTCCTGCCCACATATTTCTAATGAGCTACTGTTGCTCCGTTGAAACTGTTCCAGAAAATCAACACAGGTTTTTTTTATTTTTGAGTAAAAAAAAGCCCAATCATAAGTAAAAGTTCACTGGGAATGCTTTTCCAGTCGATCAAAAGATGATCAGAGTGAGACTCAAGGGCTGAATGTCAAACAAGGAGGCATTGAGTGAGTCTTTAGTATGACTCGCTCTTGGTTTTGAACTCATGACCTTCCAGTCTCAGGGCAGACACTCTCCCACAAGGTCAGTCTAGCATACTTATGGGAATAAATAGATTCTTGCGCAGTGTAATTACTTCATTCAGTTTCTCCTTTGACTTTTGACCTCAAAGGAGAATAAATCTCTTTGTTCTTTTCTTTCCACCTAAGCTGTCCCTCTGTTTAATTCTGGGAGGTGTTTCCATCGTCTGACAGCTGCAGCATTTCCTGCAAACTCCCCGGATCCTCCACTGAAAACACCAAATGAATCATCAAACTGCTTGATGAAAAATCTTTCCCAGAATGTCTGGACGGCTGTTTTAACAACTTCCCGAATCTCTGTCGTGTACTATCAGTGCTGGAGCCGCGAAACAAAACACGGAGGTCAATAGATTATTCATTTAAGATAAGTTTTATGGCAGCACACTACAGCGTGAGTTATGACTGCACACACTAAACCCACACGTGTGCTGCTTTACAAACATTTTACACATAAAGTGACTTTTCTCACACCCACACCTTTAAAAGACAATCTTGTAACCTCATTCAGCTGAATATATCATGTTCGGTCACACGGGAAGCTCAATAGTGAACACTTCACACTGCCAGAAATAAATGGCAATTTCAATGTTAGTAGAAATGTTCAATCTGGCATTCAGCAGGCCAGTTCGGGGGCGTTTAGGTATCTGAGGCACTCGGGGGGGAAGCATCAGCTTTGACATGATTTTAATTTAATCGTAGCCCTCTCTAATGCAGAGCACTGTTAAACAGAGCTGCAAAGACAAAAGGGGAGCTGCCTCTTCGCTTGAAAGCTTGTCACAGACTCGGAAATTGTGTCAAGCAGGGAAAGAGAGGGGCATTACGGGCTCTTTTTCATGAAAATCCTGTTTGGTTTGGGTGAGAAAAAAAACCCTCAAGCAAGAAAAGTCTTACATTTCATGAAGGATAGTGTTTTGCTTATTACTAAGAAATCAGATGCCTGACGTTGCTTTTCCTCGCCCCCCCACACAGCACCTATAGCTGACCCAGGCACAAACACAAAAAGGTTTAGACTGAGGGTGGGGGTGTTTCCAATTTCCAATGAGATGTCTGGTTTTCTATCCTTCTTTTATTTTAGTGTGTCTATGATCATGGTAGTTTAAAGCGTGTGGTATTTAAGCCATAACACACAAAATCCTTGCAAAGCTGGCAAGAAGAAAAGAAAATACAAAAGAAAGAAAATAAAATCTGATTGTAACGGATGTTGTTAGAGATTGAGCAATATTTGTTCTTTCTCTTTGCAGGAATAAATGATGATGTCTTGTAATTGCTGCACATTGACAGCTTCCATTAAAAATTGTCTGACGTAACAATTTGCACCTCATTTATAAACTCGCCGTAAAAATTGGAGTTAAAAATACCTTAACAGACAAAAAGTTAAGTTAAGTCAGAGTTAAGCAGCTGTGTTGTGAAAATGAAAAAGCATTTCCGGTGTTGACTTTTATTTTGAAATATGAGTCACATTGGCTTCCATATGTCTGTCCCTCCCTGAGACTGTTTCTGTTTTGTGTCAGAATTGTGCTGTATTTTTGCCAGCTTGCTCTTCTCATCTACCTGTCTGCCCCTCCTTTTGTGTCTGTTATCTTCCTCCATTCTGTCAGTCTCCTCCTCCTGTGTCTCAGCGGACATTGTTAATACCCTGGCACACTTTCAACCGCAAATCATAATCCAATGAACCACAGTCTGTTCTCTGATATGTTTATATCAAGGACTGCCATTTGAATTTGTTTCTTCTTTTCTATTATTTTTTTTCTGCCAGACGATGAAGTTTGATGCACAGTGAGACCCTTCATGCCCACTTTGTCTCTGATGGAACAGTTCAATGCTTGAGAGACAGAGGAGTGGAAGCATGTGTTTCAATGGCTGTGCTTAAAGCCCACACAGTCAGGGCCCTTGCTGAGCCAACCACACCAAACACCATGTGTTTATGACGAGGCGACAGATGGAGGTGGAAGAGAAGAGGGAACGAGACAAGTTGAAGAGGCACAGAACGCGTGATGTTCAACATTTGAGCCCAGGTTGACCAAAGCTTTAAAGCTGTATTCACACCGCCCTCGACAACGTTCAAACGGCCACTTTCAACGGAAAGTCTACATAAACGGACATGTGTGCCCATTTCAGGCTTCCGTGTTCAAAGCTCTCACATTCACACCTTGCAGAGCAAATTTCTACGCCATTTTCCGGCTCTACAAACAAAAAACGCGTCGATTGAACGCACGTGAAAAGTTAAACCGGGTTAAACTAAACAGGGATGTGGATTTGGTAGAGATGTATGGATGATGTCCCTTTAATTCACGGAGTGCCAATCGTCTGAAAATTGATCGTGCAGGAGAAATGGATAATTCCGGCTTATGTCCGTCTGGACACCAAGTGTCATCTGTCTACCGGAATAAATCTGTGAAACGAAAAAAAAGACTGGAGCAAGGTTTGCTTCGACATTTCGCTCCGTCTCTTTTACCTGTAGGTGGCAGACGTGCTTTCAGCGTGTTCTTGAACATGCCTCAAATGCCCCGTGTGAACTTCCGAGTGATCCGGATACACGGATGTGTAGGACCAGTACGTTACAAATCTCTGTCTCGTGCATCTGAACGCTCGTCTCGCAGGAAAATGCAAACCACTTCAAAATGATGAGTACAGTCATATGAATGGACATTGTTTCTTCATTTGTTTCCTTCTATTGTTTCTTAATATTAAAATCCGAATCATATTTTTAAACAACTTAGCTTTAAAGTGTCATTTCCTTCGATCTTTTGCTAAACGGAATTCTCTGGGTCATTTTGTACTTTACCAGCTATTGTAAAAAAAAAAAAAACATTGAAACACCAGAGCTTTGGCTCCATTGTTGACATTCTTTCATCTACTGTAACTCCTCAACTGTTGATGCACCTAACTTAATTCCTGTGGATTCTAAAGCCGAGGAAAGCAGCTTTACACTGAAATGCAACACTTTACAGTAGTGAAGCAGCTGATTCTGAAGCTGTTAGAATTATGTTGAATGCATAAATGATCAACAAGCTACTGTAGTTTGAAGAGCATGTGTCCAGATCCACTCAAATACTGTTTATCACACGTGTGTCGTATCATTACAGCGTCTTCTTCAACCCACTCCAACCTTTTCATGATTTTGAGTTTTTCTGTTTAGTGCTGTCAAGTGTGTTTTTTTTCTGTGTGTAACACACATCCCGTACATCACTTTACCTTTGGTCCACCATCAAGTGTAACAAGATCCATGGTGCAAGTGACTAAACCGACGCTTGTGTAATTCATACTTGAGTATCTGATGGCTATCAGATGACACGTGCCATTTAAACCTGCACCATGAACTGCACGCAGTTTCAATTGCTTCGGTTTTATTAAGCACTCCAGAGTTACCACTTGGTCAAAACATGAGATTGGCAAATCAGAACCTACCTTCCTACCATGACATCTAATATGACTGGTTTAGTGGCATCATGGAGTGTCTGCTCTGATACTGATGGGTTATAGGTTCAAATCTACGATCAGGTCGCTCCCAAAAACTCTGGAAATAAGAACCCAGTTTCTTCATGCGTGAAATTTAGCATTTAACTTTCACTTA
Organism: Adrianichthys oophorus; assembly: GCA_036245035.1. Taxonomy (NCBI): domain Eukaryota; kingdom Metazoa; phylum Chordata; class Actinopteri; order Beloniformes; family Adrianichthyidae; genus Adrianichthys; species Adrianichthys oophorus. The sequence goes on along the minus strand of BSAI01000072.1, from coordinate 25,768,018 downwards.
ATACGATGAAAAATCAAAACAAATTGTCGCAAACTCAGAAGGGAGAACACCACGGCAAGGCAGTGCCTTAAAAGAAACCTCTGCACATCTATTTAGTTTCAACTGACACTTTCATCTGTCACAATCATGTTAGTGCCACCCCAGCCACACTGACGCAAACATACATCCATACTCTGCTGTGACAGCCCAGACAGCTATTATGAACTGCTCTCTTGTTCCCAAAGCGTAAAAGGCTTGTGTGGGGTGATCCATCAGCTGGACAATTGGCGTCATGTCGCCACTGCGGCTGTGACCAAGACAGCCCAGTCAGGTTCAGGTCCCTCTGGTAAAAAACAACCCAGTAGGAGTTCTTGCTGAAACCAAAACATTCTGAGTGCAAAATCAATTAACTTTGCCTGATGTTTGACTCTTTCTGTAAAAATGAAAAATTGATCTTTGAAAAACATTATGTGGAAGACTAAATCCAGCTTCAAACTTCTGATCCTGATCGATTGTTTTTGTTCTGATACTGATCTCAGTTTGGGTCTGACACATACCACCATTATAACTTCTGAAATGGATCCACTGGCTCCTCTAGATGGTTGAGGTGCCTATTGGATTCAGTTTCAAAGTCAATTTGAGTTCAGGAAGCAGTTGGTATGTTTACCTCTATAAACAACTGTGAGCTTTTCTCTTTGAGGAGGCCTTTCAGTCAGATCAGGGTCCAGTCACAGTTCTCTCTGAAGTGAACTTATGCCATGCTCATCTTAGTCTAAAGGTAGAACTTTGCACTAAAAACCATGTGCGTTTCCATGTAAGTGTGAATTTTTCTTTCCTCTTTGCAGGTACTGTAATGTTTTTGTTTGAAGGCGTCTGTCATCTCCTGATCCCAAACCCTCAGAGGCTGATAACGGACCTCTGTTTGCGCTGAAGGTCTATCCACTGCTGCCTCTTGGTCATGTTTGGATTCCTTCATGAAAACGCGTTGAGCTCAAACGTAGTTTTGATGCTCTCTGATTCTGTTATTATGTGGATCTCATTAGAACACACTGCTCCAAATTAGATTTAAAGAAAGTGGATTACAGTACTTTGGATCAAAATGGAGAAACTAGAATATACTCGGGCCATTGCTTGATAAAACATAATTGTGATTTGATTGAGTTGTTCAAACTGTGGTTTAAATCTTTAAGATATCTTTAATTAATCTTCTCATCATTAAATTCACACTCTATGGGATTTGTACTTATTTGTTAATTTACATGAGATTATTGTTTTAAAGATCTCATACCAACCAGTTGCACAAGAATGGAACACATAAATAGCAAAGTCACCTGATGTTACTGCTTTTTTCATGTGCATGAAAACACTGAAGAAAAATCAACCACATTTTTTCAAAAACTCCTTCATGGATAACATCTGAACCAAAATGTATGTTCTTTCATGTTTGGGGAAAACTTTCAGGATGATCTCAGAAAGCTTTAAATCTTGAACTCTTAATTTCCTGTAATCCTGCAGTGATGAAAATGATTTAGCGGCGTGACTGTGAAACTCTCAGATGGCTTCCTTAATGCCCACAAATGCCCTTGACATCTTGTACTCCACTGAAATTGGAAAACCCTGGATTGTTTCATGGGAAGTTCTACACTCATTGGTGCTCAGCTGGTCTCTCATTTCTTGCCTATTTCACACTGAATAATTTATTCTGAAGAGGTGTCTTTTTCTGTCACATTCCCAAAGAAAAAAAAGATGAACCAACCATAAAGCTAAAGATCCAGTCACCCATGTCTTCTTGGAAAAGTGGATGGTGAATCAGTTCCTGCAGCTGTTCAGTCTTGTAAAATTCTAAAACCAAGTAAATGGACGGAAGTTACTGTAGGGAGGACGGAGAGGACGTGTTTACATTCATTCATTTCCTAGATCACTTGTTCTTTTCAGGCAAACCTGGGGGTGGATACAATCCCAGAATGCACTTAGGTGAAGGCAGAACACGCCGTTCACATCTGCCAACCACTCAATTATAGGATAATGTCTTACCTAGACTATTAGTGACAAAACGATGCTGGAATACCACTGAAAGGGAGCACGTGCATGATAGCAGGAACATATTTTTTCTCTGACATAGCATCACAAATATGAGCAGAGGAGCACTAGAAACAGCAATGCTACATTTGCTACTGTCTTGACTTCTTGTTTTAAGCCAAGAAAGAAACAAACTGGTAACAGATCAGTAAATAGGGGTTTAATTATTATTTAAACTGAGCTACAAGATTCCTTTTTTAAAACTAACATCCTTTTTTATACATTTTATCAAATGCATCATACGATAGTTTATTTTAACTGATTTATGAAAAGATTTGCTAGACAGTCGTATTTTCTGCACCATAGGGCCCACCATCAATCAATGACGGCACACCGTCATCGATTGGTCCATCTTTCAAACGTATGTAATATATATGGTACTCTGAGCTAAGAGGTGCATTGAGACAAAAGAGTCAGAGATAAGTCCGTCAGTCAGACTTTATTAGTGCTACAGATGTGGCCGTCTCTTTTTCTTTTTGTGCTTTATTTCTGTATCAGTGGGACCTCTTTTGTATTATTTATTTAGCTTATCATTTTCAGGTGTGGTGCTGGAAAGATGGCTTCTGATTGGACCTGAGCTGATGGAGGCAGAGCCTTTGGAGCAGACTTCCAGGCCTTGAGAAGGGAGTTTTGCTGCAACCTGTCTCCAGCTCTGCGCTCCTTTCCACATTTGACCTGTGTTGAGCACCTCAGTAAAGTGAAGCTATTTATAGAGGTGGGGATTTTGTTTGTTATTTTGGCCTTTGGTTCACCCTGAAGCATTTTTTGCTTCACCTCTGTAAGTTATTTCTTTATCTTGTTTTTTTTTGTAAATACATTTGTTATTTTTTTACAGACACAATCTTTTTGGGTTTTTGTTGTTGAGTGAAAGTCTGGCTACAATTACTTTCATGTTATGTTCCTCTAGATCCCCCTTGACAGGAAAAGGGCATGACAATTCTAGAACTTGTTTGTAACATGCTACACGTTAGCCACATTAGTGCATTTTAAACACCTGTAACTCACAATCTTGTTTGCAACATATAAAAAAACCAGACTGAAACTGCTAAAACAAACGTTACTGTAAGTACGCTAACTCCCAATCTTTTTTGTAACACTTAAAAAAACCACAGTCCGATCCTGCTATGCGTTAGCCGGATTAGTGTATTTACAGTAACACCCTACCTTGTTTTCATCTCGTAAAAAATGACTACAGAGCGCCATGCTCTTCTCAAAATCGCTTCAACATCTCTAAACATATATTCAGATAAAATTTGCTCCTGATTATGACGCTATATTCACACTGGCCGCGGCAATTCGCGTTAGCCACTTTCAATAGAAAGTCTAAGTAAACATCCGTAAACCAGCGTTTTGGGTTTCGGCAGAACTCTTGCCTCCATGCATTGCTTTGCAAAATTCAGTCCATTCTCGAGCGTTCCCTGAACGCTCACTGAAAGTTCATTGAGTTGAACTTTCGACTTCTCAAACGTCAAACAGCTGAACGTTGACCAATTAGAGACTCAGAGTTGGTAGTGACATTTGGATGGTATCCTCTTCAAAACACGGAAGTGCCAACCGGTTGAAAATTGATCACGAAAGATAAACTAATAATCCTAAAGTCGTCATCAATTCTTTCATGTATTGGAATAGAGCTGTGAGCCTGCAGCAAGATTCATGAGATTTGCACTGCTTTGATATTTCACACCAAGTCTCTTCCCACTGTAGATGCCGGACAAGCGCTAGCAGACGGTAGCAAAAGAGGAAGCCCCTCCCTGCTGCTTCCTGCTTGTCCAGTGTGAACATCACGGGGTGAATGCACATTCATGACACCAAGTAAAGCATGTTGCACGCGCAACACATGCAGGGTGGGAATGTAGCATCAAAATTACAACTTTTTAATGGGCCATATAGAAAATACAGTAATACTTTAGAGCTTTACTAAGCGATGCATTACTAAATCCGTGAAGGGGTCTGTTTAGGGATGCACATAAAGTATATTTATATCAGTGTAAGCTTGCACCACATCAGTGTTGCAATTATGTTTATAATGCACATTGTTGTTAAACATTTTTGATTCATAAATAACCAATTTACAATATATTATATTTTTTTGTTGCCTTTATTCATATCTCTTTTTTCAGGGGTGATGGAATCATTTAGATTATGGTTGAATAATTTCTGATGATGACAAACTAATTTGCTCAAATCGTCCCATCCTTTTAATAGTCAGGCGCTTGTTAGTTGCATTAAGCTCGGGATTTGTTTTTAATAGTTAGAAATGTTGCTGATGTGCTTCATGTGGTTTGACTATTTTACAAGACGACAACACATTTTTATTAGAGAACATGGGAAGAGCTTAAAATGGCAATGCCAGAAGAGTGCATCACGCCACACAAGGGAAATGCAAAGAGCAAATTCAAATGTCAAGACAAAAAAACTGTTGGGAAAGAGGAACAAAAGAAAATAGAGAGAAAGAAAAAAAGATGCAAACGCGTGGCAAAGAAGAAGATGAATAAAAATGATCAGGACACCGAGAGTAAATGCAAGTGAGGGGCGACAGTTGCAGAGTTACAGGAGAACTGCAATAAAGGCAATGAGGAGCTAAGATGAATCAGCGATAGAACCATTCCTTTTGTTAGTCCTGATTACAGTGTCAAATCTCAGCCAGTCCTTTGTTAATTACCAAGCGTGCAGACCCCCGACCAGCTCTCTGCTGACTGCTGTCATGCGACGGCGACAGAAATGTCATCAGACAATTATTTTCAAACACTCGGGCACGCTTGTAGCGCAACTGTTTCACTCTGCTTGATATGTTCTGGGAAATTAACTTTGGAAATATTTGTTCCTCCTGCATGAAACAGTTTGTCAGTAATTGCTGAAATGACGGCTAATGGGCTTCAGACAGGGACTGAAACACAAAATTAAGCCTCTTACTGCTAAAAACTGTTGTTTTGATGTAGCACAGAACACAAAACATAAAATAATGTCACAATAAAATCCTGGTTTTGTGCTTTTTATTTATTTTTTGATTGTTCTGTTTATTTTCATTTTTCTTCTTTTTTTTTCTTACCTTTGGGGCCATACTGTCTTACACAGATAGCATCAAAAAGGCAAATCAATTTGCTGTTTTTTGAGTTTGCTCGGCTGACTGACGTCGGCCGACAGCTGGTTCCCCAGCAGATACTCAGAAATACAGAAAAAAAGCCTGTTTAAGTACATCCCTTTGGAATTAGAGGGCAAAAGAGGAAGAAAAGAACATGTAAAGGGAGGAAATGATGGGAAACAGACAGAAAAAAAAACATGACAAATGAAACACCCTGTGATACTGTTAAGTTTTATCTGAATGCATCTCCATCTGCAAAGATTGATGGAGCTCCAGTTGTGTGTCTGCTCAAAAACAAAACTAAAAATTCAAACTTAAGCTGCCTGGAATATATAAACAATAAAACAATAAAAACAAAAGAAATAATCAGCTGTCACCCAATGTTAATGAATTTTTGAAAAGCAAAGTTAGCACACTTAGGAATATCACCGGATGAACGCCATGCCAATTAGCTGTGCTGTCTGCTGACATCAGGAGTTTAAAACAGTCAAACTATGTCAAAACACTCAAACAAAATTAGGTAACTTTAGGGGAGTTTAGGCGAGCACAGCTGCTGCAAAACCACATTCAGAAATGCAACAGTTTTTGTCTATGCAGTGTTCCCTCATAATCCGCAATACGTAATATCTGTAAAGTAGAATATAGACGTATTTAAATCTCTCACTACTGACTTCTTTTTGCTCTGTTTAAAGACCCTCTCCGATCCTCTTTTGATCTTTTGTAAAATTGTTCCCAGTGGTCTTTTATTTATGATTTTGCCATTTTTGGTATAAAAAGTGTAGTATTAAAGAATAAAAAAAAAAAACAATGATCTGATTGCAATCAAAGATTTATGTACATTTTGCAAAATCAACGTATTCTGTATAGGAAACACGGCACATAGGACGTTGACTGATAGTGTTCCACAGCCAATCATGACAAGAAATATAGTGAAGTGTTAAAAAAAAAAAAGCATGCTAAACTGCTCTGTGAAAAAGCTCTGAACCAGCAAGGCTGTGAAAGGTGAACCGCGATATGGCGAGGAACCACTGCACATGCAAACAGTGTAACCTTAGGTGATCATTTTATGAACAGAGGTACATTACAAGTTAAATCCGCTTTTACCCTGTAAAGGTTATATAAACTAAATAGCAACTCTGTGATCTGCAATAGAGGCCAGAGTCATTTAGCATGTTGCTTAGACGCGTCTCAAGATTTGATTCCATTATTAGGTTGCCTTACAACAGTTGCATCTCTGTGTCTCTTCTAACTAGTGCTGAAATAGCATTGCAACTTCATGCCTAAGAGGTCTGTGCTGCAAAAAAAACTGTATCAAATTACTTACTGCTAATGTATGCCAAACATTCTCTACTGCTGCACGTTTGCATCTAAAGCACCAAACTGATGAAACATGAGAGAAAACCTTTTTTTTTTCAAAATAGTCTCAATTTATCTATTATTCTTGCAGAAGGGTAACAGTCAAAGGAGAAACAATGACACTTCTTGGCACATGGAGTACCTTTTTTTTCTTCCTCTGTTGTTTGAAGACTGTGCTCATAAAAGCAGATCACATTCACAGAATAATGAAGACCGACTAGTTTGCTGAAGATGGTCAGACCCTCAGAATCATGTTGTGGACGCCTGTATGTGGTGTTAATAACACAATCAAAAGTTCACAGAAATCTTGACAATGAAACTGGTGGTTATCAAAGCCACACAAACTCTAATGGAAGATCTATAAGGTATGTTTCTATGGCAACTAAAAGTCACCATTTATTTGATGAAATGACTCTAAAGTAAATGTCTTTTTTGAAGTTTTCAGGTGAATTATCTTTAAGGTATTTGAATAGAAGGTTTCTGCCAGTATGTGCTTAAAGATGTTTGTTTTTTTCAATTCTTTCTTTTAGTTTTCCTTTTTGCAAAGTGCAATAAATCAACAAAAAAACACCTTAGGGGGTGTGATGCTTTATAAGAAAAGTTATGAACAAAGGTTTTCATTGGAGGCCTAAACTCTACAACCATACTCATGAAGTCTGTTCTGACAGTTAATACAATCAAACTCCGTCATCTTTCCTAGAATCTTGCTGAGAGGTGTTTTCATCTTGTTAAGTGTTATTTTCAAATCCTAATCCAACTTTGAATTAGTCCTTCTTAAATTGTGTCAACAGTTGACAGCTGTACTCTCATCCCGCTCCATCCCAATGCACTTTGAGGATGCTGCTATAATTTTTTAACTAATTAAGCTAGTAAAGTAAAACTAATAAACTCTTAGATAATCACTTTTATGAAACAATAAACAGAAATAAGGGCTACAGGGAGTTACTGAAGTCACAATGCTAATAATGGCTTGTTTAGCCTTCCACAGATGACAAAGTCTGCTATTGATAATAAAATTGATGTTCACTCCAAATGAAAAAAGCAGCACTGTTTTAGAATTTGCTAAAACTGAGAAGAGAGTGGCATAGCAACAGTAACTAAGGAAGGCAATGCTTGGTGAGGTTTGTTTTTTACCATCTCTATTCAGTCAGTTTGCACTAATAGCTGGAACTTTAGCAAAACGGCAAAAAGCTGACCCAATAGATTTAGATGTGCACCTGCAGCCGGTCATTTGGCGTTGTTGGGAAACAACGCATTCATCTTTTAAGGAAAGACACAACCGTTTTAGCATCAATCCATGCGACCAAACAGTCAAGGATGAGCTGAGCACGCGATCTGGGCATTGCTGAAGTAGAGACAAATTATTCTTCTGAAAGAAAATTGGTTTGAGTTTAGTCCTGTCAGGGTTCGCACGACATGGATGCACCAAGAGGGAAACTCTGTGTTCATGCGCGTGGAAAAACAGAACGAGGCGACCAAATGCAGTTTCAATTGAGGAATAGCGAATTGCTGGACCATCTGTCAAAAGCTGTGCATGTTTGACGATGACTGTTAGGGGTCACGGAGAAGAAACAGACACATATAACTATGATTTACAACAGAAACGATAAAAATAAATCAGAAGTCCTCTAACCTCTTGCTTCCTCGCCTCCCTCTGCCAGTCCTTTTTTTTTCTTCCCTCGCTCTCATTAATCCCAAGAGGGCAGCAACTAGTTTTCAATCCGTGTTTGTTTTTCTCTCCTATAGTTGCACTCCTCTCTTTTTTAAAGCATCTCTGGACTGAAAAGGAAGCATCCTTTATGCAGAACTGCCATTATCCTCAACTGTCTTTTGAAAGAGTCATTGTTACATAGAAAATTGCATTGTCACTATACAGATAATCTATTTACAAAGCTTTTTTGGCATTCCAAATTCCCCAAGTTTGCTCACATCCCTTCAATCAAACTATCTTTTCTTCCCTCTCTACAGAATCTCGTTGCCGTCAGATGCGCAGGAGATGCGCCGTGATTTGTTGCTGGCACATAAGTGTTTGTTTATAAATCAGCAACAGAAGCAATCAAAACTTCACTTTAAACATCCTCTTATGATGGTCTCCAACGGCAACGCTGCCAGGCTTAGTTACTTTTGGCAAAGACTCCCATTGACAAGACGGACAAATTGGTAAGACGGGGAATAAAAAAGCAGAACACAAACCAACACGGCTGTTTCTGCATTGAGAGGTACTTACGCAATGACACGTTTTCCTGAAAATTGTTGCAGGGATTTTGGGAATAATTAGCTTCCCCTTAACCGTTGTGATGTGGGGTCGGGATGACCCCACCCTTACATTGATGTGTTACCAACGTTATGTGCCTTTGATAGCACAAGGGGTTAATAAAGGTTTTACTTTTTAATGATGACAAAAGCACAAGTTCTTTAAAGGTGTTTTTAAAAATGTCATCTGGCAACATGTAGACATTACATTGTCTATATAACATATAAGTGTTTTTTGTAATAAAGCTATAAGAAAAAGGGTTAAAACTGCTCTTTTAGTAACCAAGACACACAAAACTCACTACTGAGACCATAGTCACATGCTCCCATATGGGGGCTTGACCCGTACGGGTGCTGTGTCTCAAAGGGAGCACAGGTGTGTGCCTTGCAGTTGCATTGAGGCTAGTAGAAAACACCTCAGGTGATGTCATGAAAATAGAACGTACAATATTTGTGCACTTGGTAAGTGTATTGTGAAGTTTTTGTAAGTTGCAAACACTTAGGGTGTACAGGTGATGCTGTCGTACAGTGTCTTTAGGCTGCGTTCACATCAAACCTGATTCATGGGTAAAATTCATGTCGGATGGCTGTCCAAAAGCGTGTTCATAAACTATACGCTCCAGAAGCATGTGGGAGGAGCTAGTGCCAAATGTTTGAGCATCTGTGTATATCTCATTGACAATGCATATAAGACAAAGAGGATTTCAAGAGATCAGGTTCATTTATTTTGAAGAGCTCTACAAAGCATCAAACGTCTCCATGTTCTTTCCATGTACGGTGAGCTTTATCGACTGCTGCAGCTTTCAGCGGTACTTCTGTTTCTCTGACTCAGTTTCATGACTTACTGTTCAGCAAGAAAAAATAAATAAAAACAATAACAAAATTTAAAGAGCTTTGTTACTGTCTCAATGTCAAAAAAAATATTATGAAATTCAGGATTAGAATGTTAAGATTCTTATCATATCACCTACTCACGTGCTGTATAGGTGTCCTCTATGACCTGTTGCCCGCGGCATGCCCACAGAAAAATGTGCATGAACATTTTCCCTCTACAGACTCACCCACAGCAGCCTGTGATCTTACATTTTAGTGCAAGCCACTTGCGTGCCCCATACAGGCTTACCCAATTTTGAACCACAGGCAGCCTGTACCCACCGGGACGGCCAGGTGTGGCTGAGGCACAATACTAAAAATAAGTTCCTATATCGGTAGGTAGACATGAATGCAAAATTCTTTAGCAGATGAATGGATAAAAACCAGTTGTCTTGCACATCTAGAATGGTCTTTGGTTGTTTGTAGTGTTTTGATTTAAGATAGAGATGCGTCTTTGCATGTGTTCGTGCTGTTTACCTGTTCTGCACAGCTTACCACTTATGGAACCCTCTGTTTTTCTCCTAATACATGAGGGTCTATTTTATGGGCCCTTTACAGCGGCTCTCAGGCCAGATGGTGCGCTTATCATCCACTCTGTGTCTGAGTGTGTGTGTGTAACATCAGGGAAATGGCCGGAAGTAAATATTTGTCAAAAACTGAGAGGCAGCTGGTTGTCTGTGGGACTTTAGAGAAACAAGTCTGAAGTCCTAACCAGAAAGCACACACACCATACAAAAGAAATCACTGGTGACAATATATTTAGGAGACAAGTACAGGGAATTGCTTCAGATTAGATGTTGCAATTACAGTTTTTAATCCCTATTTTTTAAATAAAAATGGCTCATCTTTAAAAAACTATTTTAAAACAATGAGTTATCACAAAAAAATAAATAAACTGAAGTTTGCATATGGTTAGCAGTTGTGAGGAAAATATAAATGTTACTAGCAAGATGATTATATATAAATATATATATAGATATATATATATCTATATCTATATATATATATCTATATCTATATATATATATATACATATATATATTGCTATACTGTGTTTTTGTTCTCACAGTTTCATTCTGATTAATTAAAAAAACACAGTTACTTTTTACAAACCTGTATATTCAGATGGTTTCAAAAGATGATCTGATGTAAGGCCAAGATGCTTTAAATGACACACATTTTTAAAGGTTAAAGTACTTTAGCATTTCCTTGAATGTTTTTGTGTCTATTTGCAGGATCCAAGTGTTGATTCAAATAAAGTTAATGGCATAACCAAAAGCAATTGTAGCAACCCTCCAGCTAATCAAATATCAAACTAGCCCAACATTGTTGTTTTGCTTCACTTCCATTGTTCTCATAATTTAATTTTCCCATGCAGCCAGCAGCTGTTTTCAGAAGCTACTTATATGAATTTCTAAAATAACAAAACAATAAAATATTCATTAAATGTGTTTTTTTTTCTTTTGAGAAAGCCGAATGCACACAGATTATTTTCTGCTTTAATCTTAAAGGCTTTTTTTCTGCATTTTAGTTCCTTTTTTTTCTTCTTTAATAGTAAATCTTTTAGACAGAAAATGTTTGTACCAAATGTTGATTTTTTTTTAAATCACTAAAGTATATTTATTTCCACTTCTGCAAGAGGTCAACTGTATACATCTGTTGCTTTCAAATTACAGAAATGTTCGTAGAAAACATTTTTTTTTTTTTCAAATTAAAAGCATGCAATCATTTGACAATTTCCCAGAATTTTGTTGAAGAGCTGCTTCCTTTGTCTTTGATGTACTTCAGTAATTAAATCAGATTTAACCTTGGTTTGCACACAGGCTCTTGTCTCTGATTGGTCACAAGGTGATGTTACTCTCATGACCAGCGTTTAATAAAGCCGCTGCTCCTCTTCACACCTGCGAACCCCCAAACATCACTCCTGTTGGAGCAAAGAAATGGTGCTCTTAGACTCTGCTCGAGTGTTTTTGGCATCCCACCGTCCACCAATGCATCCCCCCTTTGATCAAAATGCACACCTGCATACACACAGCAGCTCCAAACACTCTGGTTGCTATTGGCAACCAGCAACACCGCACACATTCTCAGATTACCTGTTATATTTTGATGCGGCAAGGAAATCTGGTCTCAAGGTGAGACGGCCAGTGCAGTCACCATGGTAATGAGCCATATTGGACCATCCCTTAGGTGACCATTAGCTCTCGCTGCCATGGCAACAACTATGGCTCCCTGTAGTTTGCAGCAAACAGTATGGCTGAGAAAACAGGAAGATCATGTTTGGCACTGCGGATCTACAGCCAGGAGGATGATGAAATGTGACGCTGGGTGTAAGAGAGGAAAAGCAAACTCAAACAAGCAGAAAGGTGAAATTATGAGGATGAAAACAAAAGAAAAAAATGAATTGAACAAAATGATGATATTTTGGATTTTAGCTTCCATCTCTTGTTTTAGTTCCACCCAAAAAAAGGTTAAAGCATGAAAAAAAGACAGCGGCGTGCTCATGTTCCTCAACAAGTTGCATGTTAACAGGTGGGAGCTCCTCAGCAAAGGAGATCACGGTGAAATTGCTCGCTCTGCTGAAACTTGCTCCTCCATTGAGCTGCTTTCATTACATTACAAATAATATTCTTTTTTTTCTTTTGGTCCCCACAAGCAGACAGAAACACAGACACATAATGCCCTCTAGTGGCTGCAATACGGACAAGAGGCACCAGATTCGTGCTAGAATATTGAATCGGGGTAACTTTTTTGATCCGTAAGTCTTAAAAAAAAATATGTAAACCTGTCATTTAATCTGACTGTATAAATGTGCTTTGAATTCTTCTAATATTGGAAAGTCATGAATTACTGAGCGTCACTGGAAGTGTGAGGGGAAGTGCAATTTCCTCCTGGAGGTTTGTAGAGTTTGGGTGGAGTTCAGTCACTTCTCACATCGCACTCGTACAAAACATCTTTGGCTTTGCGGTTCCACTCTCTGTACTATTTTTCACACACTTTGAAACAGCAAACGAGTCCTGCATGTTTTATGGCTGCTTCAATCAAGTCCGTCCAGTCAACTAACTGCATGTTTGTGTTGCGATAAAGCTGAATCCACCCGCTCTCAAAATGAACCCCGGCCAGGAGTAATATTTACAGCTATGAACCTCCTTCCTTTCCTAACTGCTCCTCTCCTTTCTCTGGTCCCGACATGGCAGGTTTTGTAACTGTGTACACTGCTTTAACAAGCACTTCTCATAAGCAGAACACAATGCAGCTGGCAGCTCATTAAGTTACCATATGTGACTAATCACTGCTTCTTCTCCTGGCGCTGTAGAGCAAAGCCTTGAGCTTTAAGCCGTCACCCAGAGTAAATATACCAGCAGACATGCAGCCTCATGTTTGTTTGGTGGTCGCCGCTCACTGTAGTTGCCTGGAACATAGAAAGGAGCACGAGGAGATGGAGCAAATGCCATGCTCCAGAAATAGCAGCAGCGCATTTGCTCTTTTCCATGATGCCAGCAGTAAGATAACATTTACACCTGGCCCCAAAAAAATAGGCTATAGGCAGAGCCGCTTTTTTTTTTCTTCCTTCAGAAACAGGGAACCTCACGTCCACGCTGTCAGAAAGGCCTTTTCACCTTTTTCATGAACTCCATTTTCTCTTGAGCCCGTCTAAAATATCAACTTTGTTTCTGTCGGTCCACTCAGGGGTCAGCCGAGAGCTTCTTCTATAGAGTGAGCAAAATGGAGAAACTCAAAGACCAGGGCCCTGACTTTGAACAAATCTTTGTAAATATGACGGTACTCTCAAGCTACAATCACGCCGCCCTCAGCCACGTACGCTCAAGCGAGCATTTCCAATGAAAAGTCTTGGTGCAAATGCATTTCGGGCTTTCACTTTCAAAACTCGTGTTCACAATAGCTACGAGAAATTTTACGACAACTTTTAGGCTCTACGTATGAAACCCTTTGAACGTGCATTGAAAGGTAAACCAGGTCGAACTTTGGCCAATCAGGAACTTGGATTTGGTAGTGCCATTTGGATGACGTCCCTTTTAATTTATGGAAGAGCCGATCATGAAGGAAAAATGAATAATCGTGGTTTGTGCCCAAACGGAGTTCTATGACACCAAGTCGTTCTTATAACGGGATACAGCTGTGAAAGAAAAAGCCCGGAGTGAGATTTGTGAGACTTGCAGCACTTCGACGTTTGCATCAAGCCTCTTCCAACTGAAGGTGCTGGACATAGAAAAAGAAGAAACCCCACCCTACTGGTGCAATGTGAACATGTTTTTTTTACTAAACAGAGAACACATGGAATAGTGGATGGATAGTGAGAAGACAAGCAGGATCTGAGGATGCAAATTTTACATGAAAAAGATGAGTTTTTTGCAGCTGCAGCTGGCTGCTTAGACTGTGAGCGTATGGGATCATTGGAAACTGCTGATTGGACTGAAAATTTTGCAGTGAAATTCAGTTGGGGTGGAGCCTTAAAAATAAACAGTCTGAGAAATGTGTCCAGGTTTTTAAAAACACAATAAAAGAATGATAGTTCACGCAGAGCCACGAGACAGGAAGGAGTAGCTATTATCCACGGTTAATTTAAAAATGCAAACAGAGTAGTTCGCCTTTTGAAGGCGTCATTTTTATTTTATTTTTGAGGCGTTCCCAGTGGCCTTTTCATTTTAATTTTGCCATTTTTAGCCAAAAAACCTGTGTTGTTTTCTAGGACATAGTTTATGCAGAGTGAAAGTAGTTCATCCGAAATTTATCTCTGAGTTGTTGGCGGGAATGCTGACGCAGAGTGAGCCTGCCTCACTTCCCATCATCCATCTGTTGACACGCTCTCTTGCTAGCTTAGAATTTCAAGCAGATATTTCTTTATATCGTCCATTGTGAGAAAAATGCCACAAGAACATGTTAAAAACACAATTTTTATCAGAGTGGGTCTGTGTTCTACCTGCATCATAAAAGCATTGTCCTTTTGACTGTCAAAGTTTGTGATTTGAAAATGTGTCTCAGTGAGAGTTGGAAGAGCCGCTAACCAGCTCAAGGATCTGATCCATGCACTGTGAGCTGAAGGCACAAGGTAATGATCAAGCTGTCATCGCTCTGCGCGACAGTAATTACGCAGACTGTGAGTAACACAGCATGGACTTTAGCGTGTCAAATGTTAGCGAGCTGCAAACAGGGTTAACATGAGGATTACCAACGACACATTTGACCCTCCTGGCCTTTCACTGCAGCTACAGTTCAGTTGGATCGCGGTTATTGTGGATTTATGTTTTAATAAATGTCATATAAGCACTAAGAATGGAGATATTTGGATGATCCCTAAGAAATCTTTACATATTTTAAATGTGTTTCTGTGAGTTTTACACTGCCATTTCTTTAAACTGACGACAAAGCACAAACTGCAAACATTTGTTTTGTACTAAACCTCCTTCACATGCACCTAAACAACCATCTTATATAAGAAACAAAAATCAAAAGCCTCAAAAATCCATCGCATCATTAAAATTGAGCCTAATCATGCCGAACTCCCTTTTGCGTCATACTGTGGTCCAAATGGTGAAGCAAATGCACAACAGGTGTTGCCGGTTTCTCTGCAAGAAAAGAGAACTACTCCTTGCAACAAGATGACCTTTAACTTAAAAACACACACACAACCATTCTCTGTTTCAGCCTTTTTACTCTTTTAGTCCTTCACCAAAGCTCACTGTTTCTGAGGCATCACTGGTTACAGAATCGTCTCGTTAGACCCATTAGCTCCTTTCAATTAATGTGAATTAAAGGATACTCAGCAGAGGAATAACCAGCGGTTACTTACCAGAGTTTGCGCGGCATGGTTACACAATATTTAAAGACTGATCTGTGTGCAGTTGTGCCCCCTTTGCTCCCCGGTCTGTTTTATTGCCCCTGCTCACCCACTTGTAATATTCATCCTCGCCACCTCTTCAAGACAAAGCGGATTCATGTATTTGCTCACACACACACACACATGGGCACACAGGTTAGATTATGCAGTTATTAATGAGGTGTAGTGCGCGCGTTTGAGGGCGGAGAGATTGATGACAGAGGGAAGAGGAGGCAGCTGGAGAAAGAGGGAGGAAACTGTTGGAGCAACAAAAACCCCAACGTCACGGGGGGGGCATGACAGAAAAGGAGCAAAATAGACCTGAAACCCCCCCTACCACCACAAAGCCTCAAACTTCAAAGTGAGCAACTTCTCTGATTTTTTTTCCTCTGCCCACACACTGGCCTTTCTTTTCACCAGCTGTTGTTTTTTTCCTCCTGTGTAGCTTTATTCTCCTGTGTATTCTCAGTTGTGCATTTTTCATAGGAGTCAGGTCATGGAGAAATATGGCGGCTTTAAAGCTAATTCTGGGAGAAAACTGGTTACATACATGGAGGAAGACCAACTGTGAGTGGCTTTATTGTTTGTTTTTGGAACCTTTAACCTCTACTTTAACAAAATACACACATTTGTCATAAAAGGACACACACTTAGCAAAAAGCTCAAACTTTTGACTCAGTCTGCTTCATCATACACAAAGTTACCACTTTAACTTTGTAAAGCCCACTACATCAAGAAGTTTGTAAAAAATCCACCAAAAATTGCAATATTATTTCATATGAGATATAGATAGTATATTGGTGATCACGATGCTTTGTGTGTTTTGTTACATTTTTTCTTACAACAATGTTAGTTTAGGATGTTGTAAATGTATTATAAAGAATTATTTATCAACAAAGTTTCCATTATTTCAATACTAAAAGTTACCGTGGCCCTGAAGTGCAAATCACATTCACAAATCACTTGACACGAAACAATTTAAATATAACAACGACAATTAGAAAAGAAAAACAAATAATATAAACTGTTATTTTTTATTTTATTGTTTGGGTTTTTACATTTTCGTTGTGATCTTTAAAATGTTTCATTTCATTATCTGTGTTACTGTGAAGCACTTAGTGATCTTTTATCTTGAAAGGTGCTATATAAATAAAATGTATTATTATTATTATATTTTTTGAAAAGTTTTCTTTTGTTTGTTTTTGTTTCTGGGATTTGGCTTTGATTTCTAAAATGTAATTTTATTTTTAAATATTTGTTTTACTTTTTTAATTGTCGTTGTGATTTTTGAAATGTTTCATTTAATTTTCTTTTCTAAAAAGTTTTTTGTTTATTTATTTCTGGTTTCTGAAGTTTTATTTTGATTTCTAAAATTTAATTTTGTTTTTTATATTATTTGTTTTGCTTTTCTAATTGTCGTTGTTATATTTAAATTGTTTCTTGTGAAGTGATTTATGAATGTGATTTGCACTTCAGGGCCACCGTAGAAAGTAGTCTTTTTTTTAAAAAAAAGGAACAACAATGGATTAATTATTCTCACCATAAAGTTCGAAAATTCACCAAACTTTTTTGTGTTTTTTTTGTAAATGTCATGGAAGCAGCCATTTTGAAATGAGCAGAAAAGCCCTTTTACTGCCCCTAGTGGAATGATGATGAACTACAGGGCAGAAAACAAGTTCAAAACAAAAGGTTTTTAAGGGAAGTTTGGATCACACCAGTGACATAGGGGTTCCAAAAATGCCTGTATCAAATATGGTGCAATTAGTTATAAAGAGTTAATACGAAGCCCTGGACGTGACTTTGGATAAAAAAAATTATAAATTGTTTCCTCAAATTTATGATCTGAGCCCATGAAATAATATTTTACGTACACATTTTTTAAAATGTATTGTTTTTGTTTAAATATAATTATTTTCAATTCATACTACAAATTTGTGGCCACAAAATACTCATTTGTACACACATAATGCTAATTTGTGTGCACAAAATGCTAATAAAATGCTAATTTGTGGCCACGAATTATTAATTTGAAAAAACTATTTTTTTATATCATGTCAAGGGCTCTGTTGATCCCCTGTTTTCTAGCTCTTTCTTTTCATCATGTTGCACCCTTTTCCCCTGTGTTGAACACATAGACCGTGCGGGCACACACACATGCACAGTTCTCTGCATCGGCAAAGACAAGAGTCACGACTCACTCATTCATATTCACAACCACTCCACAGCAGAGGCTCTGAAGACACCTGGCCAGGCAAGGCTTCAGGAAACACTTTCAACGCTTGTGTGTGTGTGCAAACACCGCAGAGAACAAGCACATCTTCATTTACATGTTACACACTAACCCGATTTTTCCTGTAAACAAATCTATCAGAACTTTTTTCTTTATCTGTGTGCTGCTTTGGGCCACAGTTCTACATTTGAAGGCACATCATCATACTCTAGATTAATAAAAGACCTTGACTTTAGTCATTGACTTGCACTTTCAACAAGCTTGACTTTTCGGCGAGCTTTCATGTGGCTGTCTGAATTATTCAATCCCCGAATGGACCCCCACTGCTTCCATTCAAATTAAGAAAACGGTCAGGTGCCAGGTGCTGCTAATTAAATGCAGGTAAGTGAAGACAGAAGGGGGGGGGGGGGTTGTGTAGAACATTAAGGTTATGGTTATTGCTCGTCCAAAAAAAGGAAGAAAATTATCCACCATAACTCATTTCAGCCCATGAGTCAGAAAAGGTCAATAAAATAGAGATTTCATCTTTAAGTAGGTGTTTGTGGATCCTTCTTAAAAAAAAATGCTCCAGCAAGTTTATCACCCCTGTCTTTGGCCGTGACCTCGCCTGGCTCTTCCAGCAACCCCAGCTGTTACCACAACTCCTACTTGATGAAGCCCATCTGCTACACTATTCAAACATGTCTTTGTTTATTTAATACTTAGCTGTTATCTTAACTTGTAGCTGTTTATCTAGACGTGTTTGTTTATTAGACATATACTTGTTATTCAACCATGTAGTTATAGAATTAATTAAGCTCACTTTTCTTTAATAGTTTTAGCACATCACCTGTCCGTCCGGGGTTGAGGATCTCTCCTTCATGTGGGCAACCCTGAGGTTTCTTAGTCTTCTTCTTAGTTTCTTAGATAGGGTTTTTTTTATGAGTTTTTCCTCACCGCGAAGGAGGGTGTAAGGGCAGAGATGTTTGTTTAGCTTAGTCTGTTTTATAACCAGCTATTGTTTACTTTTACATGTTAATAATCTTTTTTGCTTCTTGCAATATATTGATAATCAGTCCAATGAGACGGCTATGGCTGTGATATTGGGCTATATAAATAAAATTGAATTGAATAGACATTTAGAGTCTAGAAAACTCGCAAATACGACTTGTAAATAACATTCGTCTTTTTTTTAAGAATAAATACTTTTTCTTTTCTTTACAGTATGTGGTGACTGACTGGTTTTAGACACAAACATGTTTTAATACAAACATTAGTCTACACCTTTATTTAAAAAGTAAATTGAAACCCTATTTTTCTGTCATTCTGAAAAAAACGTAAAATGCAAATGTTAAAATTAAATCTGGACTTTTTTGAATTGTGCGACAGTAGATGTTTCTTTTAACTTACAGTACTGTAATCATGTGTTTTTTTTTTCTTCTATATTCTGTGGTTTTAGCAATTTTAATACTTTTTAATGTGCATTTTGGTTTTTTATTGACTGATGCGCTTTTACGAAGCAACAACGCACATTTATTTCCTGTTTTTAGTAACTGAATGATGCACTTTTTAAGTATTTTTATGTATTATTTATTATTTTAGTCATACATTTTATCTCAGAAAATTGTTGTTATAATGTATGAATGTTGCACAGACCACAAAGAACTTTTTAAATTTGTACCATTGACAATAGCAATAAAGATCCATCTATAAAGAATGTTTGCTGTACTTTTTTTTTTTACTGCTACTTGAGAAACTCTCAAGTCAAGCTTCAATAAACACCAACTCTTTCAAAAAATGCATCAGATTTTAATCGTGAACCAGCATACTTTGATGCACTAACAACTTCCAGCTGATCGTGGGATGAGAAGTTAGCAGGATCACACAAAACCGGCTGTTTATGTCATCACCATGGCAACAGATTTGCCAGATTTAGACAAACATGACATAATGATTCGTGTAAAAATCCTCTTAAAAAATCATCGCGCCCTTAAAACAATATTTATTTTCAGAGTTTCCGCTTCTGTGCATCTGCACAAATCCAACACAGCTTTTAAAGCTCCAAAGGAAAGAGGCTTTACATAACAAACATAACATAAACCACATGATGCTGAAGTGGACTGCACAACACCAGCAGAGCAGGTGTGAGGACAGTACGCTGTGATCAGTCGGCAACAGGGAAACCACTGATAAAAAAAACAGGTCTACAGTAAATCAAACATAGTTAAAACAGCTGGTTCACCGAACGGAATCTCATTAAAGGTCCTGAATGGATTTCATTTTAATTGAGAAGAAAAAACTGTACTGCTGTCATGTTTTCATGGAACAGAAACAAAAATCTGTGACTAATTAAGGATTGAAAATAAATGTTGATGTGGCTCTACATCTGCTCCTTGTTTTAAGTGATGAGAATAAAGCAAAAAGCTTTCCTGAGGATGCAGATATATTCATGTTTGTTTAAACTCAGTCACTAGTGACAGCTGCAGGGCAAAATAGAGGTTCAGTATCCTTAAAGTTCCAAACCAATCATCTTTTAAAGTATTTTAGAGGTATTCTCAGTGTTTTTTTCAATTATGATCCTGCTCTCCCACTAGGTCGCAGCTCCTCACACTAACCTAACATTACCAGAACAACATAACTGGAGAGCAATATCTATCAAGAAGATATCAAGCTTTTGAGCCAGATATCAGCTCAGCCAAGGAAAACAAAGACGCACATGGATCTAAGTTTCAGTTTCAGTTTTATTTATTTATCTAGTCGCCTATAAGTTGATGCATCAGAATGGAGCGGAGCGGAGAGTTTGTTGCTCATGGTTTTTTTATGTCACAAACACACTTTTTTTAACTGCTTTTTTTGTCTGCTCCTGATTTCCAGTGATTTGAATAAAAAATACACAGAAATACACATTTGAGCTGAAATTTCTTCATACACGTCCCCCATCACCATGATAAAAACACAATTTTCATTGAAGTGGGTCTTTAAGTTGGGCTGTATTATCGCTGAATTGAGCTTTACCACCACAAACTGCTTTTACTCTAAAAGCCTATTGTATCCATTCTTTACCCTTTTATCATAAAAAGCCAATCTTGTTCGTAGTCAATCACAAATCACACCTCAGTGGATGCGTCTGACACAGTTTGGGGTTAAATATCTGCTCTGAACACACAGCAATGTTTAAACTGTTAGCAAATTAGACTTTTAACTGTCATTTCCTCAAAATATCTACTTTCACTAGTGTATTACTAGTGTATAAACTTAAAAAGATTGTGTGTCATTTCCAGCATTCAATTATTCATTGACACTAAGAAGAGGAAGAATTTAGGTTAGAGAAGTGTGCATCTAAAAACATGTTGATTTGAAGAGGCTTTTATTTGTGCCTCCTTCCACCAAAATCTACACATTTTTTGAAACAATCAACCAGTTGGGTGATCACGTTTTTTATGAGTTAAGTAATGTTAAGTTAATGACCAGAATCTGAAGGAGAACTTACCGAGCTTTTAGCGCAGACAGAGTTGACTTTTCAATCCTGGGAAAAAGCCGGACATAAAAAAGGCAGACACACAAAGGGAAATATTATTGATTTCTCAAAGCAGCGGTCATATGTGTCACTATTGGTGCTTTTATTTTACAGGACTGCAGGGATAAACCATGGCTTTGTCTACTCCGATCAGGGGCGAGCAGTAAAAATTTATGACTTCATTTCCACAGCCTCCCCTGCGGCCTCTGGCATTATTTTCAAACAGGCATCTGTCTGCCGTTTGTCAGCTTAATCCTTTCTGTAGCACGCCGTGTTCCATATGTATTCACACAAAAACGGCATATTTCACATTCTGACTGGCATGTGAGGTCAACTGGCTCAGCTAAACCTAAAGCTGCGTCTAAGTGAAAAGTCTGACATTTACCAAGATTATCCCCCCGCTATGTGCACCAACTGGTTTCTGACAGTGTTGATAGGGGCCAAATTCATGCTTCATAACATGTTCTACATGTTCACACACTAAACACGGACAATCAGAGACAAACATTTTCACTTTTTAGTTCGGCTTCCAAGTTTCGTGTTCAGGGTTTGCAAATATCCAGACTTTCATACTTTCCCATATTAACTACACCAACACATTTGTTTAATTTGACGCCTGAAACAAACAAAAGAACATTTCCTGTATTTTATGGAAATGAATGTAGGTCTTTGGCAGACACAAACAGCTGCAAAAACATATTTTTAGCAGCTGCTGAGCTGGATTTCTTTGAGGTGATTTGAATGTTTTTCATACCTTCAGGTGCGTCCAGTTTCAATGTTAAATCAATACCATCAGCATTGGTAAGTTTAGAGTATCAGGGACTAGCGGCAGTGTGATTCATAGATTTCTATACAATCCAACCTGATAGATCTGTCTGAGGCAGGTTGTTAATTAAATCTAATCAAATCAACCTATGCTATTATAAAAGCACTGTTCAGTACCAGGTCTTTAATCTCTGAGTCACACTGTTGAAGTTTTGGCCAAGGATGTCCCAGATGGATTTTAGGTCAAAATGAATCGTCACACCCCTATCGGTTCATTAAATGAAAACTGAGCTCTGGACAGTAAGAAAGATCACGTGTAATTTTACTGAGCAAGTACAGTTAAATCCTCTAGACTGATGTACTAAATTCCACAAATACTTTAAATGTATCCTTTTACATTTTTCCTTTTTTTTCAGATGTTGTCAAAAGAAGTGCAGATGAGTTAGTAAAGAATGATTTAAACTGAGAAAAGCTGCCGATTTTTTTATTAAAAACGTCCTCAATTTGAGATGTTTTAACTGACAACTACCTGATTGGCGTGCTTTGATTTTGTTTCAGTATCACACATTGGCAGTGACTCAGCGGTGCAACGCGCAGCGTGGCGTTCTGTCAGGTCCGTTACAGTTTACTGCAGCCTGTCAGGGTGGAGGCGCAGCTGCAGGCGCAGCTGGTGAAGCTAAAGTGCTCTGAAGCAGCGTGTCAGTGTCAGAATGATTGCAAACAAGGGAGCCGGCATGAGTACGGTCCACCCGAGTGTGTCAGAGCATTAAAAGCTAAATGGTCTCCCAGGTAGTCTCTACACTGTTGCATGATGGGAAGTCCTATTAGCCAGCGTATCACAGGAGAACAGGAACAGAAAGAAAAGAGGCTCCAAGTGGGATGGAGGCAACAATAACACAAGATTTAACTTTTTCACAACATTGACAACATGCAGCCAAAGTGCCTGCTCTGGCGCCACAGGGTTAGAGGTGTGAGATACAAAAGTCTCCCCACCCATCCTTCCTTTTCATGACAGGAGTCTGAATTTCTTTAACTCCCATCATTCTGCAGTTTCATCACTGTGTCATGCCATGTCTTAAAAATAATTAGCATCTGTAAAAGCAACTTTAAAAGTGTTTTTATGATGCAGACAAATATATAATATAGAAGGAACATACCATCCAAATCCTCCGAATGAAACACTTCTCCTCCTCAGCATTTTGTCCAAGTGTCCTCAGCAGTGCACTCTGCAGCTTCTTTTTTGGTGAAAATGTGCTCTCTGCTGCTAGTTTTCCAGTCTTTTTTCACAAACTGTGCACTGTTGCACTTTCCTTGGCTCGCTCTGACCCTCAGTCCCAGCTCTCCTCCCTCCTGTTCTTTTTTCTGTTTGCCCCTCTCTCCCTTGCTCTTTTTGTTGTGTTCTTCCCCCCACCTGCCTCTCCTGAGCTGTCTTTTTCCACCTTGCCACCTGACCAGTCAGCCCCTTTCCTGAAACACCGTTTGCTCTTTGGCTTCAGCCGGCTCGAAAGCACATAAACACTTGTGGCCGACACATACAGGTATATACATGTCAGCAGAGGGGAGGAGGAGGAGCAAGTGAGGAGGGGTCACAGAGTCACATCTGACACTGTGGGTTTGTTCCCCACACACACAAGCCGTTTGAGGATGTGCGCAAGCTCTGTCATCGCACACATCAACACAACAACACACTTGTATGTTTGTTTGCTGTTCACCAGGAAGCAGACACTTCCTGTCCTGAAAGATCCTTCAGTCACACTGACTTCATGTTCCACAGACAGCCTTCACGTTGCATTTTGGACTCCTAACTCCAGATTAGGGATGCTGCACTCATCCAAATATCACAGCTGATTTTTTTCTGGTTATAGTTTGACCCACCGTGGAGTATATCAGTCTATTTTTAAAGCAAACGAGAGCTCAGCTGCAGGGAAGCTACTGTGTACAATAACTACCATATTATGGTCAAAGGGAGTGTCCTTCCTCACACCCTTCCTGTTCCCTCCAGAGACGCAAGTCTCATTTTCAAACGTTCACAGTGTTCAGCTCTGAAAGACAAGGAACCAACAAAAACTTTCCACTGACACACACATGCAGCTACATTTCAGTTTGCATTGTCAGTTTTTCACTCCACACTGCATTGTTGATTACAGCGATGAAGTTCTAAGTGGATTATATTTGCATTGTGTCTGAGCTCTGAATTATTAAACCTTCTTTTGTCTGATGGAGCGTGTGTCTCTGTAGGGTGTGTTTCACACATCTGACAGAGGCATGGAGTATTCAGTAGGTATTTTGAACTCTCCCTTTTTGTACTGCATCTCACTCTTCTCTGAATGTTTGTGGGTTTGTTTTTCAACTCTTTAACAGCAACAAGCTTAGATCGATTAATATCGATTAAAATTGCCTTTCTGACTATTTCTTTATTCAAATCGTTGTGAATCAGGAGCAGACCGTTTGAAAAAGACTTTTGCAGTGACATACACGATGGGTTGATGGATGATGGGTAGTGGAGAGAGGCTCACTCTGTGCCAACTGTCCCACTCACAACTCAGAGGTGAATTTCTAATGAACCTGCAGAAACTATGTTTTAGAAAACAGCAGAAGTTATTTCATGTTGGCTACAAACAGCACGATCATGGTTGAAAGACCACCGGGAACGCTCTGAAAATAGATCAAAAGATGGTTACAGTGCATCTTAAAGGGAGCACAGGTGTGTCTTGCAGTTTTCTTAAGGTTCGTGCAGCAACCTTACCGTACATCAAGAAAATGGAATGTACCATTGTCGTGCATGTGGAAAGTGTGTCATAAAGTATTTGTAAGGATAATAGTTACACGTACTTATGATGTACGGGTGATGCTGCTGTACGACACCCCAAAGCTGCACTTTAGTCTTTACTAGTTATGTGTGATCACTGCTGGGTTTTGTTATTTTAATTTGGGTTTGGACCTTGGTAGTCTTAGTTTGCGGGCTTTGTTTGTTTTCATTCGTTAGATTTTGTTAGAAAGCCTTTAGCAGGTGAGCTGCTGACTTCGACGGTCGGCATTGCCGGGTCAGATGTCTCCCTGACTTATTTTATGTTTGGCCAAAGTTCCAATTCCCTTTGTTTAGTCTTTTTGTTTGAACCAGCACACTGGTTCTTTTTCTTTTTCAGAACACAGTGTTTTCTTTTTTTAATAAACTGTGTTCCTTTTACTCCTGGTGTCCAGTCTTTTCATGTTATGGTCCCCTTTTTCATGCCTTCCCCTCGGCTTGAGCCAGGTTCCCTATTGGGGCCGTAACGCATACACTTTCTGTATGCCACCTGCATGCCCTTTACAGGTTTACAGGTCAGCAGACATTCGTCTGTAAGGGCAGTTGTGACTAAGGCATTAACTGTTTGGGTTTCTTATACTGCAAATGGAAAATAAACTGACCTGACAAAAAATAAAACCACAAGCATATACTTTTAAGAAGAACAAAAACTGCACTAAAGAAGGCACTTGAACATTTTATTTTAAAAAATATGTTGCATCAACAGTAGTCTTTAGTATTGTCAAATAAATTCAGCTTGTTGAAGCTCAAAGTGAACGTTGAAACATCAATGGCAGATAATGTTTGTGTCTTTAGATGAGTATTGCTAAAACCAGGCCAAACAGATCTGCTCTTTGCAGCTGTGCTCCAGTTTTTAACACTCCTGTTTGGATGTTGCAGCAGACATAATAACTTGTAAGCAACTTTTTTGCAAACGTGTGTCTTGTGAATGAGTCACTGCGAACTGCAGCATCTATTTCTTGTTGCGAGCTGACATGAGTGGCACGAAGTGAGATTTTTTTGCTGCTGGGCCTTTAGTTTCCAGCAGGGTTGACGTGGTTGTAATTCCACACCACAGCTCTGTTCTGACCTCTGGCCGCAAAACTGTATTTTCCCAACACAAGTCATATTTTTCTATTTTTTATCTTCTCTTCTCTATAACTTGTAAAGATTGCAATGCTTGTAACTCAAAAAAAATAAAATAAAAAAGTTGTGAGTTTTTTGTGGATCCAGCCACATTCTTTCTTCAGATTTTACACGACAAACTTCATAAGACCTTGTTGACCAAAGGCTGCCCTTTGTTACATGGAAAACAAATCTTTTTCATTTTTATCAAAAAATAAAGAAGCAGAAAAAAAGTTTGGGCACATAGCTTTTGATATGTCACCATTTTTTTTTTAAATAGAAACATCTAAACTTAAGCAAAGTGGCTAAAAATGTAAGTAAGGTTACTATTGGGACAACAACCAAACCCTGAGATGAACAAAGACGAACTAATGACACATTCCTTCTTTTGTTTAGAGACAATGGGCAGAATCTCAGAGAACAAATTCTTCACCGGGAAGGCATGCTGATAAGAAAACAATGACACAATGCTTTTGATCTCTTTCAAAACCTATCATTATTTCCTGACTCTTAGACCACGGTCACATATCCCAAAATTTGTAATTGAAAGAGCATTCACATTTTTACACGCTGTGCAGCGGCCACGGAGGATTTTAAGAAAAAGTTACAATTTTATGGCGACTGGATGATTTTTTTGACACCGGTCAATGGCTGCCTGGCATATTTCAAGGTCGCTTGGTGGGAGTCCCTTGACAGGTGAGTGACAAGAAGGTAGATGATTGAAGTGATGATTGAAGAGCAATAATTGACTGATGGTAGGGTCTCCAAGGTCTCCAAATTCCCCAAATTGTCTGATGTTCAGACAATTTCAGACTGCCAAAAAAGAGCCAAATAAAATAATGTATCTGTCAAGCTTAGATCGATTAATTTTAAAGGAGACTGGCCATTATGAGGGGCCGGCGTCTAATACAGCGGTGCATTCACACCGAACGGCAAATTTGAGTGGCCCACCCCTCTCTCGCCCAAGCTCATGACGCGGCATTTCCCTGGGCGTGGCCTTCCACAAGAGAGGAGCCCAACGGAGGTCCAACCACAATGCGCAGAGCAGTATGTAAAGGCAACATGTGTTCTTCACAACTTTATGAAGTCCTCAGCCACCTGCAGAGTGGAGAGTTTGCGCCAGTGGAGAGGACCCGCCTCACGGGCTACAACGGGTCGCTCGCACAGCAATGATGAGTTTCTCATTCATTCTTGATTTGCAATCCAACA